>CP106729.1:193266188-193932855 GCA_025506655.1 Gossypium rotundifolium | reverse complement strand
GGGTAATGACAAGAATATTGTTACTTTATAAAGTAAATTATATTATTTTGTGAGTGTTTTTATCAATTTATATAAAAAAATAAAGATATGACTACATATAATAAGGTTCAATACTAAATTTTTACAATTTTAACATTTGCACTTTACCATTTAATCAAAACCTAATTTATTATCTATATCAATTTTTTAATAAAAATATCTATTACATAATTTTGTGGTTCACTAATATTGGGTGTGTTATAATCTAATAAATATTAATATTTCATTTATGGCATCAATGTAAGTAGATGTTTTATTTTAGCATAATTAGCATATTTCTTTTGCTAGGAGAATAAAAGAAAAAGGTTGTGAAAATAAAGGTTACAATTTTTATATTGTTTGAAAATTTGGAATTTAGTCCTTATATTTTATTTTTATAATTTAATTTTTTATATTTTAGATTTTAAAATTTAAGTTAAATTGTTAAATTCATGTTAATTAAATGAGTTTTTTTTTCAAAATACCACACAACAAATTTAACAAAAATATTAAATTGTGTTAACAATTGAATTTGAATTGTGAAATATGAAAAGTAGAGGAACTAAATTCCTGGAAATAAAAATATAGGGACTAATTTCGATTTTTAAAAAAGTACAAGGCGTTATAGTAGATTTTGACCAAAAATGAAATAATCTACGTGAATTGTGAAGGGTCAAGATCAATGGATAAATCCCATTGGTTGTCTGGACATACCACGGATCGCTATCCAATACCCACTGGCTTTAATAGATCACATCCGTCAATATCTCCTGAGTGGACGGCTTAATCCTCTCGAACAAATCGCGAACGAAAAGTTAAAAAATGCGCCCAAACTTTAAAACCATGCCACTTAAAAGGAATTCTATTGGCCAATTTTCATCGCTCACAACTTAACAGCCGTCGATAACCCATCCAATCTACGGTTCATATTGCTCCATTTAAAATATTTCCTAATTACTTATTCCCGCCTCTCCCTTTATATATATCCCCTTCAATTTGCCTCACTCACTCCCATCGAAAATCTTTTCTTTCAAACTATCTTTTGCTTTACCGCGATCCAAACACCCTTATTTTCTCGTCAATTGTTCGACGAATGGCTCGTACCAAGCAAACTGCTAGGAAATCAACCGGTGGCAAGGCTCCACGTAAACAACTGGCCACGAAGGCTGCTCGGAAGTCAGCTCCGGCGACCGGAGGAGTGAAGAAGCCTCACCGTTTCAGGCCAGGAACTGTGGCTCTCAGGGAAATCAGGAAATATCAGAAGAGCACTGAGCTCTTGATCAGAAAGCTTCCATTCCAGAGGCTTGTGAGAGAAATCGCTCAAGATTTCAAGACTGATTTAAGGTTCCAAAGCAGCGCCGTTGCTGCTCTTCAAGAGGCTGCCGAGGCTTATCTCGTCGGATTGTTTGAAGATACCAATCTTTGTGCTATTCATGCTAAGAGGGTTACCATCATGCCTAAAGATATCCAGCTTGCTAGGAGGATTAGAGGCGAGAGAGCCTAGGTTGGTTTATTTTCTGTTGATTGATTCCTAAAATTAGTGATCTAAGCTTGTGTTCATTTTGTTGTATTAACTTTCTCTGCAAGTGCTAGTTGTATGTCGATCGAATTCTAATTGATGCTTTATAGTTTCATGATGCTTTCATGAAATTTGATTAACTTAATGGAACCTGGGATAGGTTCAAGCATTTGAATTGAATAGGGCTAAGTACATACAAGTTGGGCCTATAAATATATGGAATCTGAACAAAATAAAATGGTGAATGGCAGAAGAAAACACACTAAGTTCGAGATTGTTTTATGCAAAACTTCATTTCAATAATACATTCATGAAATGTGTCAACTAAATCATCTGCAACAGAAATTGCAAAATTTTGGATCTGATATCATGTTTTTAGTTGGAAATATTGTGGAAAGCCCAGTTTAGGAAATGGTGGGTTCAGTGGCAACTTTGCATTGTTTAGCTACGTTAGAAAGAATACAAATAATAATGTCATTAATTATATATTAATTGAATAATAAGTAAACTTTACTCTTTAAACATAAATGTGATAAACATGTTTTTTTTATTAAATTGGTAAAAATTCTTTTCAATCCCTCTTAATTTTAATATTGATAATTTAATCTGTCAATTTTAAAAGCAAATAATTAATCATAATATTAATGTTTTATGTCAATTGTATATAATTTCAATTGGTATGATAATAATTTTAGTTTTCAATGGTTATATATTTTGCCAATTTGATCTTAATTCTAAAAAACAACAAATTTAATTGCAATATATATACAATTTTGGAGGTTAAATTTGTTAAATTGAAATCAAGTTAATAGAATGTGTAAATTTTGAGTGTTAAATTTAATGTTATATCAATCAAAATTATATATAATTGACGAAAAACATTAGTATTGTGATTAATTGTCTTTAGTTGCCTACTTTCAAAATTAATAGATTAAATTGCTTTAAATTTTTGAGAGGGATCAATTTGTTTAATATTAAAATTAAGAGGGATTAGAGGGTCTTTTACCAAATAAGTTATATTATTTTAGAGTATTTTAATATTTTTGTTTTTTGAAAAGCTAATAAAAATTTGCATGTGGTGGGTTTACATTAATAAAATATTAACTTTATTACTAAATCAAAGATTATTTTTAATATAATATTTACATTTTAATTGTATTATGCATATGTTATTACCTTACCTCTACCAATTATATATATATTGATAATGTTATTAATTGAGTTGGTGTCATAAAGACAAACAATTGTAGTGCATTTAATATTCTTAATATGATATGTTTATGTGTTTAAATATTATTTTACTCATAATTTAATTTATTTTTATTTTAATATTGTAAATATTTCATATGTTATTGTTAATCTAAAATATGTGTTTTGAATAAGTAGTATTGATGAAGTTGTTGATTGAGTTAGCATCACAAGTTAACTCGATACCAACTAAAATTGATAGCAATACTGGGATAAATAATTATAGTGTATTTAGTAATTTCAATCGACGCATTTACGTGTTTAAAATTTATTTTACTCACAATTTAATCTAATTTTTTCATTTTAATATCATAGATACTTCAAGTGTTATTATTTTTAAATACAACTTTGTGTTCTAAGTATGTAATTTCCACACACATACACGTAAGATAAAATTTCTAATATATTAATAATATTGTTAATTGAGTGGGTGTCACAATTTAACTCGACACTAACTCAAGATTGATAACAACACAATAATAAACAATTGTAGTGCATTTATGTTCATAAATAAACTCGTTTATGTTTGTTTAATAAATCATACAAAGCTCGCTTAAAACTCGTTTATGATTCAACTATTATATATTATAAAATTATTATTATTTGTGTGCTTATTTTAATTATAATATAATTATTAATATTTATATTTAATTATTTTGTATCTAAAATAATAAGATGTATGCTTTTTTATATTTATTTATTATTCATATAAATATTTTTTAATTTAAATAAATAAATATGAACACATAATTTTAAATGAATGAATGGAAGTAAAATTTTGACATTCTTAAAGAAATACGGATAAACTTAAACATAAGTCCATTAGTTTATTAGTTACATTTATTCTTTGTACTACACATCTAACATGTCAACGTTATTTGGCACGCATCAAGGGTAGTTTTAGGAAGAAAATTTAGTACCCTCTTTTTACCTTTCTACTAAACAATGAGAATAAAAATAAATTTAAGATATTAATTTAATTATTTATCTTAAATAAAAATAAATATATATTTTATTACCTCTAAATTATTGTTTAACTATACTTTCAATTAATAGAAAAATGAAATATGTTAATATATGGTAACTATATCTGATTTATTTGTGCTTTTATTATACTTCCATGGATGAGTATAAAGCAAATTGCAAAATCTTCTGTGTGGATTTTTCTATTGCCACAAAATTGGTAAGTATACCATCACTTAGTAAGGGCATAACTTTTGTTTTAAAAAGCCAAGAAATTCAACTATAAATTACCCAAAGCATCATCAACTCATTTTCTTATCTCAACAATTTTCATTTCAAACCATGGCTTCTTTTGGTGTCGTTTCTCCTTTTATCGTTTTGCTTGTCATTTTTTTTATGAGTATTTAAAATTTTTCTTTATTTTAATAGTCAATCATTACTTACATACATATTTTTTTTAAAAAAAATATAGTCTTAAAATAAGGGTGGGATTGCAATCCCTTCAATTCAAATCCCATATTTCTCTAACTCATTATATATAATATCAAATATAAATTCATTAAACAAAATGTTTAAATGATGAAAATTTTATTGTTTAATTTATAGATTTGTCAAACTCAAAAGGATGTACTCGTGACGTAGATTATTCGGGCTAAGTGTAAACATGGCTGCTTTTGTGATATAACAACTAAAAAATGTAGATACTTGCCGATGTCAGAACAGATGCCATCTAACACTGTGCCAACGGTGGATGCTAAATGCAACGATGGAGTTTGTGTACGTAAGCTTTGTGCCTAAAAATCAATATTAGTTTTGTCCAAAAAAAAAAATCTAAATTTAGTCCTTTTAATAGTATCGCCTATTATAAAATAAATTTGATATAGAGAATTAATAAATAAATTATTAGTGAATAAAAATGTTAAAAGAGAATTAATTTACCTTTGCTATATTTTATTATAGTAATTTCATATCTTTTCAATTGAATATGAATGATTCTAATTTTCGATCCATAGACATTCATATGATTGCAATGTTAGGATCTAGTGTCGTAAGTATAGTTTATTCGTCATTTTTACAAGTAATTTTTCGAACAATTTGGTTTAAATAAAATTTTATTATTCACATTAATACCGTTTGCAATTGTCCTCAATAGTTTTTGCATGCAAAGCAAAATATAAGCAAATATTGACTCAATGATTACCTAATGTTTAACTAATACTAAGTTACATTACGTGGTCGAATTGTAATGCAAGAAGACAACTTGTATTATTAGTAGGTAATCTAAAAGGTCCATAGTCTGATGAATCGAAATTGAACAAATCGGTTAAAGGCCTATTATGTCGTCTATCAAGTCCAAATAGGAAGATTGTAACATCCCTAACCCGTATCCGTCATCAGATCAGGGATTACAAGGCATTACCGGACATAGCATAGATCATGACAGATATTTACTACTTTTTTTTAATACATATAATTCACTTAACCAACTAAAACTCAATCATGCTTTATTACTTAAAGTATATAAACAAGTTATGCTTTTAAAATTTAAACATATCAATAATAATAAATTTTCGTATTCGATCACAAATAGGCAAATAATATTGCAACCAACTCACATGCTTATCAAAATGAACCATTTACTAAGGCCAAATTTACTATCACATTTTGAAATCAATCATTCAACATTTAAATAACAAACCGCCATTAAACATGCCATAGGTATATCTATTTGTTTTACTCATCACTAGTCAAATATAATTACACATCATGCACCACTTTCAAACCTATCCATAAATCAAATTATACATTATAAATGAATCCATAATAAACCATAATCGAATCATGTTCATTACATATATCTTCATACTAAAATACATCATACTTATATAAATACATACTAGTATTTCTCGAATGAACTTAAACCATATTCAATTTCAATGATTAACCGAACATATCAATTTGTTCCATTTATATGCTATAACCGTACCTATATATATATACATTTATATATCAAAACATTTACCACAATGTTACCTAAACATAGCAACCCTACTTCACATACAAATGAGCCATAGCCGAATTGCTAAAACCAACACATCAAGCATTAAATTAAAATCACATAAAACTGAATATAAACAACTTAGCATCATAATTGAATATATAATGTGATTATCATTGCCCCTTTTACTGAATCATATATATATATATATATATATATATATATATATATATACATATATACATATATCAGACCTCATAAGCATTTATATATTCGGTATTAAGCTTGCTATTTAAACTATAAACACATACTAACACACCACACATATATGACATACATATTACTTAATTCATATATTAAAATTATAAATATCATTTCATTTATAATATACTTAGCATTTTACCCATTTATTCAATCCACATATCTTAAGACTTTATTATCTAGTATAAACCAAGTTTACCACATACACGTAACTTAAATATCTCATCCTAATGCAAGCTCAAATCATGATCCAATATAGTCAAATTCGAGCATAAAAATTAAACAAATCAAACACCCTTTCCCAAACACATAAAATCCTACTTAAGCAAGATAATCATGGATAAACCAACTTTAAACCAAACCAAACACAAACATGGAAATTAAGCCATTTTCGCATGGCTATTTTTATATACATAACTAAAAATCAAACTTAAAGATTCCATCTATGCTATACATGCCATAAGCCCAAATTCGACTTAGTAAAATACCGAAAAACTATCGATAGTATGATAGGCTTCGCTGACGATCCCCAAGCTTGTAACGTGAATCCAAAATCTATAAAACAAAGGTAAACAAAACACATACACAATAAGCTATTTAAGCTTAGTAAGTCATAAGCAAATTAACATTTAATCATATACAAAATTTATCTATTCAAACTAAAATAAAATATAATTTCATATATCAAAACATATAAGTTATGCATAATTTCTACTTTGGCCGAATACACTCTTAATCATTAGTATAATATACCATTTCTTTCCACAATACATATACATCAATAGGCCGAATACTCACATAATCAAATATACCATCATGTAAATCATATTACATGTAACTTTATAATATCATTTTAAGTACACTACTTACCTTAATTTCATATCTTGTATGAATACATACCTGAGCATTTATATCATGATTTACACTCGATCTTAACTTATCATTGCCCGTTGAACCGTTCGGAATTAAAAAGGATACGCGGATAGTAAGAAGCTCATACAATGCCAACGTCCTAGATGTGGTCTTACATGTAATCACATATCGATGCCACTGTCCCAGAAAGGGTCTTACACGAATCAAATACTATGCCAATGTCCCAGACATGGTCTTACACGTAAACACAAGTCGATGCCAACATCCCAGACGTGGTCTTACACGATAACACATATCGGATATCCTATGTCATGACATATGTATCCTATCTATTCCTAAGGTTCATACAGGGCTTACGGACGTCGAATCTCGATCGAATCAAGCTCGAAGATAGCCAATTATCCAAGTACACATTCGGCCATAGCAAATAATAGTTCAAATAATTCAAGTAATTACATAAAAAAATTTATATTCATAGATATAACAACATTTAAATGCTTATTAACTTACCTCAGACGTCGACGGACAGTAAAATCAACTAATCGACTACTTTTATTTTTCCTCGGTCCAAATCCTATTTCTTTGGTTCTTGATCTTAATCAACCTTGACAATGGTCAATACCCTAACTTATATTTCTTTCTTTTTCTTTTCTTTGGTTTTGGTCATAAGCCATTAAAAAAAGATGAACATGGCTTTTTAATGTTTGTTTTATTATATATATACTTTATATTATGTTATTTACTAATATAAATTTTTAACTTATAAATTTAACATATAAAAACATATATATTCACTTAATGCCGTCCACTACTTATAAAATGGGCTATTTGTAACATAAATCCTCCATATTAAAAAGACATCAACAATTAAGCACTTTCACAACTAACCATCAAATTTTTATTTTATGCGATTAAGCCCTTTTATTTAATCAGACACTCAAATAACGAAATTAAAACACGAAAATTTAACACAAGCAAATTCATATATAATAAACACTGAAAATAATTTTAAAATATTTTTTGGACTCGAATTTGTGGTCCCGAAACTACTATTCCGATTAGGGTCAAAATCAGGCTGTTACAACTCTCCCCCTTAGGGATTTTCGTCCCTGAAAATCTTACCGGGGAATAGGTTTGGATAACGCTCTTTCATTGTATCCTCTAACTCCCAAGTTGCTTCCTCAAATCCGTGCTTATGCCACGGTACTTTAACTAATGAAATTTTCTTATTCCACAATTCTTTAATCTCACGAGCCAAAATACGAATCGGTTCTTCTTCATATATCATATCGGACTTAATCTCAACCTCCATCGGATTATTCACATGTGAAGGATCGGATCGGTATCTATGGAGCATCGAAACATGAAATACATTGTTGATCTTTTCTAACTCAGGTGGCAACTGCAATCTATAAGCAACCGGCCCGATACGCTCTATGATCTCATACGGCCCAATGAATCTCGGACTCAACTTGCCTTTACGATCGAATCTGAGTATTTTCTTCCACGGTGATACTTTCAAAAATACTTGAGATCCAATCTGAAACTCAATATCCTTATGTTTCAAATCTGCATATGACTTTTGACGATCTGATGCAATTTTCAAGCTATCTCAAATTACTATCACTTTCTGTTCAATTTCTTTGATCAAGTCAACCCCCTGTATCTTATTTTCACTAAGGTCAGTCCTATACAATGGTGTATGACATTTACGATCGTACAAAGCCTTATAAGGTGCCATTTTGATACTAGATTGGAAACTATTATTATAAGAAAATTCAATCAAAGGTAAGTATCGTTCCCACGTACCTTCGAACTCAAGGATGCAACATCTTAGCATATTCTCAAGTCTCTGAATAATTCGTTCGAACTGACCATCTGTTTGTGGATGGAAAGCTGTGCTAAAATGTAGTTTCTACCTAAAGCATCTTGCAGTTTCTTCCAAAACCACGATGTAAACCTCGGATCTCTATCCAAAACAATAGAAATAGGCACACCATGTAATCTCACAACCTGAGAAACATATAATTCAACCAATTTATCAAGTGAATAATTAGTACGAATAGGAACAAAATGAGCAGATTTGGTCTATCTATGCACAATAACCCAGAATGTATCTTTCTTGCTATGTGTCAACGGTAGACCAGATACAAAATCCATCATGACTCTGTCCCATTTCCACTCGGGTATCATAATTGGCTGAAGTAACCCAAAAGGTACCTGATGTTATGTTTTCACTTGCTGACAAATTAGGCATTTCGAAACAAAATCAGATATATCTCGTTTCATACCAGACCACCAATAGAACTGTTTCAAATCATTATACATTTTTGTACTACCCGGATGAATAGATAACCTACTGCTGTGAGCTTCATTCAAAATCATCTGAATCAACTTTGAATTCTTCAGAACACATTCGATTTCTGAACCTCAAACAACCATTTTCATCTACTCAAAATTTAGATTCAACATATGTTTCGTATTGAGCTCGATTTGCTAACAAATCATTATCAACTTTCTGGGCATCACAAATTTGTTGAATAAACAATGGAGTTGCTTTTAATTCAGTTATTATCGAACCATCCTTAGATATAACCCTATGCACATTCATTGCACACAAAGCAAATAATGATTTTCGACTTAAAGCATCAGCAACAACATTAGCTTTTCCTGAATGATAGTCAATCACAAGCTCGTAGTCTTTTAACAACTCTAACCACCAGTGCTATATCCAATTCAAATCTTTCTGAGTCATCAAATACTTTAGACTTTTATGATCAGAATAAAATGACATTTTTCACCGAACTGATAGTGACGCCAAATCTTCAATGCGAACACAATAGTTGCTAATTCCAAATCGTGTGTCAGATAGTTCTTTTCATTTGATTTCAGCTGTCTCGAGACATAAGCTATAACTTTGTCTTCCTGCATCAAAACACAATCCAGACCACTCAAAGATGCATCACTGTAAACAACAAATTCTTTACTCGATTCTAGCTGAATTAACATTAGAGCTTCTGTCAATAGAGTTTTCAACTAATTAAAACTTTTCTAACCACTCGAACTTAACATCTTTCTATAACAGCATCGCTATAGGTGTCATGATCATAGAGAAACCTTTCACAAACCGTCTATAATAACCAGCAAGTCCCAGAAAACTTTAAACTTGGAGACATTTTTCAGAGGTTTCCAATCAAGTATAGATGAAATTTTACTCGGATCAACCCGAATACCCGATGCTGATACAACATAACCTAGAAAACTGACTTTGCATAACCAAAACTCACATTTACTGAATTTCGCAAACAATTGTTTATCTCACAAAGTCTGGAAACAAATCTCAGGTGTTCGGCATGCTCGGTTTCATCACGGGAATAGATCAAAATGTCATCTCTATGAATAATACCACAAACCAATCAAGATACTGTCTGAAGATTCGATTCCTCAAATCCATGAAAATAATAGGTGCATTAGTAAGTCCGAAAGGCATAACCAGAAACTCATAGTGTCCGTACCTCGTTCGAAAAATAATCTTCGATACATCAGAGTCTTTAAGAATACAAATTCTTCTTTCAAACTATCCTTCAATTCATACATGTATGTTCAAAGTTTATTTCCAGTTCGTAGATAGATTCAAACACATATATCCCAATTAACTTTTCAATCAAATAATTCTAATCATATTAACTACTGAATCGGTCTTTTCAAAGAAATATTTCTTCTCATTAGAAGGATGACCTCAGACATATCATTATACAAATTAGTCTTGATCTTCTACTATTTTCACTTTTATCACTGTCGAACTTTCACAAGAACTAGAAAAGAATTTATAATAAAGCTGTCTCATATATTAATCATTGAAACTCTGAATTATACTAAAATCACCTTAATCAAAAAGAAATCATTGAGCCTTACTAGGAACAATGTCTCAATCCTATAATGAATATTATCTCCAGCTGTTAATGAAGCATTTGAACACAGAAATGAATCAAATATGATTTAAATAGAAACCATTGTAGAAACACATCTTTTATAACTCTGAGAACGATACCACTGTACTTTCACTTTTCAAGCTAGAAATTATAATCTTAATAGACGTAGTCATCTCTGTCAAATAGAGATCTCTTGAAGATAATCACATGGAATCATAAAAATACCGTAATAGCAAAATTTCAACATTTGTAGTTACACAGGATATCTGAAAATTTACAACTCATATAGAATGATATTAGTTCCGATAATATCCCAGAAATATCCAGAAAGAACACTGTCACTCATAAATACTGAAATCTACAGTAACAAAAGTAATATAATCTTCATGCATATTCAACAGAGGAATAACCAATAGAAATAGAATATTAGCCTCATACAGATTTTATCGTCGACTTTTATATCCACACAATGGAATAAATTATCAAAGTAAGACATAACAATGTTGAATATAACCCAAATAGATCAACGATGCTTTCGTCTATTAATATGTTTAGCTAAGGTTCTCATACGATAAAACTTTCTTTCTGAAATTAAATAGTCACATATACATCTGAGGATAAATGTACACATAGAATGTCCAAATAGAATCATAATAACTGCCCAACTATAACCATTGCATTCAACCATCAATACAATTCAAACATTAATCCACTGTCTAATTCTTTCATCAGAAATTTTCTTATTATCCAATCATTAATAGAAATCAATTTAGAAAAGCTTCCAATTAATACTTTCTTTAGATAACATACCTGAATGAGTCATTTAATTGGAGTTAACTTCTTCTTTAACAGTGACTTTGCATAATCTGAATAGTCTTCAAAACTATCCAATATCTCTTTTAGTACTGTCTTCATTTGTTGATTCATTCTCTTTTCTGACCACATTACTAATCTTTCAAACATAGATTTCTATAACTCCACACTCATGAGCTTATTCATTCCAACTCTTATAATAAAATCGTAGCATTTTTCTGATAAGGGGGTGAGGGTAGTAAAGCCTCAATTTTAACTCTCACATAATTGCACATAATACATACTATCATAAATAGTCAGTTCATTACTAATTTCACATTCTCAAATCATTTAATAAATTTTTTACTTTTAATCACTTTTATTCTTAACACATTGTTCATATGCCAACTCAAATCACCATTTCACAATCAGAGCATTTCAGATAGCAATCATAACTCAAATATCATATCTCATATGCTTATATAATTACAAAATTTATCAATAACAACTTGTCATACAATTTGATTCTTACATTTATGAGTCTCAACTCATCATCAACACATTTTCACTCAAATATTTGAATATTTACTTCTATGCTATCAAAATTAGCTCAGTTGGAAAACTTATCTATCTTATCAAAACAATCTTCGTTAGAGTCAGGAGTTATCACAGTATCGTAAATTTAATATGGCATGTATAGCTAGACTCACATACGCTATAGTAGTCCTAGAACCGACTAAACCATAGCTCTGATACCAAATAAAATGTAACACCCCTAACTCGTGTCCGTCACGTCGGATTAGGGTTACAAGGTATTACCGGACATAGCACAGATCATGACAGATATTTACTACATTTTTTTAATACATATAATTTACTTAACCAACTAAAACTCAATCATGCTTTATTACTTAAAGTATATAAACAAGTTATGCTTTTAAAATTTAAACATATCAATAATAGTAAATTTTCATATTCGATCACAAATAGGCAAATAATATTGCAACCAACTTACATGCTTATCAAAATGAACCATTTACTAAGGCCAAATTTACTATCACATTTTAATCACATTTTGAAATCAATCATTCAACATTTAAATAACAAACCGCCATTAAACATGTCATAGGTATATCTATTTGTTTTACTTATCACTAGTCAAATATAATTACACATCATGCACCACTTTCAAACCTATCCATAAATCAAATTATACATTATAAATGGATCCATAATAAACCATAATCGAATCATGTTCATTACATATATCTTCATACTAAAATACATCATACTTATATAAATACATACTAGTATTTCTTGAATGAACTTAAACCATATTCAATTTCAATGATTAACCGAACATATCAATTTGTTCCATTTATATGCTATAACTGTACCTATATATATATATATACATTTATATATCAAAACATTTACCACAATGTTAACTAAACATAGCAACCCTACTTCACATACAAATAAGCCATAGCCAAATTGCTAAAACCAACACATCAAGCATTAAATCAAAATCACATAAAACTAAACATAAACAACTTAGCATCATAATTGAATATATAATGTGATTATCATTGTCCCTTTTATCAAATCATATATATATACATATATCAGACCTCATAAACATTTATATATTCGGTATTAAGCTTGCTATTTAAACTATAAACACATACTAACACACCACACATATATGACATACATATTACTTAATTCATATATTAAAATTATAAATGTCATTTCATTTATAATATACTTAGCATTTTACCCATTTATTCAATCCATATGTCTTAAGACTTTATTACCTAGTATAAACCAAGTTTACCACATACACGTAACTTAAATATCTCATCCTAATGCATGCTCAAATCATGATCCAATATAGTCAAATTTGAGCATAAAAATTAAACACATCAAGCACCCTTTCCCAAACACATAAAATCCTACTAAGCAAGATAATCATGGATAAACCAACTTTAAACCAAACCGAACACAAACATGGAAATTAAGCCATTTTCGCATGGCTATTTTTATATACATGACCAAAAATCAAACTTAAAGATTCCATCTATGCTATACATGCCATAAGCCCAAATTCAACTTAGTAAAATATCGAAAAACTGTCGATAGTGTGATAGACTTCGCTGACAATCTCCGAGCTCATAACGTGAATCCAAAATCTATATAACAGAGGTAAACAAAAAAAAAAAAGTAAGCTATTTAAGCTTAGTAAGTCATAAGCAAATTAACATTTAATCATATACAAAATTCATCTATTCAAACTAAAATAAGCTATTATCAATCATATACTAATATAATTTCATATATCAAAACATATAAGTTATGCATAATTTCTACTTTGGCCGAATACACTCTTAATCATTAGTATAATATACTATTTCTTTCCACAATACATACACATCAATAGGTCGAATACTCACATAATCAAATATACCATCACGTAAATCATATTACATGTAACTTTATAATATCATTTTAAGTACAATACTTACCTTAATTTCATATCTTAGAATGAATACATACCTAAGCATTTATATCATGATTTACACTCGATCTTAACTTATCATTGCCCGTTGAACCGTTTGGAATTAAAAAGGATACGCAGATAGTAGGAAGCTTGTACAATGCCAACGTCCCAGATGTGGTCTTACATGTAATCACATATCGATGCCACTGTCCCAGACAGGGTCTTACACGAATCAAATACGATGCCAATGTCCAAGACATGGTCTTACATAAACACAAGTCAATGTCAACGTCCCAAACATGGTCTTACAAGATAACACATATCGGATATCCTATGTCATGACATATGTATCCTATCTATTCCTAAGGTTCATACGAGGCTTACGAACGTCGAATCTCGATCGAATCAAGCTCAAAAGATAGCTAATTATCCAAGTACACATTCGGCCATAGCAAATAATTGTTCAAATAATTCAAGTAATTACATAACAAATTTATATTCATAGATATAACAACATTTAAATGCTTATTGACTTACCTCGGACATCGACGGACAGTAAAATCAACTAATCGACTACTTTCATTTTTCCCGGTCCAAATCCAATTTATTTGGTTCTTGATATTAATCAACCTTGACAATGGCCGAATACCCTAGTTTATATTTCTTTCTTTTTCTGTTCTTTGGTTTCGGTCATAAGCCATTAAAAAAAGATGAACATGGCTTTTTAATGATTGTTTTATTCTATATATACTTTATATTATATTATTTACTAATATAAATTTTTAACTTATAAATTTAACATATAAAAACATATATATTCACTTAATGTCGTCCACTACTTATAAAATGGGCTATTTGCAACATAAATCCTCCATATTAAAAAGACATCAACAATTAAGCACTTTCACAACTAACCATCAAATTTTCATTTGATGTGATTAAGCCCTTTTATTTAATCTGACACAACAAAATTAAAACACGAAAATTTAACATAAGCAAATTCACATATAATAAAAATTGAAAATAATTTTAAATTTTTTTGGACTCGGATTTGTGGTCCCGAAATCACTGTTCCGATTAGGTTCAAAATCGGGTTGTTACAGAGATACATTGTCTTGGGTATCAGAGTGGTTTACTCTCAGAAGATAGACTGTTTATGGATTAATTCACTTGTGGCATTCAAAATGTGACTTACCTCAATCTTGAACATGTGATTGACTATGTGTTATTCGATTATAGCAAAAAAAAAATCGAAATAGGCATCAAAATAAATGCAACAGAAAATGAAAATATACAACGAAGCAGATTCCACCAAGGATCAATTTGAAAAATTTTATCATGTCATCATACACAAAAATCAATAAAAGAATTTATACCTTGAAAAAGGGTAGTTGCATCCTCATTCAATGCTTTCTTTGTTTTTGTACAAACATTGGGCTTGGTCGTCGAAAACCTTCATCGTCCAAACGTCCAACCTCTAACGGTAATCCACACTAGGAATTTAGAAAAACTTTGTAAGGTCAAAATCCACTTGGCCAAGATAGTGCTAGCTATCTAATCACGTGGATCACACCCTTTTTAGTCTCAATCTCAATTCCAAAAGAAAACTAGAAGAAAAAATTCAAAAAATTATTTTTGTTCTATTTTCTTTTTGTTTGTTCTTGAAAAAGATTAATAAACTTTTGATTAATTGCACTTTAGCCCCTTGGACTTTGTTAAACTATTCAATTTAGTCCTTTCTCATTTTAAGTTCAAATTCCATTATCATGTGTGACCCATTAGGCTTCTAATTATGTTTGCAACAAATATAATTTATTTCAATCAAGATATAATTATATTTGTAAAGCATGAGCATGATTTAGCAACCCATCATGACCCCCAATTATTGGAATAATTAATATATTTTCAACAGTCTTTCAGTGTTCAGTATCTATGTGTAATTCGATCCTTCCATCATATATCTAAATTAAGCTAAAAGTCATGATTCAGTGTCTACCTTTGCTTGTCCATGCTAGTCTTGCAACTCATTGTATTAATCCTGATTAATTACCTTAGCTAATGACTTGTGGTTAATACGAGTCAATAGTATATAGGATATGTCCCCTCACGTCACTTGGGGTGCTGGATCTCTCTAAACCACTCCACCACCTTTGTATGTCTTATGTCATACCCAAAATATCCTACCTTAAGCATCAGTCAATACGAACCCATTTCATGATGAATTAAACTATGACAATCAACATACAAGGTGAGTTACTGTCACATGTCTAAGGATTATTTACACTACCGACACATGAGAGTATTTCCATAGACACTTGAGTGAAATATCAAATGGAACTCTCATAGCGGATCTATTCAGCGTATTTATTCTCGTAACAAGCAACCACATGTTATGCTCAAGTATCCTATACTTCAACTTATGAAATTAGTTGCATGCATCTTATGTATGAAGGCTTAACATGTGCTGACCTTGGAGCGTTATCAATGCCTTATATCGATAATACAATGGTCAAAAACAAATTAGGAATCACGACTTTGATGCATAGTGTAACATCCTAAAAATTTAGAATTTTATGTGTTGCATTATTTCTTGCGTTAAGCTTGTTAAAAATATTAATTGTGTATGTTTAGGGGTTCTGAGAAGGCTCGGGGTTTATTTGGGCCCTAGTAAAAATTTTGTGTTTAAGCCTATCAAGGAGAGATAGTAAGTGGCATCAAGGCTTATGGAAATAGGTGAGTAATTTTCTAGCATAAAGGAGCATATGGTAAAGGGGATATGGCGCCACATGAAGGACTTTAATGGAAGAGGTTCAAATCTCATCAAGTGCAAAATTTTGACTATTTTTTTGTATCCTTTCCCTAAGTGTCAGCCAAGATGATATATATGGTAAGGTGGACTTTTTAATTTTGGCAAGGTGGCAAAGAAATTTGGAAAGGATAAGGGTAGGGAAATAAATCAAAAGAAAAGGAAAGTATAGGGAACATGTTGGCCCAAAGAGAGAAAAGTGTTTTGGAAAGTTTTGGTTGGCCAATTTTTTTGACCTTATTGCCAAGGTATGGACCATTTTGGTATAGGGAGAAGGTGGCGAATTTTTCTCTTGCCTTTTGGTAGAAACTTTGGTACTTGTTAGGCTAAAATTCCTTTTTGCATCATTTTGTGTCATTTTTTTTCTTTCTCTCCAAACTTCTTCTTCTCTTTGTCGAAAATTTAAGACTATAGTGAGCATTTTTCTCTTTTCTTTCTTGTCTTGCTGAAAACACCTAACTATTGTGACCAATTGTTTCACTCATCTTCTCTTGAAAATTGAAATTGGTTAAGCACTCATTCTCCCCATTTCTTTTCTTTTTAATCATCTCTTCAATCCTTCTTTCACTTCTTAAAATCAAAATTTCATTGTGATCAAATTCTTTTTTATTCATTCTTTCCATAGAATCTTACCGTGATATTTATTCTTTATTACTTGTAAAATATTTTCATGTCTAAGAGAAAGAGATGGTTGAGTTCCATCTAATAACCACTTGTCTCCTCACTATCTTTTTTTCCTTCATGTTAGACATTATCTTCTTGACGAATCGGTGAGTAATAATTTTCTTTTCAATTTCTTCTTTTAATGTCGAGTATATGCTCTTGTTATGGGATGGTTCTATTAACCGAAATCATCATTTTCTTCTACTTTCTCAAAACGTGATCATTTCCCTTTTGTAGTATTCTAGTGGGAGGCTGAACATCATTCTAGCCTTAAGTTGTATGGTGAAAATCGGATCCAATATCGATAAGGTAAGGAGTTCTTTATGGATTATTGATATTATTCAATATTCGATTAGTTGCTAACGGAATAATAATTTGGAATAATCGACTATATGTTTTAGGGACTAAAATCGCTCGATCTATCGACTTGTGATCATACGATTATCGTAGTAAACCGAACCATTTCTTCTTAGACAATCGATATATTTATCGTAATATCATTCTGACTAAGATTTTATTCATTAGAGGCTAGTGGTATCGAATCGAAAGGAAAAGCGATTGGAGATCGCAAAAGGAGCGGATTTGTGATCCCTACTCCTAAATTCAAATGAAGGGCAGTATCGGCGGTTCGGTATTTTCCACCAGGTTGTGGACCATCATCTGGGGAGAATCGACAAATCGTGGTCGTTCACGATTCTAAGGGTAAACACTTTAGATCAATTATTTTAGAGTTAGATTAATAAATCAAGTATGTCGATTAATCGAGTGTTATGATATTTTAGGTGTTGACGATCAAGAAGGCCTAGTACTTACTGTAATCAGGTGTGTAATCTTACACCGTTTTTCGTGGGTTTTAAGATTTATATCATATTGAAATAAATCGTTATGATTAAAATCATTATATAGCGTAAACGGGAAAATTGGCCTAAGTTACACTATTTTTGATAAAATTGACAAAATCGGTATTAACACTATTCAAATTACGAAAATGCCCCTAAAGGGTTAAATTACGAAAATGCCTTTATGGGCCGATTTGATATATTGCCCTAATGGACCGATTTGCAAAGTGTTACAATGAGCAAATTTTTTTGTAATGAATCTCCAAATTAATTATTGTTGTTTATATTAGTAAATATCATGATTTACTATGTATGATGCATTTACACAATTTTGCATGGGATGGGAAATGTTGAAGAGAAGTGATTCCGGTGGCACTGCCACAAAAATGTTTATTAATATGATTCACTATGATTCTGGTGGCTTGGCCACAATCGAAATATGTTATAAATGGCAAAATGCCTGCGATTGGTGTGTTTGGCGGGGTGGGTTGACTTGATCCCCACAGGTGTGATGGGATGGTACGGTGGTGTGTAGTGGATGGATTATTAGGTTGGGTTGGGTTGCATTACATTCATTTGATTTATTTGATACATTATTATGTAAAAGGGGCTTAGGCCCAAAATATTGCTAAATGGGTTCAGGCTCAGTGGACGACGGTAAGGGGATTATACACTGAGTTCTAGTAACTCACCCTATTTTCCTTAACCCTTGCAGGTAATGCTCAGTGACGTGGACTTGGGCCATAGATGACTTGGTAGGGGCCATACTTTAGAAATGGTTTTATTTGGACTTTAGATTGCTATTTTGTTCCCTTTATTACTTTACTATTTTGAGTTAAATGATGTAATAAGGCCTCTGGATTATTTTATTTTGCTTTATGTTTGACGTACTTATATTTTGCTCAAATTACTTTAAATGGGATTTTTCTAAAAACTTAAATAAAGATTTTCTAAAATGGATACACAAATGGTTTTTATAATAAACTTATATAAATATTTTTAACTCGGAAACTTTCTCTCAAATTTTCATCAACATTTTTCAAAAGTCACGGTTTATAAAATCTCTAGTTCAATTTATCGATTTCTCAATCAATCTTCGAGGTTAGTAGTATTTTATCAAATATTTCAAATCAAACTTGTTTTCTTGATTTTAACAAATCAATACCTATTTTAGTACGAATAAAAAGGATTTAACATGTTTTTTATGTGAAATGTCAGATTCGGTCATAACGCATGGGCCAGGTTTGGGGTGTTACACATAGAGATCTCATAATTATAACTCTTTATAATACCCTTGCATAGCCTAATGTGTTCTAAGAGCTTTACCCACACAAGTGTTAAATATCATATACTTTACTCATAGATAAAGAAATATCTCAATTTATTATTATACAATTATAATAATGTTAATACAATGAAATATTGTTTAGTGCTCACAAGAGAATCATGATTGGCTTGTAAGGCTTACACTAACACTATGTGTGCATGACTATATACTTTGATGTATTAAAAGCCTGAGTTCAAATAACTAAATAGCGAAAGCTGGTACATTGGGTATATGATTTTTGCATGACATAGCTTCATTTACAATAGTAGAATCCATAGTCCAGTAAAAGGTAAATGATATCCTTTCATTGGCATTACAGGATAGATGGAAAAGTAATGTTGGAACTTAATTACAAATTATTTGACCTCTATTTATATATGTCTAATCGATTTTTTGCAAGCTCAATATAACTCACGCATGCCAAGCAAGCTGCGTCTGAAATGGACCTAAGGCTCGCCACTTTCTAACGTCCCTTAGGCCTACCAAGGGGGACTGGATTGTTAGGATTTGGGAACCGATAGTCCAATGACTGACAAGTTCTGGACCTTCAACCCGGATGAACTCTACCGGAAGAAGAATGTTCGTCTACAGGCACAATCAGCTGAGGACCTCGCGGGAATGCAAGATGTTCGCAGAGATAGCTCGCGTGGGAGAGCTAGCGTAAGCCTCGCACAAATAAGGTTGTAAGAGGGGAGCTCGCGTAAGCCTCGCATGGACGAGGTCGCGAGCCATGTCTGCGAAAATGACCCTCGCTCGTGACTGGCAGGTGCGAGGTTCGTTAGGAGAGCCGGTCCCAGGGTCAGAAAGGACCGCATGCTCCACAGGCAAGCGTCCAATAAGCCAAAGGAGGCCTAGAGAATGTCAGCACCAGGGACAGGGAATGTCAGTGCCCTCGACCTAAAGGCCAAGACAAAACAGTGAGCCCTATTGTGAGCTATAATAGTTACATTAAGAATATGTATAAATACCACTTGTATTTCCCTTAATAAAATATGAAAAAATATTACTCAACAAACACAAAATTCATGAATTTATTGTTATATGAACCACATTTTAGATGATACATTGTGATTTACTTGAGCATAAATTGCTTTTGTTATTGAGAAAGGCATGAAATTAAACATGAAAGATAAATCTTAATAAAATAGTAAGGAGGGGAGTGGACCAAAGGTGGTGCCATAAAGCAATTGGCATTACCAACAAACCAATCATGAAAATGTAGTTCTCATGGATTGGTCTGCTTGTTTCATGGTTTTGACTTTTATTGACCAGCCTTTTTGCATTTGTCTTTTATTTACTGTAAAGCTGAACCAGACAGCACTCTTGTCTGAATCCCATGTTTAATGGGAACAAACATAATTCACCTATCTCTTTTATATATATATATATATATATATAAAATACAAGTAATCAAACCTTATACTATGAGTTGCTCTTTTTCTTTCCTTTTCCACATTGGTACCTGTTAATGGCTGAAAACATGGGGTGTTTGAAATCTTTTTTATGGCTATCAACAATTGGACTGAAGTAAGATATGGGAAATACATGTAACTAATTATAGTAAAATTTTGAGATGTAGATTTAATTTTTCTATTTTTGGATGGATTAATTTTAGTTATTTTATTTTTTGAATTTCAAAATTTCAACTTTGACCTAAACTGTAACATTTTAATTTGTTTAGTTAAATTTTGCTATTAGTTTTACACTATCCGTAAAGTTATAAATTTAATTCATACATTGGATTATTTTAATCTTTATATTTTTTATGTTAAAATTTTTGTCTTTACGCAAACAAAAACAACTATTAAATTTATTTATTAATTTTTAGTAGTATATCAAAATATCAAATTTACACAACATTACATAATTATTATTCGATCATGACTAAAATTTTAAATTTCAAAAAATATGAGAAGAGAGCATTATTAAATTAAAATACAGAGACAAAAATTAATGATAAAATTATTTTTAAGATATCATACTTTCTTTTCAGATTATGTGTCATAATCTTGTTCTCTTAATGCATCAAATATACTTCTATTATATATTTCTTTTGTTTTCCACTTTTGTCATAATTTTGTATCTTATAAAATTATTGCTTTTAAGGAATAAAGTATTATTAAGGTGTAATAATCGTTCTGTTGCAATTAATCATTACAAACTTTAAATTTTAAAATTAATTTAACTCTAATTATTTATCCAAAATAAATTAACTTTAACTCTAATTAATATAATGAATCCAAAAAGAAACTCGCACATTTTACGTAAAGTGATATTCCAACTTGTGGTCTAAAAATTCTTGAATCTTAAACCTCACTATTAAACTAAATCCTCATCAAAATTATTTTTAAAATATGTTTTTAATAGATCTAATATTCAAAAATTAACATCTAGAATTTCTTCTTTTATCTTTTATCATAATTAATTAATTACGATGAAATTTAGAATCACATCATAATCTTATTAAAAAATAGGATAAATCACGTTAGTAGTCACCCAATTATGTTTATTTTTTATCACCTAATTATGAAAAGTTATAAAATAATCATCAAACTATAAAAAGTTAGAAAACAGTCATTCTACTATTCAATTTATCTTTTTTTGGTCACTCAAATATCTTGAATTTTTTAGTATTTTCATTTTTTATATTATCCAGCTGGTGACCAAAAAAAATAATATTGAATAGTTGGCTTTTTATAGTTGGGTGATCATAAAAGAAAAAAATAGTTTGACTTGAGCTTGATCTAGAATTTTTTTTTGAATAAATTACAATAGAGGTCATCCATTTATATTTTTTTTCTTTTTAGTCACTCATGAAAATTTACAGAATGGTCACCCAAATATCAGTAATTTTTTTGTCACCTAATTATTCAAATTTTCTTGTTTGGTTATCAATTGGCTAACGTAAAAATAAAAACACCCAAAAATTTAAGATAATTCGGTGACAAAAAAAAAAACAAAATTAAATAGTTGAGTGTTAATTTTGTAATTTTTTATAGCTGAATGATAAAAAAATTTATTAATAATTAAGTGGTAATTTTACAACTTTCATAATTGGGTGACAAAAATAAATATAATTGAATGAGTATTAATATAGTATATTTTTGTTGTTGAATAGAAGTAGCTGCCCTGTTGGTTTCATTTGGAGAAGGAGAGTTTCAAAGATGGGATGGTTTAGTTCCTTTTTCCCATTCCAGTTGCCTCTCCCTCTGACTTCTTCTACCAAATCCTAACCTGCTTCCCATTTTTATATATGTATTTTGTTTCTAGTCAACCTCTTACTTTGGGGAAATCCAACCTAATTGTTAAAAATCCTTGCTTGACAGTTATACCATCTACCAACTATCTCTTTCACTTTGTTTGCATTCTTACAAAATTTGTTCAAATTTTCTTTTAAAACATCAATTAATGACATGTGACAGTTTTTTAATGTTGGGTTCGTTAATATATTAAATAATTATATATATTTTTATAATTTTATATATTGAGATTTACTTTTTATTTATTTACTTTCTTTCATATAAGTATAATATTACGATTCTTAATTTTTGTTTTTAATATAATGCCTAAGATAATTTATAATTTCTCCTCAACCTTTAAATAAAAATATGATACGTTTTAACTGAATTAAAACTCAATTGATTGAGATACCACAAATAAAAATAACTACGAATCAATTAAATTATACTCCTTTGAGTAAATTAAAATTTACTATTTTAATCCTTTTAGAAAATAATAATAATTTTATTTAAATCATTTTACCATCTTGTTTAATTGAAAGCTTTTCATTTTTGACCACTCCCAAAAATTAATAATTTAATTTTAATATTTTTAACTTAAATTTTAAATTTTCACCATCAAAATTTTATAATTTCATTTTAATCCTTTCATAACAAAATTCTTGACTTTTACTCTTGTATCCAACTAAACTCATAGTGAAGCTTGAGAAGTGTGATGAGGTGAAGGCCACTAAGTAGTGCCGGTTAAAAGCATCGGAAAAGGACTTTAAAAGCAAAGCATATAAACATGCAATGCAGAGGCTTTTATTAGGAAGCTTGAAAGACATGTAAAGCTACTTTGAAGCCATCATTATACCATTCATCCATTCTTCCTATATATTCCCATTTCCTCACTTTTTGCATTTTAAAATAAATAAATAAATCAAATACAGTTTTGATATAACAATCTAATTTTATGGGCATTCAAATAGTTAATCGATTATTTTTAATTATTAATCGAATCAAAATTTATATATTTTATTTTTATTTTATTAAAACAAGTATAAAACATATAAAAATAAATCGATAATGTTGACTTGACCAAATTAACTAAATTAAAATTACATATAATTTATATTATTAATTATTAAGTTCGGTTAATTACTCGATTTGAATCAAATTAATCGATAATCAAACTTTCAAAAAATTATTAACGACCTCTAATCGAATTAGATCAATTAACCGACCGATCAACTAAATTAGATCAATTCAATCAATTAATTTAATTTTAACCGAAATTTAAAAAATCTATTTTATTTGCTACTTTTCTAAGAAAATCATAAATATAAGTTTTAATGAAATAATACTACTTAATCACTATAATGCATAAATTTATATTTATTTAATATTAATGCATTTGATTTAAATCTTGTTATTAAGAACTAATCTATTATTTTTTATTTATTTTTGAAAGCACTTGATAACTATATAAATTAATGAGGTTGGTTAGTTGTATTAAATATTTAATGTGCACAGTTTCAGCATTGACTTCTTGGGGCTGTTGAAGTGAGTGTAATATTTATATTGAAATTTATCGTTTATTTTAGATTTGATCTCATGCTGACGTAACGACTAGGCTTGGCTTTTTTTGGGGGGTAATGCCGTAATGCAGCAGCTACCTCTCCGTTCAGATTTACGGTCAAATTGCAGTCTTTGTTTTTTTTTTTTTTTTAACAAGATCAATATTTAACATTTTAATTAATATTAATTATTTTTATAATATACAATTAAAATATTAAATATTAATATTTACTGAGTCTACTCACTTAACACGTATTACATTCAAAAGAGTTGTCCAAATAAAAAATTACTTTACTCCTAATAGTTTAAACTCTGAGTGAATTCATTAAGTAAATTTAATTTTAATCACCAAACCAAATAAAAGAGGTCAATATTATTTAAGATGAGATAAATATGTTATATATCCCTGAATTCTTAATAAATTTGAATTTTAATTTATGTATTTTTTATGAATTTATTTTTTATTGTTTAAATTTTAAATTTTAAGTTTAATTATTATTTTTAATTTTTTATTAAATTTGTGGGTATGATGTTTTAAAGTTAAAAAAAATTCAGTTAGCAATTATATAATTAAAAATTGACTTTGTAATAAACTTGATTTTAATAAAAGAAATTTATGATATTAATAATTGAACTTACAATTTTAAATTTGAACAGTAGATAGATTAAATTTTTAAAATATAAAAATTTAAATTTAAATATACCAAAAAACTTAAAACAAATTTTAACCTCTAAAATTTGATAATTAATATATAAATTAATACTAAATTATTATACACCCTCAAAAGGCAAAAAAGAGAAATATATTTGAGAAGGTAAAGAGGAGGAAAAAGTCGGACAATTCAAGAAACCGGATCGTTCTGTCACATAAAAGGATATACTCGGCTGTCATTGTAGCCTTGCCACATATTACCGTTACCCAAAAGTCCGCAAAATTAGGGGCTAACACAACATTAAGAACAAAAAAAAATTAAATACATAATTAAAAAACTAACAAAAGGAACCCTAGAATAAGCAACTAATTAATTTATTTCCATATGATTTAATTTTTTAAAAGATAATTTTCTTGTTTTATTTTAAATTTAATTAGTTTTTGTGTGTGAAATTTTAATTAATTTTAAATATTTTGTTTTAGAATGATATTAAAAATAGAAAAAAAAACCAATAAGTACAGAGAAAGATGCACGTTTGAACACTAGAGGGCAAAATTTCAAATTTCATGAGTTAATATCTTATTAATTGAATTGGATTTTTGAATTTTGTTAATATTGTTTGAATAGAATCAATTGATCAAATTGATTGGATTGGGATACTGGTTTGGACTCAGTGACGTAGTTGGCAGGTGCTCGGCCCCCCTAAAATAGAAAACTGTTGATTTAGACCCTTTAAATTTTGGGTAAATTACACCAACAGTCACTCAACATTGGGGTAACTAACAAATCAGTCACCTAGGTTTCATTTCAGTCACTCAACTTTCAAAAAGTTACAAAACATTCCTTTTTACCGTTTTCCGTCACAGACGTCACGGCAAAGTGACATGGCAGGTGACGGCGTGGGTAAATTACACCACCAGTCACCCAACTTTGGGGTAACTGACAAAACAGTCACCTAGGTTTCATTTCAGTCACTCAACTTTGAAAAGTTACAAAACAGTCACTAATTAACAGTTACCGTTAGGGTGTTAACAGAATTGCTGACGTGGCAAGTTAACGTTAGTGAAGTAGCTCCTCCTCCTCCTTCTTCTTCTTCTTCACCTTCATTTTGGCTAAGGATTCAAAGGGGAAACCAGCACTTTCAATCGAAGAAATCAAAGCCCAATCTGTCAGATGATCTCCAAACACAAATAAACAACTTTCTGCCATGTTTTTTAAACTAGGGTTCTCTTACTTTTAACATTTTGTAATGTGTTTGTTTATACATGCAGGAGATGATGTTCGCAACACTGGATAATCCATCGAATGCAGCGGAATGGGCAATGGCAGAGATGATAAACCAACCTGAAATCCTCTAGAAAGCAACGGAGGAAATAGAAAGAGTTGTTGGAAACCAGAGGTGGGTTCAAGAGTCTGATATTCCAAGACTCAACTACGTAAAATCTTGTGCAAAGGAAGCATTTCGGATTCACCCCATTTCACCCTTCAACTTGCCCCATATCTCAAATGTCGATGCCATCGTTGCTGGCTACTTCATCCCCAAAGGCAGCCATGTTTTGCTTAGTTAGCTAGGCCTAGGCCGAAACCCCAAGGTTTGGGACGAGCCATTGGGGTTCAAACCTGAGCGACACTTGAAGGATGGGTGCATTGAAGAAGTTGATCTGACAGAGAGAGAATTGAGGTTCATATCGTTTAGTACAAGGAGACGTGGGTGCATGGGGGTGGCTCTTGGAAGTGCAAAGACAGTGATGGTGTTGGCAAGGCTGATTCAAGGATTTTCATGGAGGTGCCATCAAATGAGGATAACATCGATCTCTCCGTGTCGAAAAATGATCTTTTCATGGCGAAACCTTTGCATGCAATGGCTAAACCTTTTCATGACACCCACGTTGGCAAGTAACGAAGAAGAAGAAGGAGGAGGAGGAAGAATTGCTTCACCAACGTGGCAAGTTAACTTACCACATCAGCTGGTTAACTTGCCATGTCAGCAATTCTGTTAACACCCTAACGGTAACTGTTAATTAGTGACTGTTTTGTAACTTTTCGAAAGTTGAGTGACTGAAATGAAACCTAGATGACTGTTTTGTCAGTTGCCCCAAAGTTGGGTGACTGAAATGAAACCCGATCACCCATCAGCTGGTTAACTTGCCACGCTAGCAATCCCGTTAACCCTCTAACAGTTACCATTAATCAGTGACCGTTTTGTAACTTTTTCATAACATTGGTGATTGTTTTGTAACTTTTTGAAAGTTGAGTAACTAAAATGAAAACTAGGTAATTGTTTTGTCAGTTACCCCAAAGTTAAGTGACTGTTGGTGTAATTTACCCTTAAATTTTTTTAAAATTTAAATTAATAAATGTAAAATTATAATTTAACACTCCTAAAATGATAAAATTTTTAATTTAATTTTTAAAAATATAAATATATAAACTATTAAAATTATAATTTAATTTCGCCTTCTAAAAAATATTTTCTACCTTTGCCCTTATTCGGACGGATTAACCTGGTTAAAAAAATCAGTTAAAACCGAATTTTTCACTTTTATTTTTTAAAAATTTTAAATAATTTGTTTAATTTAATTCAACAAAACAGTTTGGATTGAAGCGATAAAACTTGTGACTTGATGAATTGAAGTAGCGATAGGATTGTGAAAGTATAGAGCTTGGAGTTAATGCATACCTTACTTTGAAGGCATCCAAAGAACAAAAATCCAAAAGCAAAGAAGCACTTGCCCCCTTTCCATCAACAAAACCAGAGGCAGAGATAGCCAAAGCAAAGGGAAAAAACTAAGTTAAGAAAAGAGACCTTTTCCTTTATTTTCTTCATTTTCATCATTGCCATTTGTATTACAGAAATGAATGGCTATGAAGCTCCAATAACACCCATTAAACCCCCTCAAATCTCTGAAATGTTTCAAAAATTCGCTTTGGCTTTCAAGACCAAAACTTTCGAGTTCTTCGCCGATGAAGGCAATCACAATAACGGCAGCCACCTTTCAGACTCCGATGGATTCTCCCTCCTCGACTCCGCTGAAGACTTCATCACCGACCAAAAAGTCGTCGTCATCAAGCCTGACCCACCGCCCAATTCTTCTTCTTCCTCGATGAACAACGGTTCCCACCGTGGAAGCATCGACACCCAGATCGCTGAATGCTTGGTTTCTTCCGTTTTTGCTGCTGTTTCTTCCTTTGAAACTTCCTATCTTCAGTTACAAACCTCGCAAGTGCCCTTCGTGGAGGAAAGCGTGAAAGCAGCTGATAGAGCTTTGGTTTCTCATCTCCAAAGATTGTCCGATTTGAAGCGTTTTTACATGGAATTGCGGAGGAATCCGAGTTCCCAAGTCGCGTCGTCTCTCGGGTCTTGCTTGGAAGCTCAAGTGCAAGAAAATCAAAGCAAGTTGAGGAGTTTGGAAACGGTTTCGAACCGCTTGCAAGAAGAAATTGATGAAAAAGACATCGAAGTCTCTGTTTTGAGGAAGAAATTAGCTGAGATTCATTGGGGTAACACCAAGTTGTCCAAGAAATTATCTGGTAACCTCAATTCAGCTTGTGATGTTCTTTTAACTGTTAGGGTATTTCATTCCGTTTTGCATGATGCTTGCAGAGCAACTCATAAGTTCAGTAAGATTTTGATTGGTTTGATGATAAAAGCTGGGTGGGATCTTGATTTGGTTGCCAATTCGATTTATCCTGATATTGATTATGCTAAGAAAGGGCACACTAGATTTGGTTTCCTATCTTATGTTTGTTTGGGGATGTTTCGTGGTTTCGATTCTGAAGGTTTCAGTTTGATCGAAAATGAAGCTCTATGTAATGGGAATAAGGGTACTTGTTCAGTGAAGCAACTACTCGAACACATATCGAGCAACCCCATGGAGTTACTAAGTAAGAACCAAAGCTGTGAATTCTCGAGATTTTGTGAGAAGAAGTATCAAGACCTAATTCATCCCACCATGGAGTCATCGATTTTCAGCAATTTGGACCGAAATGAAGCCGTGTTGAATTCATGGCGCTCGTTGAGCGTATTCTATGAGTCATTTGTTTGCATGGCTAGTTCCATATGGACACTTCACAAGCTGGCCTTTTCATTTGAACCCGTGGTGGAGATATATCAAGTTGAAAGAGGACTCGATTTTTCGATGGTATACATGGAAGATGTCACCAAGAGATATAACTTGCCTGGCAAAACCAAGGTGAAAGTGGGGTTCACAGTGGTTCCAGGGTTCAAAATTGGAAGGACTGTGATTCAGTCACAGGTCTATCTAGGATCGTCAAAATGTGAAGACTAGTTGCTCAGATATTGCACCATGTAGAGAACTAAGTTAATAATCAATCTTTGGAGCAAAGGTTTTCGGTTCGAATCTTTGGGTGCAACCCTTGAAGGTCCAGGACTGTTTTGTCATTATGACCCCAGATCAAAGTTCCCATTTTAGTGGCTTTCTTGATCCTCAAGAAAGTCTCTACTGCGTAAACACTTACTGTATACTAACTCTGCTGCTGGACTTTGCACTGAGCTCGAGGGAGTGACTGTGATACAACAGCTTCTTTAGCTATCTTCTGATACTTAACACATCTCCAGGTTGTGAATTTCCTTCTTTTTTACAATTCGCGTGTGAGTCCATGTAGAAATGACTGTATGTTGACACTAGAAAATATACTACACCAAATGTGTATCTACATAATTGTTGCTTATACTACTAGGAACTTTGTATTATTCCACTTCAAGTTGTGTCTTTGATTAAAGCAAACTTGCATTTGCTACTTAAATGCAGTCGAGTTCTTTAACGGCTTTACGTTGGCATGGATGACCCAACCTTCTTAGATCATATCTATTGGTTGGTTATAGAGATAGTTCCATAGCTTTTTCTTGAATTAATTTGAACCTGGTGCCTAGTGATCCATGCATTTTATTTGCTTTTCTTTCAATGCATTTTGCTTGGACTGTGTACTTGAATCGCTAGTTATGTAAAAGAGATGTGCTTGAACTTCAATTCCGCGATAATTGATGTTGTTATGTAGTTCTAGTTTATTAGCTTGCTAAGATATTGAACATGCATAGTATAAATACAAGCATGATATCTACTCTGCATTTTCTGGTATTTTGTTGCATTTTCTTGTAATGATCGGTGTGGAACCGTGGGTTTCATATTGTGCACGTAATTCAGTTGCAATTCGCGAATACACGAATGAACTCTTCATTGTTCTCAACTCGGTTAGCAGGTCATTTTTGAATCTTTTTGTCATTATCTCATTGTTGGATTCCTTTGGGCCTCTTGACCCATTTTGCTCTGACTCGTTTTGTTTTAACGTATCTTTAGACACGAGTATAAGAATATGATATTCATGTGAGAGACATCCGTGTTTGATATTCATGTTCGAGTTTGAAACTGAATAACATGTCCTGTCATGACGATGGGGATGATGATATTCCTGAGTGTCGGATACTTGTACGAGATGTGAATGCTTATCTCTTTTTTTTCTCTAATGTTTGAACATCATGTAAAAAAAGAACACATCATTCACGTGTCTTTGTTTATAAGCAGGGGCGAAGGGAGGGAGGGACAAGGAGTCTTGACATCTTAAAAATGGAAAATTATTGCTTTAGATCTTTTAAAATTCATAAAATCTTAATTTGGTCCTCTTTTTGAAAACCATAATAGTTTATTCGCACGATACTCTTTTTCTTTTTCACTATTCTTTAAATACACTACCCACAACCCTCTGAAGTTAAGCCAAATCACTCACCACTCAGCTACTTAAACTATTTATATATTATATACAAACAAAACTATAAAAGCCATTCAAGTTCAGTCATTTGGAGGCAAGAAAAACAAAATAAGGTGTCGCCAAAAGGATTTGAGCTTGGCAATCCAAAATTTTTAAGGACCGTTTGTCGCCGCGGAGATGAAGGGAAAGCCAAAATAGTCAGGCAAAAAGTTGTTCATATATTTTTAAAGCCCTTAAATAAGAGGATAATGCGTTTCAACGTACTCGAACTCGAGTCCTCCTACATTGGTAACAATGTCAATCGAGTTAAAACTTAATCGGTGAAATTATTATTTTTAATTAGATGATTAACTTATTTTAATTCTATGTTGTCAAGGATGTTGAAAGATTGGATTTTAGAATGAATCTTGGTTTTATTATTGATCTTTGATTTATCGTTGTACAAGCACGAGTAAAGGTTGTCAAATCAACCTTTTTTTTTTAATTGTAGCATGTCTACTTCTAATTTTTATTTGACATAAATTTCATATCCTAATGGTATTTGATTTTTACCTCTCTAGGTTATTATTTTTGTGTAAAAGAGATAATTGGTAGATATTTGGTATTTGTGTTGTGTATGTATATATTGATAACTTATTTGTGTAGGATATTCTCTTTCTTATACCTAGAGTTTTCATGAGATACTTAATTTCTTTGATATTTGAATAATAACCAGCTTTGGTATATATTGTAATTATTAAGTGATTATTCGTGTGCTTTATTAATCAATGAAATCCTCATTGGTTGATCTTATTGGTTTGTTTATTTTTTATTTTAAAAAATTATTGGGACTTTTAAAAGTTTGTTCTACCAGGATTGTATTGTTGTATTCTCTGAAGCGAATGCAAACATAAAAAACAAATCAAAGATATATAATCATGGGCGTGATAAATGACATAATGATAATCTCTGGAAGTGGAAACATAGTAATAAATAAGAGAAAATAAAATTCTCAAAATAACCCTTCAAAGGGTAGATATAATTTATATTATGAATGGAATAAAAATATCATTAGTCACATACCTGTCATATGCTCAAATATTTTGTTTTTGTTAATATTCTTTGAGGAGGGAAATTATTAAGTTTTAAAAGATATTCACTATGGTTGATTTCATATTAAGATTGTGAATGAGGAAAAATTATATTTGACATGAACCACTCTTACTATGAATATCTACCGGTTTTGATTTTGAAAAGGATAAACACATTCAATTATTGAATGCATGAAACTTATGCTTAAAGACTTGATTGACTCTTAAATTAGTTGTGATTATCTCTGTTGTCTTCATTTGTCATCAACCTCATGAAGGTTTGAAAGTTGAATATTTGACTGTGAAGATCCACTTGAATTGTAGAATAATTTAAGAGAAAGATATGACAATCGAAATATGCCAATTTTATCAAAAGCTCATTATAATAGGATGTACCTAAATTTGCAATATTTTAAAAATGTGAGTGAGTATAACTCTGCAATATTTATGATAAGTTCTCAATTAAAATTATATAAGAAAATATTATTGATGAGAACTTGTTAGAGAAAACTTATTCAACTTTTCATGCTTCAAATGTGCTCCTGCAGTAGCAATATCGTGAAAAAAGTTTTTAAGAAATTTTGAATTAATATCATGTTTACTTGTGGTTGAATAAAATAACGAATTATTAAATGAAAAGCCATAAAGCTCATCATATTAAATTTGCTCCATTCTCTGAAGTGAATGTAGCAATATATAAAGACATAATCTTTAACATGGATGTAGTAAGTGGCTACATAATAATTGTAAAATGGATGGTCATAATAATTATTCTAACCACTAGAAGTGAAAAAATGAGGATAAATAGGAGACGAACAAGAAAACCCCAAGAAAACCATTTAAGGAGTGAAGATAACTTATGTTATCGATGTGGTAAGAAAAGCCATTGGTTGGGTACCTATCATACGCCTAAACATTACATATGAATTACATCCTTTTTGTGGATTGTGATACTAATTACTCAATTGTTGAAATTAATACATACCCGAAGAATGATAGATTGATTGGTTCCAAATATAAAAGTTCTCATTAAAGAAAATAATAAATCAAGATGATCATATAGTAGAGGTGGGTGCTCCTAAAAAGACTCAAGATATAACTAATTATTAAAACTCTGGAAGAGATTCCGGTACTTGAATATGGAAATGATAAAAATAAAGAAATCTCGATAAGTTATGTCAATATAAAGAAATATGGAACCCTGTGATGAAAAAATCTGGTTTAGAAAACAGTTATTTTTTCACAACGAAAAAAATAAAATTCTAAAAACCGAGCAAATTTATGATATTTATAGTAATATTTTTTTCCCCGGAAATATTTGTACTTAGTGCGATGGATTCTAGACATTCCCAAATTTCAACCAAATGGCACTTAGGGTACCAGATCCAACGCCCTAAAATAAAAAAGTTTTCGACAACAATTTTGTATGAAATAATAATATTGAGATAATGAAAAAAAACAAGGATACGGAATAAAATTGTCTAAGAAACATAGACATGGAATAGATTGGCCAAAATAGAAAGACACAATTCAAGTAGAATTAAATTCGCGAAGTTTGTAGATCAGTAGTCCAAACATCTAATGGTATCACAACACCAAAACAGACTTTTAGCGGCGTTTTTTATGGCTTTTAGCGGCGTTTTTAAGCTCCACTAATATTATTTGCGGCGTTTTTTAAAGCGCCGCCAAAAACGCCGCTAAAACACGCGCCGCAAAAGTTAGCTGCGTTTATTGTGAAAAAACGCCGCTAGAAGTCTTGACTTTTAGCGGCACTTTTATAAGAAACGCCATTAAAGATCAGATTTTAGCGGCGTTTTTATAAGAAACGCCACTAAAAGTCCACACCTTTAGCGGTGCTTTTATAAAAAACGACGCTAAAGGTCATGTCCTTTAGCGACGCTTTTCCCACAAACGCCGCTAAAGGTCATGACCTTTAGCGGCGCTTTTACCAAAAACGCCGCTAAAAGTCATGAAAAATAAAAAAATTAAAATATCATACTTTTAGCGGCGCTTTTTCCAAAAACGCCGCTAAAAGTCATGAAAAATAAAAAAAATTAAAATATTATATAAAAAAGCAACACTATTATCACAGCACCCAAACAAGCTTTAATTGGATAACAATTTATATACAAATCCATTCTTATCCCTCTACCCACTTAAGCAAATCCTTTAGCATTACTTTGATAACAGTTCCTATACAAATCAATTTATGTTCCAGGGGCACAAATCTATTTAACAAACAAATAGAAACTCAACCAATACACAAGAAATTTCATAAGTCTATATTATGTTATGAGTTTATCCAACTCACAAGAAAAATCAGCTCTTGCTATTGAAAATAGGTGGTGTCAAATCCAAGACCAAAGACAATTAAACAATCAACCAACGCCTTTGATGATGAAACATCCAAGTTGAGTCCAATGGCGCAGAGTGCACAACAATGGTTCAAGCATATCTCTCGTGGGAGTTGGATGCACTGAACCAAAAATTAATGTCAGGGAGGCAAGGCCGAGTGCCAAACAACAGCAGTGTCAATGTCAAAGAAATAGCCACAACACTGGAATTTTCCATTGATAATCTGGATTGTTGAAAAGATTATACAATGTCTAATAGTGACAATTATCATCCGCTAATGCTAATTTTATGATTAAACACCATCTTGGACCAAGTGGTTCACATTAAAAATACTAACATGCAATCTTATTTATCCTATGACAAATAATTTCAATGATATAAATTTACGCAGGATCATAAACCTGGTTAGGATTTACCGGCATTTACAAAAATAAAATAATTTTTTGATGGGATAAACCTTATGGTTAAATCATAAGCACAAACCGTAACTAGGCGGTGAATGAAAGAAGAGGTACAATAGAAATGCAAGTCCCACAAGAACATTATAGCAAAGAAGTACAGAAAAAACAAGTTTACCTTAGTAGCGAACAAGAAGGAAAACAATCACGGATTTGTTTGGCAACTGAAAATTAAAAACAAAGCACTGCCTATAAATTAAAAACAAAGAGAAAATAAAAACCCAAATTTTGTTTCCATACAAAAAAGCAAACAAAACCAACAAGCATTAAAGCAAAAAAGATAAGATCCAATTAACCATACCTTAAAATTATAATAAAGTAATTTAAAAAAATCTCCATATTGACGACAAAAAAAAAAGTTAAAATAGAAAACAGCAGGACTTACATCAGAAGCATTGCTAATGAGCTCATGAAGAAAGATCTCCTTGTTGCTGTAGAAAGTGTTGATAATTAAACTAAGAAGCTGTTAATCTCAGCTTGAAAAGCAAACATCTCTGTACTAAAGTAATTAAACTAAGTTGCTGAAAACATATATACAAGCCAATAATAAATCAGAAGTTATATAACTAAAGGAAGGTAATCAACTAAAGTTATACATGCACACACTCAAATCACCATCCTGCTGACTTGATATGGAGCCACGTAGAGGTTCCTAGAACACCACAAAGTGAGATCAAAACCATATGATGAAATTGAGAAGGTATGGAATATAGAAATAGTATAATTCAAAAAGTTGATGGGAGATAAAACCTTGCATGTTACATGTGCGGACTTCCACCAAACTTGCTACCATCGGTGTCTTGCATTATAAATCCGTGTCTCATCTAATTCTATAGCATAATCCTAAATTGTAATGAATTAAAGTGATATTAGACCAAGAATATTGATTGATATCTTATTCAAAAGGTGGTTGTAACCATTCCAAGATGATTTCAGATGTTTTCGGAAGACACCCATGTTTCCGATAAATAGTAGGGATGATACTAAACCATATGAGCGAAACTTGAAAGAAAAAGCCATCTAACCATTTCGAGAAGAATCATAAGCTATAAAGAAACGAACAGGAGAATCAAAATTGAACTCTAATAGGAACAATACTAGAAACTACGTAAAAGTAGTAACAAAGAAAAAGTTAGTAAGGAGAAAAACAACCGGTAAGTCCAATTATTGCCCAAATGAAATGAACTGAATCAAGTTAAAATTAGTTGGATCTAAAGTAGTATTGAGAAGATTTTTCGGACCTTTAAAACAAGCTCCTTTGTTGTTTGAGTTGCTATGGAAACAACACTGAACAATACCATCAACAATCTCTTTAATAACTTTGTCCATTGCAATTGGAACCACCCCGCAACACATTATATACTGAGTTGAACACCGGATGCACCAAGCAATGTGAAAACAAGAGGCGGAAACAATCGCAATGGCATCGAACCTCGAAAATACAAGTGCAATCCTAGAGCACTTAGTTTCGATTGATAATAACATGAGTTCCGATGTTTGGTATTAGAGTCAAAAGTGCAAAGAAGACAAGGACCAACAATGAATAAACAAAAAGTTTATAATTCTTGGAACCTTGAAGAATGTAAACAAAATGACAAACCCGACTAATGAGAAAAAGGCGATTGTGAAGAAGTGGCTTGAAATAGCCCTTGTGCGAAGGAAGTCGATCGACAAGCCTAAAGTCGCTAGTTTTCATCCTCCACCAACGCACTGTAAGAAAGACGCAAGGACTAGCATACTAGAACGACTCCAAGAAATAACATATTAAAACACACTACGAGCATTGGAAAACAATTGATAAAAATGCAAACCTGAGATAACAAATGTGTGTGGCCACCAGGATTAGGTGGACTGGCAACTTCAAGAGGTATGTCAACATGATTAAGTGGAGAAATTATTCTGTTTTAGCTTCGGAACCATCTGGGGTTGAGATGCTCCAACATCTTTATTAGAAAATCAGATTCCTTCAAGTTCTCTTTTACGATCCTTGAGGAGAGAAGTCGGTGTTATGTCCTTCATATCCACACCAAGGTTCTTGAATAGAACCTAAATCACCAAAAACAAGACAATGAGCAGATACATTAAAAGTTTCCAAGCTTCGTGAGGCAAGCTACAATATGAAAAAAGCCTTGTCTTCACATGCATGCTTAAAACATATCCAAATACCTCTATGTCAAACTTGAGATTCATTTTCAAGTTTGGCATTGAATAAATCTCACCTAGTAATGCCAAAATGCCCATGGTCCATGGATTAGGAGGTTGATATGCCGATCGCTTTGGCATGGCTCAAGAATCTGCAAAATGTAACAGATTTGTGAATTCAACTTAAGCTTGGCAGAAGGAAATAAGTTAATTATAGAAATAATCATACCTTTGAAGTAAATGGGATAACCGCAATCATCAATCCCTTCTCATATGCCTGGAAACAGCAAAAATGAGAAAAGAGAGCCTAAGCAATAAGCAACAAATGAGATTAAACAATTGAAATGGATAAAGGGAAGGAAAAAAAAAGGTTGCATAAAATATGTAATAATTACATAAAGAGAGCCAGTCCTTCTCTTGCATTCCATCTCTAGCAAAGTTTATGCCTAGTGTAGGTTCTGGAAGCTCAGGAGGCACCTCCTCAACAGGCAAGTTAACTTCCCATGTCTCATTTGGGAGTCCATACAAGCATAAGTTTTCCTTCTCTGAATAAATTTAATAAATTCGGAAATAAATGTAAATTCATTTTTTTCCAAAGATACAAGTTTGTCAAATAAATCACAATGAACATACAAAGACATTAAGTAATTAAGTCAAGCTAGCAACTTCTATTATAGATTCAAAATTTCCTAATAGTGTATAAAATATACACATGTAGGAACAGAGATGTTAAATTGAACCAATAGCTATAAACACCATATTGCGTAGCATTTTTAATGTAGAATCGAGCCAAACTGCTCCCGAGAAATGATATTACATCCAAGATACAATATGTGTCTACATATAGAATGCAAATGTGACATATTGAAGCATAAAGCCTAGTTTCCATCTGTAAATGAAGAAAACTAGATATTCCATTTCCACTATGACATTAAATAGCTCTACATTATAAGAATAATACAAAACTCAAGCAAATCGCAAGCCATCAAGGAAGAAAACATAAATGAATTCGTGAGAAGTAGTTTTGAGTGTGACATTAAAGACAATTAGTCCACATAAAATACAAAGATAACCGTATTTCTATTCTTTTTGGTCACCTTTATATTTCCAATTGAATGAAGCCACTCTTAAATTAGATTAATAAAAAAATTTTGTAACTGTTAATGGACCTACACTTTGGAGTTTTACACAAGAGATGAACATTAACAAAATGGACCTACACTTTAGTACAGAAAATAACCAGACCCAATCATGATAACAATCCGAGCTTTATTTAGAAGAGGTCATGATGTTCCTATTATAGCTATATTACTAGATAAAAGATTTGAAAATCCAATAAAAGCACTTATTGGAGGAATTCAATCAAATCTTCACACAGGCGTTATAGGATTTAAAGTAAAACCCAATTATTTTATATCCATAACCGATCCTCTAATAGAAGAGTGTCTTTGCCTTAGGATTCAGACAAAAAATTCTGATATTAGTGATTTAACAGAAGATCTTGCAATCAGCTGGACTTCTATTAATGAATATACTAATACGGCAGAAGTAGAAATAAAAGAAATAAATAGTAAAATTATTGAGCTGTTTGAGCCCAATAAATTTACTACAGAAATTTAGCCGAAATTATTACACTTAAAAGATCTATCGATCCCGAAAGACTAGATCATAGAAAAAACCAATAATCCTAGTACTTCTAAACCAGTAAGTACTATAGAATACATGTCATCTGGAGATAAATTGTATTTCAAAAATAATTTGATTACAAATACAGATGATAATTTAGTATTGCCTTCTAGTTCTCAACCTGAAGAACATGAAGAAGATATAAGTACACCAATAGGTATGAAAACCGTTCATATACCTATTTTTCCTACATCACCTTCCAGAAATTCTAGAAACACTAGGATGGAAGAAATACAATTTTCAAAAGAAAATCTTATTGAAAATACATATATTAAAATAACATTACATGATAAAGATTATAAAAAATATTCTTTACATGCTTTGTTAAACACAGGAGCTACAACCAGTAGTTGTAAAAGAAACGCAATTCCCGAAAAATATTGGGAATCTGTAAAAAGAAAAATAAACACTAATGGAATAAATGGTAATAAAACCATTATCCATTATAAAGCTAAAAATATACCAATCTACATAAACAATGTAAGATTTGTAATTCCTAAATTATTATGTCTTCCTGATATGTATGGAGATATACTATTAGGAAATAATTTTATATTTACCATTTTCTGTTGATAAAAAATCAATAGTATTATCTGGGATAGAAACGTCATTAGTTTCAAATCCTAAATTTATTTGTACTAATGTTTGCTGATTTTCTTAGCAGGCCTAATGGACAGAGGTAAAAAGCCTCTAGAAATAAAAATGGGAGAATGGACTACGGTTCATAAAAAGCCCAATAAAGGAAAAGCACCAATGAATTCTAAACAAGGATTCGTGGCTGCGTCTGCAAAAGAAAGCCCAAAAACACCACAGGTAAATCCTAAACAAGGATTTGTGGCTGTATCTCAAGGAGTAAGTCCTAAACAAGGATTTATTTCTCCACGAGCAAGTCCTAAACAAGGATTCTTGCCTGCACCTGCAAATATAAGTCCTAAACAAGGATTTATGGCTGCACCAACACAGGTAGCATTTTATCCTAAACAAGGATATTATGTTCCTTATCCAATGGGTCATCAACCGATTGGATCACACTCAAATTCACCATCCTCTTGTTCGGTGAATTATTTTATTGATTCTCAAGATCCCTATTCAGAATATCAAAAAAGCTATTCTGAAATTCTCAAAAATACCGAGGAATTGTTGAAAAAACAACAAGATCTCAAAATATTCCAAATTAAAGATTTTTATAATCTAGGATTGGCCCCGGATTATTATTCTTTCATTAACAAGATATGGAAAAACCATATTCTTGAGCAAAAAGCCAATTTTCGGCGATCTCTCTCACAATTCTCAAACTTCTTAGTTGAAAAAACAACTAAGGAAAATAAAGCCGAAGATTTGCTATATAATAGTATATTATACAGAGATTGGGATGAACTCCTAATCGAATATACAGATATTAAGGAGATAAACAATCTTCTTGATAAATTTCAATATTTTATTGACAAGGGGAAAAGCACCTCTGTTTTCAATAAAATGTTTAGAAGATGTTTATACAACAAGTGTAGACAGATTCTACCCCTTGAAATATTTTCAAAAATAAATCAAATGGTTTGCAACCAGCAAGCTATATTTTTAGAGAAATTTAAAAAATATTTTTCTCAAAGTTATCTTTTTACAAATGATATGGGAGAAAATCTTCCCACTATCAAATTTCGTTTAAACCACGAGCCATTTGATATAACCAGTATCGAATGGGATTTGTAAAAGAAATTACAGTCCAAAATCTCTCTTTTGATTTAATAAAAGATTTTCCAGCAATAGTCAGATCTCGTTTATCAAATTTTACAGATAACGATGATTTTTTCTATTATTTTCATATTGAAATTCATAGCCTTATCGGTATTGCTGAAAGAGAAAAATTCTATCAGCCATATCAGATATGGATTATTTCTAAAATGCTTGGAGGAAGAAACCTCTTGGCAGCCCAAGAAGATCCAGAGCATTTGTCAAAAACCATTGATGAGTGCTATAATAATTTCTCGAAGTATCAAGTCCAAACCGAATTGATCTAGTTACCATGGCCCAGCATCTGTTACACCAAAATACTTTTAATTACTGGATCGATGGAAGAAGGGTCTTAGCCCACGACACTGGACACCCCAGTAGCGTAGGAGAACCCAATGAAGAAGCAATTTCGCTATTAACAAAAATGGCGGAAATGGAACTCGAAGATTATCCGTTAGCGAAAATCAGAGAGGTAATGGAAAGCTGGAACTCACCGGCCCCAACACCGGAATCACTTCACCTGGACGAGATTGAAGAGATGAACCTGAGAAACATCCAGGAAGGATGAAGACAAAAAGTCACATCCAAGGAAGCTACAAGGAAGACGCGTGGAAACAACTATGAAGTCATCCATGACGAAAGAGGAAGACGCGTGGAAACAACCATGAAGTCATCCATGACGAAAGAGGAAGCAACGTGGAAAAAGCCATGATTGCTACAAGACAAAATAGGAAGCTACGTGGAAGACACCATGATAGCAACCTGACAAAAGAAGCCGAAAGTGTCATTATTACAGATACTATTCGGACCCCAATTCTTTATTAATTAGAATTTAATTCTTTATTCTTATCCGGACATTTCCCCGGACTTCAAATGTAATTAGATTCTAGTTTAATTTTCTTTTGTTATAAATAGGCATTCATGTAAGCCTGAAAGGGCATTCGGAGTTTTAGTTAGTTTTTAGTTTTCTTCTTGAAATCTGCAAGCTCTCTTGCTTACTTCAAGAGAAATTTGTAAATTATCTTTTCTTCTATTAATAATATTTTCATTCTTACTACGATATATCCCTTCCGCTTCCACTCACTCTCTCCTTCCTTCCACTACTCCCTTCCTCCCCCCATAATTGGTATCATGAAAAGGCAAAGGCTATTAAGAAAAGGTTAGGCAACCGTTTGAAACATGCTTTTAGGCAGCTTTCCAAGTTTCAAACTTTCATGAAGTCGAGAATGAACACTTGATTGAAAAGGTTAATTTGAAAACCGTCTATCAAAATAGTAATGCAGTCGCAAGTAGATTAAATAAAACCCGACAAGACACTTGCAAGAAAGGTAACTCATTCATGTAACTTTTTCCAAATTTGTTCACCTCGCAGCAAAGCAAGTATATCAGTAGCAAATAAACCACGATTATAAATCATCGAAAAGGCTAAAGGGCTGATAGGATAAATGATCTAGGGAAATAAAACCGTAAAGGTGAGAACCGACTAATACAAGGCTTGTCGCGATTGAAGTGAATTGAATTAGGAGCCATTTACCGTGTACTCCACGTAAAACATGAAGACGTAAAAAGCATGAATTATTTATGGATTGATAAGGACAAAAGGAAATCAAATTAAAAAAGTCAGAAAGCGAAAACTACAAATTGCAAATTCAATCGCCAGATATTACGAATTTATCGATCAAGCGACCATCACGTATGAAAACAAAGTTTAACCGCTTCACTAAAATACATTTGACTATGTGGGTTTTGGTTTTTTAGTTTTCACTAAAGAGTCTGCACTACGACATTCAAAAATAAAAATATTAGCAAAATTTTGTGTAGAAAAACGTAATAAAAAAAGAAACCCATTTCGCATGATATAGAAAAGTAACCCAAATGAAAGAAAGCAAACTCGAGAAAAGGAAAAGCAGCAGAATCTGAGTCCACGGTGCGGCGTCAACTATGAGAATGAAAATATGTATAGAAAACAAAGAAACCCACTAGGATCACATGTTGGTAGAACTTGTCAACATCCGCCATAAAAAGCCCAAAATATGACAACAAAAACTAATTAATTGGATCCATCTGTAATTTTGAAATGGAAAATAAAAAAGAAACCAAGAGCGAAAGAAAGAAAAGGAACGAACCGGTGGTGAGAGCCTTAATCAAGCCAAAGACGTCCGCCTTTAAAGTCGTTGAAGACCTCTCCTACTGTTCTCAGACGGTGTGGTATCCCTTCCATTTGTTTCTCTCAAATTCCCCTTGAAAGATTTCCCCCCACTAACCCAAAAATCCTTAATCTCTCTCTATATATGTAAATATTGAAATATTAAAGAAAAACCCTAGTTGAACTAAGCAGAAAGCTAAATAATGGCAAATTTGCGGCGTTTTTCTTTTTAAACGCCACTATAGCATATCCTATTGCGGCATTTTCCCAAAACGCCACTAAAAAACATATATAAATGGCTCCGTTTTCTACAGTTTTGCGAACTTTACCTTAATTTTTTGTGGCGTTTTGAAAAAAAGCCACTATTACTCAATTTTAATTTTTTTCATTTTTCATTTATTTTTATATTTTTCTTTCAAATTTTTGTCTTGAGATTATCATTTTTAGAATTTTTATTTTTAAAATTTTGAATATTAAACTTTTAACTGAAATATGGACTAAAATACTAAAATTTAAAATTTAAAGTTTTAAGTTTTAATTTTTAATTTTAATTTTTTGACAATTTTATAAATTTTAAATTAACATATAAAAAAATAGTATCATATCATGTGAATTACCTTGTACGTTTTCACGTCAATATCATTAAAAAATTAATTTTACAATTACATTCATATTAAAAATGCCTAAATCATAAATCCTAAACCCTAAATATTATACCCTAAACCACAAACATCAAAACCTAAACCTCAAACTCAAATCCCCAAATCATAAATCTTAGATCATAAAACTCGAACCATAAACTCTAAACTGCAAACCTTAAACCATAATCCGAGATCAATTTTTTGGGAATTCATGTGTCCAATGTTAGTATAGTACAAAACATATATTTTAATAGCTAACACATTAACCATAAATCCCTCATGAGGGATTTCAGTTTCGGGATTTTGGGTCATATAGCTAACATCCTAAACCTTAAACCCTAAAATCTTAAACTTAAACCATAAACCCTAAACTTAGAAACCTATCACATTAACCATTTCCCCTCAAACCCCTAATCCTAAAACTATAAACCATAAACCCTAAACTCAAAACACTAACCCATTAACCATTTCCCCTTAAACCCCTAACCCTAAACCTTAACCCCTGACCACTAACACTTAAACCTTAATATCGATAAACACTAAGATATTAAACACTATACAACAAACCCAAACAACAAACTTTAAAACACTAAACTCATACACCAAAATAACAAACTTAATCCATGAAATTAACATACTAAATAATAAACCCTAAATCAATTTTAATAGCTTAATTTGTAACTTAAATGAAAATTTCTAAATTGTTTAGTTAGCAATATGTAACTTTTCATAATTAAGTAACTAAAATGAAACTTTCTCATTACTTATAAGTGAATTTATCAAAATAAAATATAATTCAAAGCAAGAATAAGGAAAAATATGAAAACTTTTAATGGCGCTTTTGGAAAACGTCGCTAAAGCTCAGTCTTTAGCGGCGTTTTTTCAAAAGCTCAGTCTTTAAAGCGTTTTCAAAAGTCGCTTCAGTCTTTAAGCGTTTTTCAAAGACGCCGCTAATAATTTCGATTTATAGCGGTGTTTTAGGAAAAAAGCCGCTATTTATCATTTTTAGCGTTTTGGAAATAAACGCCGCTATTGCTCATTTTTTTGCGGCGTTTTCCTTCAAACGCCGCTATTGTGTAATTTTTACGGCGTTTTTATTTAAAACGCCACTAAAAACGCCGCTAAAAGTCTGTTTTGGTGTAGTGTATAAAGCCAAAGGAATACAAATGAGTAAGTTTTGCGTAAACAAAATCAGAAAAATGAAAATTTTTACTAAGTCCTAGTATTAATTATGAAAAATATAATATTTTTTTTGTAGTTGATACAATAATCTTTAGATATATTGTTAGGTCCGATAGGTTTATGAAAGATTTGGCATGTGCCTTATGATTATTGTTATAATTTTTATATGATTAACTATATAATGGAAGTTTATATTAAAATATTTGAAGAATTTAGAATGCTAGAAGCATATAGAATTTCTCAAGAAATTATTCGATACATTTGAGTAAAATTAATAGGAATTAAAATTATTTGAACATATGTGGTAAATTTAACTCAGTGAATAATAGTTGAAGAATGATTATAAAATGATCTAAAATACCAATTTGTATTTTATAGAAGGATCATGATCAATGTTTATTATGATTATTCACTACAACAAAAAAGGCCTATAGCGACACTTTTTTTGACATAAGACGACGCAAAAAAGGTTGCCATAGGTTTCGCGACGCTTCGTCCGACGTTTCCAAAATGGTCGTATATAGTGGGGTTGGTATATGCATTGTGACGCTTTTGAAAAAGCGTCGCTATAAGTCAACATAAGGCGACGCTTATTGAAGGGTTGTGAAAAGTTTAGTCAACACCGACCTTTAAAAAAGGTTGGGAAAGACCTAGTCAAGTCCAACCTTTGAAAAAGGTTGCGATAGACCTGTTTAAGGCAACCTTAAAAATGTTGGTATAATTCTTGTCTAAGGCAACTTTTAAAAACGGTTGGGATAGAACCGTATAAGGCAACCTTAAAAAGGTTGGGATAAACCTTGTCTAAGACAACCTATAAAAAAAGTTAGGATAAAGCCGTCTAAAGCAACCTTAAAAAGGTTAGGATAGACCTTGTCTAAGTCAACCTATAAAAAAGGTTGGGATAGACTTATCTAAGGCAACCTTAAACAAGTTGGGATAGACCATGTCTAAGATAACCTTTAAAAAGGATTGAGTTAGATCTGTTTAAGGCAACCTTAAAAAGGTTGGGATAGGCCTTGTCTAAGACAACCTTTAAAAAAGGTTGAGATAGACCTGTTTAAAGCAACCTTAAAAAAATTGGGATAGACACGTATGATGTAATTTTTTTATTTTAATATTAATATATTTTTATAAATATTTACAAGTGAATAATGATATGAATTGTGCTTTAAATACAACTAAAAATATAAAATTAAAATTAAAATAAATATTAAATATTCACTACAAAAATTGATCCAACAATTAAAATATACTAACATTTAAATTGAAATGTATACTACTAACATTCAACTCAATGTACAAAAGTGAACAAATAAAAACTACCTAAGATGATGGACAACGATATTGATGTTGTACTACATAAAGCTAATACATTTTGAAACCGCAACTTCAATTCCAAGAAACTCGTTGATCTCTTATTTCTACGAAGATAGCCCCAAGAAACTTCAATTCCTTTCGTTAAGTTTTTCTTCTCATAATCCATCCTGCACTGCATTAAAGTAATTAAACCTAAATATTCACCTCGCAAAGATGGAGAATTTGGAGAACTAAATTATATTTTAAGGTATAGTGTCATCAAGACCATAAATAAATGGTTTAGATATGAAATAAGAAGAGAACATAATCCTCACATTTAAAGTCCAAAGAAAAGAAACAAGGATAAAATGCAGTTTAAATGAATAGTGGTATAACATGAATTAGATGAATGTTTAATGGTAAAGCAATGGAACATAAAATATTCGTAAAATTACTTCTCAGAGAAAAAAATTGAGTCATCTGTTATCTCCCTAATGATTAGGGAAAATTATAAAATATACACATAACAGACAGACACAAACCTCGACAGAAGCCAAAAACATCTTTGCTAGTGCATGCTTCAGAGAGCTTGATAGTTTTTTTGTAAGACCAAAATCGAGTAAAATTGGAACATTTAAACCTTTTCATCATTCCCAGGAGCAACATAGCTCCACTCATCCAAAACAATATTAGAACATTTAAACCTTTTCATCATTTGAAATAGATACCGTAATGGAATTAAACACAGATATCAGGAATGTAGCATGATATAAAATCTTATGGCTCAATAAGTATATGGGAAAGGGAAGGAAAATACTGCTTCTATCTCAAACTTTAACATTAGCACCCTATTTTTCTTTTCCATTTGCATCTTAAAAACATTGAGGTATAGTGATATAATCCAATGACTGAGCATGAGAAAATACCTCAATTATTCAAACCACATAGCCACCAAAAGATAGATAATGATACAACTGTTGCTTCCTGTGTTCGGTCTCGAGTTGTGATGCTTCAATCGGTTTCAAACATGCATCCCACTCGGTCATTAGGAAAGCATTTTCTCCTCTAAGGTCGCCAATGCATTGTGCAAACCAGATGTATGGTTAAGTATATGATGAACTCGAAGGGAAACACTCAAGAATTATTATGAATTCTAAACGGTGGTTTTCCAAACTTAATAGGTTTTTAAGCACATGATTGTAACCTTTATGTGCTCCTTTCCATTTCCCTAAATTCGGCCAAATATTTGCAACATTTTCATCAAGTTTGAGTTTTTGCAAGAAAGGTTACCATTTGTTAGAGACCAAAAATTTGCATAACTTTTGACTTTTCTAAGTTTCTTCTATGAAAAAGTTGCATGTTATTTGCAAAATTTTGAACCACTTATTCCTTCATATACGACATATTTTGCGGACATGCTAATTTCGAATTTGCAGGATAATGCATCCAAAGACATTTTAACATTAAACTTTACCCATTGTCTACCACCAATGTAACATTCTTGCGTTATACCCTTTGTCGCAAAAAAAGAGAAAAAAAAGTGTATCAGTGAATCTGGCGAGGATCATATCTTCCAAGTACTCCAAAGAAGTGTCAATAATAGCCTCCCCATCTTTGTATGCACATACCTTAAGATAAAAATTGAAAATATTATCATAATCATTGTTTTTAAACTACGACCAATGCTTTATGATTGTAAATTAGCAGTTAAAATACCAAAAGCACTCTTAATTCTATAATGGAACAACAATAAGTATGATGTCCGCTATTGCAAAGCATATTACACAAAATTTCCTTATTTCTTTCTTTTATTAAATCTAAAATGTTCATCCGGAAGGAATTCTAATAGATTCTAAGGTTGCATTTGGTAAATAGGTAGGAACAAAGATTTCAAATTTAATATAAATTGTGTGATAAAGCACATGTAAATATGATTATTTCAAATTCATGGATTTATTAAATTCCTATTTAGTGGTGATTTGGCAAGATTTATGGGAACTTGTGAATTTAAAATTCATCTTATTGTATCCTTTGAAAAATATAAACAGATTCAAGTGTACGTATTCCATTATTACATTTATAGTGTATTTCAAACCATATACAAATCCACTCTCACATTCATCTTTGCAAACAAAGAATAAATGCATTAAAAAACAACTCAATCCCAAATGCTTTTCCAGGAAGACATGGACGGCAATAGGGTTAAATCTATACATTAGATGTATCAACGTATTTTGAGACCAGACAAAGCATGCTAATGTGCTCTCAAAGATACTTATAAAGGTTTATGTAATCCCTCGACCGCATGAAATAGAAATACTATGGGGTTTCAAATGCTTGTTTAAAAGCAGTCTTAACTATTGAAGCAATTTCAAGGCACAAATAATCGGGTTGAATAAATCACTAGATAAGGAAGAAGAGTGGAAAAGAAGAGGAGAGTCTTTGGATGCATTAGCGGAATAAAGGCATATATTAATAAAGGTCGGTCATCAAGCTTGATTAAAAAAAAAGAGGTGCAGACTCAATCCTTAGTATTTTATCATTATTTCCCAACTCAACTAAGAGCTGCCTCAGCTTGGCCTCCACATCAGAATGTACCGGTGTGTTGTAGATCGGCTTCCCTTTCCAATCTATTCTTATCCTTCTTCTTCCCGGAACTGAAACAGTGACACTGAACCCCCGCGTTCGACAAAAAGACTTTGGGGGAAAAATTGGGGGAATAAAAGTGGTATACATGAACCAAGAGTTGGAAATTGGGGGGAAAATAAAAGAAGAGATTTCAGTTTATGGGGTGGGGGAATCAATTTTGGGAAAAAGAGGGAAAGAAAGAAGAGATTTCATTTGAAATTTTGGGATAAAAATACCTAATTACAAAATGACACTCTTTTGCAAAAAAAAATTATACTATTTAAACTAATTAAATAAATCTAAATTGTATTAGAATTAACATTTGTAATATAAAAAATATTTTTTTCAATTTCAATTCAATTAAAAAAAACAAAAATTCCATTTACAAAACTATAAAAAAATATTATTATTTTAAACAGTAAATGTTAACTCTATTTTAATTTAAATTTATTTCATAACACAACGAATAAATAGATCCATTTAATAATATAAAGACTAAAATAGAAATTTGTTAGATTTTCACCTTATTTGATAAGGTAATTCTTTTTATTGAGCGAGGATAAGTATAAAATAAACATTAAAAACATGATTCAATCATGACTTTCCTAGACCATAATAACATTGGACAAAACCGACATATTGAAAGATCTAAGTTAAATATAAATCTCAATATTTATCCAAAATGAGAGGCTTAAAGCTAAGCATTCTGTCCCGGACATCAATTTTTATCAAGAATGCTTAGTGATATGTATTTTAATTTGGATGTGATTGTGTGGTTGATTTTTAGGTTTTTTTTTTTTAATTTCTAAATCGAATAACTAAACAAACCAACACTAATGTTTTTTTAAACTGAACCAGTTCAGCCACCAATTCACTAATTCGACCGATTCGATTAAAAAATCGTTAAAAATTAAAAAATAAAAACCCCAATTCAACTGTCAGTTTAATCGGTCCATGCCAGTTACTAGTCTAACCAAATTAAAGCCATTCTTCAGACTAATAACCCCGGCTAGCTCCCAATCCGACCAGCCAATATTGCCTGGTTCAAACATCATTGGCCAACACTTAAATAGTAAATTGATTTCTAGAATGGTATCATTATCCAGCCTAACAATGAATGAGAAACCAAAAAACCTGGTAAAACCGAACTGATTAATTCTAACTAGATTAGTTCGATTTCTAACACGAGCACGAACATATGACATTCTAAGAACCCTACAAATAAGAGTGAAAAAGGCTTGATTAAAAATAGCTCGGCCCGATTGACATCGATTAAGCGATTCTGCATCAAACCGCTTTTTAGTAGCATTGGCCTCTCCTTCACTCACGTCTTCATTTGATCTACCCTAAACCCTAAATATTATAATTCTAAACCCCAAATTCTAAAACACTCACTCTGAACCATAAACCATAACCCTTAAATATTGAAACCATAAACTCGAAACCATATCCCATAAACTACAAACCCTAAACCTTTAACTCCAAACTTTAAACCCTAAATTAATAGATAAATTTTATATTATATGTTCTTTCAATATTTTTAATTTTAATTTTAATTTTGTTTCCATAAATTAATTTTGTTTCAAATTATATTATATCAATAATTGTGTTAATAATTTATAAGAACTGGATCAAATTAAAGTTCATATATTCAATTGCACATTAAACCATTGTTCATGTATGCTTTTAGGATTTATCCCATTTTATATTTTATTATTTGAAAAATAATAATTTATATTTATCTTATTTATGATTAAAATTTTTAAATATATATAACATAAATTTTGAAACATTTATATTAAATAACCCTAAAATCTTAAACCCCAAACCCATAATCACAAAATCCTAAAATCATAAACCCCAAACCCATAAACACAAAACCCTAAAACCTTAAACAATAAACTATAATCCCTAAACCCTAAACACTAAACCTTAAACCCTAAACTGAATTGATTTTTTGAGACATTTTTATTAAAAACCTTATTCACACTCAAAATTATTAAGTTATTTTTAATTTAAATATATATAATTATTCACAAACCTGGTGATGTAAAATTTTAAGAATATTCATATTTTAAATCCATTTTTTGTGCTACACATTTAAAAAAACCAATTAAGGAAATTTGGGACGGTACACCTTTATACAAAGAGTTAGCCGGGCGTATGTTGACAAGTCTATCCCAACACTTAGGAAAGTGTCGCCCCAAAGCTGTCGTCTTAGGACTAGACAAAAGCCAACTCTTTTTCAAGCGTTGCCTTAGGCATACATATCCCAACCCTTATACAAAGAGTTGGCCAAAGCATAGTCTATCCCAACACTTAAGAAAGTGTCGCCACAAAAGTGTCATCTTAGGACTACACAAAAGCCAACTTTTATTCAAGTGTTGCCTTAGGCATACATATCCCAACCCTTATACAAAGAGTTGGCCAAAGCATAGTCTATCCCAACACTTAGGAAAGTGTCGCCACAAAAGTGTCATCTTAGGACTACACAAAAGCCAACTTTTATTCAAGTGTTGCCTTAGGCATACATATCCCAACTCTTATACAAAGAGTTGGCAAAAATATAGTCTATCCCAACACTTAGGAAAGTGTCGCCCCAAAATTATCGTCTTAGGACTACACAAAAGCTAACTCTTACTCAAGCGTTGCCTTAGGCATACATATCACAACCCTTGTACAAAGAGTTGGCTAAAGCGTATGTTGGCAAGTCTATCCCAACACTTAGGAAAGTGTCGCCCCAAAACTGTCGTCTTAGGACTAGACAAAGCCAACTCTTATTTAAGTGTTGCCTTAGGCATGCATATCCCAACCCTTATAAAAGAGTTGGCTAAAGAGTATGTTGGCAAGTCTATCCCAACACTTACGAAAGTGTCGCCCCATAAGTGTCGCTATAGGCCTTTTTTGTTGTAGTGATTGTTGAAACTATTGAAGAGACCAAAGTATATTTTCCCAAAATTGTTCCTCACCCATGACTTTAGAATGAATGGTGATTAAATGATTAACAAATGTGTTCAAGTGATTATTTGAGAAGCCGGTATTCAAGATTGAATACGTAGAATTTTAGATATTATGTGATGTTTTTATGAGGGAGAGTAAATACATGTTATACTATTTTCTTCTTAACAAAGGTTTTGTCCCACTGGGTTTTCCTGATAACGTTTTCAATGAGGCAGCATGTTATATGTATTGTAAATATTTATACTTTTTCACTAAGAAATTTTTCTCACAGGGTTTTTGGCTGAGTAAGGCTTTAACGAAACACATTATCTACCAATGATCAAGAAAAATTTGATGTACTTTAGAAATCTAATATTTATGAGAAATTGAGTTTTATTTCATTTATATTTCTTGTGCCTATAACTATAAACTTTGGAAAAATAATTTACACATATTTATTGATAAATAAAAATACGTACTCTTCTTCGCTCTTCTATTTCTTATTATTTTTCTTGCTTCATTATTTATTTCAAAAAATAATAATATTTGGTTAATAAGAATTATTATTGTAAACCCATTGTTATTTTTATAATAATATTTATATATCTTAAATAATAATTTAGACCATGTTAACATATTTTTATCATGTCAAGTCGGAAAAGTAAAACCAGTTCAACAAAATACTAAGGCTTAATATTCTTTCTTCCTAATTTCGTACTTCAAATTTTTAAATTTAGTATTTAAATTTGGTATTTTTCTTAATTTAATATCTAATTTTTTTTCCAATTTGATATATAAATTTGTTAAATATTATACAAATTACCTTAAAATACTAATAACATTAGTTTATTTTATAAGAGGTCTAAATATATCTAATGCGTGAACAAACATGTGGCATGTGACATGAAATTTAATGATAGGAATGATAATATTTATTTGAAGTTTCCTTTGTTTGGTAGTCAACATGCTCAAAATTTACTTAATAAAGGGATATTGAAGAATAAAACAATAATTTTAAAAACCTAAAATAAAATAAAATAATTATGTTATATTAAAAATTAAAATAAATTAGACTAAAAGTAATGAAGCATTTGAAATTGAGAAAGAAATGTCATGTCATTTATCATCAGTCATACACTGATTATTTTTCTACCTCATAAAAGAATAACATTGTTAGTATATTGGGGCACATTTCTATGCATTTGACAAGTTTAGGTACCAAATTGAACAAAAAAAAAATAGGTGACAAATTAGGTAAAATCAGTAAATGTAGGTACTAAATTGGACAAAAAAAGTTCAGGTACCAAATATTATATTAAGTTAAATATTAAATATAAATGTTACTTTCTAACTTTTACCTAGGGGAGAGCATGCGATTTTTTCAATCATTTTTTATTAAACCGATTTAACCATAATCTACAAAAATTGACCCAGCGGAATTAAAGCTCAAAAATTAATATAATAGAATCGACTTTAAGTTGGTTGGTTTGGTCAGATAACCAACTTTAAACATTGGACTTAAATAACTTTTATGTATTTTATAAATTTTAAATATATTTTAAATAATTTAAAAAATGTTAAATTAATGTTGCATGATAGATCAGAAATAGTAAAGACACGGAGAGAGTAGAGAAGAGAGAAATCGAGAGGAAATGAGAAAAGAACACTGAAATTGTATTTCAAACTTTTCATAACCATCCCTATCCTCTAGTTACACACACATATATATGGAATTCAATTAACAAACCAACATTAACAGATAACAAGGACTAAACGCACCGTATAACTACAATGAAAGTAACCCAATACGCAGCGTTCGACAAAGAGAAATAACAGTAACAATAAAAATATAAAATGAAAAAGACCGTTAAAAAGCAAACCATAACAAATACCCCCTCCACAAGAAAATCCTTGTCCTCAAGGATTAAACGCAGGAAAATGACGTTGGAGGTCAGCCAAATTTTCCCACGTAGCATCCTCAGGAAAAGTGTCCGCCCATTCAACCATAACTTCCACAGCAGCATGATTACCCTGTTTGACTAAGCGCATGTCCAACACACAAATAGGTGTTTTAGAAAGAGCACCATTAGGCCCCATTTGTGGTAACACAACAGCATTCACAGACGACCCATTGTGTTTCTTCAATTGGGAAACGTGAAAGGTGGAATGGATGCGAGCTGAAGATGGTAACTGTAGTTTGTAAGCAACTTGGCCAACTCGTGCTTCCACTGGAAAAGGCCCAAAATATCGAGGGGATAATTTTTGGTTTCGAAATCTGCGCAAGAAATGTTGTCGATAAGGCTACAAATTCAAATATACCAGGTCGCCGACCTGAAATTCCCGCTTGGAATGTTGCTTATCTGCCATTTGCTTCATTCTATCCTGAGCTTGGGTAAGATGAAATTTTAAAAGTTGCGCAACACTTCCCTATGCTGCAATGTTCGATCAACCTTAGCAACTTGTGAAGCACCAGGCAAATAAAGTAAATGCAGAGGAGGAGCTTGACCATAGAGAGCTTCATAAGGGGTGGTGTCAAGGGCCGAATGATAGGTGGTATTGTACCACCATTCTGCTAAGGGCAACCAACTCACTTCAAGCAGTGGGATTTTCACCAATCATACACCTCAAATAACTTTCTAAACACATGTTCAAAATCTCGGTTTGACCATCCGTTTGGGGGTGGTAGGCTGTGGACATCTTCAATTTGGTTCCCAAATGACGAAATAACTCTTGCCAAAAAGTGCTTAAGAATATCTTGTCTCAATCAGACTCTAACATCCTAGATTAGGGGTTATGCGTTTGTGCATAAGTCATGAGTAGTAGGTTTTGGTAGTGTTTGGAAGTGAATTAAGGGTTTTTAAAATCCTAGGATGGAAGAGAAAGCTTTGGATAATTATTGGTTTTTAAGTTAAAAACAAGAAGTGATGTGGAAAAGTGGCAAGGGATGCCACCCAAGGTGCAAGGGTTATGGCATCAAGTGAAGTACTTTGAGGGAAGAGGTCTGAATCCCATTGTGTGCATTTTTGCTTAATTTTATGAAATAGCATGTTTATTTTGATATGTGGTGTGCATTTTTAGAACCTTGGAAATGTAAGGAAATGTATGGAAATATATGGAAATGTAAGGAAATGTATGGAAATGTAAGGAAATGTATGGAAATGTAAGGAAATGTATGGAAATGTATGGAAATGTATGGAAATGTAAGGAAATGTATGGAAATATATGGAAATGTAAGGAAATGTATGGAAATGTAAGGAAATGTATGGAAATGCTAAGTTAAAAAGAGGAAAGTGAACATTTATGGAAACTAGGAAAATGATTTAGAAATAATTCAAAAGAGGAAAATGAACATTTATGGAAACTAGGAAAATGATTTAGAAATGATTCAAAAGAGGAAAGTGAACATTTCTGAAAACTAGGAAATGTAAGGAAATGTCAAGTTTAAAGAGCCAAACGAAAATTTTTGGAAACTTAGAAATGACTTAGAAATGTCGAGTTTTAAAGTTTAAAAGAGTAAATTAAGGCAAGGTGGCCTTAAGAGAAAAAGTATGTGAAATTTGACACACAAATAGCCTTGGAAAAGTGGCCTGAAGATGCCACTTAGGGCCTCTGGAAATGGCGCCACATGCAAGTGTATTTGGGCCAGGGATTGAGTCACTTAGGAAGCAAATAAAAGAAGTTTTATTTTGCTACAAAGAGCAGAGAGGTGGACGGCATGTGGGCTCCTAAAAGAGGAGCTTTATTTCCTTTAGAATTTCTGCTAATTAGGAGATAATTGTTGGATTAATTATTTTGATAAAGTGATAATTATCACATAGGAAGAGTGGTGGCCAAGTAGGGACTCTAGCCTAGTAATTTTGGCTATAAAGGGAAAGAAGGCCATTCATTCATTCATTCATTCACTCTTCCTTTGCCAAATTTCTTAAGCAGATTCTCCTCTCTCTGCCGAAATTCCTACAGTTTTATTCTTCCTTCTCTTTTCTTTCTAATCAGTCTAAAAGCGAAAAGTTATGAGAGCATCATTTAGCCATAGCCGAATCTCTGAAGGTTGAAGTGAAGGTGCAATCGATTCCTTCAAATAAGGGTAAGATCCAAGTTTAGTTTCCATTCTTTTATATTTTAGACTTATCGAAATTTAGAGACTAATTTCGATTATTAATCTTATTTGAATCATGGAAGGAGAAGTTCTTTTCAGAAGGTACACCATAGGCAGCGTGTTCCCTAGTTATTCGGTGAATTTCGGGATTTAAGATCCTTAAAGTAAGTGACTATGAATATTCAGCCAAGACCCTATTTTTGTAGTAGATCTATTATTATGTGTTTTAAGCTGAAAACTAACCGATTCAAGGGATCTAGTGAGTAGCCGATTTCAAAGGAGGAAGAATACAAGTTTCCGGGATTTGATTTTTTTTATTCAATCGGCATTAAGGTAAGTACACAAATCCTACTAGGATTTGGTTTTATGGCCGAATAGGCCTTTGCTAAATATTACCATGTTGGTCGAATGTAGGCATTAAAAATCTAAGGTAGTAGATTAGATTTCGGGATTTCAAGTGAAACCGTTAAGCGAATCAGGTGTGTACCCTACTCTAAGTTGTAATATGTTCATGGCTATGTTTTAAATTAAATGTGTAAATATAAAAGTGTAAGAATATGGCTAAGGTACCGTGTGTACCCCACACTAATCTTAATAGATTTATGGCTTAAACTTGATATATGTGTTAATATGAAAGTGTAAGAATGTGGCTAAAGTACCATGTTATGGTACAAAGTACTGTGCACGCGTTTTCCTACTCCTACTAGGATTACGAAATATGTTATGCTTAACATGTGAAAAGTGACATGAATGTGAATTTAAGTATGATATGCATGATATGAATAATATGGGAATTCGGTTATTTGAGAAAGGGAAAGTGAATGTGATGACTTGGTCTTACTATATCGAATGTGGTGACTTGGTCACATTATCGAATGTGGTGACTTGGTCACATTATCCGAATGTGGTAACCGGTTACATTATCTGAATGTGGTGTCTCATGACACAATTATCGGTGGCTATGCCACGAATTTTATATCTTGTGATGAGCACATCACCGCAATGACGCCTTCGATGGTGTGTAGCGGATGGAGGGTTGACTTAGTAGTCCCCACGGTGTGCAGGATGGTACGGGTGGAGTGTAGCGGATGGCATATAGGTTTGGGTTCGGGATTGCATCATTATTTTTACCTGTTATATGAACATGTATGTGATATGATAATGCATGCCTGAAATGTTAATTCTTAGTGTTGGTTACACATTGAGTCTGTTTGACTCACCCCGCTGTGGGACTATTTTCAGGCGACGATCAGTGATGGACCGGGTTCGGCAGAAGCTTAGGGATGGCCATGCACAGCAGGAAATTTACGACTTGGACTTTTATTTTATTTTAAGTATTTTGAATTTAAATTTTGGGAATTATTTGATGTAATAAGGCCTTAGTAGGAATATTTTATTCTGTTTTTATTGTTAAGCTTACGAATTTTTATCAATTAAAGATTAAGTAAATCTATTTTCATACAAAGCCCAAACATTTTGTCACCTAAAGTAAAGGATTTTAATAATGAATTAAACTTGTTTTCAACTCAAGCCAAACCCAAAACAATCTTTCTTTCAAAACACACAAGTTTTTCCTAAGTAACAAAAGAATTTGAAACGGTTTGCACCGGGGAACATACCAGATCCGGTCAAGGCTCGTGGGCCAGGTTTGGGGTGTTTCAGTTTGGTATCAGAGCCCAGTTTTAAACTCTCGGCCTTGGGTTTAAGGCCCAAAACATTTTCAAAGTTAAGCCCAAAAAGAATTTTTGTGAATTAAGCAGGTTTTTCTGGCATGGCCCACTAAGTCTCCGACCCGAAGTCCACCAGGTAAGTACTTCTGACTTCTGAAGTGATTTGAATATGTGAAATGTATGGGCCTTTATGGCAACGTAGATTAGTCTGATAAGTATTTAAACCCTAGGACTAGTGTACCCCAACAATTACATAAGACTTTAATGCTTAATTAAACAAACCTGTGGTTAAGTCGCAGAGTTAGGGTGTGGCAACCATGGTGCGCATGTCTAGGATTGGTTTCGGTGGGAGCTTGGTATTTAAGCAGTCCGGGTGACTCACCTCCTCTCCACTCGAATCCTACCTGGTGCGTAGCTTTGGTTCACCCTGACCAAGAAGACTTGGTCATAGGCTAAACCCAATAACTAAAACCCGAAAGGGAACTAGCCATGTTTTTTTTTTAAGAACCCTAATTTTAAAACTCTTAAAATTATTTTTCTTTAATTTGTGAAAACTATATTTTTTTTCTCCACACAATTTTTCGAAAAATTTCTAATTTATAAAATTACAAAATACCCCTAATGGTAAAATTACAAAAATGCCCTTGGTTTATGAAATTTTCAAAATACCACAGTTCCTATCAAAATCTCATTACTTTATAAAATGTTCAAAAACCCTAATTTGCAAAATTACTAAATACCCTATTTTAAAAAAATTTACGAAATTACCCTTACCCTGCAAATTATCGAAATACCCCCAAGTTACAAAATTACCAGAATGACCCCCGATCTTCAAAAATTTCTGCAACAACACTGATTTGGAAAACAAATTCTCAGAAACAACCTTTCAGTTTTGTAAATTCCAAAATATCCTTGATTTATTAAGATTTATAAATTTACCCTGGTTTATTACTAAAATACCCCTGTAATTTCAAAATTTTGAAATACCCACGGGATTTCAAAAATTACCAAAATACCCTTATTGACAAAATCACCAAGGAACCTTATTTGACAAATTACGAAAATACCCCTGTAGGACAAATTATGAAAATACCCCTGGGTAGTGGAAAAATAATAACAATGAAAACTATAACATTTCTCTGAATGAATGAAAGTTCATAATTGATTGATGGATGAATGTAAAGACTGTGTGCATGTATGAATATGAAAGAACCACTTCTAAAAATTCTTTCCATAAAACTTCTTAATTAGATTAAATCGCGACGTTAGAAATGAGTTCTAAGGGACGTGAACTTAGAGATTGTACTGGAAAGTATGATGGTTCTATTAAGATCGAGTCGCAGCGTAAGCATAAGTGCGGTGAGAAGGATTGTATGTTGTTAGTAAGTAATTTTGAGGACGAAATTATTTTTAAGGAGGGTATAAGCGTAACATCCTAGATTAGGGGTTATGCGTTTGTGCATAATTCATGAGTAGTAGGTTTTGGCGGTGTTTGAAGTGAATTAAGGGTTTTAAAATCCTAGGATGGAAGAAAGCTTTGGACAATTATTGGTTTTAAGTTAAAAACAAGAAGTGATGTGGAAAAGTGGCAAGGGACGCCACCCAAGGTGCAAGGGTTATGGCATCAAGTGAAGTACTTTGAGGAAGAGGTTCGAATCCCATTGTGTGCATTTTGCTTAATTTTATGAAATAGCATGTTTCTTGTGATATGTGGTGTGCATTTTAGAACCTTGGAAATGTAAGGAAATGTATGGAAATGTAAGGAAATGTATGGAAATGTAAGGAAATGTATAGAAATGTATGGAAATGTAAGGAAATGTATGGAAATATATGGAAATGTAAGGAAATGTATGGAAATGTAAGGAAATGTATGGAAATGCTAAGTTAAAAAGAGGAAAGTGAACATTTATGGAAACTAGGAAAATGATTTAGAAATAATTCAAAAGAGGAAAGTGAACATTTATGGAAACTAGGAAAATGATTTAGAAATGATTCAAAAGAGGAAAGTGAACATTTCTGGAAACTAGGAAATGTAAGGAAATGTCAAGTTTAAAGAGCCAAACGAAAATTTTTGGAAACTTAGAAATGACTTAGAAATGTCGAGTTTTAAAGTTTAAAAGAGGAAATTAAGGCAAGGTGGCCTTAAGAGAAAAAGTATGTGAAATTTGACACACAAACAGCCTTGGAAAAGTAGCCTGAAGATGCCACTTAAGGCCTCTGGAAATGGCGCCACATGCAAGTGTATTTGGGCTAGGGATCGAGTCACTTAGGAAGCAAATAAAAGAAGTTTTATTTTGCTACAAAGAGCAGAGAGGTGGACGGCATGTGGGCTCTTAAAGAGGAGTTTTATTTCCTTTAGAATTTCAAACTAATTAGGAGATAATTGTTGGATTAATTCTTTTGATACAGTGATAATTATCACATAGGAAGAGTGGTGGCCAAGTAGGGACTCTAGCCTAGTAATTTCGGCTATAAAAGGAAAGAAGGCCATTCATTCATTCATTCATTCACTCTTCCTTTGTCGAATTTCTTAAGCGATTCTCCTCTCTCTGCGAAATTCCTATAGTTTTATTCTTCCTTCTCTTTTCTTTCTAATCCTCCAAAAATCGAAAGTTGTGAGAGCATCATTTAGCCATAGCCGAATCTCTCGAAGGTTGAAGTGAAGGTGCAATCGATTCCTTCAAATAAGGGTAAGATCCAAGTTTAGTTTCCATTCTTTTATATTTTAGACTTATCAAAATTTAGGGACTAATTTCGATTATTAATCTTGGCGAATCATGGAAGGAGAAGTTCTTTTCCGAAGGTACACCATAGGCGCGTGTTCCCTAGTTATTCGGTGAATTTCGGATTTAAGATCCTTAAAGTAAGTGACTATGAATATTCGCCAAGACCCTATTTTTGTAGTAGATCTATTATTATGTGTTTTAAGTGAAAACTAACCGATTCAAGGGATCTAGTGAGTAGCCGATTTTAAAGGGAAGAATACAAGTTTAAGGATTTGATTTTTTTATTCAATCGGCATTAAGGTAAGTACACAAATCCTACTAGGATTTGGTTTTATGTAGAATAGGCCTTTGCTAAATATTACCATGTTGGTAGAATGTAGGCATTAAAAATCTAAGGTAGTAGATCGAATTTTAGGATTTCAAGTGAAATCGTTAAGCGAATCAGGTGTGTACCCTACTCTAAGTTGTAATATGTTCATGGCTATGTTTTAAATTAAATGTGTTAATATGAAAGTGTAAGAATATGGCTAAGGTACCGTGTGTACCCTACACTAATCTTAATAGATTTATGGCTTAAACTTGATATATGTGTTAATATGAAAGTGTAAGAATGTGGCTAAAGTACCATGTTATGGTACAAAGTACTCAGTGCACGCTTTTCCTACTCTTACTAGGATTACGAAATATGTTATGCTTAACATGTGAAAAGTGACATGAATGTGAATTTAAGTATGATATGCATGATATGAATAATATGGGGCATTGGGTTATTTGAGAAAGGGAAGTGAATGTGATGACTTGGTCTCACTATCCGAATGTGGTGACTTAGGTCACATTATCGAATGTGGTGACTTGGTCACATTATCCGAATGTGGTAACTTTGATTACATTATCTGAATGTGGTGTCTCATGACACAATTATCCGTGGCTATGCCACGAATTTTATATAGCGATGAGCATGTCATTGTATGTGACGCCTTCGATGGTGTGTAGCGGATGGAGGGTTGACTTAGTAGTCCCACGGTGTGCGAGGATGGTGCGGGTGGAGTGTAGTGGATGGCATATAGGTTTGGGTTCGGATTGCATCATTATTTTTACCTGTTATATGAACATGTATGTGATATGATAATGCATGCCTGAAATGTTAATTCTTAGTGTTGGTTACACATTGAGTCTGTTTGACTCACCCCGCTGTGGGACTATTTTTAGGCGACGATCAGTGATGGACCGGGTTCGACAGAAGCTTAGGGATGGCCATGCACAGTAAGAAATTTACGACTTGGACTTTTATTTTATTTGAAGTATTTTGAATTTAAATTTTGGGAATTATTTGATGTAATAAGGCCTTAGTAGGAATATTTTATTCTGTTTTTATTGTTAAGCTTACGAATTTTTATCAATTAAAGATTAAGTAAATCTATTTTCATACAAAGCCCAAACGTTTTGTCACCTAAAGTAAAGGATTTTAATAATGAATTAAACTTGTTTTCAACTCAAGCCCAACCCAAAACAATCTTTCTTTCAAAACACACAAGTTTTTCCTGAGTAACAAAAGAATTTGAAACGGTTTACACTGGGGAACATACCAGATCCGGTCAAGGCTCGTGGGCCGGGTGTGGGGTGTTTCACAGACACAATCGCCTCAGGAATGCCATGCAACTTATAGATGTGAGTAAGAAATTCTTGAGCCACTGTGAAGGCAGTAAAAGGATGGGTCAAAGCAATGAAATGCCCATATTTTGTCAGGCGATCGATCACAACCAAAATAGTGGATTTACCGTGTGACAAGGGAAGACCGTCAATAAAATCCATACTAATGACCGACCAAGCGCGATCAGGTATTAGTAATGGTTGCAACAACCCAGGAGAAGCACTATTGTCAGCCTTGCAACGCTGACAAACAACACACTCCCGCACCCAACGTCAAACATCTTTAGAGAGCCCCTTCCAATATAGGAAAGCTAAAATGTGATGTCGAGTAGCATAGACACCAGAATGACCACCCATAGCAGTGTCATGAAAAAGACCAAAGATGTATTTGCGAAGAGACAAATCATTTCCCCACGATCTTACCAAGTTTGCGAAGGAAAGAACCATGCCACGAATATTTAGGGTGGAGCTAGGGCTGACGTTGAACATCTTGACATAGCTAAGAAAGCTTCTCATTGGTTGCATAGGAAGCAAGAATACGGTCCCAAATTTCAGACCAAGAAAATTCAGAACGTCCGTCACAGTGGAATAATTGAAGATCGTGGTTAAGAGGTCGTCTGGATAAAGTGTCAGCAACTGTATTCTGAACCCCTTTGCGATAGGAAATTGAGAAATCACATCCCAACATCTTGGCGACCCATTTCTGTTGATACGGAGTAATCGCTTGCTGTTTAGATAAAAACTTTAAACTCTGATGATCAGTCTTGATGAAGAAATGTTTACTAATTAGATAAGAGTGTCATTTCTTAACTACTAATAGCACGACCATTATTTCTTTATCATAAATAGACATAGCTTGATACTTGACACCCAAAGCCTTACTGAAGAAAGCTACAGGTCGACCCTACTGCTGCAAAACAGCTCTGACTCCAATACCCCTAGTATCAGTTTCAACACAAAAAGGCTCCTGAAAGTTTGGCAAAGTAAGGATTGGAGCTTGACATACTGCAGTCTTAAGTTGATCAAAAGCATTATGCTCTAACTCTGACCAATTCCAAACAACATCCTTCTTTAACAAGGTTGTAAGAGGCTGAACCATTAGACCATACCCCTTAATAAACTTCCTATAATATCTTGATAGGCCAAGAAAACCACGTAATTTCTTAATAGATTTTGGAGGAGGCCAATCGAGAACACCAATGACTTTTTCCCGATCCATGCTGACTACTCCCTGAGAAATCACATGCCCGAAATACTCTACCTGCGTGGCACCAAAGACATACTTGGACCGCTTAGCATACAACTGATGGGAGCGCAATACTTGAAGCACCTCTTACAAATGAAACAAATGATCCTCCCATCGCAAAGAGTACTCAAGTATATCATAAAAAAAAAAAACAAGAACTGATCTCCTCAATAAATTTCAAAAAATAAAATTCATCAGAGATTGAAAACTAGAAGAAACATTGGTCAAGCCAAATGGCATGACCAAGAACTCATAGTGCCCTGCATGAGTTTTAAAGACTGTTTTGTGGATATCCTGCTCCCACATTCAGATTTGATGGTAACCTAAACACAAATCCAATTTTGAGAAGAATTTAGCGTGTCCCAATTCATCCAAAAGCTCTTCAATAATGGGAATAGGGAATGTCCTTAATAGGCAGCTGATTAAGCTATCTATAATCGACACATAATCTCCAACTGCCATCTTTTTTCTTGACCATCACCACAGGAGAAGCAAAAGGACTATTGCTGTCTCGAATAATTCCAGCTTGCAACATTTCCTGAATTAACTTCTCTATTTTAGTTTTTTGAATTACAGGATATCTGTAAGGCTTCACTTTAACCGCCTTAGACTCATCCAACAAGGGGATCTTGTGGTCTTGAATACATGAAGGAGCCAACCCTGTAAGAGAGTTGAAGACATCATCAAATTCATCGAGGAGTTTGAGCAAGTTAGGAGGTAGTTGACTTGACTGCATTGTAAGATTAGTTTGTTCACAAGATGCCATCAACATAGGATACGGCCTATTACCAACTAAGCTTAAACATTTGGCAAGTTGTCCACTAGGAACAATCAGAAGAGTACCAGGTACTATCCCTCGCAATAAACAATTATGCCTTCTATACTAAAACTGCATGGTCAAATTTGAAAAATTCCAAACAATCAGGCCCAAAAATAGGAGCCACTAGATGCCAAGCACTAAATCAAATCTATTCACTGAAAAAAGTAAAAAGAATCAGTCATGAATTGATAACCTTGTGCTTCCCATGAAACTGCCTTACATACCCTTGAGTAGACAATCGAACCCCATTTGCCACCATGACTCGCAGGGTATTCACTGATTCCACCTGAAGCTTCAATTTTTTTGCCACCTTAAAATCTATGAAATTATGTGTACTGCCAGAGTCTACCAGCACCACTACTTCAATTTGATCAATCATAGCCGAAAATCGCATAATGTTATGTCCTTGTAAACCTTGAAGAGCATGTAACGATAGTACTGGACTTTCTAGCATTTGATCCACTAAGTCCAATTGCTCCGAGTAATCCTGAAATTCCTCAGAAGAAGTACATTTCACCTCAAATCCTTGCTCCCATATTAGCTCAATAACAAGCTAATAAAGCTGGGACTTAGAACACTTATGGCCTGGTGCGTACTTTAAACCACACCAAAAACACAGACCCTTTCTTTTTCTGTCTTCCAATTCTGCTTGGGACAATGACTTGGAAGGAATTTTTTTGTCCTAAGTTGCCTTGCGCGGACCCTCCAGTGACATTCGAACTTCCCATCCCATGTTGAACTTTCGGCATAGGAAACAAAGGCCTAAAAGAATGGTAACCACCACTAGATACAACTCCCTTTTTGGCAGGACCAAACACAATGTTTTTAACCTGGCTTGCTAAATTATAACCCTCCATCAAGGATTGAGGCTTGAACAACCGAAGATAATGACTGATATCTGGTTTCAAATTGGTAACAAATATACTCAAAGCATAGGATTCAGACAAATTCAACTGGTTCAACAAACTTAAAAATCCATCATGAAATTGGTCGACAGATCCATGTTGCTTGAGGGTCACTAATTCTGTCATAGGATCTAGGAAAGAATTAGATCCAAAACGCTCTCTAATTCCTCTTGAATACACCTCCCAAGTCAATTGGTGTAGTCCCCCATGTCTATGGACAAAGAAATAGTGCCAATCTAATGCCTTCCCTTCTAAGTGAAGCATAACCATCCTAACTTTCACATGTTCCACTATACCTCTGCTTCAAAATACTGCTCTAACTTGGACCACCAACCTCTGAAATCACTACCATCAAAATGTAGACAATCTACTCTAAAAGGAGTATTTCTAACCCCTACAAGGCCTCCTCTCGAAGATGCACTAGAATATCCTAAATCGGCTAAAGGCGACACAATAAGAGGTTTTTTTGCAGGAAAACCAGGAGGCGACCCTAAAATCCCTTTTCCCTTGCCCGACGTTCCACCATTAATAGGTATAGGAGGACTTTGACCAAAATATTGCTCAAATAAAGAATGAAGTTCAAATCGAAGTTCAGATCTTACCTCTGAACGAACTTCCGACTTAATTCCTTCTTGAAAATCCTTCAACCGAGCATCGATCCTCGCATCCAGTTGAGAAAACTCAATTTGTAGTTAATTGAGTTCACCTTGCAGCAGTCCAAGTTCCTTCTGCACTCTCGTTGTTACGCCCTCCACAGCCATACGAACGAACCAGCTCTGATACCTTTGTTACGTGATAGATCGAAAATAGTAAAGACACGGAGAGAGTAGAGAAGAGAGAAAGAGAGAAATCGAGAAGAAATGAGAAAAGAACACTGAAATTGTATTTCAAACTTTTCATAACCATCCCTATCCTCTAGTTACACATATATATATATGGAATTCAATTAACAAACCAACATTAACAGATAACAAGGACTAAACGCATCGTATAACTACAACGAAAGTAACCCAATACGTAGTGTTCGACAAAGAGAAATAACAGTAACAACAGAAATATAAAATGAAAAAGACCGTTAAAAAGCAAACCATAACAAATAAATTAATTTTCTTCGGTCGAATCAATTTAAAAACTCAAAAATCGATAACTAATCGAAATAACTTTAAAAAAAACACTCATAAAAAAAAGCCCAAATCACTTAAACCGAAACTGACTAAACTAATTGGAATGATTTAATCAGTTTTTTGGGTTTTAATTGAAAAGTGCCCTCCCTATTTTCACCTAATTTTTGTAAAAGGAAAGGAAAAATAAATATTACTAAAAACCAAATTATGATTCAAAATTTGAAGATTCCGAGGTCTACAAATATATTAAGTTCGAAATGTAAATTTAAACAAAAATTTAGGATTGTCTAAAAAGGTAGATAGATTCAAAGCCTCAATTATATTCCCTTCCATAAAAGCATTTATTTAGCTAATTAGTAAATTATTATTTTTAATCCAATTATTATTACTTTTCATAAGAAAAAATAAAAATACTTAATATTTTTTTAAAGAAAACAAAAATGGAAGGCAGGAGGATTTGTTTTCATTTATTTTAGGGTAAACTACAAAAATAGTCATTTTTATTTGCCTCAAATTACATTTTAGTAGTCACTTACGTTATTATTTTGTTACGAAGGGATAACTCTACCGTTAAACTCTATTACCTCCTTAATAACAATCCTACGTGGCAACCCAAATAGACTTTAAATGGTAACTTAGATATCCAGTTGTTGGGATGAAAATAAGTTTTTAATCAAATAAATTTAATTTGGACTACCATGTAGAACATTTAAATTAGCATTTAAAATCTATTTAGACTGCCACGTAAGACTGTCGTTAGGGAGGTAATAGAATTTAACGGTAGAATGACCACTTCGTAACAAAACGAAAATATAAGTGATTAAAATGTAATCAAAAACAAATAAAAGTGACTATTTTTAAAATTTACATTTTAAGGGAAAAAAAACCCACTTACAGTAAATATGAAAATCTTAATCATTCCAGACCATCAACAACTAATCCCCAAGCTGAATAACAGCCCAAATTTAAGGGTTTACCATTCAAAAATATCATTAATCCTTAAATAAATAGTAAAATCCCTAATTTCCCCCCAACCAAACAAATTGGCCCCAAAACAAAAATACAACAATCAAATTATAGAAAAAAGGAAGAAGAAAAAACTAATTTGGTTTCACCATTTTTCTTACTGTTTTCTCTCTTTTTCTTTGTTTCTTTCATTCGTTTTCTCGAACTGAGAAAACGAAAAAAACAAAAAAGAAAATTTTAAATCACCGTATGGAGTTTATTTACCAAATCAAAACAACCCCATTTCTTTAAAACCACTTGAATTTTCACTTTATTGGTATCCCATGAATAATCCAAGCAATATCAAATCTTGAAAATCGCCATTGAAGCTCAAGAGATTTAAAAAAAATTACTTTTTTTTCATCGGAATATGGAAAAGAAGTAGCGAGAAAAAGAGTTTACCTTTCCGCCGCCGTCACGCCGCCGTTAATCTTTGCTACCCATTTTCTTTAAAAACCCTAAATTCAAGCTCGTAAGAAAAGAAATTATGTCTCATCTCGACGACATTCCATCAACGCCGGGGAAATTCAAGATGGAAAAATCACCTTTCATTCAGAGTAGAATGAGGTGGCACTGGCAATCTTCACTTGCGAAGCTCACTTTTTGGTCAATTATTTTCTTCTGTTTGATTTTGATCTTCTTTTTTCGATCCCCATCTTCAAATCCCCTCCTTCAAGATCCATATCGCCGTTCTCTCCGTACTTACAATTGGGGCGGACCCGCTTGGGAAAAACGGGTCCGTTCTTCCGCCCGAGTCCGTTCCCGTAACGGTTTCTCCGTTTTGGTCACCGGGGCGGCCGGTTTCGTTGGAACCCACGTTTCATCCGCTTTGAAAAAACGAGGCGACGGCGTCCTAGGGCTCGACAATTTCAACGATTATTACGACCCGTCATTGAAAAGAGCTCGCCAAGAACTCCTTGAACGCAGTGGGGTTTTCATTGTAGAGGGCGATATCAACGATTCAGCCCTTTTAATGAAGCTTTTTGAGGTCGTCGCCTTCACCCATGTTATGCATTTAGCTGCTCAAGCTGGTGTAAGGTATGCAATGGAGAACCCTGGTTCTTATGTGCATAGTAACATAGCCGGTTTTGTTAATTTACTTGAAGTATGCAAATCTGCTAATCCACAACCTGCAATTGTATGGGCTTCATCAAGTTCAGTCTATGGTCTCAATAATAAAGTCCCATTTTCTGAAAAAGATAGAACTGATCAACCTGCTAGTTTATATGCTGCTACTAAGAAAGCTGGTGAAGCGATTGCACATACTTATAATCATATATATGGATTGTCATTAACCGGTTTGAGGTTTTTCACGGTTTACGGACCGTGGGGAAGGCCGGATATGGCGTATTTCTTCTTCACTAGGGATATTTTGAAAAGGAAATCGATACCGATATTCGAGGCTGTTAACCACGGTACGGTAGCTCGGGATTTTACCTACATTGATGACATTGTGAAAGGTTGTTTAGCTGCATTGGATACTGCTGAGAAGAGTACCGGTACCGGTGGGAAGAAGAAAGGTCCGGCTCAATTGAGAGTGTATAATTTAGGGAATACTTCGCCCGTGCCGGTTTCCAATCTCGTGAGCATCTTGGAGAGACTTTTGAAGGTTAAGGTGAAGAGGAACATTATGAAGTTGCCACGGAACGGGGACGTTCAGTTTACGCATGCCAATATTAGTTTGGCTCAAAGGGAGCTCGGATATAAGCCTACAACCGATTTGCAGACCGGATTGAAGAAATTCGTGAAGTGGTATACCGGTTTCTATTCGGGTGGGAAGAAAGCTGCCGGATAATCCAATCGGCGGTATCACGGTAGGATGATATGATCCTCTCTGAATCAATTTTATAAAATTGCTTTATAACATCTCTGTTTGCTTTGAGATTATGGTTTGTTCCACATTTATCTTATAATGGTATGTCATGTATAAGGTGATATTTTTTTGGTCACTGGGAAATTGGCAGATGCTGTATCAAAACAACACTTGAACAATCTTTTTTTTTTTTATATATATTTTTTTTTCTTTTTAATTTTTAACATGGAATGTAATTGTTGTAGTTTTGGCCTTTTTCAGAAATTATATGAATCTGCTGGTCTCATTGTTGTATGAAATGCCAATAAAATAGCACATTAATTCTATGTTGTTGCTTTTCCTTTGTGGATAATTTGGTTCACATTTTGAAATCACTCTGTACTGATAATAAAAACTATACCCCTACCTAAACTTTTTTTTTTCAATTTGGTACTTAAAAGTACATTCAAATTCTCAATTTTGTACCTAAATCATACTTTCATTATATATTTTCAGTCCATTTTTAATAGATGTTAAATATTTCCTTTTATTAAATGCATATACACATTAAAAATTATAAAATAGAAATAAATATACAAAAAATTATAATTGAAACAAAATTGGTTGAAATTAATAATATTATTACAAAAATGTAAAAAGTTTGTAAAAATTATAAAATATTTTTAAATAAAGGTTTAAAAATATTTTTTATAAAATTCTAAATATATAATTATAAAATTCTAAAAAAATTTAAATTTCAAGTAATTTGCAATAATTTTTTAATTTTTATATTTTATTTTATTTTAAAATTTATAATTATATATTTTAAAATTTTATAAAAATTGTTTTATACTTTTTAAAATATATATATTATATATATCTTTTACATTTTTAATCAATGTAATATATATAATACTAAAAAATAAAAAAAGGACTACTCTAATAGCGCCATGTGGTCACTCAACGTTGGTCAACCCTCGCTCAACAACTGGTCAACAATCGGCCAAAGATTATTTTTTTTAAAAATATTTAAATATTTAATATTTATTTTTAATCTAAATTTAATATATTTATTTTAAATAAATATAATTGTCATGTGACATTTTTCATTGGCTAAAAACATATCATGTGGCACTGTTTCATTGGCCAAAGTTGCCTAATAGAATTTTTTAACGGCCATTATAAAATGGACCAAAAATAGAGGAAATTGATACTTTAGGTACCAAGTTAGAACAAAAAAAATTCCAAAGTGGGAAATGAATATACTTTAAAGGCTAAATTGTGAATTAAGCCTAATAATAATAACTATAATAATGTTTGTTCTATATTGTATTCTAGTTATATGTTTAAAATATGCTTTTAAGGGCTAATTTAGTAATATTTTTAAAAATATTATGGAAAATATTTTGAAAAGTATTTTGAAAAGTTAAAATTTAAGTGTTTAGCATTCTTTGTCAAAAAGTATTTTTAAAAATAAAATATCCATTCTAAATATGATATTATCAAGTAACAAATATGCATTTAAATAATATTCAAATTATTTAATATTATTATATTTTAGTAAAAATATAAAAGAAATATTATATTTGTTTGTTAATATTTTAATATATAAAATATAAATTTAAAATATTTTTAAACAATAAACATTAATTATTTATAAATTAAATTAGAATATATAAACTATATTAAAATATATCTCAGTTATACTTCATAATTTATTTCTTTTTACGAATCCATGATGTACAACATTTTCACTGTGAAAAGTATTTATAAAAATTAAAATATTAAAATGAAAACTAAAATAAAATTAATATTAAAAGTCCAGGGGTGAAGCCAGGATAACTTTTTAGGGAGGGCCGGATGAAATTTTAATTTTTTATTGTTTATATATTTATAATTTGTAAATGATTAAATTAAATTTTTATAATTTTAAAGGGGCCAAAGTGCAATTTTACATTTACTAATTTAAAATTTTTAAAAAATTTTAAAGGCCTAAACAAAAAAGTTACATTTTAGGGAGAGCCGGGGCCCATACCAACCCTCTGGCTTCGGCTCTAATTAAAACCTATTGGTTGTGAAAGACTTTTTTTAGTGTAATATTTTGTTTAGAATTATGAAAATAATAACTTTACTTTCTTTTTATCTTGTAATATTTAAATCTCTAATTATTTTAATAAAATAATAATTAATCATAATAAGTAAGAGAAGATTATTGTAGAAAATTTTGATATAAAAAAGATGCATTTATTTATTTTATATATGTAACATGAAGGGATATTTGGATAATCATTTCCTTAGTCCCAACAAAATATAACCTAATTATTACTTGTAATGGCATAAATTCAAGGTTATCGAACAATGGTTTCAGTAACCATAAATCCGATTTAAAGAGAAATTTATTTTAATATTTTTGCATGAATATTTATATGATAGGAAAATCGTATTAAAATATCAATAGAAAAATTTTACCGATTTAGTGGTTAGTTAGAAAAAGGAATTATTGAAGGAATTGGGTAAAAACAAGGTATCGAGACCTTGATCTCATAAAATTGAGTAGGAAATATTTTTATAAATATTTATAAAATGTTATTAATGTGGTAGTAAAATTTCGTTAGAAAATTTTAACGTTTGAGTATGTAATTAAATGAAAAGGACTAAATTGTAACAAATACAAAATTATGAAAATGATTAAATAGTTTAAAGGATAAAAGAAAGAGGGCTTAAAGGAAAATAGACCCAAGGTCTAATTGAGCTGGACGGCAAGGGTATGAAATCAGCAAGAAAATAAGGAGAAATAAGGGTAAAATGGGAAAATAACAAAATTTGCTAAATAAAACTAGGACTAAATAGGGATATCTAGAAATCTCTTCATTTTCTTCACTCTCATCAGCTAAAAACGCCATAGGAGGGGTATCTAAGCTGGTATATCATAATTTTGCACCAAGTAAGTGAATCCTTGCCTATTTCTTGTAATTTTGTGTTTTAAAGACTTTTACAACTAGGTCCTACTATTAAATTCATTAGTCTTTGATTTCATGGATGAAATTGAAAGCCACCATGGTTGGTTTATGTAATTTTATGATGAAATAGCATGAAATTTAAGCCTTAATTCGTTTAAGAGATGATTTTATTAGGTAATTTCAATAGAAATTGATTTTGGGACCTAATTATGAAAGTGTTTGGAATTAAAGTCTATTACTGAAATTATGATTTCCAAAGGTTATAAAGTAGTTTAAAGTGATAGAATAAAGTGTTAATTGAGAAAAATAAGCTCAATTGAGAGGTTAATTGAGTAGGGACGAATTATCATTCATTGAAAGTTTAGGGGAAAAATGGTAATAACCAGCTTGCACTAAAACAGTTTTTGACAGCAGCAGTAGTCTAACTTTGAAAAATCACCATAAATGGTATAAGTTGAATTAGAAGATGAACAAAATATGAAATTAAAGCTTATTGAGTCTAGTTTCTTATGGAAGAAACGTTGTAAGCAATAGAATTGTAAATCATGAGATATAATAGGTTTTGTGAGACAAGGTCAGAATGAATTCAGGTTCCCTGTTCTGACTTTGAAAAATCATAAAAATTGAATAAAAATAATTATGGGGAGTGGTTTATATTCTTAGAATCCTTAGTGAGTCTATTTTTTATGGTACAAACGAAAACATTATTTTAATTCTGTACAGTGAGATATCTGAGATTTTGTGAAGAGATAGCAGAACTGTCAAACAATGAAACAGGGAAATTTTAATGAATAAACTGTACTAATTGGCTAAGACAAAATTATGAAAATTTTATGGTGTGAAGATATGTGAGTCTAGTTTCAAGGAAAATTAACGGTTCTTTATTTGGAGTTCTGTAGCTCGAAAAATAAATAATTTAGTGACTATGACTCAAGTAGACAGCTTTGAATGAACTATAAATAGTAATAGAATTATAATGAATGGTACATGTGAACATGAAATGTATTGAATTGATGATTGAATTTATTCATTTAGATCCGAAAACTCAAATACAAATCTAGATCGAGGAAAGGAAAAGTCCGGATTAGTAGATTTTGTGTACGAACAAGTATCGAGGTAAGTTCATGTAACTTGAATTATCTTCTTAAATGCTTGAAATGTATGTTATTGATATGAATATAATTTGAATGTTCATTGTATGAAAATTGATGAAACATTGATATATTTGATAAAAGGGAAGAAATCCGGTTGAATGAAAGGAAAATTGATGGATCTCTAAAAGGAATTGACGGTAAAAGGATCTAGCCGGACGGGTGATCCTATCTTGATATAGCCTGAAGAATATGTGGAAAATGGATTTAGCCGGACGGTAATCGAATTCGGTAATCGGTAGTAATTGGATCCAAGCTCATTAGAGTAATTGTCGTTTGTGGAATTTAGCTTTGACCGGTAATCCCGACAATACTCTATGAGTTTACATTCTGAGGATTTAGCTCGACCGGTAATCCATTGTAAGGATCGAGTTCATGGAGTGTGCTCTCGAAATGAAAATGTGCGCACATGAATATGAATTGACGGACTCGGATTTGTACACTAAAGTGTACCTCGAAAATCCATCGAAATTCGAGTAATTCAATGGGATAAATATGGAAAATAACAAGGAAATGGAAATCATGATATTGATGAGCTCATCAATCATAGTATTTGTATTATTGATATATGGAAATTATTGAACCGACTTGAATGTTGAGTTTGTGAATGTTAGGGTAATAATGCATTGAATGGGTATATGAGTGTTTATTGCTTGCATTGAAAATATTGGGTAAGTATAATTCTTGTTTCATGGGCTTACTAAGCACAAAATGCTTACCCTATTTCCTTTTTCCCTGTTTTGTAGTGTTAAGAGCTCGGAGATCAGATCGGTGGGAGACTCATCACACTATCAACCCCAATATTTTGGTATTTAAAGAAACTTTAGTTTGGAAATGAATGGCATGTATAAGCTAATAAAATAAATGTTAATATGAAATGAATGTAAGGTCCACCATTGGTATGGCTAGCAAACCTTGGTTTGGTATGTATTGATGTTATCTTATAAATATGCATGAATTTATTTTGAAATTATGTTGAATTGGAATAGTCTCGGTTTAGAACTTGCAGGAAATGCTAGATATTTATAAATGGGTTATATTGAGTAAAAAAAATCGTAAACTCCGGTAATGCCTCGTACCCTATTCCGACAATGAATACGGGTAGGGGGTGTTACATTTGTTGGTATCAGAGCTACGGTTTAGCCGGTTCTAGGACGGACATAGCGAATATGGATTAGCTATACATGCCATTTAAATTATTTTTGATAGTGTGATATCTCCTGACCATTTAAATTGTGTTTTTCTTATAGTAATGTCATCCGACCGAGCTTAATCTGAAGAAGCTGGGAGTCATGCTCCGGCTTCAGTACAAAGAGAAGAAACTAGCAGTAGAAGGCCCGATATAAAGGGTCAAGGGAAGGAGGCAAAAATAGCCTTCTTTCAAATGATGAATGAATGGTTTACTCAGTATATAAGAATTAACCCTGTAGTGCAGCAAACTCAATCTCCCCTTCCTATTCCTCCACCGATTCCCGAGATTCCACAGTGCAGTCTTGAATCTGTCGTAAAAGGAAAGCTCCGATTGATAAAATCCGAAAATATGGGTAGAAGAATTTGACGATGAGTTGATGATGATCTGGCGGGCTGAATGTTGGTTAGAGAATACTACTCGGGTTTTGGAGGATTTATCTTGTACACCGAAGAATGTTCGAAATGTGCCGTTTCACTACTAAAAGACACGACTTACCATTGGTGGAATACTAAAGCTCAGATTGTTCAGAAGAAGAAATTACATGGAATTCTTCCGCATCGAGTTCAAAAAGAAATATATCACCAGAGATTCCTTGATCGAAAAGAAAAGAATTTCTTGGTGAAACAGGTAATAGATCTAAGTATCCGAGTATGAAAGGAATTTGTTCGGTTGAGTAAATATGCTCGAGAATGGGTCCAATCGGAAGTGAAATGTGTAAAAGATTCAAGAAGGGTTAAATGAAGAAATTAAGCTACTTATCGAATTCTTGAAATTGAGAGTTTGCTACATTAGCGAGCGAGCTTATAAAGCGAAGAATTGAGCAAAGAAAAGAAAGCAGTGAAAGGAAGCTCGATTTTTAGTAAAAGACCAATGGGAAAATCCCAATTTTCGCTCCAAAGAAATTGAAGAAGTACCGGATCGTTCTACCTCGTACTGGGTATTCAGCAGAGAGCGAGGTTCACAACGCATAATAATCCAAGACCTTCCACTCCATCGGTGACCGGTGTTGGCGGTGTTGGTACCCTAAGTCGAGATGCCGAGATTGTAATAAAGCTCATTTTGGTGAATGTCGATTTAGGAGCGGGCTTGTTACCGATGTGGTTCTTTTGACCATTTCCTCGAGATTGTCCGAAGGGGTGAAAAGAAGTGAATATATATCGAATCCAAGTAATCCATCTTTGAGGGTAGACCATCTCGACCATCCAGTAATGTCGATGGTAGCCGAGGAGCTACAAAGATCTTGCAAGTTGGCCGGAGACACAGCGCCTTCTAGGACATATGTCATGCGTGCGGAGAAGATGCCTCAAAGACCGATGTTATTCTTGGTACATTTTCTTTACTTGATATTAATATTCTGCATTAATTGATCCGGTTCTACGCATTTATATATATGTGTAAAACTTGCATGCGTTAAAGATTTATCTGTTGAACCCTCATGAATTCTGTTAAAGTCTCGAACCCTTTGGCCAATCTATTTTGGTGGATAAAATTTGTAAAATTGTCCATTGATGGTAAGAGGTTATTGTTTCTGGTGATTTGATGTTACCGCCATTTGATGAGTTTGATGTGATATTGGGCATGGATTGGTTAACTCAAGACGATGCGAGAGTAAACCGTAAATGAAATATATTGTGTTGAAGTGTCGAATGGCGAATTACTCGGGTTAAATCGATCGACGGAGGATTATCGATGTGATTTCAGTTATTACTGCTTAGAGGTATGTTAAAAAGGGGTATGATGCTTTTCTTGCTTATGTACTCGACACCAAGGTATCTGAGTCAAAGATCTGAGCGATGCCGATGGTATGTGAATTTTCTGATGTGTTTCCAGAGGAATTACCAGGGTTGCCACCAGAAAGGGAAGTGGAATTCTCTATAGATTTGATTCCGGGAACTACTCCGATTTTCATAGCTCCGTACCGGATGGCTCCTACAGAGTTAAAGGAATTAAAGACACAGTTGCAAGAACTTGTTGATAGAGGTTTTGTCCGACCGAGTCATTCACCTTGGGGTGCTCCGGTTCTGTTTGTGAAAAAGAAAGACGGGTCTTTGAGATTGTGTATCGACTATCGGCAGCTTAATAAAGTAACTATAAAGAATAAGTACCCGTTGCCCCTGATTGATGATTTATTTGATCAGTTAAAAGGTGCTACTATATTTTCAAAGATTGATCTCCGATCGGGCTACTATCAGTTATGGGTAAAGGAGTCGATGTGCCAAAGACGACTTTCGTAACCAGTGCGGGCATTATGAGTTTCGTTATGCCATTTAATGACTAATGCACTGCAGATTTATGGATTTGATGAATTTGATATTCAGACCATATTTAGACAGGTTCTTGGTAGTTTTCATTGATGATATTCTAGTCTACTCTCGAGATGAAAATGAGCATGCGAAACATTTGAGAATAGTGTTGCAAATTCTGCGTGAGAAGAAGCTTTATGCTAAATTCAGTAAATGTGAATTTTGGCTCCGAGAAGTGGGTTTCCTTGGACATGTTGTATCAGCCGAAGGCATCAGGGTAGATCCAAGTAAAATCTCAGCTATTGTCAACTGGAATCCACCAAAGACTGTATTTAAAGTTAGAAGTTTCTTGGGTTTAGCTGGTTATTATCGGAGATTTGTACAGGGATTCTCTATGATAGCTTCTCCGATGACTCGATTATTGCAGAAAGATGTAAAGTTTGAGTGGACTGATGAATGTCAGCAGAGTTTCAACCGATTAAAAGATCTACTAACGAAAGCACCAGTATTAGTGCAGCCTGAACCGGGTAAGGAATTTGTTATTTACAGTGATGCCTCATTAAATGGTTTAGGTTATGTCTTGATGCAAGAAGGTAAAGTAATAGCCTATGCTTCAAGACAACTTAAGCCACATGAAAGAAATTACCCGGTACATGATCTTGAGTTAGCTGCTATTGTATTTGCATTGAAGATATGGCGGCATTACTTGTACGGTGAGAAATGTCATATTTATACTGATCATAAAAGCTTGAAATATTTGATGACACAGAAAGATTTGAATTTGAGACAACGCAGGTGGCTTGAATTGATAAAGGACTATGATTTGATTATTGATTACCATCCGGGTAAGGCTAATGTTGTTGCTGATGCTTTAAACCGAAAATCTCTGTTTGCTTTACGAGTTATGAATACCCGGTTGTCACTGACTGATGATGGTTCAATCATAGCTGAATTGAGAGCTAAACCAACATTTCTACAGCAAATATGTGAAGCTTAGAAAAATGATGAGAAGTTACTGAGTTAAGCGGGCACAATGTGAGTCGTCGATTCGAATTTCAAGTTGGGATTGATGGTTGTTTATTATTCGGAGATAGGGTATGTGTACCCAAGAATTGAGCTCATCTGTAAGATTTTACACGAGGCTCACGGTGGTATTATGTCGTACATCCGGAAGTAATAAAATGTATAATGATTTGAAGAAGATGTCTTGGTGGCGGTATGAAACGTGATATTTACGAGTTTGTATCAAGATGTTTGATATGTCAACAAGTCAAAGCGAACATCGGTACCTTTGGGGTTACTTGACCAATTACTATACCAGAATGGAAATGGGAAAGAATCACTATGGATTTTGTATCGGGATTACTATTGTCTCTGAGGAAAAAAGATGCTATTTGGGTGATTGTTGATCGATTGACAAAGTCAGCACACTTTATTCCGGTACGTATGGATTATTCTTTAGATAAACTGGCTGAATTGTACATATCTGAGATTGTCAGGCTACATGGAGTGCTGTCTCCATTATATCGGATAGAGATCCCGATTTACTTCTCGTTTCGGGATAAATTGCAAGAAGCTTTGGGTACTCGGTTGTATTTTATCTCGCATTTCATTCTCGACGGATGGCCAATCTGGCGTGTAATTCAAGTATTGGAATATATGCTCCGATGTTGTACACTAGAGTTTAAAGGTAATTGGGAGAGGTATCTACCTTTGATTGAATTTGCTTACAATAATAGTTATCAGTCCAGTATTAAAATGGCTCCATATGAAGCTTTGTATGGTAGAAAATGTAGAACACCATTGTATTGGATGAGCTCATAAAAAGAAGATACATGGGGTTGATTTAATCCGGGAAACAAAAGAAAAAGTGAAGGTTATTCGGGATAGTTTAAAAGCAGCCTTTGATCGCCAAAAATCATATGCCGATCTTAAACGAAAAGAGATTGAATTTCAGGTCGGTGACAAGGTATTCCTGAAAGTGTCTCCTTGGAAGAAAGTTCTCCGATTCGGTCGAAAGGGTAAATTGAGTCCAAGATTTATCGGGCCATATGAAATTATAGAAAGAATTGGACCGGTCGCTTATCGATTGGCATTACCACCGGAACTCGATAGAATTCATAATGTTTTTCATGTGTCTATGCTACGACGATATCGGTCAGATCCTTCACATGTTATTTCTCCGACAGAAGTGGAGATTCAACCGGATATGACTTACAGTGAAGAACCGGTCAAGATATTGGCACGGGAAACAAAGGAGCTTAGAAATAAAAAGATAAATTTAGTGAAAGTATTATGGCAAAAGCATGGGATTGAAGAAGCGACATGGGAACCGGAGGAGACAATGAGGAAACAATATCCAAACCTCTTTACTGGTAAGATTTTCGAGGACGAAAATCCTTAAAAGGTGGGAGAGTTGTAATGGCCTAAATTCAAGGTTATCGGAACAATGGTTTCGTAACCATAAATCCGATTTAAAGAGAAATTTATTTTAATATTTTTGCATGAATATTTATATGATAGGAAAATCGTATTAAAATATCAATAGAAAAATTTTACCGATTTAGTGGTTAGTTAGAAAAAGGAATTATTGAAGGAATTGGGTAAAAACAAGGTATCGAGACCTTGATCTCATAAAATTGAGTAGGAAATATTTTTATAAATATTTATAAAATGTTATTAATGTGGTAGTAAAATTTCGTTAGAAAATTTTAACGTTTGAGTATGTAATTAAATGAAAAGGACTAAATTGTAATAAATACAAAATTATGAAAAATGATTAAATAGTTTAAAGGATAAAAGAAAGAGGGCTTAAAGGAAAATAGACCCAAGGTCTAATTGGGCTGGACGGCAAGGGTATGAAATCAGCAAGAAAATAAGGAGAAATAAGGGTAAAATGGGAAAATAACAAAATTTGCTAAATAAAACTAGGACTAAATAGGGATATCTAGAAATCTCTTCATTTTCTTCACTCTCATCAGCTAAAAACGCCATAGGAGGGGTATCTAAGCTGGTATATCATAATTTTGCACCAAGTAAGTGAATCCTTGCCTATTTCTTGTAATTTTGTGTTTTAAAGACTTTTACAACTAGGTCCTACTATTAAATTCATTAGTCTTTGATTTCATGGATGAAATTGAAAGCCACCATGGTTGGTTTATGTAATTTTATGATGAAATAGCATGAAATTTAAGCCTTAATTCGTTTAAGAGATGATTTTATTAGGTAATTTCAATAGAAATTGATTTTTGGGACCTAATTATGAAAGTGTTTGGAATTAAAGTCTATTACTGAAATTATGATTTCCAAAGGTTATAAAGTAGTTTAAAGTGATAGAATAAAGTGTTAATTGAGAAAAATAATCTCAATTGAGAGGTTAATTGAGTAGGGACGAAATTATCATTCATTGAAAGTTTAGGGGAAAAATGGTAATAACCAGCTTGCACTAAAACAGTTTTTGACAGCAGCAGTAGTCTAACTTTGAAAAATCACCATAAATGGTATAAGTTGAATTAGAAGATGAACAAAATATGAAATTAAAGCTTATTGAGTCTAGTTTCTTATGGAAGAAACATTGTAAGCAATAGAATTGTAAATCATGAGATATAATAGGTTTTGTGAGACAAGGTCAGAATGAATTTGGGTTCCCTGTTCTGACTTTGAAAAATCATAAAAATTGAATAAAAATAATTATGGGGAGTGGTTTATATTCTTAGAATCCTTAGTGAGTCTATTTTTTATGGTACAAACGAAAACATTATTTTAATTCTGTACAGTGAGATATCTGAGATTTTGTGAAGAGATAGCAGAACTGTCAAACAATGAAACAGGGAAACTTTAATGAATAAACTGTACTAATTGGCTAAGACAAAATTATGAAAATTTTATGATGTGAAGATATGTGAGTCTATTTTCAAGGAAAATTAACGGTTTTTTATTTGGAGTTCTGTAGCTCGAAAAATAAATAATTTAGTGACTATGACTCAAGTAGACAGCTTTGAATGAACTATAAATAGTAATAGAATTATAATGAATGGTACATGTGAACATGAAATGTATTGAATTGATGATTGAATTTATTCATTTAGATCCGGAAAACTCAAATACAAATCTAGATCGAGGAAAGGAAAAAGTCCCGGATTAGTAGATTTTTGTGTACGAACAAGTATCGAGGTAAGTTCATGTAACTTGAATTATCTTCTTAAATGCTTGAAATGTATGTTATTGATATGAATATAATTTGAATGTTCATTGTATGAAAATTGATGAAACATTGATATATTTGATAAAAAGGGGAAGAAATCCCGGTTGAATGAAAGGAAAATTCGATGGATCTCGAAAAGGAATTAACGGTAAAAGGATCTAGCCGGACGGGTGATCCTATCTTGATATAGCCCTCCAGAAGAATATGTGGAAAATGGATTTAGCCGGACGGGTAATCCGAATTGGGTCTGAATTTAGCTTGGATCGGTAATTGGATCCAAGCTCATTAGAGTAATTGTCGTTGTGGATTTAGCCTGGTGGTAATCCCGACAATACTCTATGAGTTTACATTACATGGATTTAGCTCGATGGTAATCATTGTAAGGATCAAGTTCAGGGAGTGTGCTCTCTGAAATGAAAATGTGCGCACATGAATATGAATTGACGGACTCGGATTTGTACACTAAAGTGTACCTCTGAAAATCCATCGAAATTCCGAGTAATTCAATGGGATAAATATGGAAAAATAACAAGGAAATGGAAATCATGATATTGATGAGCTCATCAATCATAGTATTTGTATTATTGATATATGGAAATTATTGAACTGACTTGAATGTTGAGTTTGTGAATGTTAGGGTAATAATGCATTGAATGGGTATATGAATGTTTATTGCTTGTATTGAAAATATTGGGTAAGTATAATTCTTGTTTCATGGGCTTACTAAGCACAAAATGCTTACCCTATTTCCTTTTTCCCTGTTTTGTAGTGTTAAGAGCTCGGAGATCAGATCGGTGGGAGACTCATCACACTATCAACCCCAATATTTTGGTATTTAAAGAAACTTTAGTTTGAAATGAATGGCATGTATAAGCTAATAAAATAAATGTTAATATGAAATGAATGTAAGGTCCACCATTGGTATGGCTAGCAAACCTTGGTTTGGTATGTATTGATGTTATCTTATAAATATGCATGAATTTATTTTGAAATTATGTTGAATTGGAATAGTCTCGGTTTAGAACTTGCAGGAAATGCTAGATATTTATAAATGGGTTATATTGAGTAAAAAAAAAATTGTAAACTCCGGTAATGCCTCGTACCCTATTCTGACAATGAATACGGGTAGGGGGTGTTACAATTACACCCAAAATAATAAAGTTAATAACTTAATTTTTTTGTTAAACAAGGAACATTGAACAATCATTTCCTTCATCCCAACTTTGAACAACACTCAAACAATGAGATTTGGGATGCCTGTCATATATTTTACCATTTATTTTGTAATCCAATTGTATGTCTTTCATGCGAATATTTTTGCATGGAATTGACTGACTGCATAAAAGTTTCACTGCAATTTCACCGTTTATTGTCCCTTTTAAATCATTATACAAGATACTGTTAATCTACACAGCTGTACTCTGTAAAATTAAAAAACAAAATACAAAATATCATTACAATATATATGTTAAGTTGATCTGATTGAATTCGTAAATTAAAATGAAACTTACATAATTCTTGCAATATTGATAAGGAGGACAATTGTATTGATCAATAATAATAGGTCTAATTACTTTACTAAACGATATACGTTCGAATCTTATATGTCTAGCATATCCATGTCCTCCCTGTACACATAACATGATAATTAGTTAAATATATAAAAATTATCATAAAATACATTTAATAAAAAATTTAATCACCTGCTATGTCTTTATTCTAACTCCATTCTCTGTGGTATAAAAGTTAGCTCTCCTTACAGTAACATATTCAACTGTCTCCTTTCTTCCATTTTCACAAAGACTTTATATAAAAGTGAAAAATAAAAACTAAATAAGTAAAAAAAAATTTAATCAAAATACCTAATTCTATAAGAGTGAAAATAAAACAAACAAATAAGTGAATTTTTTTAATAAAAATAATAAAAAAATATAATTCCATGACCTGGACCACAAAAAATCCGATTAATGTTAACATATTTTGACCTATCTCCAATTCCTATACAATCATCACCTAAAAAAAAAAAAAAAAAAATGTCAAACCCAATACTTGTATGGTAACATTGGTGGAATGTTGAATACGAATGCTATCAGTGTTGGGGCTATCTTTTGAAGCTTTGATATTGAGTTTAAAAACATGAACGGATGAAGATCTTTCAATTGAAATATGCCATTTTCGACTGTCCACTGAAGTTAAGCCACTAATATGTACATTCTTAGAGTCTAAAATGGCAAAACCCTAAGCAAAACAAACAATAAAAAGATAAATAAAATTGGAGACTAAATGAAAAAATCTCAAATTTTTTAAGAAGTTAAGGCATACCGCTGCTTTTTGAGCTGTCAACATAAAAAAATATTTGAGAAATATAATGAGAAATTATATAAAATTGCGTTGAAGCAAACATTAAGAAGGTGCAAAAAATCCAAAATAATAGTATACCACTTTATTTTGCATGCAACCCATTTGCCACCATTTTTGTCCTTGCCCATGGAGGATTCTTCTCCCTTGAATGATGATGCCATCAAAATGTTGAAAGGTTATCCAATTGTTACAATTTGTATCATTGCATTTCCATGAAGGATCACTTGGGGCAATGAGTATTCCATCAATCTGAACAACCCAACCCAAAACTTTTGTAGATAATATTATTAATAGAATTAAAGAAAGATGAAAATAATAATTATTATTATTACCTGAAAAGTAATATTTTTTGGTCGACATTCACCATTAAAAGTCAAGGGTTGCAGCAAAAATTTGTGTCCATAAGGAACACGAAATACCCCTGGAGAGATATGCGAACTACAGACAATATATATTCTATGCATTCTTGAAGGCCTAAAATAGTTGTATAAATAAACAATCAAAATATCATAAACTTCTCAACTATCGCATTTAAGAAGAAAATAAACCTCTGTATCATCACTCTCTCCATCTCCAATGGCTCCTGCAAACAAATGGTTCCATAGATTGAACCAATAAAACCCATTGAAAGAAAGAAATAGAAAACAACATTTTTAAACCCATATTAATCATTCTCAATATTTAATTCTGAATAATAAAGCAGTACATACCAGTATTTATAGGAGAAAAACATAGGCTTGCTTACTATACCAAAGATAAGTTTTTAAATTTCAACATTATTTTTAAAAAATTTTAAATATTTATTTAAATCTAAATCCAAAATAAAATCTAATTTTTAAACTAATCTAATTAATTTGATTCTCAATTTTAAATTTATTTATTTTGAAAATTAGTTTAAAATTGATAACCATCATTTTGTTTTTAAAATATATTTTATCTAACTGATATTTGCCATACACACTACTTAATTTTTCCATTAATTTTTAAATTTTATTCAACGTTCCTTTAAAAACTATTTAGATTTTTTTTAGGGATATAACTAATAAAAATATTTATCTCAAAACACTAAATCTCAATTCCGTACTTCAATTGTTTTTAACAATTTTGTGGTTGCACAAGGTTTTCAAAGTTGGAATGGTGGTTGAATTGGTTAGACCATCCGTTTCCAGTCCGATCAGTCCAACTGATTTATTCAGTTTAATTGAATAAGTCACTAAAAAACTATAAATAAATCAAATTAGTTCAGCTGTATTTTTTTGTCAATTCAACTAGTTCACAGATCAGCCGGTCTAACCCCATGTTTCAAGTGGCTATACCAATATTGAAAACAATGGGATTGAGTTAAATTATTGTAAGTTTTTATATGCTTTAGTCAATTTGGCCAATTTTTTGTGAGTGAAATAATATTCGGCTAAACTACAAAATGTTATCACTTATGTATAGTTTAACTTACTTTTTTTGGTCACTATACTTCAACAAAGTTATAATATAGTTACTAATGCTTTCGATTTAATTGTTGTTAACAATGTAATAAGTAGACGTGACACATGATATCATCATTTTAGATGAAAACTTCAAATCAAATTACACAACTAGTTCTTATATTTTTATTTTGAGTAATTTAATTCTTTTTGTCTATTTAAGTTTCTTTCTTTTTCTTTTTTCTTTTGTCTTTTTTATATTTCATCATTTTGCAGTCTCTTCTTTTCTTCTCCTTTCTTTGTAACATCCCTTAATCAGGACGAACCGATACGTTCGAGTAAGAGATGTCACATTTGGATGCTAGAACTAAGTTAATCCAATCATCAAATTCAAGACTTTACTTTAATATTAATAGACTTTTTGAATTTAGTCAAGTCATTTCTAGGCTTATTTTAAAATTTGGATGCAAACAGAGGTCATTGGGGTTCATTCGGGTCATAATAGGGTAACAGGGATAATGTCACAACATTGAGAAATGGGTGTCACAACACTCTACTGATTCGTGACACTAATCTCCTGATGTGGCGACACCGAGAACAAATTACTCTACACTGAAGGTTAGATGTCGCTACACAAGAGACAGATTGCCCAGAACATATTTGAAACATCTAAAACCAAGTTTAAACTATCGACAACCATTCCATAATACATCTAAACAATTTCATGACTCAAAATATTTCAAATTATCATTCAAAACATCTAAATAATTCTTCCTTGGTGATGTGACAAGGATGAGAATGACTACTTCTACAGGTACAATTTATTTTATTATATTCATATTCAATTTAATATGAATTATTAAATTGAGTATATTATAAAATACACACAAGAAAAAGACAACGTATGTCATTTTTGTTATATAAGTATCAAGTGATTTTTTTTTTTTAAATGTCTCACCAACAACAATTAGATTTGAATATTGAGATTCAAAATACAAATTTTATTATGATTTAAATTCCATCATGTATGTCTTGACTTATATGAAGTGGTCATTAAAACTCTTGTTAGACATTATTTGGCACTAATTCAAATTGTGTCACGTTCATCCCACCCACAAATTGCGGAAAAAAAAAACATCATCACATGTGAGGTCTAGGTTAGATACATTTGATTATTATAGTACTTGTCTATACAATAATCTGATCGTCATAGTAATACGGATATATTATTAGTAATTCTATTTGCACATTTTATTATTAAATTTGAAGGGAATATATATGTGCCGATTTTAAAGTCCTCGCGTGCTCTAATAATATACAGGTAACAGGATTACAGTGCTATTATAACATATAGCATTGTTTTTGTAATTATCTTGGAGTAGTCCGATCCTAAACCGAGAATCACGAAGACAAATTGAGAAAGGGATTTTGAATTAATTGACCTAAAAATCGATACAAATCGAACATTTGACTCAAACTTTTTAATTTTTAAGTTTTAAATATCTTTTTAATCGATTCGATTAGACCAATCATACCAATAAATTAATGACTTCACCGATTCAATTTTAAAAACATTGGCCTTACCTAAAACCAATATAAAATATCCAAGAGTTGACTGAATTCAAACTAAACCTATCCAAGGACCAAGTAATCCACCCAACCCAATTGGCCCAACTCACCTTTGGTCAAGCTTTCACTTCAAGCCGAAACAAGCCAACCCAACACAAATTCAATTTAAATAATAAAAAATATTTTTAATTCAAAAAAATTAATCATAAAATATATAAAACAACTTAAAATATATATTTAATATTTAATTAATTTTTAATAATAAAACAGGCCTCTTGGACAAACCAAATATTTTGAAACCATACCTCAACCCAACCCAACCTAAAGTGCGATGCTGTACCTCCCTTAGTTTCATGTTACATTGATAAGATGAAAACATATATCATATCATGTCCTCGTGTTTTTCATTTTCTGAAAACAAATAAAAACAACTTAAATTCTTGAAACCACATAGTGCCTAAAAGGTCTCAACCATTGTCGAATTTTGTTACAAAGTCAAATTTAATTATCCTAATGCTTGAAAATAATAATGCATAAAATGCATTGATCTCTTCTCTTTTTCTAATTTTTAATTTGAACTCAAACTTGAAGTTGAAGATGAAGATAGGAGGAGTAATCAAAAATCATCTTTTCACTAGATGAACAAACTCATGCAACTCGATTTTTACTGTCTAGTTAAAAAGTGAAACTAGATTGACTTCAACCCAAATTTCAAATTTCGAATTTCGAGTCAAGCACAAGCTCAAGCCTTTCACAGCTTGAGTTCAGCTAAGCTTGGTACGTCCCTAGATCTTAAAAGCAAATAAACGACAAGATTAAAAGCACCAAAAATAAAACATTTCAACTTGAAGGGAAAAAACTAAACATAATTCTGACACACTAAACATAATATATTGCCTCCCACGCATCTCATTTTCAAACCACAAATGAACTAGTTCTTTAAATTTTAAAAGCATAAATACCAAAAGTTTAGCCCTGCATCCAGGAGAATGTCAACTGCAGCGCTTGGAAGATGGTTCAAACTGTGCCACCTCTAAGCCACAAGAGTGCTGGCAGTTGTAGATTCACTGCATGAAGAAAAATATGTTTAGATTTGCAAGTTAAACCCCAAATCTTGAGACCACAGAATTCTCAAATGACCAGTGTCGAGGTCAACAAAATTTTCTAAAAGACCATACCTCAGACCATTAGTTAAATTACTATTAACCGTGTATGTGTCCTACACATATTTGTAAATAGGTACCAAGGTACAATCCGCCAAATATGAAATATATTTAGAAAAGGGCATACACATGTAAGACACGTGCATCCTAACCTAAAACACGTTAAGAACATCAATGGAAGCAGGGATAAAAGTACTCACTATTTCCACACTGGTGGTAGCTTCTTTGTCTTCTTGTAATAACGAGCAAGACGGTGAATTCTGCTCTCAACCAAGATTAACCTAAACTTGGAATCCTTGTCTTTCCTGTTCCGCTCGAGGTGCTTTCTGATGGCTACCGCTTTCTTAATCAGGTGGTACAGATCCTCGGGGATTTCTGGAGCAAGACCTAACAAAACCAAATTGATAAGCCAACAGTTTATCATCACTTATAAGGGAAATGCAACAGCAAAAAATGTCAATGACGTGTACCATGGGCTTTCAATATTCGCAAAATCTTGCTGCCAGTAACACTCTTCACCTGAGCAATCCCATGAGAATCACGGAGAATGACACCAATTTGAGATGGAGTCAAACCCTTCTTTGCAAACTTGCAAATGTTCTCCTCAACCTAAAAGATCAAATCAAGATCAATGAATATTGTCAAAAAAATAGTAAACTTTTCATATGGACAGAATAAACTAAAGTAGGGTACTTTTTTCAACTCCACATCGCATCAATGTAAACCTATGTTACTTGGATTTGAGAGTAAGTGTCGATATGGGTATGTGCTATGCTTACTTTTTTAAAAAATTTCCATATATTTGGAGGATCATACCCTCACATTCATGGCCAAATACGTGTTGAGCAAAAGTACTTCAAGGAAAATAAAGAATCAAATTAACATAATGTAAACCCGGGAAAGAGAGCATTTAGAATGTTAAATGGAAAACTACAAGCAATAGTCTGAGCCTGAGGAAAGATCAATTAGTTACTACAAAAACCTCCTATCACTTCAGTGGTAAAATTTATGATCGAAAGTCAAGACAACTTGAGGTTTATTCACAAAATGAACGAGCAGTAATGCCTGAAACTACCAACAAATAAGATCCAAAGACCATTATGATTCCACATTTGAGAAATGTGAAAAAAAAAATCAAAAAAATAACTAAAAGCCACCTTACTCTAATTCTTCACTTTCCTTGAAGTTCTGCGTCTAATAATACCAATGCACTATCAAACTTAAATAGTAACCATCGAGGAATTGCATCACATCTTACGATACTCTCAACCATGACCAATACTTAATCAATGAAATATCCATTAATCAAAAAATAATAAGGTACATTTCAACCACTAATCTAAATCAAACAGGTCCTAAAAACCGTATATAAAATTAAAGGCACGATAAAAACCAAAGTGACTCACATCTTGAGAAGAGATCTTCAACCAACTAGGAGGAGTTCTCTTGTAAGGCAAAGCGGATGCGGAAATACCCTTACTGCAAAAGAAAATTTTCAAATCAGTGACAAAGCAGATAGAAGAGATTCGACCAACGTAATCATAGGTTTGTTTTCAGAGGATAATGAAATCAAGTGTGAGAGGAAAATACAAACCCTCGGCTGTGCATACGACCCATGGTGGCAGAGTTTCGAGCTCGGCTGATTGATTGCTTCTGATAGTGTAATTTGCAAGGAGCAAGGAAACCCTAGGATCAAATTTAAGGATGGGGGCTAGGGTTCTTATCCTCCTCTGGTCCTTTGCTAGTGATTTATTGGGCCCTTTTTTCCCCTTTGTTGGTCTAGTTTTCTAGTATTGTTTTTTGTATGTATTGGGTCAGGCCTTGCCAGTGAATTTGACAAGGCCGAATTTAAATGCAGTTAAGAAACATTTGGTTTGAAAATAACGGAATAAACACATGAATAGCCCCTAAACTATATGGTATATTTGAATATGGTCTCATTATAGGTTCTGATCATATCTGCTCTTTTTTGACACGATGCCTAAAACTATCCATAACCCTCTGTAATAGTTCGATTTAGACCCTAGTCGGAATAGTAGTTTCGGGATCACAAATTCAAGTCAAAAAAATATTTTAAAATTATTTTCTATGTTTATTATGTGTGAATTATTATATGTGAAATTTTAGTGATTTAATTTTATTGTTTGGATGCCGAATTATTAAAATGGGCTTAATCGCGTAAATTAAAAATTTGATAGTTTAATGTGTAAGGGCTAAATTGTTGATGTCTTTTTAAATGGAAGCATTAAAGTTGGAATTTACCCAATTTTAACTATAGTGGACGGCAATAGACTAATATGGCCATTAATTTTAATAAAATTAAATAAGGTTATATATATATAAATTAACAATAATGTATTATAAAACATAATATAATAATAAAACATATAGTAAGTGGCCATGCATTGCTATCATCTTCCTTGCCGAAAAACACAAAGAAATAAGAAGATAAAAACAAGTTTGGGATTCGTCACTTTGATGATTTGATTTAGGTATGTTTTTGTTTCGGTTTTTGATAATTTTTATATTTTTGAGATCATTGCTTAGTAATTTACAAAGCCCATGTCCTAATTTCTAAAATTAGTGATGTTTTTAAAATGTGCCATTGTTGAATACTTATGTGTTTTGATGATTCTTGATAAATTATTGATGGTTGTTTATAGATATACAAGTTTTATAAAGTGATTTTTGTCAAAATTGAGTATTTGGGATTAAATTGAAAAGATAGAATTTTTGTGGTTAGAAATGTGAATAAAATAAAAGTATGGGATGTTTTGATGCTATAGAAAATTCGATTATGAATGGGTATATGAAAATTTTGTGTAATTTTGCATATTTATGTATTTTGGACTAAAGTGTTAAAATGTGATAGTATAAGGGTTATTTTATAAATAGGTCAAATTACATGTTTATGGATTAAATTGAATGTGTTGGTGATTAAATGGGTTGAATTTGAATTAGTATAGATCAAGAGAAACAATTATCGGAATTAGATCGAGGAAAACGAAAAGTAGACGAATAGTCGACGGATTATGAGGTAAGTTCGTGTAGCTAAAAATCGAACTGTTAGATATGTGTAATTATTTAAATTGATATATATATATGCGTAATGAATAATTTACTAGAATTATCGGCTCTATGAATATGTTGCTGCCACCAAATTATATGATTAATTGATACAAAAATTATATGTTACAAGTATCTGAATACAAGTTTCCTAGTACATGATTATATGATTAAATATATTATATGGTACAAGAACTATATGAGTAAATGAGGTATGGGATGAATTGGTACTTGAATAAAAAAATATTATAGATGTTATATATGTACAGAAATTAATTTGGATAATAAACATGGCTTATGCAAACCGAGCATTTGAATATATATGTTTTAATTGAATTGAAACTATATGAATTGAGAAATTGTTATATTAAATATCGTTAATTTTGAATTTAAATTAGTTTAATATCTGTTTTGAATTTTATAGAGTTATAATTGAGATAGTTGAATATGATTATGCATGGAAATAATATATTTGAGTTTAATTAATTGAGTTACGACATTTGAAAGTTTGTATGAACTTTATGGAATAGCTAGAATTTTCAATATATGAATTATGTATAAGATGACTTTATAATAGTGATATTCGGGTTTTGAGCCTAACAAGCCTTGCGCTGGTGAATTAAATTAGGCTTTGTGCCTAGCATGCTTTATGCTGTGTATTAAATCGAGCTTTGAGCCTAGCGGGCCTTGTCTTGGGTGTGTGATCTGAGCTTGTGCCTAGCAGACTTTATGTCAGTGAATTATTATAAGTTTTATGCCTAGCAGACTTTATGCCGATATGACATCGATATGTGATTGCATGTAAGATCACATCTGGGACGTTGGCATTGTACGATATGTGTGATTATCCGTGTATCCTATCCAATTCTGAATGGATCAACGGGTAATTTACCGATTTGTAATATATAAAGTAAATGTCATAAGAGATATAAGAAGTACATGATATATATTACATAATTTATATGAGATTATATGCTAAATGAAATATAAGTTACATGGATTATATGTTACAATTATATGTGTACATGATACATAATACTTGTTATACATGATTTATATGTTACAATAATTACATGATTTATACGAATACTTGCTATCTGAATTACATGAATTACATGGATATTATATTGCTACAAGAGTTATATGATTTACATGAATATATGTTATCTGAGTTACATGGTTGACATGAATTGAATGTTACACAGTAGATGAATTATAAAGATGATGTGTTACATGAATTATATAAGTTACAAGATGAAATCTTATATGAGATATTTGATGGGTATAAATGAAATGAGAGATGAATTAGATATTAAATAGACATTATAAGTTAGGTTTCTTCCTTGTGAATGGATGAACTATTATTCTTCTTGATGAATTGATGTTATACGGTATAATTACGCTATCGGTTATATGAATGTGTTACTGAGTTATTTGAATGGAAATAAATTGATATGAATATTATGTGAATTTAAATGCTTATTGTTTTACTCATGATGTTTTGATGAAATATGAATAGGTAATATTTATATGGTATAAGTATAGATGGCTACCAAGTATATGGTTCTTAATGAGCAAGATCTTGAGTATTCAATGATAGTTTCATTGATTTGATGAAAAGATGACGATGTGAAAATAGAAATGAGGATACTGAATCAAGCAGTATATGTGTAATACTCAACAAGTAAGTGACATTGATAAATTCATGTGATACGTGAGTAGATGTGATAATTACGCATGAATTACATGACTATTAAGGAAATAAATATTGAATTAAATAAGGCTGGTTCAAAAGCAATCAAATTGCTTAAAATGACAAGCTAATTGTTAAATCTTTTATATAGTGCTGTTAATTATACGAAATTACTAAGCTTATTAGCTTCCTCTATTTATTCTCTATATTTTACAGTGATCCAAATGCTCGCTCGAGTTGGAAGTCATCGAAGATTTCATCACACTATCTAGGGGGTAATTGGTATTTCTAAACTCTTTGATGTGGGTTAATATGGCATGTATAGGCTAGTTAATAAGTTGAATTATATGGTCACTTGTGGATATGAATGAGATATGATCTGTTGTATTTTGATCAAGCTATGTGATATGGCTTGAGTGAAAATGGTTGATTTGATATAGAAGTATTATATGATGCATTAATCTTCTGATAGTTTTGTTAATTGGAATTTTGGTATAGATGATATATATATTTGAACATATTATACAAATGATGCTTGTAGGTACATGTCATAAGAGCTGTGAAAATGGCTTAAACTAAGCCTGTTTTGTGCCACACGGTCAGAGCACACGAGCGTGTGACTTGACCATGTGACCCTATTTCGTAAGTTTTCCTATATCTTTTATATGTTATTAAATTATTCCCCGTTGTGTAATTAGAATTTTATATGCTCGTTTTAAGAATGCTATGAATATGAATGTTTGATATTATTGAATTGAGATGATGTTTGATAAAAGTTAAAATTTTACTGTTCCAAACTGTGTTACAAGTCCGATAATGCCCCTTACCTATTCCGGCAACGGTTACGGGATAGGGGTGTTACACCCTTCCCAACCCATAAATAGGAGGATAATGTGCTTCAACGCTCGAATCCACATCTTCCTACATTGAGAACAATATTCATACTAATCAAGTTAAAACTCAACCGATTGATACTTGTACTTAAAAATGTTGATTGAGTTTGATTCCGTCAGTATGGGCTCCTTTGGATCATCGTTCACTCCAATGTGGTGAGATTGTAAAGGTAAAAAAAATTTCAACTAAAACGCTGAATCACTAGTGGACTTCTCACCTCATTGTAATATAAAATATTAACGAGAGTTAAAAACTCCAATTCTTATTTTATTATTTATCTTATTTAATACACTAAATGTAACACCACTTACTCGTATCCGACGCCGGAATAAGGTACGAGGCATTATCGAACTTATTCACAAGCAAACATTCAAAATCGAGACATGAATTTTCACTCAAATTTAAAACTTTTCAAAAACATTCATATTGTCCCTAAAACGAGCTTACGAAGCCTAAAACATGCATCGAAAGTGGTTCGGGACTAAACCGAGAACTTTGGAAACTTTTGGAAAACTTAGAAAATTTTTCATGTAAAAGGGATCACACGCCTGTGTGACCCTAAGACACGTCTGTGCTTCAGGCCGTGTTCAAATTAGGGAGCTTTCTGTTTATGACGTCATCATCAAATTGACATCACATGGCTAAGTCACATGCTCGTGTGCTTAGGCCGTGTGATCGATTAAATTTTCATAATTTTTCATAAAATAGGTGCAGACTTCACACGGCCAGGGCACACGCCCGTGTTTAAGGCCGTGTAGCACACGCGGCTGAGACACATACCCATGTGCTATATTCTGGATATACTATTTTGCATCAATTAAGGTGCAGGGGACACACGGCCAGAACACATGCCTGTGGGGTTGACCGTGTGTCACACAAGTCCTAGACACATGCCCGTATGTCTACCCGTGTGGACAAAAACAAGGCTATTTACCAAACCATTTTTTCACCCTTTCATACATATATATACACAACAAAACATAGCACCAATCCAAACATATACACTCAACCAAATCAGCCACATCATTCACATGCTATTTTCTATCACATACAACATCACATACTTATCAACTCAAACCATGCAAATTCTCACATCCATGAAAGACATCATCATATGCATATATAACTAAACCAATATTAGCCAATTCCAGTGGCCACTTACAAAATGAATTATCCACCATACTTAACACTTAAGAATTTGGATATACCTTAACATCATACATGCACCAATTGAACATCCTTAGCCATTCCAATGGTAAAGTCACAAAATATTACTTACAAGCCTTCAACTAAACCAATTAGCTTATACATGCCATGATAACAAAATGAATCATTTAGCTACACCAAAAAGGAGATTTGTGGGTAGTGTGATCTTGCTCCAACTGAATCCTCCAACCTTCGCGAGCATTACGAGCACTATAAAACAAGGAAAAGTAAAACGGGGTAAGCATTTTCATTCTTAGTAAGTTCTTGTAATACAAAAAAACTTACCGGTTATAATTATTCAAATAAGCATATATATATATATGCATTCATTCCATCAATATTTTGACAAGTTACCTAAATACATTCACTTATTAAACAAGTTAGTCATACACATCATAAAGTTATCAAACCAACATAGATGAGCTCACCATAATATAAACTTTCATATCATTTCACTATTCCATTTTTTGATTTCTTTTCATTGAACTATTGTAATTTGATGGATATTTGGGTAGTATACTCGAGGTATACATGTCAATCGTTTGTCAATTCACATCCAAAGTGCTCCTTAAGCACATATTCATAGAGCACATTCTCAAGCCACATTTATATAACAGGATTACCAGTCCAGGCAAAATTCCGTCTTTAACATTCACTCCTAAGAGTTTATTCAGGATTACCAGTCTAGGCTAAATCCTTTCGATAACGTTAGCTCTAATGAGCCTACTATGGATGTAACATCCTTAAAATGGGGTTCTGCGTTTTACTTATGTTGCATGTGATGAATTGTCTATAATGTTCATTTAACATGTTTTGGGGTCTAGTTATAACCCTAGGTTAGGCACGAGTTAGGCTAAGAATTATGTTTTGGCATTTAAGGAAATGGAGCTAAGGGAGAGGGGTTAAGAGATTTTATTGGGGAAGTTTGCCACAAGAAATCAATGGGAAAAGTGGCAATGAGGTGCCACTAGGGTGTCAGAGGAGTGACGCCACATGCAGAGAGGGAGTGCCTGTGTTCGAACTGCAAGAATTGCACTCCTGCTTATTCTTTTTCACGCCACAAGCAAGGAGAGGAGTGCTCAGATGGGACTCTCTTGATGGATGAGGATTAAGCTATCAGATTTTAAATGGATGAAGGGGAGAGATTTTAGGTGTTGGACTCATTCAAACTTGTTTGAATGAGTGGATGGGAGCAATTCAAGGAGGGATGGAAGGGGACGGCAAGTGTTTGAGTGAGAGTGGGTTTTGCTTAGCCAAATTTTTGGTTGTGGTATGAGTTTGGGGAAACAATCGGTTTGGGGTTTTGGTAGTGGCCGAATGTGCCTAGGTTGATAACTTAAATCGGTAAAGCTTGGTAGGTCTTGTTTTTTTTGTGTTCAGTGTCAAACTGAAACCTCAATTGCACCCCTCCCAATCTCTCTTTTCTCTTTTTGGCAATTTTGGGCACTTGGCCGATTGTTCACTTCTTCTCCTTCTTGTTACTCAAAGCCGAAACTCTCATAGCTACCTTCTCTTCTCTTTTCGGTTCACTCTTTGCTAGATTTTTTCTTGCCGAAATCACCTTGTTTACTACTTTTTCCTCTATTTTGTTTAAAAGCCAAATATCGTGCTTACAAATTCCTCTCTTTTTGCGTTATCTCTTCATCATCACAAGTGCCGAAACTCATCTCTCCTTTTGGATCATAGCCGAAACTCTGGTGAGTGAACTTCCTATTCGTTTTCTTTTCTTGATCAACGGGGGTAATGCCGAAACCCACTTCTCCTCTATTTTTTTTTCCATTTTAGATCTAAGTATTAAAACTATGTTCTTGTTCTTTGAAGGGAGCCGAAACCTTCAACATCATTTAGGGGTGACGAATATTAGAGTTTGATTAGCCGAATCTATTATTAAGGTAAGGGTGCGGTAACTCTTTTCTTCTTTCGGGATTTATGATTATGGCTGAATGGCCTTTAGACTCAAAATGAAGTGACAAAACCGATTGTAGGGAGGGCTATTGCCAAATTCAGAGAGCCTTCGGGACTTGGTGGTTGATCTAGGAAAGGGAATAACGCTTCGGGTTTTTCGTTAGATTCGAGTGGTTTCGGGATTCTTACTTAGATTTGCGATTGGTCAGGTGTGTAAATGCTTACACACTTTATTAGTTTAATGATGCTTATTATGTTACTGTATAACCCTTGGTATTAGTGACTTTGTCTTGTGGGCATAAGCTTGGATTCCGGGTAAATCCCCTGTTATGTGATTCTTGGTACACATCATTGTGATCTGTTAAATGCTATGGTATATGTTATTAGTATGATCATTCGATATTATGACACGTATGTTATGAACATGATGATGGGTTTGATGAGAGGAGGGGGATGATTTATTTTAGACTGTCATCAGTGGTTTTGACCACACGACGGGTTGGCCCCGTCATGATATTATGTTTTGTGACTAAGTCCCAGTAGTTTTGACCACCAGTGGTTTTGGCCACATATCGATTTGTGACTCGTCCCAGTGGTTTGGTACCACAGTGGGTTGGCCCCACGGGATTATTTACGGGATTGTCATCAGTGGTTTTGACCACACGATGGGTTGGCCCCATCACTTGATTTGTGACTTCGGTCATCAGTGGTTTTGACCACACCAATATATTTGTGACTACGGTCACCAATGGTTTTGACCACCAGTGGTTTTGACCACACAGGGTAGTTAAAGGTGTTTGGATGGCTAGGTTATGGGTTGCATGTTTTGCATGGTTTGCATGTTCTTCGATAACTTGTGTAAGTGAATGCACTATCGGGTTGAGGATTTGAACCTTGAGTCTTGGTGACTCACCCTTTCCTTATATTTTGCAAGTGAATAGATTGCGGAGATGGGTAGGGAGGACTCGAGGTGACCATGCATGTTCGTTGGATTATGGTTTCTTTTAGTTACTTTTTAAATTTTAAATTTTAATTTTCAGGTTATGTAATAAGGCCGCTAAGATTTATTTTTGGTTTCATTTTATTACTTGCTATTATTTTAACTATGTGGGATATATGATTTTATTAATTAACCGGCAAAACGCAATGTTTTCAAAACTATAACACCTTCGTATTGTTTTAAAAAAAAATGTTGCCATCGGGTAACACCACTTAATATATGATAACAAAGATAACTTGAATGGTTTCTAAAAACTTGTAACAATAATTAGACTGTAAGCAAGGATTTCTAAAAAGGGTTTTCTAAGAAAATTATTCGACAAACTTTCATTTTAAAAAGGTTTTCACTCCGTGACATGCCAGATCCGGTTGTGGTGTGCTGACCGGGTTTAGGGTGTTACAATTTTAGTATCAGAGCCAAGTTCAAAAGCTTGGCTGTGGGCCCGAGGCCCAAAACATTTTAAAGTATGGTTTTAAAATGTTCTCGGTTGAAATACATGGGTTGAAAAAGATGGCACCGAAGTCTCTGGTACCAATCCGCCTAGGTAAGTACTTACATTGCTTGTGTGATTTATATGGGGAAATGGGTATTTGGGATCATAGATTAGTAGAATAGGAATTATTGAACCACAGGAATAGCTTACCCCAACTCAATTACATAAGACTTAATGACTGTGAGTACATCATCGAGCTAAGGGTGGCAACTGTTGTGCGCATGTCTAGGATTGGATTAGGGGAGCTTGGTATTTAAGCATCCTAGTGGCTCACCTCCTCTTCACCCGAATCCTACAGTGCGAGTGACGGTTTACCCAATTAAGACGACTTATTCACAAATTAAACTCCATAACTAAAACCCGAAAGGGACCAAATTGCTTTACTTGAAACACTTTAAACTTTAGTTTTGAAATTACCATAGTACCCCTGATTTGGAAAAAGACCAAAATACCCTTGATTTGAAAAATGACCAAATTACCCCTGACTTGTAAAATTACCAGAATGCCCTTAGTATGGGAATTGCCGAGGTACCCTTGAATTGAAAATTTTCAAAATACCTTTATTTTGTAAAATCACCTTGAATCATATTTTGAAAAATAAATAAATAAATAAATATCCAAAATACCCCTGGATTATGAAAATTACAAAAATACCCCTAATTTATGAAATTACCATAATACCCCTGATTTCTAGAATTTTTGAAATATCTACGATTTGTAAAAGTTTTCGAATTAGCTCTATTTTATTACTAAAATATCTCGATCGACTAATTATGGAAATACCCCCGGGTAGTAAAATGACGAGAATACCCCTACAAGTGGAATGAGGGTAGAGAATTGAACTGAAAACTATGTGATGATCGAAAAAAACCACTACCAAATTTCTCTACATAAAATTTATTCACGGGTAATAAGTGGAACAGAGGCTAATTCATAAAAATCTCTTAAACAGATAAACCGCGACTATAGACATAAGTCTTAGGGGCGTGGTGGAATGTCTTGAGGGCGTGGTAGAGGAGGAATGACCGTCTCGAAACCCGTTCGGCCTGGTCAAGGGTCCGAGAATGAGATACCACCACCACCAACTGTTGGTGTTGAGTATCAAGATCAAACGGGGAGGATGCGATGTCGCGCAGCGATCTTTGAAAGTCTTTGAAAGAATGGTTGGAAGCGGTGGGGCACGGAGCTCGAAAATCCGTATCTAAGCGACTCCTAGCCAATGGAGCCGAGGTATTCCGAGGTGTCTCTGGTGTGGCTCCTAATACGGCTGAGTATTGGTTAGAGGCGACGAGCGAATCATGGATGACACGGATCGATGCCGAGGAAAAGCGAAAGGGATAGTGTCGCTTCTCGGATGAGTCATACCGGTGGTGGCTCACGGTTCGGGATAGTACAAAGATGGATGACCTCACTGGGACTATTTTAAGGCGACTTATCAAAAGAAATATGTTGGGACTAGCTATATTGATGCATAAAGAAGGCGTTTTAAAATTTGGTTCGAGGAATAAATCATGTCGGATCTGAGCGAATTTTTAAAGTCGGCCGATATGCTCGGGCATTATAGCTCTGAGCATGGCGGTGTGTTAGATTCGAGGATGATTATGAGATGATTTAAAGCCGCTAATTGCTCCATGAGATGAGAGAGAGTTTGCGGTCTTAGTGGAAAAGGCCAAAGTTCTTGAAAAGGTGAAACGATCGGTGAGGCGAAATCGGATGGGGATAGAATAAAAGAAATCTTGGATCATCGGGTCTAGCGGAACCAGCAGAAGCAGGGTAGATATAATGGGCGAATCAAGTCGCTAGGCCTACTATCGATAATACTCAGTGGCCACCACGATGTGCTCGGTGTGGAAAGTCTCACACGGGAGAATACTGGACTGAAAACAGAGGATGTTTTGAGTGTAGGTCGATGAAGCATCGAGTGAGGGATTGTCCGAAGCGGTTAGCTAGATTGCAGTCTGGGGATCAGAACCGTACTCAGAACATGAGGGATGTTCAGCAGCCACAAAAGGGCCGTGGTGCTGCTAGAGGAGGTAATGGATCTGGTAGAGGCCGTGGAGCATCGGGCAGAGGTGGAGGTGGTGCAGAGGTGAGACAGCCTGGATTAGTCTACACAGTGAGGCGTCGAGAAAAGGGTGACGCACCGGACGTCATAATCGGTACGTTCTTAATCTTTGGACTACCTTACAATGCTTTAATAGATGTGGGTTCGACGCACTCATATGTAGCCAGTAGCATAGTGGAAACTATGAACTTAGACTCTGAGGTTACTTCTAGGAAGATGACTGTGATAAGTCCTTTAGGTCACTTTATAGAAGTAAGTAAACTATATAGGGACGTACCCCTAGAACTTCAAGGGGTCGTGTTCTTGGCCGACTTGATGGAGCTACCGTTTGGGGAGTTCGGTCTAATTCTCGGGATGGATTGGCTGGTGAAGTACCAGGCCAGTTTTGGATTACGCGGCTAAGTGTATGGTATTGAGGACAATGGAAAGTGAGGAGGTGGTGATGATAGGTAATAGGAGGGAGTACTTATCCAATGCGGTCTCTGTACTGAAAGCAGAAAAAATAGTCAGGAAGGGCTGTGAAGCGTTTCTGGTTCGGGTGTATGCCTTGGAGGCCAGGGAGTTAGTAGTGGAGAATGTTCGAACAGTGAAAGAATTCGCTGATGTATTCCTAGAAGAACTTTCGGGTCTGCCTCCGGATCGGGAAGTTGAATTCGGTATAGACCTGTTACCCAGAACTACGCCAGTGTCTATAGCCCCGTGTAGGATGACGCCAAAGGAATTGGTGGAGTTGAAGGCCCAAATTCAGGAGTTGTTGGACTGAGGTTTTATTCGACCAAGTATATCTCCTTGGGGAGCACCTGTGCTCTTTGTTAAGAAGAAGGATGGTACAATGCGAATGTGTATAGACTATCGCCAACTGAACAAGTTAACAATCAAAAACAAGTATCCGTTGCCCTGGATTGACGACTTGTTTGATCAACTTAAAGGTGCATCAGTTTTCTCGAAGATAGATCTCAGGTCGGGGTATCATCAACTCAAAGTGAAAGAGGTTGATGTTCATAAGACGGTATTTTGTACTGGGTATGGGCACTACGAGTTTCTGGTAATACCGTTTGGGTTAACTAATGCACCGGCAGCATTCATGGACTTGATGAATCGGGTGTTTTAGCAGTACTTGGACCAGTTTGTCGTAGTATTCATAGACGACATATTAGTGTACTCAAAGACTGAGGAGGATCATGATACACACTTACGGGTGGTATTGCAAATTCTGAGGGAGAAGCAGCTACTTGCCAAATTGATGAAGTGCAAATTAAAGCTTAGGAAGTGACTTTCTTGGGTCACGTAGTGTCCATTGAAGGATCAGTGGACCTCGCAAGATTGAGGCGGTGATGGATTGAAGCGCCTAGGTCGGTAGCTTAAATTCAGAGCTTTCTAGGTCTGGTAGGGTATTACCGGAGATTTGTGGAAGGATTTTCTCTGATCGCAGCACCGTTGACTAAGTTATTGAGGAAGGGAGTTCATTTGTGTGGACGGAGAAACAGCAGGAAAGTTTTGACAAGTTGAGGAAGATTTTGACGGAAGCTCGGTTACAGTACGACCGAGGCGGAAAGGTATTCACGGTCTATTGCGATGCATCACATCTTGGTTTGGGATGTGTCTTGATCTGAGGAAGGAAAGTAGTAAGCGTCTGGCGTCTCGGTGTGAGACCGCATGAGGGTAACTACCCAACGCATGACTTGGAGTTGGCTGCGGTGGTTTTTGCCTTGAAGATTTGGAGGCATTATCTATACAGAGAAAAGTCGATAGTTTACACAAATCACAAGAGTCTGAAGTATCTTCTGACTTAGAAGGATTTGAACTTAAGGCAACACAGATGGATTGAGCTCTTGAAGGACTACGATTGTTCGATAGAGTATCATCCGGGCAAGGCTAACGTGGTGGCGGACGCGTTGAGCCGTAAGGTGGTAGCGGACTTAAGAGCGATGCTTGCTCGTCTTAGCTTGTATGATGATGGGAGTCTTTTGGCAGAATTACAGGTTAAGCCGACTTGGGTGGAGCAGATCAAGGAGAAACAGTTAGTGGATGGGGGTTTGAATGCTCGGAGGTGGCAAGTACAGAATAATGGGTTGGACGAAAATGGAAGCTAAGCCCTAGGTTTATCGGGCCATACACGGTGTTGAATCGAGTGGGACCGGTAGCTTATCAGCTTGAGCTGCCGGCAGAGTTAAGTCAGATTCACGACGTCTTCCATGTTTCAATGCTTAGGCGCTATCGATCAGATCCATCACACATTGTGTCGGTTGCAGAAATTGAGGTAAGCTCAGACTTGTCTTTTGAGGAGGAGCCGTTACAGATCTTAGATCGGGATGTCAAAGTTCTGCGTAGGAAGTCAGTGCCCTTAGTGAAAGTGTTATGGCGAAACCATGGTATGGAGGAGGCCACGTGGGAACCCGAGGATTGATGAGGCAGCAATACCCTCAACTCTTCTGATCAGGTAATTTCGAGGCCGAAATTATTTTTAAGGGGGGTAGAACTGTAACATCCTTAAAATGGGGTTTTGCGTTTTGCTTGTGTTGCATGTGATGAATTGTCTATAATGTTCATTTAACATGTTTTGAGGTCTAGTTATAACCCTAGGTTAGGCCTGAGTTAGGGATAAGAATTATGTTTTGGCATTTAAGGAAATGGAGCTAAGGGACAGAGGGGTTAAGAGATTTTATTGGGGAAGTTTGCCACAAGAAATCAATGGGAAAAGTGGCAATGAGGCACCACTAGGGTGTCGAGGAGTGACGCCACATGCAGAGAGAGAGTGCCTGTGTTCGAGCTGCAGGAATTGCACTCGCTTATTCTTTTCACGCCACAAGCAAGGAGAGAGTGCTCGGATGGGACTCTCTTGATGGATGAGGATTAAGCTATCGATTTTAAATGGATGAAGGGGAGAGATTTTAGGTGTTGGACTCATTCAAACTTGTTTGAATGAGTGGATGGGAGCAATTCAAGGAGGGATGGAAGGGGACGACAAGTGTTTGAGTGAGAGTGGATTTTGCTTAGCCGAATTTTTGGTTGTGGTATGAGTTTGGGGAAACAATCGATTTTGGGTTTTGGTAGTGGCCTAATGTGCCTAGGTTGATAACTAAAATCGGCAAAGCTTGGTAGGTCTTATTTTTTTTGTGTTCAGTGTCAAACCGAAACCTCAATTGCACCCCTCCCAATCTCTCTTTTCTCTTTTTGGCAATTTTGGGCACTTGGCCGATTGTTCACTTCTTCTCCTTCTTGTTACTCAAAGTTGAAACTCTCATAGCTACATTCTCTTCTCTTTTCGGTTCATTCTTTGCTAGATTTTTTCTTACCGAAATCACCTTATTTACTTCTTTTTCCTCTATTTTGTTCAAAAGCCGAATATCGTGCTTACAAATTCCTCTCTTTTTGCGTTATCTCTTCATCATCACAAGTGCCGAAACTCATCTCTCCTTTTGGATCATAGCCGAAACTCTGGTGAGTGAACTTCCTATTCGTTTTCTTTTCTTGATCAATGGGGGTAATGCCGAAACCCACTTCTCTTCTATTTTCTTTTTTTTCCATTTTAGATCTAAGTATTAAAACTATGTTCTTGTTCTTTGAAGGGAGCCGAAACCTTCAACATCATTTAGGGGTGACGAATATTGGAGTTTGATTAGCCGAATCTATTATTAAGGTAAGGGTGCGGCAACTCTTTTCTTCTTTTGGGATTTATGATTATGGCCGAATGGCCTTTAGACTCAAAATGAAATGACAAAACCGATTGTAGGGAGGGCTATTGCCGAATTCAGGGAGCCTTCGGGACTTGGTGGTTGATCTAGGAAAGGGAATAACGCTTCGGGTTTTTCGCTAGATTCGAGTGGTTTCGGGATTCTTACTTAGATTTGTGATTGGTCAGGTGTGTAAACGCTTACACACTTTATTAGTTTAATGATGCTTATTATGTTACTGTATAACCCTTGGTATTAGTGACTTTGTCTTGAGGGCATAAGCTTGGATTCCGGGTAAGTCCCCTGTTATGTGATTCTTGGTACACATCATTGTGATCTGTTAAATGCTATGGTATATGTTATTAGCATGATCATTCAATATTATGACACGTATGTTATGAACATGATGATGGGTTTGATGAGAGGAGGGGGATGATTTATTTTGGACTGTCACCAGTGGTTTTGACCACACGACGGGTTGGCCCCGTCATGATATTATGTTTTGTGACTAAGTCCCAGTGATTTTGACCACATATCGATTTGTGACTCGTCCCAGTGGTTTGGTACCACAGTGGGTTGGCCCCACGAGATTATTTACGGAATTGTCATCAGTGGTTTTGACCATAAGATGGGTTGGCCCCATCACTTGATTTGTGACTTCGGTTATCAGTGGTTTTGACCACACCGATATATTTGTGACTACGGTCACCAGTGGTTTTGACCACCAGTGGTTTTGACCACACGGGGTAGTTAAAGGTGTTTGGATGGCTAGGTTATGGGTTGCATGTTTTGCATGGTTTGCATGTTCTTCTTGATAACTTGTGTAAGTGAATGCACTATCGGGTTGAGGATTTACACATCGAGTCTTGGTGACTCACCCTTCCCTTATATTTTGCGGTGAATAGATTGCGGAGATGGAGCGGGAGGACTCAAGGCTGACCATGCATGTTCGTTGGATTATGGTTTCTTTTAGTTACTTTTTAAATTTTAAATTTCGGTTTTCGGGTTATGTAATAAGGCCGCTAAGATTTATTTCTAGTTTCATTTTATTACTTGCTATTATTTTAACTATGTGGGATATATGATTTTATTAATTAACCGGCAAAACGCAATGTTTTCAAAACTATAACACCTTCGTATTGTTTTTTAAAAAAAAAAAGTTGCCATCAGGTAACACCACTTAATATATGATAACAAAGATAACTTGAATGGTTTCTAAAAACTTGTACCAATAATTAGACTGTAAGCAAGGATTTCTAAAAAAGGTTTTCTAAGAAAATTATCCGACAAACTTTCGTTTTAAAAGGTTTTCACTCCGTGACATGCCTGATCCGGTTGTGGTGTGCTGACCGGGTTTAGGGTGTTACAATGGATTACCTGCCCGGGCTAATCCATTTCATAACATTTGCTCAAGAAAGTGTAGCTCAAGATTACCTGTCCGAGCTAAATCATTTCTATATCATTTTGTTCATTTTAAGGAAATTATTATAATCCATCGAAATACAATGTTCAACCGAGACAATGACATTTTATTCGTGTTTATCATCTTGTGATTATTTCATAGGGTATATCATCACATATATATATTATCTCGATTACACAATTCAATTAAAACATAATAACATACCAAATTAAATTACATGAACTTACCTTGAGAAAGGTTCGTATTTAAAACCAATTAATCTGAGACTTTTCGTTTTCCTCGATCTAGTTTCGTAATCGGTTGTTCTGGGTCTATATAAGCAAATTTGACTATCAATTCATCATTTGACACATACATTTACATTAAATTGCATCCTAGACAAAATTACTATTTTGTCCCTAACTTTTTAATATTTTACATTTTAGTCCCTAGGCTCGTAAAATGAAATATGTTCAATTTCTTGGTAACCCAAGCCTAGCCGACCATTTTCATGCTTATAGAAGTCCATATTTTCCATTAACCATATTATAACTTTTTACAATTAGGTCATTTTTATGTATTTTCATAAAAAATCACTTAGTAAAAGTTATTTATATCACATCAAACATGCATAATCTACCATTAAACATCAAAATACACATATGTATAACATGGGTCAAACCCTAGACAACAACCACATCTTAAATTAATGGTAGAAATAGGTAGTTCGGATGATAACGACTTCAAAAACGTAAAAAGCATTAAAAACGGGGCTAGGATGTACTTACAATTAAGCTTGAAAGATGACAAAACCCTAGCTATGGTGTTCTCCCAAATTTTGGCCAAGGTTGAAGAAAGATGAGCAAATTTTGGCTTTATTTTCCCTTTTTATTCTTTTATTTACCAAATGACCAAAATGCCCTTCATTTAAAACTTTGAAATTTTATCTCACCATGTCTATTTTTGTCCACTAACTTAAAAAATGGTCTAATTACCATCTAAGGACCTTCAATTTAAAATTTCATAGAAATTAGATACCTCTAGCATGTAGAACTTAACTTTTTCACTTTTTACAATTTAGTCCTTTTTACTAAATTGAGTGCCCAAACGTCAAAATTTTCAAACGAAATTTTTGCGAAATCATTTTGTAAAACTGTAGACAATAGAAATGTAATAAAAATTGAATTTTACTACGTCGGATTTGTGGTCCCGAAAACCACTGTTCCGATTAGACCCAAAATCGGGCTATTAGACATAACATAATTTTAACATATCATTATTTAATATCATTTTTTACTAAAAATAAAATTTTTATAATTTAGCATAAATATAATTTATATTTATATTTTATTATTTGATTTAAATATGATTTATAAAATATTTTGATATTCTATTATATACACATTTTAATTTAATATCTTTAACAATTATTTTCTATTACCGGTGGTTTTAATCTCATTACTATAATAATTAATATCACTGCCACTATTATTTTTAATTTTACTCTAACTAAAGGAATCGCCTATCCACAAAAGAACTAAATTTCGTAGTTGATTATTATCATGTTTATAAAGAAGAGTTCCATCTCAGAAGATAATGCATGATGCTTAATTTGATTGAAGAAGTTACTATAGAGTTTTTGATAAAAATGCCAAAAGCTTCCAATTTGCGCCGTCAGTTGCAATTCATTTTGCATTCAGTGACAATGCGCAACTCGCCTTATTTGTCGACAAATTTCGACTTATGTATGTTGGTTATGCACTTATTGAAGATTTTGACTGAGATTGTAATTGATGAACTTATTCGACCAAGTAAAGTATTTTTCAAAGAGTCCTACTATGATCTATTTAGCATACTTGAAGAGGTATTGATTTTCAATAAGTTAATAGTAAAAGAGCATCTCTTTTTATTTCCTTTTTTTAATGGCAGAAATTTGATGAGTATTTATCGTCTAGTACCGTATTGAAGATGTATTAATTTTAAATATACAAGAGTTAAAGAAAAAAAAAATTTATTCATTTGAAGAGATTTAATTTCTATTTTCATTTTAAGGAATTTAGGGTGTGTTTGTTTACTGTATTTGATTTTCCGAAATTATTTTCCCCATTTCCCCATTTTCCGGTGTTTGTTTCTTTGGAAAATATTTTCCATTGGAAAATGAATTACAAAACACGGTAAAATGGCTTACAATTTAGGAAAATGTCTTACTGTTTCAATTTTAGTAAGACATTTTCCTAAAGCTCTCGTGTAGGTTCCTTTTCCTTCCTTCTTTCTTTTCCTTCCACCATTCTTTCTTAGCCAATTTCTTTCTCTCGAGATTCTATCGCAAGACCGGTAATCTTCCTTTTTGTTGAATTTATTTTTATTTTTCATTTTGGCTCTTCCTGTTCCTTTGTGTTGAAACAAAAACCGGTAAAATGTTATGCGATAATAATAACTACCCATCCTCCGAGTTTATGATGTTTCATGATTTCATTTGATCTTATGGTTCCCCATTTTTCAAGAAGAAATCGGTATCAAAAGTGGGAAATGACGCCAAGAAGGTCTTAAGAATTCAAAGATTGATTAATGGTAACTTATAGCTCTCCAAATTTAAAAAGATTATTAGTTTCCTACTAAACCGATCTGCTGCGATTTTGGTCCGATTATAGTTCATCCTACCCACCCATCAATCTTGGTTGTAGTGAGGCGAAAGAAAGTACGTGGCTTTTTAGTGGAAAGGAGCATCTAGCTTCTCGCATATTCTCTGACGATTTACGTTACTCGAGGATTGATGGAACCGCTTCTCACCGCCATCGTTCTGTGTTTTTTTTTTAAATTTTTTAATCTAGGTTTTAATAAACTTGTTGATGATATCTGTTGGCATTGAGGTAGTATAATTTTTTCTCGGGTTTTGGTTATATATGCGGTTAAGTTTATATTATTTGCTCAAATCTATTACGTATATGAAAGTTTTAGTCTTCTTCATTCAAGGGAAGCACATTTTATATTTATTAAATACTAGTCTTGTATAGCCTTTTATAATGGTGTTTTTGATGCTATATATATCCTAAGAGCTTATGGGAGTTCCATTTCGGGAGCATCAAGTGGTATTGGTGTAGAGACGAGACGAGTTCTTGCATTGCGTGGTGTTCATGTGGGTATGGCGATAAGGAACTTGGATCTTTGGTAGGAATGTCAAAGAAGCTATACTTAAAGAAATAAATGGTGCTAAGATTGATGTGATGCAATTAGATCTTAGCTCCATGGCGTCTGTAAGGAAATTGGCATCGAATTTCAGCCTCGAATCTTCCTTAAATATCCTAATGTAAGAAATCATATAAAGTCTTTGCAAGTTCGATTGCTTTCGCCTTTACGCATGCGTTTACATGTGCATTTCCAATCATTTGGGGTTCACCTAATGATCCTTTACACTTATTATTTGCTTGTGCTCGTATGCATGCGTGCAAAAACTAATAACTTCTCTTTGTTTGCTTGAAAGTAACAATGCAGGGGTTATGGCAACTCCTTTTATGCTATCACATGACAACATAGAACTGCGGTTTGCGACCAACCATTTAGGTTATTTGGATTGCAACTTAGTGTAATGTATCAAACCTAATGAGATATAGCAACTGTTTTGCAGGTCATTTTCCTCTAACAAACCTTTTGTTGGATACTATGAAACTCACCGCACGTGAAAGTAAAAGAGAAGGGAGGATTGTTAATTTATCTTCAAAAGGTCACCAGATTGTGTATGGTGAGGGAAATCCCTTTGATCATATCAATGATGAATCAGGGTAAAATTGATGATAACCTTCACCAATTTGCCCCATTATGGAGTGCAAAATCTTGGCTGAATACTTCCTAAAATGCTTGGTCATTTCTCTTTTTTTTATTGTTGACATATAGGTACTTCTGGTTTGCTTATGGACAATCAAAGCTCGCTAACATATTGCATGCTAATGAGCTTTCAAGGCGTCTAAAGGTACACAACATGATCAATTTCTCTTTGATGTACAACCTATGTAGGTTATAGCATGTTGACACAAAGAATATAGTATCTCATTAGGTTTTCTTTATTATACCATTTTTAATTAATTACTACAAGTTTAGCTTCTCATATGCCATTAATGTGCCCAATGAGTTCAAATCTTTCAATGTTATTTCTCTTTTCTTGATATAAACAGGATGAAGGAGTGGTGATAATTTTTTGGAAATAACCATTGGAATATTATAATATGGATAATCGAGTGGATTACCTTGTTAAATTGAATTTCTAATAATTTTAGTTGTGAAGAAAGTTTTGGGTTCTATTTCTCACTTTATCTAGATAGAATTGGCTGCAATTTTGTTCAAGATTGGTCACCGATAGTTTTGAATGGTTTAATTTTTTATTTTCTTGTTCTTTATGCTTTAGAAACTTTTTCAAAGTTTAGGCAAGAGATGTTTACCATTGGAAAAGTCCACAAATACAATGGTGGATTGAACAAAGGTTGAGTGGATAATCTATTCCGATTCTTGTTTATTTGCAATCAATCTTGAAGATATATCTTTGATTCTTTGAGGTTAAAATTCAAGGGCTTTTTTTTTTTTGTGTGTGTGTGTGTGTGTGTGTGTGTGGAAAGGCTATGCATTATTCTACTTGCCAATACTAAGCATTTAAATACAAATAGTGTATAAAGACAACCTTAATGGAATAACATATGTGTTTTGATACTATGCTTGTTTTTCTATATAAACTATGGACTATTACGCTTTTGGTTCGGCTTTTGATATTTGCTTATATTTCACAAGTCTTTAAGCAATATTTTTATTCATGATCGATTGCTTTATCGCTTTTGCCTCTCGATTTGATGACCGATCGATACCAATTCATATGAATCATATAAAGGGTCGCCACAATCCCATATATCAAAATGTCTTTGCTTCATTTCTTTCTTTGGTTTTCTCATTTTGAGGTTGAAAGAACTTGTGGGTTTAAAAATGTAATATCTTGGGAGATTCTCTAAAAGTCATATCAATTTTTAATTTAAGTCGGCTTGTCCTTCCATTAATTAACTAACAATTCTTGTCTTTCAATAATATAAGATGTCCCTTGTAATATAAAAACAAAATGAACTAACAACTTGGCATTCCAGTTAGATTGTAGCATCTCACTCTGTATTGGTATTGAAATGCATTTACAGATAACATGTGCTTTCTTCATCCCTCCACTTTTCATAATAATTTATTTAATTTTAAACCAACACCGCAATCTCCACGAAACCACCACATTCATCACACAAATCATAAAAGTTGTGGGGTTATTTTGATGTATTGTTATTTTGTATTGTTTTTGAAAGGTCTTGCCCTTGAAATTCAGAGGATTTGTACCATCTTATTAAGAAGGTCATTGCGATCCGCAAGCATTTAGAAAAAATAGGAAGGATAAGCATTTGAAAGAAATTGAAAGCTAATTTATAATTATTCAATCATCGTTTTTTATTTTTTATAACACGATTACAAATAATTTATTTGACTTTGGATGTTTTTAATTTATGACGATTAATATTCTAGCTTAATAATGGAGTATTATTATATATTTAATTTGATTTATTTATTTATCCATAAATCATTGCAATTTATGTAAAAATAATTTAAAATATAAATTTATTAATATATAAGCAGTTTTTCTAAAAAATTTTGAAACTTGCCAAACAACAGAAAATATTTTACACAGATTCATCCAAACACCAGAAAAGTAAATCATTTTCCAGAAATCATTTTCTGGAAAACATTTTTCAGAAATTATTTTTCGGAAAATATTTTACTGGCAAACAAACAGAGCCTTAGTTCATACACTTTTCAAATTGAAAAATACAAATTTAATTATTAATAACAATAAATTTCTTCTACTAAATTCATGTTTATCAAAATGGTTTTTTTGTTTTATAGTTGCCAAACTAGTGTTTTTTAAAATTTCAAAATGTTCCACTAGTGAATTGAAAAAATAGAATTTAATGATTTTAATAATTCAACTTAAATTTTAAAAATTGAAAAGTCTTACAAATAAAAGTAGATGGACTAACTTCTAAATGTGTAAAAAGTACGTAGACTTAAAGAAAAATTTATCCAAATCTAAATTTCTTTTAAAACTTAAACCGCAGCCCGGCACGGCCAAGAACGTGGTATTTGTGTTCAATATTGCGAGGTCTTAATTATCATTCGTATTTGATAACCCCAGGCAGCCCCCACCTTCTCTCCATTTCCATTTTCAATACATTCCACTGTAATTGCTATCTTCGATCATTTAAAAAGGTAACACAAGGAACTGACAATTCCTTCCCTCGTTAATGGATCCGATTCTCGCAGCCGCGGCACTTTCAGTCGTTCTCGGGGCTGTGATCGCATTTGTTTTTTTCAAAAGCTACCTTCTGAAGCAAAGATCCAATGTCCAGGCCATTTCGGATCCCGAGCTTCATTCGGATCCCAAAAAGACCTCAAAGTCTCAGCATGTTCCTAAAAAGTATCATTCGAAGCCTCATTCTCATGCCTCTGACAAGGTGATCTCTCCCCTTTTTTTTTTTTTTTCTTATTGCTCTCTTTGATTGTGCGTTACAAATTTCGAAACTGATCTAATTTACGAAACTTGAAGTTTTATTTATTGATTTTACTTCCATTTATAAAAATGTAATCGGAAGAAAAAGAAACTGAATTTATTAAGCGATTGGCGGTTAGCACCTTGAGTAAGATCACTAAATTCCAGAGCTAGTTTTGATTTACCTCGAAACTTTGCTATTTTTTGTGATATTGCTAGGGGTTTAGTTAGGTATTTTAGTATCTATCTATCTATGAAATAGAAATTGAACGAAGAAATGTTTTTCTAATTGTAATGTAGGAGCAAAGCAAGCGTCATCATCCATTGGATTTGAATACTCTTAAAGGTCATGCGGATTCAGTTACAGGGATGTGTTTCTCAACTGATGGTCGTAATTTGGCAACTGGTAATCGGTTTTCACCTCTTTTGTTTTGTTTTTCCCCTCTCTCTTTAATAGTAACAAGTTTTGTGTATTTATATTCATGTGATATTCCATTCTTAAACTGGTTTATCATCTCTGCACAGCTTGCGCTGATGGAGTGGTTAGGGTATTTAAGTTGGATGATGCTTCAAGTAAAAGTTTCAAGTAAGGATACGTGACAATGCAGGCTACTGTGTATATATATATATATATATTTAACTTGCCACTTTATCTTATCTTGTGTGGCTGGTGTGCAGGTTTTTAAGAATCAATGTGCCTCTTGGAGGTCATGCAGTAGCCGTGGCATTTGCTGATGATTCTTCTTCTATAGTTGTTGCATCTGAGACTCTGACGGGGTGTTCCTTGTATATGTATGGAGAGGAAAACCCAAAAAAAGGTAGTACTGACTCCAACCAGCAGTCAAAGTTTCCTCTTCCACAAGTTAAGTGGGAACATCATAAAATCCATGACAAACAAGCAATCCTGACCTTAACTGGAGCTACTGCAAGTTATGGAACTGGAGATGGGAGTACCATTATTGCCTCTTGTTCGGAAGGTTTGTGGTGGCGCTCTATCCATATCATTTAATACATTATTAAATAAACTATGAGAAAAGGTAAAACTGTTAATTTGGATGTAAACATGAGTAACTATTTGTTATTTCATAGGTACTGATATCTTACTTTGGCATGGGAGAACCGGAAAAGTTTTAGGGCATGTTGATACTAATCAGTTAAAAAATACCATGGCTACAATATCACCAAATGGCCGTTTCCTTGCTGCTGCAGCCTTCACTGCTGATGTAAAGGTGGAGATATCTAGATTCCCATTACTTGTGATACAATATCAAGACTATGATCAATATTCGGAAATTCTAAAGTTCATCAATTTAATACTTGAAAATTGAAACTGTATATCAACAAAATTTTGCAGAACTCTTGAACTAAGATTGTCTCATGATGAGCATGATGAGATTTACTTTTTCAGATATGGGAGATTGTATATGCCAAGGACGGTTCAGTCAAGGAGGTTTTGAATGTTATGCAGCTTAAAGGGCACAAGGCATGTAATTCCACCCATACTCCTAAAGATAATGTGCTATCTTCCAATACATCCATATTGTTCAATTACATCTTTTCTCTCATGTCACAAGTTGCTAGCATCTCTGTTAGTGGTTTTCAGAAAAATTATGACTAGAGAACGAATACCAGAGGGTTTGACCTTTATGAAGTTTTTTGTTTAGGGTACTTTTGATGAAAATTTCTGCAATATTTTATTGAAATAGAGACCAATTTAAACTTGATGGACTTTTATTGACTCATGCATCTCTTGTCTGTTTCTTCTTCACGGCATATTCGGAAGTAATTGCTTTATGACCTTCCTTCAAATTGCTGCTTGTTTCTAACCTCTTTCATTTTTTGTGTTTCTTTTTCTTAATGTCCAGAGTGCAGTGACTTGGTTATGCTTTTCTCCAAACTCAGAGCAAATTATTACAACATCCAAGGATGGTTCAATAAGAGTTTGGAACATCAATGGTCTGTCCGCACCCCTTTGTCTTTCTCCTACTTATTTCACACACGTGCACATACTGGTTTTGACGATGAGAAAATCAATGTTGATGAAGGTTGTTTTCTTTTCCACCTCTAAACTCTTTCAGTCTTTCCTTCCAAGCCTAACACTATAAAAGGATCAGTCAGGGTTGGGCGGTGGAAGGGGAAATCGGTTCTAATAACCTCCATAAATTTAAAAGACATGATTGGTGTTTGGAAGAAGAGAAAGCTCTTCTTTTGTTTTGAAGTTAATTTACAGATTGTTATGCTAAGATAGACTTAGTTTGGTAACAATTTCTATTTCTTGTAGTGGAGTTATTACTTTGTCCCTGCTGACTGTTGTAAATGCTTTGTTGAAGTTCGATACCATCTTTCTGAGGATCCAAAAACTCTGAAGGTGTTTCCAATACCACTTCATGATTCAAGTGGTTCTGCTTTGCACTATGATCGTCTCAGCTTATCCCCTGATGGAAAGATACTAGCAGCAACCCGTGGTCCAACATTGCAGTGGCTATGTTTGGAAACAGGAAAGGTGTTGGATACTGCTGAGAAAGCCCATGATGGTAAATCCTGAGCTGTAAATTTTTATTTTGTTTTATTGCTTTTGCCTATATCCATACCATTTGATCAAAATCTATAGAATGATGCTATGCCCCAAGCATTCAGGTTTTCAGGTTCAAATTATTAAACATCATGCATAGTTTATGTACTCTGTGCTGATGCACTGACAGTGATTATGACCAGAACTAAATCCCCCCCCCCCCAACCCCGATTGTATTTCGTTGTAAAGCCTTTGGACCTTACCTTTTTTCCATGTATGATTGATTGGTATGGATTATAAAGTTCTACATTGACTCGAATTGTATGCTGCAGGTGATATCACATGGATTACATGGTCTCCAAGGACTATGCCACTAGGTAAAACATATTTTGGACTTGTGTCAGTTATCTGTAGTTGCTTGTATATTCTTGCAATCACCATTTTTTGTTTTTAATTTTAAATTTTAGGAAATGAACAAGTGGTGATTCTGGCCACGGCAAGTGTCGACAAGAAAGTGAAGTTGTGGGCAGCACCGTCAGTAACTTCGTAGTAGTAATCAGATCTTTACATTGCCTGTCAAGGATTTTCATGAGGCCAGGCACAATGCCATTTAGATATGCTAAACAGTAGTGTCAACGACTTGATGTGAGAGAGAGAACATGGCAGGCTGGAACGAAGTTAATCCCCAGATAAGTTTTTGTTGTTTACCTTTTTCAGATTCCTCTCGTCGTCTTAAAAATTGTAAAACATCTCCTTGAAATATTCCAACAAAATAATTTAAAAATTTTTATTTATTAGTTTTTATGACAGTTTTGGTTACAGTCTTGGTGACTTCCAAAGCTCCCACGTGTTTCCAATTTTTTCTATTATTTGTGATGAAAAATCATCTATCTCTATATCAATTATATTCTTTAATAGCTTTGATACCAATTACTACTAATAATAAGTGCGAAAGAAATAAGATGATATTTTTATTACAATAGTAGAAGGAAAGTTTACAAAGAGAGGATGGTGATAAGAAAATAAAATATTTCTAAAACTATTTTAGGATTCGATGCATTGTTTAGGCTTCATTCTTTTATAGCAAAATTTTTAAACTCTATTTAATTTTTCTTCAATCCTGCACAGTATTTCTAATGTATAAAATATGGAATAATCTTGAGTTCTAAGAAAATAGAGTTAGAAAAATTGAAATAGAATTTTAGGATTAAATTTATCAACAAAAGGTCTTAAACTGCAAGATCATATAATTGTAAAAATAAAAGAATTTCCTAAAAATATTGAAGATAAAAAACAGCTTTAGCAATTTTAGCAATAGTTAATTATGGGAGAAATTTCTTTCCTACCTATCATTTCATCGAAAAATCTTTTCTTCTCCGATTAAATTTTCTAATTTTATATCTTGTTGTTCGATTTAAGAATTTCTTTTAATTGATTTTTAGAACTACTTCTCATATTAAACATAAATATATATTCTTCGTTATCTGAATCGTAATATGTTACTAATATTAATTCATATAATATTTCTTGAGATTTATTTCATCTTCTAAGCATATTTCTAAATCTTGTTCTTCAAGAATTTTAATCTTGCATTTTTCCTTTATTAGGACAGTTTAGTGCTATGTGACCTTCTTAGCATTAACATATTTGTTTTTAGACTTTTAAGAAGTTTTTCTTCTAACAATTTTTTCCTTTTGTTATTACTAGTATATTTTTATTTCTGGTTTCCATTTAACTAACTTATATCTTCTATTTTTCTTTCTATAGTTTTTATGTAACACCCCTTACCCATATCTGGCACCAGATTAGGGTTAAGAATATTACTGAATCAATACAAAATAATACATTCGCATCGGAAATAATACTTGGTAAGTACTTATCAATAAATAATCACTAATTGTATAACCATGTATGACGCAATGACCAATCGTTAATAGAACACATCTACTATCCACCATTCATACACCTTACACTCATTATTAAGCATACATTTCCTCCTACATTTGTTCAATCCACAATTACAAAACTAAATTCCATTCATTTATTTCATAAGTTTCTTATCCCAATCGACATTGTTCTTTATAAATATACATACATCTTATTTAATAGATACATCATGGTTTAAAATTAGTGATGCATAACCGCATATATTTGACCAATCAACAAGTTAGACCAAACTCCATACAAAAATAACCTATTGCGAATACTTATGAATAATACATATATGAATTTAATCTTTTCTACATCACCTATAGTATACGCATACACAAGATACTATATATATGAATACCATATTTGATCCATTTATAAAATCTCCAAGTCGCCTACATATGAATCAAAATTATATATTTGAATCATTAACACCATTACTAGTATTACAAAACATATACACGCATATATCCTATGCATCTTCATCGACTGAAATATACCATACACTCTATACAAAAATCAAATTTGTGAGCTCAATTATCATGCATATCATAGTATTGAATAACCTTACAAGATAATTTGTATTTAATATTCAAGCATTCATTCTAGAGACACCAATTTCAAACATGACCATACTATACTTAACCACAAAGATACAGCCATTTTCGTATGGCTTGAATACAAGTTTTTACCAATCAAAATATTGTAACAGCTCAATTTTGACCCTAATCAGAACAGTGGTTTTGAGACCACGAATCCAAATCAGAAAAGTATTTTAATTATTTATTTGATATTTATGTTATGAGGTCAAGCATGTGTTAAATTATTATGTATTAATTGTTGTGTTTGGGTGATTAATTTAGTTGAAAGGATTAAAGTGCATAATTAGTGAAATAGCTAATCTTTATAAATGAGTGATTAAATTGAATTACTTCTTGTATCAAGGGACTTGCATGTCAAATTTCCTAAATCATTGTGAGTGGACGGCAAGCATGATGATAAGCATTAATAAACAATTAATGTTTGTTTATTTTATAATTTATTTGGTTAGTGGAATGTTAAAATATATATATATATATATATATAATAATAATAATAATAATAGGTTTAGATATTATTAAACAAAGAAAAACATTTTCTTTCTTTCATCTTTTATTTTCTATCTTCTTCTTTACCGATTTTCTTCCTAAGAGATGAAGGAAGCTTAAACCTCCATCATTCAGCTTTACATGTGGTAGTAAGGTAGGTGCTTGAGCTTTGATTTGGTAAAATCCTTGCATATTTAAGTTAGTTGCTTGCATGCTATTAAAACCATGTTAGAATTTTGGGAGTTAAGCAAGTTAAGAATCGGCCATGGATGATTTCCTTGAAATGTTGTGTTTGATTGAAAAAAAATTCTTAGATAAAATGGAGAGTAGTGGATTAAAGTGTAGGGATGTTATGAAATTATCTTGGATTTGAGCATAGGAGTACTCTTTGTATTCGCTAAGTTATGGGATGAGTTTATATACTATTTATTCTTGCTTAATGTTAGGTTATGTATTGGAAATAATAAAAATATGAAGGTGTACATTGAGATAGCATATTCGGCCATAAGAGAAGAAGAAATTTATTTTGTGAAATTGACCTTATTGTATTTAATTGTGTTAAATTATAACATAAATGATTTAAAAAGACTTGTAGGAGATGTTGAGCAATCGGCAATTGAAAGGGACAATTACATTTTTGATAATTTGAGTTTTGAATTTTAAGGATTTCATTAGAAATATTGTAAATGTTTAGGGGGTAAATTGGCAAATAGTATACGTATGTGATTTTACTTTTAATTGAATAAATATGTGGTTGAACTATTTCAATTTGAATCATTTAGATCAAGGATGTAAAGAACCGAAAAAAGATCGGGGGAAAGCTAAATTGGACGATTAGCCGAAAATAAAAATCTTAGCTCATCAATCACAAGGTAAGTTTGTAAGCAACTGGATTGATACAAATTTTATTCAATATTGAATTGTATATGCTAAAGTGAAATAATAGACTTAATTGTATAAAGCCAATGTGGTATGGGAAATATTTTATTATATTCAAATGAGATTAAAATGTATATTTATATATGTAAGCTTGAATTAATTGGGTGGATTGAATATTTGTATATCTATCAAGGTATAGTTATACGTGAAAATGGAATGTGATTGATGCTGGAAATTGAAAATGAGGATTTATATATATATATATATTATGTATAATAGTTGTTGCCGAATGATACATGGGAATATTAAAATAGACTAGCCGAGTGGGGTTTATTATATGCATGTAAATATGTATATCTCTTGATTAGTTGAAATAAGCATATTGAAATCCGGTTTTTCTTTAATTGCCGAATGTGATGTGGATTGGGATTAAACGTTCATAATAGCCGAATGTGTGGTTGATTTATGTATGAAATTCGGTAGCATAGGGCTGGATAAATATTTATGGATTGAGTAGTAGTAGTTAAATATGGATCTTGGAAATAGGTGATGGTATTGAATAATTAATTTAGTATATATATGGGCGTGGCCGAATGTGATATAAGGTGATAAAAGAAATGAGTTGTTTTTAAATCTTTAATTGTATGTGTATTTATATGGATGGAATTGAAATCATATGTATACATAGTACTAATGAGAAGATGGATTAATGGCACTGTGAGTGCGGATTTATTCACCGAGCACTGTGTGTACGAGATCGGTAGAATGGCACTGTGTGTGCGGATTTATTCACTGAGTGGCACTGTGTGTGCGAATTTGTTCACCGAGCACGTGTGTGCGAGATCGATAGAATGGCACCGTGTGTGTGGATTTGTTCACCAAGCCTTCGTGTGCGAGATCGGTAGAATGGCACTGTGTGTGCGGATTTATTCACCGAAAGCACCTTTGTAAAAGAGATCGGTAGAATGGCACTGTGTGTGCAGATTTATTCACCGAGCAATCGTGTGTGTGTAGATCGGTAGAATGGCATTGTGTGTGCAGATTTATTCACCGAGCACTGTGTGTGCGAGATCGGTAGAATGGCACTGTGTGTGCGAATTTATTCACCGAGCACTGTGTGTGTGAGATCGGTAGAATGGCACTGTGTGTGCGAATTTATTTTCCAATCACTGGGTGTGCGAATTATCGTTTTTCATCTCTTCAAAGACTGAAACACCTAATAAAGGTAAATGAAAGTGCCAGGTAAGTATTTATTGATAATAGTTTATTATTCTGATGAAATGAAGATTAGGTAAAACACTTCAATATAGGTACGGAGTCTATGATTATTTGATTTGTAAGCTTGAGATTGAAGAGGTAAATTATTGATGAATGATAACCTGCTAGGTTTTGCGATAATATGACTTGTTTAATAGTTAGATTGATTGTATATTAAAAGAGACTGGGGAATTGCTTGGTTTGTATGTATTACCTTATTGTTTATAACTTACTAAGCTATTTAAGCTTACGTGGTGTAGTTGTTGCATTGTTTTATAGATCTTTAAAGTCGAAGTTCAAGCTCGAAAATTTGTGTCGAAGTCAAGCACACTATCAACCTTTGGTACTCTTTTGTAAATGAACTTAATATTATGGCATGTATAAGCTAGCTTTCCTAGAATAGACTTACATGTTATTTTGCAAATGTATATACAAATGCCATGCGAAATGGCTATTTTTTTTATGCTTGGGATTAAGTTGGTTATGTTTGATCATGTTGTTAACATCTATGTATGTTCGGCCTTGATATAATCTTAATATGGAAATTTATTTCTTGGTTCTTATATATGCATGAGTGAGGTGTTTTGCACTTATGAAATGTCTTAAAATTTTAGCTTGGTGTTAGGTGTGATAATGGACTTATTGGTAAGTCAAATATATGATAAATGGTGGTTTAATCATAAAATCTAGTATGAGCTAGTTGATATTATAGGTATGATGAAAAATTTAACAACGTTTAATATTGATAATTTGGGTGTGATATGATTCGGCAAATGCCTTTAGAAAGTGGAAAAGTTGATTACTTATTTATGTCAATGATTTGGTGATCTTTGCTAAGTTCTATAAAGCATGGTTGTAATAGAGAAATTGTTATAAGTGAAGTATGCTACTAATCAAAATGTTCATTGGTTTGGGTTATTGCATGTGTATTTCTTTGTACATATATTCTACCTTAAGTATAGGTTTGAATGTACGGTTGAAAGTAGAAATTGTTAAATCTTTGAATGTATTATGTATGTACCAATTCGGTCAATAGTGGATAAATCATAGGGGTGTTACAATTATTGGTATCAGAGCCATGGTTTAGTCGGTTCTCTGACTAACGTGGCGCGTGTGAGTCTAGCTATACATGTCATATTTCATAATGTGATAGTGTGATGACTTCTGACAGTGAAATGTGTTTATTTCTTATATAGTAATGGATCCCGATCCTGAACGAGCTTTAGCTAATGATGTTGAGAGTGTGGCGCCCGTTTTCGCGCAGCGGATCGCGCCAGAGGAATCTCGACCGGCTACTAGTAATCCTGATGAGGGAGCTAGACATGCCTTTTATAGCATGATGAATGATTGGTTCAGTCATTACATACGAACCAATCCGGCTGTTCAACCACCCCTGAATCCAAATGTTCCCCCTGTAATATCGATTGTACCTCCAATTGCAAATCCTGAAAGAATAATTAAACCTTCTATTGATCGTATACGAAAACATAGAGCTCAAGAATTTAGAGCTGAGGATGATGATGATGCGGAGCAAGCTAAATTTTGGCTCCACAATACTGTTCATGTTTTCGACAAGTTATCTTGCACACCTGATGAGTGCCTGAAGTGTGCCATATCCTTATTATGAGATTCCATTTATTATTGGTAGAATACACTCGTATCAGTTGTTCCGAAAGAAAGGGTTACCTGGGACTTCTTTCAGACGGAATTTCACAAGAAGTATATAAGCCAGCGCTTTATAGACTCTAAGCGTAAAGAATTTCTTGAGCTTAAACAGGATCGCATGACTGTATCCGAATATGAGCGTAAATTTGTGCGACTTAGTCGCTATGCTCGTGAGTGCATTTCGTCGGAAGCTGCTATGTACCGTAGATTTGAAGATGGCCTAAATAAAGACATAAAGCTTCTGGTTGGAATTCTTGAAATCAATGAGCTCGTTGTACTAGTTGAACAGGCTTGTAAAGTAGAAGAGTTAGGAAAAGAAAAGCGAAAAGCCGAGCTTGATTCTAGAGATGTTCGGAAGAGATCTGCTAGTAACTTCTTGCAGATGACGACGAAGAAGTTCAACAATGATGGTAGTCGATCCAAGCCTAATACCGAGATTTCTATTCGAGAACGACCACCGGTGAATTTCCGAGCTACATCAGTTGCTAGTGTTGGCAATGCTCGATCGAGAAAACCTGAGTGTCAGCAGTGTATAGACGATATTTTGGAGAGTGTTAGGGTAAATCTGTTTCTCGCACTTGTTATAAGTGTGGCTCGCAGGATCATTTCATTCGGGATTGCCCGGAGACCGCTGAAAAGGGTACTGCTTAGAGTGCGAGACCTAGAGGCACTACAGCTAGAGGTAGACCATCTCGGATTAGAGGAGGTAGGAGTGGTGCACAGAGGGGGACTACAGAGGCGGTTATTCGTTCAGATGCTCGTGTACCAGCTAAAGCTTATGTCATCCGTGCTAGAGAGGAGGCCTCGTCACCTGATGTTATTACCGGTATTTTCACTCTCTTTGATACTAGTATAATTACTTTGATTGATCCCGACTCAACTAATTTATATGTGTGCGAAACATTAGTATCCAGTAAGACTTTACCTATTGAGTTTACTGAATTTTTGATTCGGGTTTCAAACCCTCTGGGTCGATGTGTATTGGTTGATAAAGTGTGCAAGAACTATCCTTTGGTGATTTGAGACATGTGTTTTTCGGCCGATCAGATGCTATTACCTTTTGATGAGTTTGACATTATACTTGGTATAGATTGGTTGACAGTTCATGATGTGATAGTGAATTACAGACGAAAGACTATTGAGTTGAGATATCAAAATAACGAGATAGTACGATTAGAGTCTGTGAACTTGAATGGGCTACCAGCAGTGATATCTTCGATGTTGGCTCGACAGTATCTGAGAAAGAATTGTGAAGCTTACTTTGCTTATGCGATTGATAGTAAAGTAGCCGAAAAGAAGATCGAATCAATACCAGTTGTATGTGAGTTTTGGTTGAATAAAGTTAGCTTTCTGGGGCATGTTGTTTCTGCATCGAGCGTTTGGGTTGACCTGAGTAAAGTTTCGGCCATACTTGATTAGAAAACCCCGCGGAATATTTCTGAGATTCGTAGCTTTCTGGGACTTGCCGGATATTATAGACGATTTTTGAAAGGGTTCTCTATGATAGTAGCCCCAATGACAAAACTGTTGCAGAAGGATGTTTACGGATCAAGAATCGGATTTGTGTACCAAAGAATCCTGAATTGATTCGAATGATTTGTGATGAAGCTCATAGTAGTAGATTGTCGATTCATCCGGGTAGCACAAAGATGTATAACGACTTAAAACAGCATTATTGGTGGCACGGTACGAAACAGGACATTTCAGACTATGTATCGAAGTGTTTAGTGTGCCAACAAGTGAAGGCTGAGCATCAAGTGCCATCAGGACTACTTCAGTCGATTATGATACCTGAGTGGAAGTGGGACCGAGTCACTATGGATTTCGTATCGATTTTGCCTTTGACGCCAAATAAGAAAGATTCAATCTGAGTTATCATTGATAGATTGACGAAACCGGCTCACTTTATCCCTGTGCGTATGGATTTCTCCCTTGATAAGCTGGCTGGGTTATATGTATCGCAAACTGTTCGGTTACACGGAATACCTATCTCTATCATTTCGGATAGAGATCCGAGGTTCACATCGCGGTTTTGGAAGAAACTGCAGGATGCTTTGGGTACTAAGTTACATTTTAGTACGGCCTTTCACCTCAGTCAGATGGTCAATCCGAGCGAGTTATTCAAATACTCGAGGATATGTTGAGATGTTGCATTCTCGAGTTTGAGGGTACATGGGAACGATACTTACCTTTAATAGAATTTGCATACAACAATAGCTTCCAATCAAGCATTAAAATGGCACCCTATGAAGCATTATACGGTCGGAAATGTCGTACGCCACTGTATTGGACTGAGCTAAGTGAGGGCAAGATACATGGAGTTGATTTGACCAGAGAGACGGAGCAGAAAGTTAGAGTAATTCGAAAAAATTTAAAAGTCGCATCAGATAGTCAGAAGTCAGACACGGATCTGAAACGAAAAGATATAGAGTTTCAGGTGGATGATCGAGTATTCTTGAACGTATCACTGTGGAAAAAGATACTCAGCTTTGGGCGTAAGGGAAAACTAAGTTCGATGTTTATTGGGCTATACGAAGTTATTGAACGCATCAGGCCGGTTGCATACAGATTAAAGTTACCAAATGAGTTAAACAAGATTCATGATGTTTTCCATGTGTCAATGCCCCGACGATATAGATCAGACCCTTCTCATGTGATTAGTCCATCTGAAGTGGAAATTCAGTCCGATATGACTTATGAAGAAGAACTGATTCACATTCTAGCTCGTGAAGAGAAAGAATTGAGAAATAAGAAAATCTCATTAGTTAAAGTTATGTGGTGTAAGCACGGAGTTGAGGAAGCAACTTGGGAAACCGAGGAATCAATGAAAGAGCATTACCCGCGCTTATTCGATGGTAAGATTTTCGGGGATGAAAATTTCTTATGGGGGGGAGAGTTGTAACAGCCCAATTTTGACCCTAGTCAGAACAGTGGTTTCGAGACCACGAATCCAAATCAGAAAAGTATTTTAATTATTTATTTAATATTTATATTATGAGGTCAAGCATGTGTTAAATTATTATGTATTAATTGTTGTGTTTGGGTGATTAATTTAGTTGAAAGGATTAAAGTGCATAATTAGTGAAATAGCTAATCTTTATAAATGAGTGATTAAACTGAATTGCTTCTTGTATCAAGGGACTTGCATGTCAAATTTCCCTAAATCATTGTGAGTGGACGGCAAGCATGATGATAAGCATTAATGTTTGTTTATTTTATAATTTATTTGGTTAGTGGAATGTTAATATATATATATATATAAAATAATAGGTTTAGATATTATTAAACAAAGAAAAAAACATTTTTCTTTCTTTCATCTTTTATTTTCTATCTTCTTCTTTACCGATTTTCTTCCTAAGAGATGAAGGAAGCTTAAACCTCCATCATTCGGCTTTGCATGTGGTAGTAAGGTAGGTGATTGAGCTTTGATTTGGTAAAATCCTTGCATATTTAAGTTAGTTGCTTGCATGCTATTAAAACCATGTTAGAATTTTGGGAGTTAAGCAAGTTAAGAATCGGCCATAGATGATTTCCTTGAAATGTTGTGTTTGATTGAAAAAAAAAATTCTTAGATAAAATGGAGAGTAGTGGATTAAAGTGTAGGGATGTTATGAAATTATCTTGGATTTGAGCATAGGAGTACTCTTTGTATTCGGCTAAGTTATGGGATGAGTTTATATACTATTTATTCTTGCTTAATGTTAGGTTATGTATTGGAAATAATAAAAATATGAAGGTGTACATTGAGATAGCATATTCGGCCATAAGAGAAGAAGAAATTTATTTTGTGAAATTCGACCTTATTGTATTTAATTGTGCTAAATTATAATAAAAAGACTTGCAGGGAGATGTTGAGCAATCGGCAATTGAAAGGGACAATTACATTTTTGATAACTTGAGTTTTGAATTTTAAGGATTTCATTAGAAATATTGTAAATGTTTAGGGGGTAAATTGGCAAATAGTATGCGTATGTGATTTTACTTTTAATTGAATAAATATGTGGTTGAACTATTTCAATTTGAATTATTTAGATCAAGGATGTAAAGAACCGAAAAAAGATCGGGGGAAAGCTAAATTGGACGATTAGCCGAAAATAAAAATCTTAGCTCATCAATCACGAGGTAAGTTTGTAAGCAATTGGATTGATACAAATTTTATTCAATATTGAATTGTATATGCTAAAGTGAAATAATAGACTTAATTGTATAAAGTCGAATGTGGTATGGGAAATATTTTATTATATTCAAATGAGATTAAAATGTATATTTATATATGTAAGCTTGAATTAATTGGGTGGATTGAATATTTGTATATCTATTAAGGTATAGTTATACGTGAAAATGGAATGTGATTGATCTTTGAAATTGAAAATGAGGATTTATATATATATATATATATATTATGTATAATAGTTGTTCTGCCGAATGATACATGGGAATATTAAAATAGACTAGCCGAGTGGGGTTTATTATATGCATGTAAATATGTATATCTCTTGATTAGTTGAAATAAGCATATTGAAATCCGGTTTTCTTTAATTGCCGAATGTGATGTGGATTGGGATTAAACGTTCATAATAGCCGAATGTGTGGTTGATTTATGTATGAAATTGGTAGCATAAGGTTGGATAAATATTTATGGATTGAGTAGTAGTAGTTAAATATGGATCTTGGAAATAGGTGATGGTATTGAATAATTAATTTAGTATATATATGGGCGTACGAATGTGATATAAGGTGATAAAAGAAATGAGTTGTTTTAAATCTTTAATTGTATGTGTATTTATATGGATGGAATTGAAATCATATGTATACATAGTACTAATGAGAAGATGGATTAATGGCAATGTGAGTGCGGATTTATTTACCGAAACCTTGTGTGTGCGAGATCGAGAATGGCACTGTGTGTGATTTATTCACCGAAACCTTTGTGTATGCGAGATCGGTAGAATGGCACTGTGTGTGCGGATTTGTTCACCGAACACCGTGTGTATGAGATCGGAGAATGGCATGTGTGTGCGGATTTATTTACCGGAAATCGTGTATGCGAGATCGGTAGAATGGCACCGTGTGTGCGGATTTATTCACCGAAAGCTTGTGTGTGCGAGATCAATAGAATGGCACTGTGTGTGCGGATTTATTCACCGAAACCGTAAATGCGAGATCGGTAGAATGGCATTGTGTGCAGATTTATTCACCGAGCAATTGTGTGTGCGAGATCGGTAGAATGGCTTGTGTGTGCGGATTTATTCATCGAGCAATCGTGTGTGAGATCGGTAGAATGACACCGTGTGTGCGGATTTATTTTTCAATCACTGGTGTGCGAATTATCGTTTTCATCTCTTCAAAGATCAAACACCTAATAAAGGTAAATGAAAGTGCCGTAAGTATCTATTGATAATAGTTCATTATTCTGATGAAATGAAGATTAGGTAAAACACTTCAATATGGGTACGGAGTCTATGATTATTTGATTTGTACGCTTGAGATTGAAGAGGTAAATTATTGATGAATGATAACCCGCTAGGTTTTGCGATAATATGACTTGTTTAATAGTTAGATTGATTGTATATTAAAAGAGACTGGGGAATTGCTTGGTTTGTATGTATTACCTTATTGTTTATAACTTACTAAGCTATTTAAGCTTACATGGTGTAGTTGTTGCATTGTTTTATAGATCTTTAAAGTCGAAGTTCAAGCTCGGAATTTGTGTCAAGTCAAGCACACTATCAACCTTTGGTACTCTTTTGTAAATGAACTTAATATTATGGCATGTATAAGCTAGCTTTCCTAGAATAGACTTACATGTTATTTTGCAAATGTATATACAAATGCCATGCGAAATGGCTATTTTTTTTATGCTTTGGATTGAGTTGGTTATGTTTGATCATGTTGTTAGCATCTATGTATGTTCGGCCTTGATATAATCTTAATATGGAAATTTATTTCTTGGTTCTTATATATGCATGAGTGAGGTGTTTTGCACTTATGAAATGTCTTAAAATTTTAGCTTGGTGTTAGGTGTGATAATGGACTTATTGGTAAGTCAAATATATGATAAATGGTGGTTTAATCATAAAATCTAGTATGAGCTAGTTGATATTATAGGTATGATGAAAAATTTAACAACGTTTAATATTGATAATTTGGTGTGATATGATTCGCAAATGCCTTTAGAAAGTGGAAAAGTTGATTACTTATTTATGTCAATGATTTGGTGATCTTTGCTAAGTTCTATAAAGCATGGTTGTAATAGAGGAAATTGTTATAAGTGAAGTATGCTACTAATCAAAATGTTCATTGGTTTGGGTTATTGCATGTGTATTTCTTTGTACATATATTAGGCCTTAAGTATAGGTTTGAATGTACGATTGAAAGTAGAAATTGTTAAATGTTTGAATGTATTATGTATGTACCAATTCGGTCAATAGTGGATAAATCAAAGGGGTGTTACAAATATAGACTAAAGAGACCTAGCCTATACATGCCATGAATTCAAAAGAGTCATAGTTTAAGACACCAAAAGTTGGTGATAGTGTATTTGACTTCAACAGAGATCCAGAGCTCGAGCTAGCCTTTAAGGTCTATAAAATAATCACAAAGACACATACCGTAAGCTATCATAGCTTAGTAAGTTTAAGCATTAATAAGAAGGATCTAAGTATAATTATTATTCAAATTAAAATAATTTGACTTAAATATCAATGAATACTTCCATATAGTACCAGTCATCATTCACTAATTCAACAAATCTCGAAATCAAATGTGAACATATCATCTTCCATTCAAACCAACTCAACAATTAATTGTATATCTCAATACTATACTATCATGTACACATCAACTTACCTTTAGCATTAAGCTATTCAATTGTCATACTTTATTACCTATTTACCATTTCTAGAATGTCTCCTTTTATTTGTTTTTGCTATTGTAAGCTTCATAAATCCGCACACACAGTGCAACTCAAGTAGCATATTGCCATATAACCGAATTCGCACACACTGTGCTTGGTATATCAATTTCCACATATAATGCTCAAACAACCAATCTCACACACACAGTGCTTGGTTTCAATCTCGCACACACAGTGTCTCATCAACGGATCTCGCACACACAGTGCTTGGTTACAACTGCACACAAGATTGCCACATCAACCGATCTCAGTACACAAGGTTTCGATTATAACCTCGCACACACAAGGTTCTCATCAACCGATCTCAGATACACACGGTTTCGGTTACTACCTCGCACACATAGTGCCCTGTCAACCGATCTCCTTAATACAGATTACCCTCGTAGTCAAATATTCATGCACATAACTATAAGTTAGCAGTTACCACACTTGCTCAAATACTCACCACCACATTCGGCACCCATGATAATCATGTAACTTATAACCTCCATCTTTAAAATAATCATTTCTCATTCCATTCTTATATACATTCATCTATTGTTACAAAAATAAAACCACTCGATAAGCAAATCAAGCTTTCTTAAACATTTATCAATCATACATTCGGCCATTTTATGTAAGTTCCATCAATACATCCGACCTCAAGATATAAACAAGACAAAATCATTAATATATACTAGCATAACATAAATTAAAATGCAATCCAATCCAATTGCTTAAACTTACCTCGAAAGTCGATGAATTAGCTTCCCGACTATTCGTTAAATTTTGTTTTTCCCCAATCTAAAACCTCCTCCTTTTGGACTTGATCTAAATGATTCAAATTGAACTCATTCAACTACATATTCATTCAATTAAATACCAGATCATATAAGTATACAATTTACTAATTTACCCCCAACAATTACAGTGTTTACAATTTAATCCCCATAACTTTAAACACCAAAAATCAAGAATTTAATTATCCCTTTTAAAGGCCGAATACTCACCATTCTCACACAAGTCCCTACAAATCATTTTCATTTTTTTTTCATACTTTAACACCATTAATTTCACAAAGGCCAAATACTCATAATTGATTTCTTCATAACTCATGGCCAAATATACTAACTCGATACATATATATATATATATATATATATATTTCAATATGTGACCAAACATACAAGCTAAATAATCATCATATATGCTCACTCCATTTTGGCCGAATATGAAGAGTATTTTTAAGCTCAAATCAAAATATATTCTATAGTATTTATACAACTTAAACCACTATTATCCATTTCATCAAATTTCCTACTCAAATCATTTTGTTTTTACACCTATACTAGACATTCTTCCATCAAGCACCACAACCCCAAGAATACTCATACATGGCCGAATCCATCATGCTTCAATCTCAACAATTTTAACATGTTTTTGATAGTTCTTAAGATCACCCACTCAAATATGTAAAAATTTTCTAAAACAAAACTCAAATACTCACCTTACTAACACATGCAATGGCCGAAAATGGAGATTCAAACTTCTTCTTCTTCTTTTTTCTTTGTTAAAACTCGGCAAGATGAAGAAAGAAGATGGATGGTGAGTTTTCTATCATCTTTTTATGTTTTTATTATTATAATCAAATTATATTACTAATGTCATGCCACTATCTAAAACAAATGAATTAAATAAGAAAATTAATCATCATGCCGTCCACTACTATAAGAAATGGGGTATTTGACATGCAAGTCCAATCTTTCAAGGAGCAATTCAATTAAACCCTCCTACTTAATACAAGCTACTTTTATTACTTTAACTTTTGGTCCTTTCTCTTAATTTAAGCACACCAAAGCAATTAAATTCAAAATTTTCAACACATACCCATTCATAAATATTGCACAAGAAAACAAAATAATATTAGGAAATTTTTTTGCCTCAGATTCGTGGTTCCGAAACCATCGTTCCAGTTAGGGTCGTATTTGGGCTGTTACATTTTATAAGTATTAGGACGTATTGATTTACAACCAAACTCCCACTCATTTTCTAAAATTTTAGTACAATGCTTAGCACTTAATTTATTTTTAACTTATTTAGAAGCTTTAGTTTGTAAAAATGTAAAGTTGTTCTTTCTTTTGCAAAATTTATCCTATTACCTATAGAATCTATATTTTCTGGTTCTATTCTAGCCTTTTACTATGTTTATCTAGATAATTCACATATTTTTGTATGCAAATTTCATCCCATGGTGGTGGTAATTTATGAAAATATTAGTTTTTCCAAAATTCTATATTTTAATTTTTAATTTTGATATTCATGAAGAAACTTTTTAGAAAATTCTTCTAAATACCTAATATCACATAATTTAATTTTTGACAATATATGACTAGATATATTATCCCGATCTTTTTATCAAAATAGCCACAAAATTATGTTTTCGAATAAAAACTAATCCTTTTAAAAGATCTTTAGGAGTTCCTATCTAATTAATTAATTGACTTTTTTGTTGTTTACCTTTTTCATATTCCTCCCATCGTCTTAAAAATTGTAAAACATCCCCTTAGAATATTCCAACAAAATAATTTAAAAAATTTTCTTTTGACCAAGTATTGTTGTTGTTTACAACAATAATCATTGACTGAGCCCAATTATCTATAGTTTTTTCATATTCTGATATTGAAATATTAGTCAAATTTCAATATATTCCACCTTGGGCCACATTTCTTTTATTTAAATCATCAATCCTATGTGGTATAGGTTGACTGGGTATACTAGATGATTCTCCTAGATATTCAATTTTAATTTTATTAGTAACTATATTTTCGGTTTGATTACCAAAATTCTAATTGTATTTTCAACATTTTCAAAATCTTTATTAAAAGATCTCAGATAATCATCGTTTTGAATATCTGACTCTATTTTCCTTTTCGCATAAGGATCTGTATTTTCAGTATATATTGGTTTTGGAATTTCTATATTTTCTTCCTCATCTGTTGAAGTATTTTCTTCATCAGATTTATAACTAGTAACCTTTAAGTCTTCTATATTATCGTAATTACTAGAACTACTATTGTCTGTAGTATCATAGTTTAACATATAATGATAATTAAATAAAGTAAACAAATCTTTATGTTTTTATAAAGTTGTTCTATTAATTTTAAATATTCTACTCTTTCATTTTTATCTGTACTTTTAGTAAATTTAAATTTCCAATGTTCTATAAGTTCTTTATAGGATTGGAAATCATATTTTGTTGACAATATAAGTGTTCTTTGTTTTCTTTGACAGCTGGTAATTTAGGACTTCTAATCATTCTTTGGATAATCTAAATTTGATATGACTGATAAAATCTTTCTTTTTCAAAGAATACCAATAAGACTGCTTATTTTAATATAAAAATAGTAGAAAATCATCTTGATTTACTTTTTGTGATAATATAGTCTTAATAATTACAGGAAAATTTTTCAATAAATGAAAAGAAAAATTTTGAACTACTATTTCTTTGACAAAACCCCATTCAATATTGCTTATATCAAATGGTTCATGATCAATTCTATATTTTATAGTAGGAAATTGTTCTTCTATTTCATTGGTAAAACATATGATTGTAAAAATATTCGAAAAAGCCTTTTTAAATTGAGCTTGCTAGTTGCAAATGGCTCTATTTATTTTTGTAAAAATTTCTACAGGTAAATTTTTATAGCTTTATTATATAAACATAGTCTAAACATTTTATTCATGATAGGACTATTTGTTCCTTTATTAATAAAATATTGAAATATATCAAGAAGATTGTTTATCTCCTTAATATCTATATATTCTATTTCAAGCTCATCCCAATCTCTATATAGAATAGATTTTAATAATAAAATATGAGCTTCATTTTCTTTAGTTGTTTTTCAACTAAAATTGTGAAAACTTGGTAAGAGCTCTTCTGAAATTAGTTCTTTGTTCAGAAATATAGGTTTTCCATATTTCACTTATAAAATTATATAATTTTGATGATAATCATGGATTATAAAAATCTTTTATTTCTGGAATTTGTTGTTGTTTCAACAAATTTTCTGCTCCTTTTATAATCTCAAAATAAATGGCTTGAAGCCAAATTTGGATCTTGAGACCAAGGGTATTGGCTTACCAATCTTGGTGTAAAAGATAATTGAGATCTAACTGGTGGTCTTACCATTAGATAAGGAACATAATATTGCTGGTTAGGATAAAATGATGCTTTGGAGATATAGTAACAAATTCTTGATTAGGATTTATTGGCTTTCCTTTGTTGGGTTTTTTATGGATAGTAGTCCATTCTCCAACTTGTTCTAGAAATTTTTACCTCTATCCATAAGGCCTGCTAAGATAATCAACAATAATATTACCAGTGCCTTTCACATATAAAACTTTGAAATTAAAAGTACATAATTCATTATACCATCTAATTCTCTTAGGTACAGTTTCTAATTTTTATTAGTAATAAATTGTTTAACTGCCTGATTATCAGTTTTTATGATAAATTTTCAAGTGCTAAATATATAAGAAAAGTCTTTATTCCTTTTTAATAGCAAATAATTCTTTTTCATATATAGCATAATTAATTTCATTTGATTTAAATTTACCTAAACTATATCCACATATTAATTCTTCATTATTAACTGCTTCGCTTTTAGCTTTTAAAATACATCCTCAATAATTTTGTGATGCATCTGTTTCTAAAATTAATTTATCACATTGTTTAGGTAAATAGACTTTTGGAATACAATTTATATTCGATTTTAATTTTTTATAATTTCGAATCTTTTTAAACCGGATAAAAGGTTTATCTTTTTAGCTTTTCATATAACTTATCTATTTTTTCGGATAAGTTAGGAAAGAAATTTCTTCCATAATTAACTATTCCTAAAAATTGTTGAAGCCGTTTTTTATCTTCAATATTTTCAAGAAATTTTTTATTTTTACAATTATATGATCTTACAGTTTAAGACCTTCTCACGATAAATTTAATCTTAAAATTTTATTTCTGTTTTTCTCACTCTATTTTCTTAGGACTCAAGATTATTTCATGTTTTATGAATTCTTGAGAAATGATATTTAAATGTTTTCTATATTTTTCTAATGTATCTAAAAATATTAAAATATCATCTATATAAACAACAAAAATTTTTATATTTATTAAGTATAGAATCCATCCATCTTTGGAAGATTTGCGGTGCATTACATAACCCAAATGGCATTACTCTCCATTGATAATATCCATTAGGTGCACTAAAAGTTGTTAAAGGTTTAGATTCTTCGGTTAGCATGATTTGCCAAAATCCCGATTTACAATCAAATTTACTAAAATATTTTGCTTGTTTAGCCTGATTAATTAAAACATCCTCTCTTGAAATAAAATATTCATCAAAATAATATTTTGATTTAATCTTTTATAATTAATTACCATCCTAGCTTTTCCTCTTTTATTTCAGCATGGTTTCTTACCATAAAAGCAGGACTAGAATGCAGACTATTAATTGTCTCTATTAATCATTTTTCTAATAATTCTTTAATTTGTATATCAAATTCATCTATATCTTGTTTAGTATAGATCATAGGTTTTACTCTAATAATTTTATTGGGATTTTCCAATTTAATTTCACAATATCTAGGACTATTTCGCCATAATTTTATGGTTCTTCACTAAAATTATCTTTTAAAATTTTAAACAACCAATTATTTGTTTCTAGTTGTTTAATCTGTTCTTTTCTTGATGGTGTAAAATTTTTATCACACACAAATTTATAATTTTCTACCAAAGGTATTTCTACGTGAAGTCTATACTGCAGATAGCATTATAAAATTTTTATCTATAGAGAATGGTAAATGTTTATATATAAAATTATTTCCTAATAATATGTCTCCATGCATTTTAGGGAAACATAATGTTTTAGGAATAACAAATCTTACATTATTTATATAAATTGGTATATTCCTAGCTTTAAATTGAATTATGGTTTCATTACCATCTATTCCTATAGCTCTAATTGGGTTTTTATTGGTTCCTATTTTTTTTTTTTTGCAAAATGGCATTTTTTCTACAATTACTAGTGGTAGCTCCAAAGATCTAATAAAGCATGTAAAGAAACAATTAAATGTAAGTTAATAATATATATTTATTATATATATTCTATAGTACTTACAAGCTTTAAAGTACTAGCACCACTTATTCTCTCTATCATCCAATCTCTTAGTGTTGATAGATCTCTTAAATGTAATAATTTTGGTTGTATTTCGTAGTAAATTTATTAGGTTCAAAAGTTCAAAAATTTTATTATTAATTTCTTTAATTTCTACTTCACGGTATTAGTATATTCATTAATAGAAGTCCAACTTATTGTTAGATCTTCGCTAAATCATTTATTTCGAATTTTTGTCCAATTCTTAAACATAAACATTCCTCTATTAAAGGTTACGTAATAGATATAAAGTAATTTGGTTTAACTTTAAATCCTATTACACTAGTATGTAAATTAGATTGAATACCTCCAATAAGTACTTTTATTGTATTTTCAAATATTTTATCTAATAATACAACTATTATAGGTATATCATGACCTTTTCTAAATAGAGCCCTAATTGTTATCATAATTATACCTAAATATATATATCTAACATGAGGTTATTTCTTTCTAATTCTTTATTATATAATTTATAAGACTTTATTATATAACTAAAATTATTATAACACTTCTAATTCTTTATTATATTTCTAATTCTTTATTTTATTAAAAGTATTTCTCTTCTATTTTACTAACTTAATTATATAATTTATTAAAATATATAGAGGTTATATCTATTAAACTATTAAAACCTTTACTAAAGGCCGATATATTATTTTCATTCTTAGAGTCTATATGCATAGTATGATTGCAGGTTTTATCTTTATATAAACAATCTGTTTCTTCCATGTTATTTATCTCTAGTACCTAAAACCTTTTGTTATCTTATTATGTCTTAACACTTAAAGGCCTAACGTCTCTTACTCAGACTTAAACAGGCAACTGTAAGACAGTATAACAGATATATGGGTTTTAAGATAAATAACGATGAAATAAACTAAATTGTAAATTAAAGATAAGAACTTACAATGATACTACAATATTATTTCTCTAAGTATCGTTACACCGGGGGCCTCTGATACCAATTACTACTAATGAGTACGAAAGAAGGAAGATGATATTTTTATTACAAAAGTAGAAGGAAAGTTTATAAGGAGAGAATGATGAAAAGAAAGTAAAAGATTTCTAAAACTATTCTAGGATTCGATGCCTTGTTAAAAGATTTCTAAAACTATTCTAGGATTCGATGCATTGTTTAGGCTTCATACATTTTCTTTTTATAGCAAAATTTCTAAACTCAATTTAATTTTTATTCAATCTCGCACATTGTTTTTGATAAGGATCTTGTCTTGTCATTAACATAGTTGCTTCCACTTTACATAGCTTTGTCACATCATTTGCCTTCCACGTTGCAATCTTTTCTGATGCCTTTTTCTTCAAGTTATCTTCTCTTGTCCATTAGTGTTTCTTGGATATTACTTCTCCAAGTGGTTTGTCTGTTTTGGCTTATTCTTCTTGAATATTGTAAGGCCCAATTTTGCAGCCCAGACCCAAACCAAACACCTAAACCCTAGCCCAAATGTTTAACCCAAAAAAAAAAAAACAAAAAACGTAAATCAGAGGAGAGCCCTCACGCCGCACGTCTCGCCAGCAAGGTCATGCCCCCACGCCGCACGACTCCTCTCTTTGTTGTCGCGCCTCACTGCTGTTCTGCTGAAAGAAAAGGAAAAACAAACCCAACAAATTTAAGGGACTAGGAGTTTAGTTTTCCATTTTTTTTTTCCGAAAAGGCTATAAAAGTCGAATAGAAATTTTTTAAAGGGATATTTTTTTTGGAAAAACAGAGAACAACACTGAATCTCATAGAAATTGTTAGCAAAAGATCAAAGAAGGTTTATATTTTTCCTTTCATTATCGATTTCTGTTTTGGGTTTTTCATTTTTCTTTCTCTTTTTTTTGCTTTTTTAAAAATTACAGTATATACGTATGAAAGTTTCTTAAAATTAAAAGAAGAGAGATCGAGAGGGACTCACCGGGTCTTCCTCCGGCCACGTGAATCGAGGCGCGCATGGAGGGGACTCGCTGGGTTCACAGTAAAGAGAAGGGTTTAAACCCTAAAAAAAAAAAAACAAAAGGAGAGGGGGGCTCCTGGTTTTGGCTTTTGAAACAGAAGACTAAAATGAAAGAACTTTTATTTTTTTTACCTTTTAAAACATGGGGCCACAGCAAGAATCATTGCTCCATGTGGATTTGTGCAATTTACCCTAAATGGGTAAATTTCAGATTTGGTCCTCTCTTTTTGCGCCTCGGTTTAATTGCATCCCCTTCACTTTTTCTTTATTTTAAAATTTGCCCTGCATTTTATGCCCTGCTTTGATTTAGTCCGCGTCCGAGCACGGTGTTCGGAGACTTGGAATAATTTCGTTTCAGATCCTTCAAGATTGCGCATAATTAAATTTGGTCCTCTTCCTTTATTTACTTTGCAATTTTGCCTCAAAACTCTTGTTTTTGATCCGATTTAGTCTGTTTTAGTATTTTAGCTATTTTACCATTAAATTAATTTTTTATATATTATTAATAATTATATTTATTATTCTCATTCTTATTAATACTATTTTATTTTATTATTAATATACCGTTATTTTATGTACTATACTTGATATTATCATATCTATTGTTATACTATTGTATTACTAACATGTTTTATTTATTACTTTTATTGTTTTATATTTTATTATATACTATTATATTATTATTTTATTATCACTACTATATTATATATTACCATTATATTTACTATTATATATATTTTATTTTTTATTTTTTATTATTATCAAATGTTTTATTTTCTTTTACTTCTACTGTTTTATTAGTACTATTATTTTATTGTTTTCTTATTATGTTTATTTTGGATTATTATTATTATTCTTTTCATCTAGTACTATTATTGCTATACTATACTTATTATTATTATTTATCATTATATTACTTTATTACTAATATCTTTCTTTATTATCTTTATTTTCTTTTACATACTATTATATCTATTATCACATATATCATGGATTGCTTTAATTGTTTATTTATATATTATTTTTTATATCTACTATTTTATTACTATAAGTATACCTTTATTTCTTTTACTATTATTCTTTATTAAGGTTAATATTATCGCCATGACTTTTATATTCGTTATTAATTATTTATTATTAGTGTTATATTACATTAGCAGTATTATTATTATTATTTATTTTCTCCTTTTGGGTGCATTATTGTTATTTCCTATTGATCGTGTCTACATTTCCACGTATTTATTTTTGGTTTCTTTTAAAAATTAAAAAATATTTCACAAAGGTAGTTTTGTGTATTTGGAAGTTCGAGAAATCGTGCTCAATCGTGCTGGGCTTCGATTTTTTCATTCGTCTAGATCACTAAATATCCTTTGAAGATTTCAATCGTATTTTTTGAAAATAAGGCAATGTTTCGTGTTTGAAGTTCAAGAAATTCGTGCCTAATCGTCTTGGTTTCGATTTTCTGCTCATCTAAACAACTAGATATCCTTCATGATTTTTTTTGTATTTCTTAAATAAAGGCAATATTTCATGATTGGAAATCCAAAGAATCGCACTCCAATCGTCTTTGGTTTTGGTTTTTAGTTTAGCCAAATGGTGAAATACCTTTTCAAATTGCAATGCATGGATTTTGGAAATCATGGAACGATCTTGGTATTGAGGGTTTGAAACATCGTGTCCTATCGTCTTTGGATGTGGTATTTCATCTTTTAAGAACAGGAGGGTTTCGATATCCAATGCGAGTTATCCAAACATTTTTAAAGATTCATATTTTAAAATATTTTCTAATTTTCGATATTAAGGACATTAATCAATCAACACGGTACCAATTTTGGGCGCTATGAGGTGCTAATCCTTCCTTGTGCGTAATCGACTCCGAGCCCGCTTTTATTAAAAATTGAGACCAAAATGTTTTCTAAATTGACCCAATCACACTTCAAAATGGTTGGTGGCGACTCGCTTTTTCTTTTTAAAGTCGGCCCGTTTTCCAAACAAAAAAATGGTTTCGACAAATATTATCTAGATTTATTAACTTTAACTCGTCTAGATGTAATGAATTTGATGACAGTTCTGGTGACAGTCTTGGTGAATTCCAAAGCTCATGCATGTTTCTGATTTCCTCTATTATTTGTGATAGAAAATCATCTATCTCCATAACAATTATATTTTTTAATAGTTGTATGGATTCTTTATTTCTATCATTCTTTATATAGAGATTGAGATGGGGTGAATAACCCAAATATACCAAAAAATAAAATTTATGAAATTGGGCCAGTTTTTTAAAAATTTACGGAAAATGACCATTTCCCATCAAAACGTGTCCACGTCAGCGCGTTTTGAGGGGAAATGCCAGCAAAGCACGCCCCTAGGGATGCGTTTTAGCCCATGTTTTAAAAAAAAAAAACTATTCTCAAATTTTTTAAAAATTTACGAGAATAAATATTTATAAAGGCTTAAAGTGACAATACCATTTTTTTTAAGGTGTCATCAATTAATAAAGAAATATAACTTACAAAGGAAATCTTTATATAGACCCAATGTCTCATTTCCCTTGTTTTCTTGAGCAATGTAGGATATGATATATGTGTATATATAGACTCATGAATAGTTTTGCAGCTTGTTCCTAAACAATGTGGGATTCCTTCCTCTTTTAACTAACAACATGAGATGACATGCTACACTATATTTGATTTTTTTTTTTTACAAAACAATTTCTCTTTTTTTATATTTTGTTAACATTTTCTTATATTATAAAAAAAAAATAAACAAAACAACTCAAATATATTTTTTACAAATCTAATTATAATTATAATTATAATTATATTATTTGTATTATATTTATATTATATTTAATAGCAAGATAAATTAAGATAAATTATTATTTATATTATATTATATTTAATAGAGTAGAAGTCTCTTAGTATTTTTCTACCAAAAGAAAATGATTATTATTATTAATTTTAATTTATAATTGAATTTAAAATAGTATGAAAATTAAGTTGATTTTTATTAAATATAAGAGTACCTTAATTTTAGTTTGTATCTAACTATAAAAGTAAAATTGATTTAGCTCAAATTAAAATTTTCAAACATTTATTACAAATTGACCTAGATTAAAGTTTTTGCCTACTACTCAAATGAAATAAGTTTAAACTTTATCCTCCTTCATATTTATATTGCATTCTAAAAAAATTCATATTTATAAACATTTAATTGCTATTCGAGGATTTCGATTATTTGATTATTATTTTCAATTGACTGTTTTGTTAACTTAAAATTAATTAATTATTTTTCAAGTATGTTTTGTAATATTTTTTAAGAAAATATGTTTTGTAAAATTTTTAAGAAAATACTCTAGTAAAATTTGTTAAAAAAGTTAAAAACTTAAGCACCATCAAAATACATATCACCCTTAAATTAGCTCCATACCTAATACTAGCGTTTGATTCAGCTTTTATAAAATTTGATTTTTTTTAAGTTATTACTAAAATACATTTAAATCAAGTTAAAAATTATAATATATACAATCGAATCGAATCGAATCGAATCGAATGAATTTTATTTTATTTTTATTTAATTTAATATCAATTTTAATTCATAGTAATCAGGTGAGAGTTGCTCTATACTATCATATACTACACCCAACAAACTGAGGTGGTATAAATCGACAGGCAAAAGTTTGCTGTAGTAATATAATTATAATTAGATTTGCAAAAAATATATTTGAGTTGTTTTGTTTTTTGTTTCTTTTTTTATAATATAAGAAAATGTTAATGAAATATAAAAAAAAGAGAAATTGTTTTGTAAAAAAAAAATTAAATATAGTGTAGCATGTCATCTCATATTGTTAGTTAAAAGATGAAGTAATCCTACATTGTTTAGGAACAAGCTGCAAAACTATTCATGAGTCTATATATACACATATCTCATATCCCACATTGTTCAAGAAAATAAGGGAAATGAGACCTTGGGTTTATATAAAGATTTCATTTGTAAGTTATATTTCCTTATTAATTGATGACACCTTAAAAAAAATGGTGTTGTCACTTTAAGCATTTATAAAGGTTTATTCTCGTAAATTTTTAAAAAATTCGAAAATAGTTTTTTTTAAAAAAAACACCTGGGGAAGCGCTTTGCTGACATTTTCCCTCAAAACGCGCTGACGTGGACGCGTTTGGATGGGAAATGACCCTTTTTTCGTAAATTTTCAAGAAACTAGCCCAATTTCCGTAAATTTTTTTTTTTGGTATATTTGGGTTATTCACCCAATTGAGATGAGCTTGAAATAAAATATATAGATATTAAGGAGATAAACAATCTTCTTGATATATTTCAATATTTTATTAATAAAGGGACAAATAATCCTATCATAAATAAAATGTTTAGATTATGTTTATATAATAAAGCTTGAGAAATTTTACCTGTAGAAATTTTTACAAAAATAAATAAAACCATTTGCAACTAACAAACTCATTTTAAAAAGGCATTTTCATTGTATATAAAATATAATTTTCTAAAATCATTATGTTTAACATCGTCTCAAGCTTCATGAATATAAAAATTATTATAACACTTGTCATTATGTTTTGATTCATCTTTCATATGTTTTTTGCTTAAATAGTCTTATGTTAATGAAATTTTGCTTACTTTAGACTAGAGGTGATCATGGGTTGAGTTGGACCCAAATAAAATTTTAGGCTCGTTTTTTAGATCCGAGCCTGGTCCGCCCAAATATGGACCTAAAAATTTGTCCAAGATCCACCCAAAAGAAAATTGATAAACTCGAGCCCAGTTCGGCCCATATTAATTATTTTTAGCTTTTTTCATTAAATTAAAAAATTTAAAACAAATATTAAAAAAATAAATAAAAAATATGTAAATTTAAAAAGTATATTATAATAAAAATAAAATATATATTTAATATATAATTAGGGTCGGGCCGGGCTAAAAAATTTTACTCAAGACCGGGCCCGTTTTCTAAACGGGCCTATTTTTTTGCCCAAACCTATATTTCGGACTTATATTTTTACCCAAACCCTTCTATTTTTCGAGCAGGTCATTCGAGCCGGGTCAAGTAACCTAACCCATGATCACCTCTACTTTAGACAATGATACAAGTGTGAATTTATTTGGTTATTCCTTTTCTTTTCCCTCTGAATAGTATGAAATATCGATTTTCTTGGCTAGAAACAGGATCATACCTAAAGTATTGCCAGCCAATCGGTCCAATGTTTATGGATTATAAGCAATTCATTTTCAATTTAACGTTTTTGCATCGGGGATTATAAGGTGTTTAAAGGTGAGTTAAGGCCCGTCCACTAGCCAGCGGTAACAAGCAAAACTGCTGTTGTTTTCAAGCAAGAAAAAATAGAACGCCCACCGTGGGGCTCGAACCCACGACCACAAGGTTAAGAGCCTTGCGCTCTACCGACTGAGCTAGACGGGCATGTTGAAACATCATTCACAATAACATCACTTAAACATTTAAAAAGCGTTAATTACTTTTTCATTTCTTCTCCTCGAAAGAAGTTTATTTATTTGTAACAAAATTCTGACTTCCGCCCGCCCGTAAACCACCCTCCTAAATCCTTCCCTGATACCTTTTATTATACGAACTGAATTGAATCAAATTAATGGTCGTAATATTAAATAGATTAATTAGTATTTCTACTATTAAATTTTTAATAGAATTTAGTGTTTAAAAATGACATCAAAATTATTTTATTTTTTCAATTCAACTTCCATAAAATTTTTAAAAAAAATTAATTTTGTTAAACACTAAATGACTTTTTTTTAAATAGTAAATATTAACTTTATTAAATTAATAATACACAAATTAAATTAATCCATTTAATAGTATAAAGACTGAATTAATAATATTTATATAACAAATATAGGTCCTTCCACCGTTTATATTGTGTTTGGGCCTTTATGGGCCTAAACCCAAACCCAGTAATACTGATAATATAAAATGCCTCCATTTCTTGTTGGCAAAGCTAGAGTCGTTTTAAATCTGTGAGTAAAGGAAATTAAATTTCTTTAATTTTTTCTCTTTGTCGACCTAAGTCTCTTTTATTTGCTTCTTTCACCATGACCAAGCAGCAGGCTAACTGGTCTCCTTACGACAACAATGGAGGGTACCTCCTTCTTTTTCTATATCAACCAATAAAATATGTTTATTTTTTTTCTTCTTTTTCGATTGCGTTGTTTATTGACTGTTATTGTTGTGTTTTTTTCATGGAAAATTGCAGATCTTGCGTTGCGATCGCTGGAGCTGATTACTGTGTTATCGCCGCCGATACTCGAATGTCAACCGGTTACAATATACTGACCCGAGATTACTCCAAAATCTGTAAACTGTATGTTTCTTTATTCAGTCCCTTTGTCTTTTTAGGTTAACTTGAAATGAACTGGTAGAAATTTGGAGTAGAAAGTAATAGTTTTTCGATTGTTTTTAGTTGCAGAAGAAAGAAGAATGGATTTTTTTTTTTTTTACTGCAATTAACATGTTTATTAAGTTTTAGTCTTGTAAAACTTCCTGGCTAACGTTAAATATGAGGGATTTGGCAATTGACACTTTATGGAGAGCTTAAGGAATTTGGAGAAATTTTCTAAGGTAGATTTTAGAACCAGTGTAAATTGGACTGTAAAGCACGTGCAAGTGTTACATTTATGATTATTTCTCAAATCCATGAATTTGTTGGATGCCTATTTAGTAATGAATTTGAAATTCCTAAATAATTTTTATGAATTTGACACATTTGTGTTTTTATACTTATTCAAATATGTATGATATTGAATCTTGACTAATTTATTCTTAATTTATGCATTTCATTGTTATAATTTATATAGCAAATGAATTCCAAATCCAAAAGTACAAATTAATGTTCCCAAATATACCATTAAGAAATTGTTGGTAATATTTAAAGTAGTTTTGACTCTAATGGTTGAAAGGGTCTTGGCACTTGATTCTATTTCTGGTTAACATAACGGAACAGGAATTGGTGAGTTTTCCGGCTCTTAAGTTTGATAGTTGTTTGAGTCATATCATTAGTGTTATGGAACTCTAGAGGAGAGCATTATCAAGTTTTCCATAACCAAATAGTTGAGAGGGTAAAGGAAAAATATATGGCATAGTTTTATTGTTCTCTTCCGTTAGATCAAGATCTTTGGTATTCATTTGGAAGACAGACAGTTAATCCATAGATAATGGGACTTTTGGTGCGTCTTAATGTTTTAAAGCAAGTGTTAATGGAGATGGGAAGAGGTGGGAATAATTGACTGTAATGATTGATTTTATTTATGTTTTCGGTTTTTCTCTTTTCGGGGTTTCTTATTATTGTCTCTTTGACATTGCAGTGCAGATAAATGTGTCATGGCATCCTCAGGATTTCAAGCTGACGTGAGGGCTTTACAAAAGCAACTGGCAGCTAGGCACTTGGTAAGGTTTCACCTTTCAAAGATATGGTGTGGTACTTGTTTTGAGCAGGAATGTTGGCTTTACTTGAACTTTTTACTTTTAACTGTACTACAATCATTTCAAATGAAAAAAGGCATGCAATTTTGATGTAGCATAGACATTTGAAAACCAAATTATGATTATAATACTTGTAAACTTATGCCGCATCTAATATAATGTATATATAATTTTAATGGCGCTTCCCAAAATACAGATTTATCAGCATCAGCACAACAAGCAAATGAGCTGCCCTGCAATGGCTCAATTGCTTTCCAACACACTTTATTACAAGCGTTTCTTTCCTTATTATTCTTTTAATGTTTTGGGTGGCCTTGATAACGAAGGTACTCTGCATTGAGCCTCAGTTTTCTACTTTTAACTTTTAAGCCTTTCTTTTTATCTGAATATGAATTAATATTCTTTATCTTAAACCATTAGGAAAGGGTTGTGTCTTCACATATGATGCTGTTGGTTCCTATGAGAAGGTTGGATACAGTTCTCAAGGTTCTGGTTCAACGCTCATCATGCCTTTCTTGGATAACCAACTGAAATCTCCCAGTCCTCTTCTATTGCCTGCCCAGGTATGCTTCCGATTTTAATTACTTCATGTGATGTTTCATTTATACTTTTCATTTTTTTCATCTCAAACCCATGGCCTTGCAGGATGCTGTTACTCCACTTGTGGAAGCTGAGGCTATTGATTTGGTAAAAACTGTTTTTGCATCAGCATCCGAGAGAGATATATACACTGTAAGTTCTAATTCATTTGGTTTCTATAAGTGGTAAACTTAGGAAGGCTGTTCTAGTGTGGTGTTGCTCCAACTCTTAATTTTCTTGAAGTATCCGTGTCTAACACTTTTTTTGCCTTGGGTATGGGATGTAACCTTCCAAACACATGGAAAAAGATAGAAATATTGAACATCCCATGTGGGATACATACTTGCATCTGACACTCATACCGGAGTCCAAATAATGAGTTGGGGCCACAGTATTGATTACTACTGTCTCAAAAGCCAAACCGAGTCTGCTTTTAATTTATTCTGTTCCCTTCTATTTTTTCCTTTCGTGTGTTTAGAAGATTTCAGTTAGATCCCTCTTAAGAATGCCTTTTGTTGATTTTTGATAAAAGTGCATTAAATTTTGGCTGTTTTTTGGTCATTTGATTTGGGCTTAAAGAATGTTTGATTTATAGAGAATCACAAAAGCATTCCATTCTTATTTCATTTTTCTTGAAGTACCCATGTCCAATTCACTTTTTACCTTGGGGCTATGGGGGTATGATCTCACAGGGGCCTTCAAATTATATGTAAAAAGTAGAAAACCGAACATATTCATGTGGAATACATACCCGTACTCAATACTTGCACTCGAAGTTGAGTAAACATGCCATGATCCTCCAAAGATCCTTTTGATACATGAAAAAAAAAAAAAAAAAGAACTTAGACAATACCCATTTTCAACACTCATACCTGAATTCAAGTAACATCTCCCTTTTTTGTTGTTCTAGTCTTGGCTTTCTCTAGATATCATAATGATCTGGGGCATGAAATTTCATTCTCATATGTGCTACATTCTAGTTACCCAGCAATAACAACTTTCTCTCCTCTAGCACCACTTCTTTTTAAAAAGTTTGTCACGGATGTTTGACAGGGAGACAAACTCGAACTTGTTATCGTAAATGCAGCTGGTATCCGCCGGGAATACATGGAACTTAGGAAAGATTGATTAATCTCCATTCTCCAAACTGGGTTGCCACCTCTTATAGATGTGTGAGTTCTTGAAATTGATGGAATGACTCTTACAATGTGTCTGATGCTTGTACTGCAACTATTTCCTTGCATTTGGATACTTTAAAATATGCATTGCAGTTGAATTCTATCTTCCGTCTGTTAGACGAAAATAGTCTTTCATGGATGGTATGTTGCATGACTAGTCTTTGGTGTTCTAATTTAACTCCAAAATTATTTCCACTTTTGATTCATGCATCCTATCAGTCTTTTTTGACATATAAAAAAGATGAATTAATCCTTTATTAATTACTTATTTTATTCATTTTTGTTATAAAAGACTAATAAAAATAAAATTTGATTAGTTATAAAATTGTTTTAAATTATTAAATTTAATTATAAATGATATCATAGTCTAATATAAGTATAACATGTATTTAAGTTTATTTCTAAAAAAAGGCCATAAATGATAGTTATATCTTCTTTTGCCTCTCTTTTCTTTTTTAATTATTTTATGTAAATACATATTAAATATTCATAACTTAATTTTAATTAAGTTCATTAAGTTTTATTTTATTTAATTAATATTAATAAAAATTAAATAAATTAAATAGATATAATTGAATTAAATATACGCTTAGAATACTTAATATTACTTGAAGTCAAATATAATTTATTTTTATAACACCATAATATAATATTAAAATCAAAGTCAAAGGCATAAATTTTGTTAGAGGGAGCGAAGATGTACTAAAAAACTATAATTTTCAAAATGATATAAGTTTTCCGTCGATCAAGAGTTGGAGTCCTAAAGCTGAAGATTTAAATTTTGAAGATAGCCTCATTTGATTTTGAATGCTGGAGGGCAAAGCTTTTGTGTGCCCCCTTCGCCTCTGTTTAATTCATTACTTTAATAGAGGAAAATAAAACGAGAAAATACAGGATAAATAATAACAAATATATTTATGAACATTTAACTTGACAAGTAAAGTTGATTGAAATATAATAGGAGGTATCCATGAAAAGTCTTTGCTAGATTCTATACACAATTTGAATTTGAATCTAGTTTTTAGTGATTTAATTTTAATTTATACTATCTTACTAGTAAATTTAAATATAAATAATTAAAATATAATTTAAGATAAATAAGGGTTGTGGAGTGGACGACAAACATGGTCCCCAAGAGAGATTTTTTTATTTAAAATTTAATAAGGTTTCCGTTTTAAGGTATTAGATGGAGAGACAGTTGAGTACCGAAAATGTGAGATAGATAGGGAGGGAGTGAAGAAAAACACGAACCTACTGCTCCCATCATCTCATCTCCACCCCATGAATCCCCGCAAAACCGAACCCGATCTCTTTCACCACCACCACCCTGATCTCTCCCCACTTCCTCCCCACCACCCTCACATCATCGTTCCTTCTCAATCTCAGCCCTCCATTTCTCTCCCCCAAGTCCTCCTCTTCCGCCCTTCTTCCCCGCCCATTCCTCCTCCGAAAACGACGACGTCCCTGCCGATTCCCGTCAAATCTCTGCTCAGCCTGTCGGCTACCACAACATCAGCCCTGAGCCTCATATTTCCTCTCAGTTCTACACTTTCAACGCCGACTCCCATTCCCTCATGATCTGCTGCATCCGCGAGCATCGCTTGGCCACTCCCGCTGAGATCCGAGCCGCTACGCCGCGTTCCGTCCTCAAATCGTGGCGGGCCGTGTGGAAGGACCGCAACGAGGACACCGCTTACCTCACCGCTTGGAAGCGGATCCAAGACAAGCTCACCGCGCACGTGGATCCCGATTCCGGTAATGAATTCATTTGCTTCAAGAACAATTCTAGTCAATTCGTTTCACATGTTAATCAATGGCAAGAAATCGTTATGAGTTTCCACAGCGACGCTGATTTGAAACACTTAGGTTTGAAGGAAACAATTGACAGGATTAAACAAGTGTGGACTGTAGGTGCTAAGTTCTATGGAATTCCAGAGAGTTACATTAGGGTTTGTGTTGCAGCTTGCCCCGTTTGCAATGCATCCTCCGGGTCTGCTTCTAGGAGTAGTAAACGAAGACGATTTGAATACACCGAGTCCTTTGACGTGCCTGCAAAGGAGGTGCCTCATAGATTGCAGCAATTGGCTGCGAAGTACAAGGTTGTGCTCTGCATTAGACAGAAATATATTAGGTATAAGCCTTTTATGGCCGAGGTGAAAGATTATGCTTGTCATCGAGCAGGGGAGCCTACAGGAAAGAAGTCAAGAATCTTGAAGAGGGAACCTTATGCCTCTAAGAGGTGCGGTTGTGGATTTAGGATTAGGGCAATAGTGCCAATTGCCAATTACAATGAGAAGGATAAGACTTTTGTCTATCAAGAGGAAGGGATGGCAGTGTTTAAGTTGTATGCAGTGCATTCTGGACATGAGCCTGGGCCACTAGATGGGAATGCAAGGATTATGCATCGTGTTGTCGGACATAAGGGAGGGTTTTTCATGGATCAAGATATTGTTTATGGGGTAAGTGAGGATTTGGATAGTGAGGGGTTTGGATTGATGGGGAAGGAAGATGAAGAGTTGCATCTTGCTATTTTGCGGCAGGTGCAGGAGTTGAGAGCAGAAATTGGGTTGTTAGAGGGGAGGATTGACAAGATTCCCCATCAGTTGTTAGGTTCAGTATCTAGGGAGCTGTTTGATATTTTGAGTAAAGTTAGAAGTTTGGGTGAAGAGGGTCCAAAGCCGATGGAGTTGCTTTCTGACAAGCTTCATTCAGATGACCTGTTGGTAGGGGAGAATGATTTAGCTCACTGGAGTGATCACCATGATCGGATATACGGGGATGGCAAGGATGCAGAATTGATTGAAGACGATGAAGACAGTTTTGGAAGGACGCTTGGTGATGTTGTTCCTTGGGACCAAATGCGGACAGATTGTAGGAGTCCAAAGGATCTGATAAGCGAGCCTTGTAAGGCAGATAAGTGGTTGAAATGCACCGATTTCGACGAGAAGAGCATTCTTGACTGTGAAGATACTAAACTAACCAAGCCCATGAGACACGATGATGGCATAGTGACAGATGTAGGTCTTGTTGGCCTTCAGGTTGATAGTTTCTACCAAGAAAACCCTAAATGGTATGAATCTCCTTGTGAACTAGATTCAAGCACGGATTGTGGTGACAGTGGATTTAGACATGGAGAGATTGTGTAGAATCTTGAAGAGCCAGGTTAACCCACTCTAACATAATCATCAATTTATATTGTCCCTTCGTCCCGTATCCCAGCCAGCACTGGATTGTACATTTATGTATACCGAAGTTTGGAGCTTATGACATGCTTTTAGGTGTCTTCTGTTGTGTGTGGTTTCTGTAAAGTATATAGACATTTAGGGCTTTACTGCACATACCTATATATATTTCTTTTTGTTAACCATGTGAACATCCATGATTTTTAGTTGGGTTCCTCCTAAAAATGGACCCTAGTGACTGAACTGTTGTCATCACCCTTTCTTTTAGATTCTTGTGTATATCATGTTCAAACCTTTTCGTCTTCTCCATAGTATGACATGAATGTTTCTTTGTATCCTCTTCCATATCATCTGTATCTTTGCTTTAAAGCTCATTAGTCATTACCAATTTAAATTGGTTCGTATCACGTGGTGGTGGTTACAATGATCTCCCCTTGTGTTATTGTGAATCATACCATTGATTATCTGTGAATGCTTCAGGTTTATCATGCATTCTATAGGAATCTTTGCAGAAGGGGTCGAGATTTGATTTAATCAAGGAATCTTGTGTTTTGCTTATCACTCTTGATTTCGTTCTTTTTACCTTGCTATACTGAGTAGTATAATAATATGCTTATTATATCAAAGTTAATAGTTTTTATCATGTAGAATTTAGGATCTTTTTTGTGGTGTTGTTAACTACAAAGTGACTGTCAAAACTATGCTTATTATCTGCTTCAACCCACTCAGACTCAATTAATTTTTATTTTTAAGCTTTTGCATGCTTTCATACATTAAAAAAAAAACATATACCTTTATTTAACATTCACTTCATACAAGTATCCTTAATTAAAAATAAATAAAAATTCTCGTACAAGTATCCGACACTCTTGAAGTATATCTCCATCCTCACAGAAGGTTTTCCGTGTGTTGGTTGGATCATATCCGAATATATGTTAAAAACACGGGAGGAGAATGAAAACTTCTACAAAAATAAAAAAATCACAGCAACATGGCTCCAGAGGCAGTAAAAGAACTTCTTCACTTCAATTGAACAAATTAAATTAGAGTAATTTAATTCTGTTAATTTTAAAAATAAACAAGTAAAGACAATTAATCACGATATAATTTTAATTAATAAAATAATAAGTTTAGCTATTAAAATTTACACATTGTCAATTTTATCTTAAATTAACAAATTTATTCTGCAACATTTATGTAAATATTGAGGCCAAATCTCTTGAACTTTAAAAATTAAGACCAAAATATATATGAATATTGAAGGCTAAATTTGTTATTTTACTAATCAAAATTGTGTACAAATAATAGAAGACATTAATGCCGTGATTAATTGTCTTTAGTTCCTCACTTTAGAAGTTGATATGAGATCAATATGCTCAATTTTAAAATGACTAGAGAGGTTATTTTTACCGTCAAGATGCCAAAGGATTCCAACAATGAGATAATGAAAAAACACCTGCAAGAAACTATATTGTAAAAGGGAAAACGCTAATGACATGGTTTTTTCACAAATCTAAAATTATGCAACAAAGTAACATTTATGCATAGTGCCTAGATGTTTGCATAAAAAAGACCTTCCGATTCTAGTCGAAACCGGAGGAAAAGCAATGAAGAATCCGATGGTATCATCGCAAATTGCAACCGAATCAAGTGCAGAATCTGTTCCACACCAATCATCAGAATAAAAGGCAACAAAATACCAGAATATGCATCGCTAGATGTACCTCTTGGAGCAGAGTAGATACCATACATACTACTGCATGTCCATAATTAGAACTACATTACAAAATCAGTTATCGCGGAATCGAAGGTCAAGCACATTTCTTTTACAAAACTAGAGATTCGAGCATACGGTCCAATTAAATAATATACCATCTAAAGAAAAAAATGAAGATTATTTGCTCTCATCAGATCAAAGAAAAGGTAATATGCAAAAATGCATTGAAAGAAAAGCATATAAAATGCATGGATCACTATGATCTAAGAAGGTTGTGTCATCCATGCCAACATAAAGCCATTAAAGAACTCGACCACATTTAAGTAGCAAATGCAAGTTTGCTTTAAACATATTTGCTTTAATCAAAGACACAACTTGGAGTAGAATAATACAAAGTTCCTAGCACTATAAGCAACAATTATGTAGATACACATTTGGTGTAGTATTTTTTCTTGTATCAAATTAAAGTCATTTCTACACGGACTCACACACGAATCGTAAAAAAGAAGGAAATTCACAACCTCGATATGTGCTTAAGTATCAGAGGATGGCTAAAGAAGCTGCCTTACCGCAGCCACTCCCTCGAGCTCAGTAAAAAGTCCAGCAGCAGAGTTAGTATACAGTAAGTGTCTACACAACAGGGACTTTCTTGAGGATCAAGACAGCTACTAAAACGGGAACTTTGATCTTTCAGGTTCTGGGGTTAATGACAAAACAGTTTATCTACAATCCGGGACCTTCAATGGTTGCACCCAAAGATTCAAAACGAAATAAACTTTGCTCCGAAGATTGATTATAACTTAGTTCTGTACATGGTGCAATATTTGAGTAACTAGTCTTTACATTTTGACCCACCTAGGTAGACCTGTGACTGAATCACAGTCCTTCCGATTTTGAACCCTGGAACCACTGTGAACCCCACTTTCACCTTAGGTTCCCCGGGCAAGTTATCTCTCTTGCTGACATCCTCCATGTATACCATCGAAAAATCGAGTCCTTTTTCAACTTGAAATATCTCCACCACGGGTTCAAATGAAAAGGCCAGCTTATGAAGTGTCCATATGGAACTAGCCATGCAAACAAATGACTCATAGAATTCACTCAATGACCGCCACGAATTCAGCACGGCTTCATTTCTATCCAAATTGCTGAAAATCGATGACTCCATGGTGGGATGAATAAGGTCTTGATATTTCTTCTCACAAAACCTTGAGAATTCACAGCTTTGGTTCCTACTTAGTAACTCCATGGGGTTACTCAATATGTGTTCGAGCAATTGCTTCAATGAACAAGTACCCTTATTCCCATTACATAGAGCTTCGTTTTTTATCAAACTGAAACCTTCAGAATTGAAACCTCGAAACATCCCCAAACAAACATATGATAGAAAAGCAAATCTAGTGTGCCCTTTCTTAGCATAATAAATATCAGGATAAATCGAATTGGCTACCAAATCAAGATCCCACCCAGCTTTTCTCATCAAACCAATCAAAATCTTACTGAACTTATGAGTTGCTCTGCAAGCATCATGCAAAACGGAATGAAATACCCTAACAGTTAAAAGAACATCACAAGCTGAATTGAGGTTACCAGATAATTTATTGGACAATTTGGTGTTACCCCATTGAATCTCAGTTATTTTCTTCCTCAAAACCGAGACTTCATTGTCTTTTTCATCAATCTCTTCTTGCAATCGGTTTGAAACCGTTTCCAAACTCCTCAACTTGCTTTGATTCTCTTGCACTTGAGCTTCCAAGCAAGACCCGAGAGACGACCCGACTTGGAAACTCGGATTCTTCCGCAATTCCCTGTAAAAACGCTTCAAATCGGACAATCTTTGGAGATGAGAAACCAAAGCTCTATCAGCTGCTTTCACGCTTTCCTCCACGAAGGGCACCTGCGAGGTTTGTAACTGAATATAGGAAGCTTCAAAGGAAGAAACAGCAGCAAAAACAGAAGAAACCAAGCATTCAGCGATCTGGGTATCGATGGTTCCACGGTGGGAACCGTTATTCATAGAGGAAGAAGAATTGGGCGGTGGGTCAGGCTTGATGACGACGACTTTTTGGTCGGTGATGAAGTCTTCAGCGGAGTCGAGGAGGGAGAATCCATCGGAGTCTGAAAGGTGGCTGCCGTTGTTGTGATAGTCTTCATCGGCGAAGAACTTGAAAGTTTTGGTCTTGAAAGCCAAAGCGAATTTTTGAAACATTTCAGAGATTTGAGGGGGTTTAATGGGTGTTATTGGAGCTTCATAGCCATTCATTTCTGTAATACAAATGGCAATGAAAAAGGGAAAGGTTTCTTTTTTAACTTAGTTTTTTCCCCTTGCTCTGCCTCTGGGTTTGTTGATGGAAAGTGGGCAAATGGTTCTTTGCTTTTGGATTTTTGTGCTTTGGATGCCTTCAAAGTAAGGTATGTATGAACTCCAAGCTCTACACAAATCTCATTGTTTTCACAACCAGTATCCTCATTTTTTAATAAAAAATATTATAATTTTGATTTTTTTATAAATTTTGTTTATAATTTTACTATTTTTTTAAATTTGTTGCTAAAGTTGTTTTGATTCTTTATCTTATTAGTTTAAAAATTTTCTAATTTGCTTCCAATAAAAAATAAGGGTTAAATTGAATAAATATGTAAAAGTTAAAGATTAAATTTATTATTATACCATATATATAAATACCAAATTTTACTCAATTTTTAATAAAAGAACTAAAACATAAATCAAAATATACTACTTACTTTTAACTAAAAGCTTGTTTATTTATATTTTTTTGGTAGAAATGAAATAAATGAAGCGTAAATACAATAAAAACTAATTACTACTTAATCCCACAAGAATACTTGAATGGATATATTCTTCTAAGAAAATCTTGATCTAAGACGGTGGTTCTTCAAATATCACTAAGTGATCAAAATCATTACTAATTATATGGATACTCCTTAAATTTACTCTCTAAATTTTGAGACATAAATCATTAATAATCTGAACTTCAACAACATTACTAACTGTTGCAAGTCTGGTTTGAATAATCTCCATAAGCAAAGATTGTCACTCTCCAATTTAACTTGTCTAACCCCTTTATCCCAGGCTAGTCTCATGCCCAACAAAATTATGTAATGTAAGAGTTAAAGCAATATTTTTATAGTTTTTTAAAAGAATTAAAATAAAATTTGATTTTTTTAGTGTCAAATTATAATTTTATCATGTATAATCTTAAAATTTAAGTTAAAGGGGCTAAAACACAATTTTCCCACTTTAGGGTAGCTCCCGGCCCCCCTACATATTTCTTTGTTTTCACCCCGTGCGAATCTAAATTGATTGGACCTTGAAACTGATGAATTAGAATTGATTTGAATGTGACATTATTTACACTTTAAAAAAATTGAGTTGAAAATAATCTGAACCTGAATGATTTATTAATTTAAAATATATAAAAATATTGAAGGTTAAAAATAATATTAATACTGTCAAATAAATAAAATTTATCAACATAATAAATTATAAATAAATATATTTTTAAATAGGACTATAATATAAATAGATAGATTCAATTGTACTAATAAGTGTTAGATGCGGTGATTCATTTATATTATAGTGTTTCAATAGTTACTGATAAAAATTATAAGTAATTAAAAGTTATATTACATAGTTATTAATAAAAAGCTGTCACTGTTTATAATAATGAATTATGTTTCTTAAATTCAAAAGTTATGTTATTTGATTATTAATGATAATCATAATTATTCAAATAAATATCTGTTGAATAATTTTGTTTATTGCTAAAGATATGACTATCTATTTGAGTTGTTTTGTTTTTAAAAGAGACATAAAATCTCTTGTAAATAGGAGTGAACTTTTATTTATAAAGCACACTCAAAAAATATAACAATAAAGTCTTTATATTCTCTTACCATTTCTTATATTTTTAGATTGTTCTATAAATTGATATTCTTGTTATGCTTTGCACACCAAAATATATACAGGGACAAATAGAACTTTAAAAAAGTAACATTGATTTTTTTAATAATTTTATTGTAAGTTTTGATCATATTTATTTTTTTGATATAACGCTTAGAAGTACACATAGTCCATTCTTAACTCATAAATAAAAAGATAATACACTTCAATGCACTCGAACTCATGTTCTCTTGTGTTAACAATAATATTCATGTTAATATACTAAATCAACAATCATATTTAGTTTTATACTGAAAATCATTTAAATCATAATTTTGATTGAAAAAAATTCTTGAAATTATAAGAAAAAATCCATGGAGTATGCTTTATGCCAAAATAACTTAGCATGCTTTAATTTCTTTTCCACGTGTTATAAGTTTATGATTCTGATTTTGCTTTTTGGAATTTTCTTAATAGAATACTTTTTGGCCATGTTTTTTAAGCTTCCACTTAAGAGGAAAATTGGTTTTTCTTAAGCTTCTACAAAAATTAGAATGCGTGGGCAAAAGCTTTCAGGTAGATTTATTTTCGGTCGGAGATCTAAGGTTGGTTTGAAAAGTTGAAGAATTTGGATAAAAATAATAATTTAAGAAATGGATTTGGGTTGTTTTCTAAACGAGCTGGATCTTGAATAGGATTTTTTGATTTGGGCCCAACTTGAATTAGTTTAAACTTTCTTTTTTTTTTTTCCTATTATTTTGCTGTCATTTCGTTATTTTATTGTTACTATTTTATTGTTATTGTTTGAATATTGCATGACTCTTATTTTATTATTAATTTTGCTACTATTTTAGAGATATTTGCTTATTAACTTACAACTCTTTTAGTGTTATTTAAGTTTAAAGCTTTTAATGTATTTTTAATTTGTTAGAAAATATTAATTTTAATATTTTCAGTGTATTTGATGTATTATTTTTTAAAATTTATTTTTATATAAAAATAATTAAAAAATTTAATACCGACAGGTCGGGTCGAGCTTGAGATTAACATTTTTAATCTAGATCGAATTTGAATAGAATTTTAAGCCTATTTTTTAGAACAGACAGAACCCAAACCTAAAATATAGACCTAAAATTTTTATATCGACCCAACCCATAATCAAGTCTACTCTCATACGGCTACTGCAAATATTTTTTGAGACACAAGCCTTTGGGTTTATCATCGTCAATACAATCTTCTTTCTAAGCTAGTTTAATTACAAAAGTTAAACAACAAAAATAATAGAAATAATCAATGAAATTAACTAATAGCATAAGGTCTAGAGCGAATAGAAATAAATTGCGTAAATATAAGGGGTTAAATTTGTTAAAATATTCAGAATTAAAATTAAATTAATAGAATGTGTGAAAAATGATTTAATGGAGTGCATGACCTAATTTTTACCCCAACTAAAGTCCAAGTTCTAAAACCCATTAATAAAAATAAAATACAAACCCAATAAACCAAATAAAATAAACAAGCCCAAATAGCCCAGGCCCAAAAACTAACATTAACCCTAGTCCACTACCTAAACACAAAGTCAGAAACCCTAGCCGCAACCACCCTCCACCCACCAACAACCCCTTGCGCCGGACGCCACCACCCCGCGACGTGCGCTTCTCCACCACGCCACTTCAGAGATGTAGTCGCCCATGTCTCCGCGTTGTACCTACAAAAAAGGGAAAACCCAGCACAACAAAAGGGATATTCGGGATTTGATGATTCTATTTTTGGGGGATTTTTTAGGCTATAAAAGCCGAGAATTCAAATGTAACAGGGGGAATTTTCCTTTTTTACACGGTTTGCATAAGAAAGAAGGCAATAGAGCACACTTTTAAAAGAAACAGAGATCAATATTAAAGAAGAAGGTTTTCTTTTTTTTTCTCCCTTTTTTCTTCATTTTCGAATAACTGTCTGTTATTTTGCTTTAGTTTTTATTTTTTTTTCTTTTAAAGTATCGATATATATATATATATATATATATATATATATATATATATATATAATATACATGATTAGATTAGAAGAAAAAAGAAGAAGAAAATCACAGCTTACCTTTTCTAGATTAGGTGATAGAGCTTGGTAGGAATCTAGGTAGAGACAGAGGGGTGGAGAGAGCTTCTAAAAGTTTTTTCTTTTGTGTTTGAGAAGAATGAAGAGAAATGTGGGTTTCTGATTTTTTTTCCTAACTATTATAGCCCTATAATACGGCGTTGTTTTGAGCACTGGGGTTAGAGGTTAAAACGACGTTATTTTGGGCCTCTGACCCGTGACCCGACCCGCCTGAGGTAAAGATTCGCGCGTTTTTATTATGGAGGGGCTAATTGCACTTTTAGCCCTCCGCTTTTCACAATTTTGCAAGGTGTTTTTCTTCTGTTTTGCCTAAAATTTTTCCCGCTTCAATTTAGTCCGCTTTGAAAGATGCCGTTTCGGTGAGTGGAGTTATTTTCGATTGTAGTCCTCTAAGTTGCACGCTACTTACAATTTAGCTTTTATCTTCTTTTATTTTAAATTTGGCCCCAAATCTTTTGATTTTGATCCAATGTAGTCCTTTTTTTCTATTTTTGCTATTTTACCATTAAATTAATTATTTTGATATTTTTATTACTTTTCATGCATATTATTATTGTCATAATCATAGTAATTCTATTATTATTATTATTATTATTATTATTACCGCATCATACTTATTAGTATATTTATCATTATATTATTTTATTACTAATATTTTTCCTTTATTTTTCTTTATTTTTTCCCTACTATTATATTTATTTATATATTACTGTTTACTTTAATTGTTTTATTATATATTGTTATTTTTATATCTACTATTTTTATTATTATCAAGATACTTTTATTTCTTTTACTACTATTTTTTTATTAATGTTAATATTATCACCATGATTTTTATATTCATTATTAATTATTTATTATTAGTAGTATTATTATTGTTTATTTTTTCCTCCTTTTGTGTTCATTATTGTCATTCCTATTAATCGTGTCTACATTTCCACGTTTTTATTTTTGCTTTTTTAAAAAAACTTAAAAAAGGTTTTACAAAGGTAATATTTAGTGTTTGGATGTTTGAAAATTTATGCCCAATCGTGCTGGGTTTCGATTTGTCGTTCGTCTAGATCACTAAATATCCTTTAAAGATTTTGATTGTGTTTTTTGAATATAAAGGCAATATTTCATGATTGGAAATTCAAGGAATCGTGCCCAACCGTGCTGGGTTTCGGTTTTTAGTTTAGCCAAATAGTGAAATACCCTTTGTAAATTACAAGACGTGAATTTTAGAAATCATGAAATGATCTTGGTATCGATATTTTGAAACATCGTGTCCTATCGTGCTGGATGTGGTATTTCAACTTTTCGAAACAAGAGAGTTTCGATATCCAATGCGAGTTATCTAAACATTTTTAAAGATTCATATTTTTAAATATTTTTTTAATTTTTGATATTAAGGACATTAATCAATCAATATGGTACCAATTTTGGGCGTTGCGAGGGTGCTAATCCTTCCTCGTGTGTAACCAACTCCCGAGCCCGTTTGCTTAAAATTCGTAGACCAAAACGTTTTCAAAAGTGGCCCAATCACACTTCAAAAAAGATTGGTGGCGACTCCATTTTCCTTTTTAAAGTTGGCCCATTTTCCAAACAAAAAAATGGTTTCGACAGCTTGGCGACTCCACTGGGGACCAATAAGAGAGTCAAGACGTAAAATTGATTGATTAATGTCCTTTTATCGAAAATAAAATGTTTTAATTTCATTTTTTTCATTTGCATGAGTTTGTGTTGCGTCATATATATTTTTGGTTTGAGATACATGGGATATCTCTGCATTCATGCTGCATGACCGTTGTGGTCACACCTTTTAAGTGGGAGCGAGAAGTTATGCCTTAGTGAGGTTTTCACCTTTGCATGGTCTAGGGGATTGCTTTGGATACATCCGTACCTATGGTTCCGTGAGGTTTTCACCTTCGCATGGCCATAGGAAAATGTATTCCCCTGAACCGAACTCAATCTGTATGAGCCTATAATGGGTGAGGATTGAGGAATCTGCCGGTTCAGGTACTCTTCCTTTAGAACTAAACCACATATAGTGAACCCTAAGAGCCTACCCTAGGTAGAGCCATGCTAAACCTTAGTGATTACCCATATAGTGGTTTGATGTCCTTTTACTTGCTCTGGTTATTATTAGGGGTGTTCATTCGGTTAACCGGTTAACCAAACCAATTAACATTAACCGAATTAACCGACCTCTCAAAATTTTTAACCGTTAACAATGTAAATTTTTTCAAAAATTAACCGAACGAAATTTTTGGTTAATTCGATCGATTAACTGAATTAACGAAAATTATATATTTTTAATTTTGGTTAAAAATTACCAATTATCCAAATTACCCGAATTACGAATTACTCCGAATTAACCAAATTAACCGAATTAACGAATTAATCGAATTACCGAAATAAATCAATGCATAATTAAAAGATTACATAAGTCCTTGAATCACTACATAATTAAAAGATTACATAAGTCTTTGAATAACTAAATAATTAAAACATTACATAAGTCTTTGAACTACTACATAATTAAAAACATTACATAAGTCTTGAAATTAACACATAATTGAAATGTAAGTCTTTAATATTGTTCATTTGTATCCATTTGTTCTCTCCAAAAGATCTCCATTTGCATTAAACTTACAAAAGAAAAAACATGTGCAAAAGTTTAGCATATAATAGAAATATACACATTTCATCTAAATACAATTGATAAACATCCTACAAAAGAAAAAGAAATTATTTGTAATTTTATTTATTAAATTATTTGTAATTTTATAATTTTTATTTGTTATTTTTATTTATTAAATTATTTGTTATTTTATTTATTAAATTATTTGTAATTTTATAATTTGGTTGGGTTGGGTAATTGGACTTGGTTGGGTAATTGGGTTTGGTTGAATATTTGAGTTTGGATTGGATTAGGTTAGTGGGCCTTTTATATATTATAATTTTATTTATTAATTTTTTGGTTAAACTGAAAAATTGGTTAACCGACCGTTTCGAATGAATTAATGTTAACCAAAAATCAAAAATAATTAACTGATTTCGATCAAAAAAATTGTTAATGATCGATTAATCAATTGATCGATTAATCAATTTTTCAGTGTTACCCGAATTTTGCACACCCCTAGTCTAACCTATTTTATTTTGGCCATGTTTGCATGTCATTTAATATTAGAAGGTGTTGATTCCTGTTTGATTTTTGAATTAGAAGTCTTGTTATAGAGAACGAATTCCTTAATAAAGTAGAGGATAATGCGGCTGTGCTTATATAGTCAGGGAAGATACAACTTGAGCATAAGGGCTAGGTCGTATATGTGACTCTGTTTTATGTAAAGGATTTTATTTTTTAAATAAGTTTTCTATAAGAATTTGAACCAGAATCGACTCCTCTTATTTTTGCATTCGTATCATGCATTTGTATTGTATCACATCATATGCATCAAATATCATAAAAGAACCCTATTAACTAGAGATTGTATTATAGTTACCCTGGAACACCGCTACTACACATGGAAAAAAATGAAAGTTATGGATCAAAGGTTAGAGACGTTAGAGCAGATGCAGAAAGAGATGCAGGACCAACTGCAGTCTCAGATGCAAGAACAGTTGGCTAAATTTCAACAGGACATGAGGGATCAAATGCTGGAATCCTAGAGGAGCATGATGAGCCAGTTGACACAATTTTTGACTGGAGGGCAAGATAAAGAAAAGGGCCCTATGGTCAATGCTGGAGAAGAAAATGGAAACTCTGCTTATCCTCCAGTCTTAGCCCCGGTAAACTCCCAAGTCCAACCACCAAGAATGTCTGTCAATATTAGACCTCAGTATCAAACCGGTACCTCAAGATCGGTAAATTTTTCGATAGGCTCAAGCTCTAACCCTAGAGACAATTTGGCAAAGTCGATGGTCCCTGATTTCGATGATGCAGCTGAAGAGGAAAAAACAAAGGCAGAACTCCCAAAGGAGTTTGAGGACCAATGCAAATGGTTAGAGGAGAAGTTCAAAGCATTGGAAAGTGCTGATTACCAATGCGAGGTGGATGCTAAGAAGTTGAGTCTAGTCCCGATTTGGTACTTCCTCTAAAATTCAAGATGTCAGAGTTTGAAAAGTACAACAGACCCGGTTGCCTTAGGCCCATATTACAATGTTCTATCGGAGAATGACGAGATATGTCAACAACGACTAGTTGTTGATCCATTGTTTCCAAGATAGTCTGACTGGAGCATGGCTAAATGGTATAACCAGTTAAGTCGTACTCAAGTCAAATCGTGGAAAGATTTGGCACAAGCTTTCATGAAGCATTACGGCCATGTGACTGATATAGCGCCTGATAGAATCACTTTACAAAACATGGAGAAGAAACCAAATGAAAGCTTCAGGCAGTATACGCAAAGATGGAGAGAAATTGCCATTCAAGTTTAGCCACCACTCCTAGAAAAGAAGACTACAATGCTCTTCATCAATACCTTTAAGGCTCCATTTCATCACTCATATGATAGGAAATACTAGTAAGAGCTTTGCAGATATAGTGATGGCAGGAGAGATGATTGAAAATGCTATAAGGGGTGGCAAGATTGAAGTAGGGAAACTACTAAATGGTTTATTCCTAGAAAAAGGGATGACGAAGTGAATAATATAAGTACATACAACAAAGGGTACTCAAAAACAATTACTATTAACCAGCCAAAGGTGATCACTGCTGGACAACCAGGGTCGATGAGACAAGAGTCGGGCACAAGGCAAAACTACGAAAAGTTCTAATTTATGCCAATCCCAATGACGTATAAAGAGCTATATCAAAGTTTGTTGAAAGCACACGTGGTGTCCCCATTTTATTCGAAACCGTTGCAACCTCCATTCCCAAAATGGTATAACGAGAATGCCCAATGCGAGTACCACGGGAATAAAGGGTCATTCAATTGAAAACTGCACTACATTCAAAAAGCTGGTTGAAAAGTTCATTAAAATGGGAGTTGTGAAGATCGACGATTCATCAAAACTTGGTCACTTTGATGAGGCAGTAAATGTGATAATTTAAGGAAGAGAGAAGAAAGTTACGAATCCTTAAAGAGAATGAAGTTTCTCAGCCCTTGTGCACTTGGAAGTGTTTTGAATAATGGGACTATTGAAGGAGTCCTTGTATTTTTTAGAATTGATCTATAGTAATGTTCAAAACATACTTGTTGCCTTAGGCCTAAAGGCAATAAGAACTCTTTTGTGAAATAGGCTTATGTCCGGAATTTTCATTTCAATAAAATGCATTTTTTTGAATACATATTCTTTCATTCTTTACATTTCATAATGTACATTTTTTTTAATATTCTTTCATGACCATACCAATAATTATCCTTAGAATCATTCATTTTTGGATCTCTTACCTTCGTACCTAGGTACCTAGATATCAACGACATAAGCAACATTGTTACTGACTCCCTTTTTGAATGAGATATGGGTATAGGGGATCTAAGGACTATAAAGATGACAGAGATTGTAATATATCTTCTAATTTGTTAAGAATGGCAAAACAAGATGAAAAATAGACCTTACTCTACAAAGGGTTATTGGATATTGCGAGCCTAGGAAAGGGGTGAAGATTGTAACCTAGCTCATCACAAAAATGAGGTGAGACATTATTAAGTTATCTTCGAGAATTCAAAGATGTTTTCGCACTATCACATCAGGACATGCCTAGGCTAATAAGACGCGGGCTAAATAAGAGGATGGGGCACTGCTGATTCATCATGGAAGAGGATTGCATCAGTCATACCGCAAATGCTGAATTTAATTCTCCAACTCTTCACAAATTTTCCATATGTGGGGCATGGATGTGATGGGGCCAATCTCGTCAAACGCTTCTAGTTGACATCGATTCACCGTCATGGTCATCGTCTACTTCGCTAAGAGGGTAAAAATAGCTTCATATGCCAATATTACAAGGTCGAAGTCATTAAATTTGTTAAAAAAAAAGATCAAAATATCATAAAGGATCACATTTAAATAGCTATACAAAGACAAAGTCTGCAGTTTGTCTAAGGATCAAGTAGCGTATCACAGTATAGCAAAAGAAAAAAAAAAAAAAAGAAAAGAAAAGAAAAGAAGGGTGACTTAGACTTGTAAAAACTAACATAAGAAGCTACCGTTACCTGCTGAACATCGGCCAGGATTTTTGCTGGGGCAACACATTTCTCATTGGAATAGAAATGGTTTTGCCGATTGAACCTAATTGAAGAAAGGGTTAAAAGTTATTTGTCACGGCCAGATGATATGAGCTTAGAAAAGTTCATCTTAGGGAATCCCACGAAGGAACCTGATGTTGAAAATGATTTTTCTTCTACAGAAGGATTTCAAAGAAAAGTATATGCCAAACTGGGAAGGACCATATGTTGTAAAGAAGGCATGTTCTAGAAGAGCATTGATATTGACCGAGACGAATGGCAGAAACTTGCCTAATCCGACGAATTCAGGTTCAAACAAGAAATATTTTACCTGAAAGGGGAAAGTCCAAGGTAAAAACCCGTAAAGGGCACCTTGAGTTCAAATTCAAAAAAAAAAAAAACGAAAAAGAAAAAAAAGAGAGGCCAAGGCGAAAACCCGCAAAGGACGCTTTAAGACTAAAGGGGCTTTGAGTTGAAAACCCAAAAATGGCGGCTTAAATTTTGACCAAAAGTGGGGCATACGGTAGTCCTGCTACGTCTGAATTAGCAATAAGGAAGTATGTTACGTCTTGGGGCATCGACAAAGTACTCCGGATCCCCTAAACACATATTGAGTTTAAAATGGCCCTCAAGAAGTTGGAACAAAGAAGCTCAAGTTGCAATATCTGGGGCACTAGCTACTATCTTACCCATTTTTGAATTGGTTATCTTTTGATTGCTTTATTCTTTTCAAGATACACCCAAATCAATTTTCTTTTATTACCTGGGTTATCCTTGATTAAATTATTTTTCTGAGCTATGCTCCTGGATAATTTCTTTCTCGTCCATTTTTGTGACCTTTTTTCAAGCATTTATATTGAAATAACGATCTATGGAATAATAACACTTTCATAAAAGGAATTTTGCATATTACTCTAGAAGCTTCTAAATAATATGAGGAATCTGAAATATGACTATTGTTCAGAACTCACCAAGCCTAAAGGCTAGAAACATTGAAAAATGATCATCTCTTTAGATTCTTATTGGATAAGACAACTTCATTGGTGATACCATATCGATAAATGAAGAACAAGGTCAATTCAAATGTAAAGGAGATCATTGTCAGGATACCCTGCATTCATTTCAGACACATACATCTCGGTTATTACACTCAGGGAATGGTGTAATGGATCAAATTGATTGTAAGTGATACAAGTTCCATATCTTCGAATGGTAACAGAAGGATGGAAGGAACCAAATGTTGTTCCCCTGAAGTTACAGTGGGATGAACAAATTGTATGTCCTAAATTTCAAGGGAAGGGACTCTGAAATTACAATGGGTAAGCTTCTTTGAAAGCAGAAAACGATTGTTTCCCTGGGTCTTCTGTCAAAGGTACTAGTTGAATAAGAAAGCATGGTAATACATCAGAGATAGAACCTTGATGAATTATGAACAATGACAACCCATATAGATCATTTTCACATCTCCAATTAGGAGCATTTGATTCATTTCAATCATGGTGTCCTAATCGTGTTTCAAACCAAAAAGAGAAGAGGAGGAAATCATCCTCATAACATTCTGCATTCATGCAAATGTCATTCTTAAAATCATTTAGTTAGGACCATCAGATTCATTTTGATCATTCATCCTAATCATCATTCTCATGACACTCTGCATTCATGCAAAAAGTCATTCATAATGCATTCAAATATACAGGTCGGTCCTCCAGAGGACGGTGTATCAAATTGGAAATTTCAGATTTTGTTCCCTAATAGAGCAAATTGGAGAATTGGAAATTTCAAATTTTATTCTCTAGTGGAGCAAATTGAAGAATTGAAAATTTCAGATTTTGCTCCCTAATGGAGCAAACTGAAGAATTGAAAATTTCAGATTTCATTCCTAGTGGAGCAAACTGAAGAATTGAAAATTCATATTTTGTTCCTTAGTGGAGCAAATTGAAGAATTGAAAATTTCAGATTTTGTTCCCTAGTGGAGCAAACTGAAGAATTGAAAATTTCAGATTTTGTTCCCTAGAAATGCTAGTGGAGCAAACTGAAGAATTGAAAATTTTAAATTTTGTTCCCAAGAGGATCAAACTGAAGAATGAAGTTTTCCTGAAGATAGTAAGGAAGCAAGTTGAAAATTTCAGATTATGTTCCCAAGAAGATCAAACTAAAGAATGAAGTTTTCCTGAAGATAATAATGAAGCAAATTGAAAATTTCAAAGTTCGTTCCCTAGTGGAGCAAACTGAAGAATTGAAAATTTTAGAATTTGTTCCCAAGAGGATCAAACTGAAGAATGAAGTCTTCCTGAAGATAGTAAGGAAGCAAATTGAAAATTTCAGATTTCGTTCCCTAGTGAGCAAACTGAAGAATTGAAAATTTTAGATTTTGTTCCCAAGAGGATCAAACTGAAGAATGAAGTCTTCCTAAAGATAGTAAGGAAGCAAGTTGAAAATTTCAAATTTTGTTCCCTAGTGGAGCAAACTAAAGAATTGAAAATTTCAGATTTTGTTTCCAAGTGGATCAAACTGAAGAATGAAGTCTTCCTAAAGATAGTAAGGAAGTAAATTGAAAATTTCAGATTTTGTTCTCTAGTGGAGCAAACTAAAGAATTGAAAATTTCAGATTTTGTTCCCCAATCGATCAAACTAAAGAATGAAGTCTTCCTGAAGATAGTAAGGAAGCAAGTTGAAAATTTCAGATTTTGTTCCCCAGAGGATCAAATTGAAGAATGAAGTCTTCCTGAAGATAGTAAGGAAGCAATTTGGAAATTTTAGATTTTGTTTCCTAGTGGATCAAACTGAAGAATAAAGTCTTCCTGAGGATAGTAAGGAAGCAAATTGAAAATTTCAGATTTTGTTCCCTAGAAATGGTAGTGGAGCAAACTGAAGAATAAAGTCTTCCTGAAGATAGCAGGAAGTAGACTGACGACATCAGATCATGTCTCCCTGAGTTTACAGTGGAGCAGATCAAAAGATAGTGGATACTGCCTTCATGAAGTTGAAGCTATCAAGATGAAGTTCCAATACCGTTCAAGTTGAGTGGAGTCATTTGAAGAACACGAGGATCAAGAAGTCAAAATTTGGCCAAAACCAGGCAAAATTGGTCCTTTTATAGTCTTTGCTCTATTCTCATTACACGATAATGAGTAAAGAGGGGCAGCTGTATGACCCAATTTTTACCCCAACCAAAGCCCAAGTTCTAAAACCCATTAATAAAAATAAAATACAAACTCAATAAACCAAATAAAATAAACAAGCCCAAATAGCCCAGGCCCAAAAACTAATACTAACCCTAGCCCACTACCTAAACACAAAGTCAGAAACCCTAGCCGCAACCACCCTCCACGCACCAACAGCCCCTTGCGCGCCGGACGCCACCACCCCGCGACGTGCGCTTCTCCACCATGCCACTTCAGAGATGTAGTCGCCCACGTCTCCGCGTTGTACCTACAAAAAAGGGAAAACCCAGCACAACAAAGGGGATATTTGGGATTTGATGATTCTATTTTTGGGGGATTTTTTAGGCTATAAAAGTCGAGAATTCAAATGTAACAAGGGGATATTTCTTTTTTTTTTTTTACACGGTTTACATAAGAAAGAAGGCAATAGAGCACACTTTTAAAAGAAACAGAGATCAATATTAAAGAAGAAGGTTTTCTTTTTTTTCTCCCTTTTTTCTTCAATTTGAATAAGCATCATTATTTTGCTTTAGTTTTTATTTTTTTTTCTTTAAAAGTATACAATATATATATATATATAAATATACATAGATTAGATTTAAAAAAAGAAGAAGAAAAGCTTACCTTTTTCTAGATTCACCACCACAGACGGTGGCCTTGAAGACGATTGCCACGGTGATAGAGCTTGCTTTGAATCCAGCCGACGGAGGGGTGGAGAGAGCTTCTAAAAGTTTTTTCTTTTGTGTTTGAGAAGAATGAAGAGAAATGTGGGTTTCTGATTTTTTTCAACTTTTATACCCCTATAATACGGCGCCGTTTTGAGCACTGGGGTCAGAGGCCAAAACGACGTCGTTTTGGGCCTCTGACCCGTGACCCGACCCGCCTGAGGTAAAGATTCGCGCGTTTTTATTATGGAGGGGCTAATTGCGCTTTTAGCCCATCCGCTTTTTCACAGTTTTGCAAGCAGGTTTTTTCTTCCTGTTTCGCCCTAAAATTTTTTTCCCGTTTCAATTTAGTCCGCTTTCAAACGACGCCGTTTCAGTGAGTGGAGTTATTTTCGATTGTAGTCCCTCTAAGTTGCACGCGCCTCACAATTTAGCTTTTTATCTTCTTTTATTTTAAATTTGGCCCCAAATCTTTTGATTTTGATCCAATGTAGTCCATTTTTTCTATTTTTGCTATTTTACCATTAAATTAATTATTTTTGATATTTTTATTACTTTTTATGCATATTATTATTGTTATAATCATAGTATTTCTATTATTATTATTATTATTATTATTATTATTATTATTATTTTATATTTATTACCATACCATACTTATTAGTATATTTATCATTATATTATTTTATTACTAATATTTTTCCTTTATTTTTTCCCTACTATTATAATTATTTATATATTATGGTTTACTTTAATTGTTTTATTATATATTGTTATTTTTATATCTACTATTTTTATTATTATCAGATACTTTTATTTCTTTTATTACTATTTTTTATTAATGTTAATATTATCACCATGATTTTTATATTCATTATTAATTATTTATTATTAGTGTTATATTACATTAGTAGTAGTATTATTATTGTTTTTTTTTTCCTCCTTTTGTGTTTATTATTGTCATTCCCTATTAATCGTGTCTACATTTTCACGTTTTTATTTTTGCTTTTTCAAAAAACTTAAAAAAGGTTTCACAAAGGTAATATTTAGTATTTGGATGTTTGAAAAATTGTGCCCAATCATCTTTGGGTTTCGATTTGTCGTTCGTCTAGATCACTAAATATCCTTTAAATATTTTGATCGTGTTTTTTGAAAATAAAGGCAATATTTCATGATTGAAAATTCAGGGAATCATTCCCAACTGTTCTGGGTTTCGGTTTTTAGTTTGGCCAAATAGTGAAATACCCTTTTTAAATTGCAAGACATGAATTTTAGAAATCATGAAATGATCTTGGTATCGATAGTTTGAAACATCGTGTCCTATCGTGCTGGATGTGGTATTTCAACTTTTCGGAACAAGAGAGTTTCGATATCCAATGCGAGTTATCTAAACATTTTTAAAGATTCATATTTTTAAATATTTTTTTTAATTTTTGATATTAAGGACATTAATCAATCAATACGGTACCAATTTTAGGCGTTGCGAGGGTGTTAATCCTTCCTCGTGCGTAACCGACTCCCGAGTCCGTTTTCTTAAAATTCGTAGACCAAAATGTTTTCAAAAGTGGCCACTACAAAAAAGATTGGTGGCGACTCTATTTTCCTTTTTAAAGTCGGCCCGTTTTCCAAACAAAAAAATGGTTTCGACATGGAGGATGACCAAGACGGAGACAAATGAAATTTTGTGTAGTTCAACTGCTAAAATAGATACACACTAATATTTAAGTGATTGATCGTATAGTTTACCCAATATTTATACCACTTAAATAATAAATTACACCCATGTTAACATATCTTTATCATATCAAGTTAGAAAACAAAACCATTTGAACAAATTTGATTAAAGTATCTAGGAGCTTTTTATTATATGTATGGGATAAAATTAGTTTTGTATTATTAAATAGAATAATTTAGTTTTTTTATTATTAAAAAATTAATTAAATATAAGTTGTAACAAAATTAATATTTATCGTATAAAAATATCTTGAAAATTGTTATTTTATAATTACAGTTCAATTTCAAACAAAAATTTTATTTACATAAGCATATAAACTTTAAAAATATTAATTATGTTTATTTGATTCTTTTAATCATAGAATAGCTAAATTGATCCGTTCAATAGTAGAACTAATTTGATCTCATCCCTGACTTGTCAACTACATTCACATTTTTTTAGAGGTTTATATAAAAAATAAAGGGTAAACTCCACTAAAGGTCACTTTAAACTAAGATTTATCCTATTTTGGTCATTCTAATTTTTTTGGGTAAATATCTCATATATACCAAAAAATTAGTTTATTTACGGAAATGGGCCAGTTTGAAGAATATTTACGAAAAAGTACCGTTTCCCCAAAAACACGCCCACATCGGTAGCATTTTTGGGGATATGCTGAAAAGCCACAGGGACGCGCTTTTGCCACATCAGCACAAAGCGCGCTTACGAGGACGCGCTTTGCTAATGTGGCAAAAATGCGTCCCTAATGACGCGTTTTAGCCCGTGTTTTTTTTAAAAAAAACTATTCTCAAATTTTTTAAAAATTTACGAGAATAAACCTTTATAAAGGCTCAAAATGACAACACCATTTTTTTAAGGTGTCATCAATTAATAAAGAAACATAACTTACAAAAGAAATCTTTATATAGACCCAAAGTCTCATTTCACTTGTTTTCTTGAGCAAAGTGAGATATGAGATATGTGTATATATAGACTCATGAATAGTTTTGTAGTTTGTTCCTAAACAATATGAGATTCCTTCCTCTTTTAACTAACAACATGAGATGACATGCTACACTATATTTGATTTTTTTTTTTTACAAAACAATTTCTCTTTTTTTATATTTTGTTAACATTTTCTTATATTATAAAATTATATTTTGAGATCTTTAATCTTGTTACATTTTAGAATTGTTAACTTGTTGTATTTAAAATTTTATAAATTATGTTATGCATTTTAGAAATGACTGGTTATTATTCATCATAGCATCTCTCAATTCAAAGATGTTAAACACTTTTGAAATGCCAAAATGCAATCATCAATCCATCTATAATGTACTTAAAATGTTTCTTGTTTTATTTGAACGAAAATTCATTGGCTTTGCTACTAGCCTACCACTTTGCTGATATAGGTTATATCTACTGTGTTTTGATTCTCAGAGGTCTTCTTTGCTGTATGTTTGTATTCATGTTCTATCTGTTTGTTAGATGTCAAATTCATAACTTTACTGTTTAGCTTTAGTTCCAAGATTTTATTTTAAACATGTATGCTGTCCAAGTCTAATATATTACATGTTATCTTCTTGCAAAATTCCAATCTTTATCTGTTGTGTTTGGTTTTTTTGTGGTAAAAATTTGGGTTAGCAAGTGAATATAAACTCCCATCTTCGTCAGTCTTTGTAAAAACAGTTGATGAAAAATTTATGTTTGATTTGGTTGCTATACTGTTGCATAGACAGTTGGAGCAGAAGCATTACGGATGGAAATTACTGGACAATGGCTAACTAAATCATATTTGGAAATGATTCTTGAAAGAAAAGGTTGTTCATTAGACATGATCTCTATCAAACGCTTTCTCGTCAATGCTACTATTGTTGGTTATCTTTTTTCTCAAGTCAATTCCACTTTCAGTGTTTCACGCTGAATACTCCTCCACTTGTTTTGTAAAATGCTAAATATAATTTATAAAATTTTAAATGCAACAAGTTAACAATTTTAAAATGCAACAAGATTAAAAATTTCAAAACATAATTTTATAATATAAGAAAATATTAACAAAATATAAAAAGAGAAATTGTTTTGTAAAAAAAATCAAATATAGTGTAGCATGTCATCTCATTTTGTTAGTTAAAGAGGAAGGAATCCACATTGTTTAGGAACAATGTTGCAAAACTATTCATGAGTCTATATACACATATCTCATATCCCACTTTGCTCAAGAAAACAAGGAAAATGAGACTTTGGGTCTATATAAAGATTTCCTTTGTAAGGTATATTTCCTTATTAATTGATGACACCTTAAAAAATGATGTTGTCATTTTGAGCCTTTATAAAGTTTATTCTCGTAAATTTTAAAAATTTGAGAATAATTTTTTTTAAAAACACGGCTAAAACGCGTCATTGAGACGTTTTTGTTACATCAAGAAAGCGTCCTCGTCAAGCGCTTAGGCCGATGTGGCAAAAGCGTGTCAGTATGCGCTTTGTCGGTATATCCAAAAACGCTACCGACGTGGACGCGCTTTTTGGGGAAATGATTTTTGTAAATATTCTTCAAACTGGCCCATTTCCGTAAATCAACTAATTTTTTGGTATATATGAGATATTTACCCCATTTTTTTTCTCAATTCAATCACTTTAGAGTAAACAAAAGTGCCATGTGTCGTCATTTAATTAACTAATGTGCCACATCAGCAATCTATTTGTGGATTAATAGAATTTTTAACGACACGAACTAGTTTAAACAAAATCTTAATTAGAGTGACTAAATTAAGAGAGAAAATTTTAGAATAACCAAAATAGAACAAATCCTATAAAATATGGACCTTAGGTGTAATTTACCCTAAAATAAAATAATGTGGAATGGAATTTATTTCCCTCTCCAAGAATTTAAACTAAGATAAAAATATTCGAATTATAAAATATGGTTGAAGCTTGGAAGTAGCCGGGACGCTACTCCCCCGCCGATATGAAATACTAAATTTGTAATGCCTTAATTACCCTCTTCGCTTCACAAATATTGCACCTTCACCATTCTACATGTTAGCGTCCACTTTATTGCAGTTAGGCCGTTACTGAGCAAGGGTATTTCAGTACATTGGCTTTCAAACTTGAAATTTGATAAAAAAGAAAAACAGATTAAAAACGCTATCGAAATCTGAAATCCTTTAAATCTTAAAATAAAAAATAAAAAAATCAGCTCACTCTTCGGCTCTTGGCAGTTACCGGTTTCAGTTTACGTTCATTGTGAATCGTTAATGCAATTAGAGCAAGAGCAACCGTGTTGTGTAGGCTTAGTGAGTCAACCGCTCGACTCGGTTTCTCACTCGGATAATTCACACAGCTGAAAGGGAGATAAAAGATGGAACCTAGCATTTTCGTTATCCGTTTCCTAGATCTGAGTTGGTGAGATTTGACGCATTGTATTCGACTCGGGAATGGCTTCTGCGGAAGCCGATTCCCGCATTAGCCTATTGGTAGTCCCGGCGCTAGAGAAGATAATAAAAAACGCTTCGTGGCGGAAGCACTCGAAACTGTCTCATGAATGCAAATCGATTCTCAAGACACTCACTTCTCCTTCGCCTCCGCCTCCGCCTTCGTCTCCGTCTCCGTCGGATTCGGAGCCGGAAAACTCGATCCCTGGACCAATCAACGATGGCGGCCAAGTAGAGTATTCACTCGCTGAATCGGAGTCTATTCTCAGTCCTCTGATCAATGCTTGTGCAACCTCTTTCAACAAGATCGTCGATCCCGCCGTTGATTGCATTCAGAAGATAATTGCACACGGGTACCTGCGTGGCGAAGCGGACCCCACAGGAGGCCCCGAGGCTCAGCTGTTATCCAAATTGATTGAATCCGTGTGTAAATGCCACGCTGTAGGTGATGAATCCATTGAATTGCTGGTATTGAAAACGCTTTTAACCGCAGTAACTTCCATCTCGTTGCGAATTCACGGTGACAGTTTGTTGCAAACTGTGAGGACTTGTTATGATATATACTTAGGGACCAAAAATGCGGTTAATCAAACGACTGCGAAAGCTACTTTGATTCAAATGTTAGTTGTTGTCTTTAGGAGAATGGAGGCTGATTCTTCAACGGTTCCGGTTCAGCCAATTGTAGTGGCTGAATTGATGGGACCAATTGAGAAATCGGATGCTGATGGATCAATGACTCACTTTGTTCAAGGGTTTATAACTAAAATCATGCAGGACATTGATGAAGTGTTTAATCCAGCGACACCAAGTAAGGTTTCTTTAGGAGGCCATGATGGCGCATTTGACACTACTACTGTTGAAACCACGAATCCTACTGATTTGCTGGATTCTACTGATAAGGATATGTTGGATGCAAAATATTGGGAGATTAGTATGTATAAGACAGCACTGGAAGGGAGGAAAGGAGAGTTGGCGGATGAGGAAGCAGAGAGAGACGATGATTTGGAGGTTCAGATTGGGAATAAGTTAAGGCGGGATGCGTTTTTGGTGTTCAGAGCACTTTGCAAGTTGTCGATGAAGACACCACCTAAGGAGGCTTTGGCGGATCCCCAGTTGATGAGAGGGAAGATTGTGGCACTGGAATTGTTGAAGATCTTTTTGGAGAATGCTGGAGCTGTTTTTAGAACAAGTGAAAGGTATCTTTCTGTTCCATCTTTGCACATATTTCTCTGCTTTTATTGATTGTTCTAATTTGCATTCCGAGAAGTTTCTTTTTATGGATTTAGTTCTGCATTTTCTTAACTATTAAGTTCTAATTGCTGAAGTTTCTTGATATGTCGTAATATAGTTTGCTGAATGTGTTTTAGTATGTGCTGGAGGATAAATATGTGCTGAATATAGGTTATATTCACAAACAATACTAAGGTTTAGGCACTTGGGTAATGAGTCTCGAAGCATTGCCAAAACCATTGTAATTAGATTTTGAGACATCTGAGGTGGCTTTTCCTTATGAGGTGATAAAAGTAAACCTTGGTAGTATAGAATTTTTCTGGATATTTTAAAACATATTGTGTTGTAATCTTCTGGTTGTGTACCCTTTGAACATATTTAACAAATTGTTCTGGGTGTGTTAGTGATGTGCCTTTTTATTGACCAATTTAGTTCTAAAGAAACCGGCGGTGTATTTACTTGTTTATTTAATAACACTGTTGCTTCAATTAATATTCCAGCACCAGCTTTAGTTCTTGATTTGTCAAAGAGATTTTATTCTATGTTTATAATGAGATTTTAAAAAAAAAATTTAAAGATATATTTCATGTTTTAACTTGGGTATTACTATTTACTAGTACTAGTTCATATAATATCTTTTTCCTTGATTAAAGTTGATTGTATTTTATTCCTTTTCCACATTTCATTTTTGTTTGCTCATAGTACCTATACTGAATTTGAATTTTCCTACTGGTGAAAATGCTTCTGGTGGTACAGGTTTTTAGGAGCCATTAAGCAGTACTTGTGTCTGTCACTGTTGAAGAACAGTGCTTCAACTCTTATAATCGTTTTCCAGCTTTCTTGCTCCATTTTCATTAGTCTGGTGTCGAGGTTTCGAGCTGGCTTGAAAGCCGAGATCGGAGTATTTTTTCCTATGATTGTTCTGAGGGTCTTGGAAAATGTTGCTCAACCTAATTTTCAGCAAAAGATGATAGTTCTCCGTTTTCTGGATAAACTTTGTGTTGATTCACAAATCTTAGTAGATATCTTTATTAACTATGATTGTGATGTCAATTCGTCAAACATATTTGAGAGGTATTCTCCTACCTTTGTAATTTTATCGAACTTAAGAAAATATTTTTGTTAGACTTTAATTACTTTTGTATTTTCCCCATTATTTTCATTATGGTTCTTTCCAGAATGGTCAATGGACTTCTGAAAACAGCTCAAGGTGTTCCTCCTGGTACAGCGACAACACTATTGCCTCCCCAGCAAGCAACCATGAAATTTGAAGCTATGAAATGTCTAGTGGCTATTTTGAAATCAATGGGAGGCTGGATGAACAAACAGTTGCGCATTCCAGATCCTTATTCTACCAAGAGATTTGAAGCAGCTGAGAACAGTCTTGAACCTGGAACTGTCTCCATGGAAAATGGGAATGGGGATGAGCCTGTTGAAGGGTCAGATTCTCAATCTGAAGCCATTAACGAGTCTTCTGAAATTTTAACAATTGAGCAGCGTCGAGCTTACAAGCTTGAACTTCTGGTATGTCTCCAGATGATGTCTGGTAAACTGATCTGACTGTATTCATTTTAGTTAATCATGATTCATGAAATCTAACATAAAATTCCTGGCAGGAAGGTATATCTCTTTTTAATCGGAAGCCTGAAAAAGGAATTGAATTTCTAATCAAAGTAAGAAAGGTTGGTAACTCCCCGGAGGAGATAGCGGCTTTTCTTAAAAATACATCTGGTCTGAAGAAAACTTTGATTGGTGATTATCTCGGAGAAAGGGAAGATTTACCACTGAAAGTGATGCATGCCTATGTTGACTCCTTTGACTTTCAAGGCATGGAGTTTGATGAGGCAATCCGAGCCTTTTTGCAAGGTTTTAGATTGCCTGGTGAGGCACAAAAGATTGATCGAATCATGGAAAAGTTTGCTGAGCGTTATTGCAAATGTAACCCTAAGGCTTTCATCAGTGCTGATACTGCATATGTCCTTGCTTACTCTGTCATAATGCTCAATACTGATGCTCATAACCCTATGGTTAAAAACAAGGTGCATATACATTACCTGACCTTGTTTCCATTTAGTGCTTGAAAATTGATGTTCTCTCTTTTCCTAAATTGAAACGTGCAGATGTCAGCTGATGATTTCATAAGAAACAATCGTGGCATAGATGATGGAAAAGATTTGCCAGAAGAATACTTAAGATCATTATTTGAACGGATATCAAGAAATGAGATCAAAATGAAAGATGATGATTTGTCTATGCAACAGAAACAGTCAATGAATCCCAACAGAATTTTAGGTCTGGACAATATCTTGAATATTGTGATACGCAAGAGTGATGAAGACGAGCATATGGAGACCAGTGATGATTTTATCAGGCACATGCAAGAACAATTTAAAGAAAAAGCTCGCAAATCTGAGTATGATCAACTGCCATTTGAGCTTTTGTGTTGATGCTTTATTGTAGAGAGATTCCTGTTTGCCTGTATATAGCTGAACCATCTTACTACGTCTTTCCTCTTTAAAATCTTATGCCTTTATATTTTGTTAGAATAAGGTGAAATCCTGGGTATTTTTATCAATTTTTTACATGGCTCACGCTTAATTAATCTGTTAAGATGCTGTAAATATTATATACTATTTTAGATATTTTAACTTTACCTTGTGGTATTTTTAACAGGACCTCCCCCCACCTCCCATCTTTATGTGCACATGTTCCCTGAAATGTGGCATTTAACATTTGAAAAAGAAACTCTGTTGTTGATTGCCATTTGATTTCCATTGTACTGGCAATTTGTAGGTCAGTTTATTATGCAGCCACAGATGTGGTGATTCTGAGATTCATGGTTGAGGCAAGCTGGGCTCCTATGTTGGCTGCGTTCAGTGTGCCTCTTGACCAAAGTGATGATGAAGCAGTAACGGCATTGTGTATTGAAGGCTTCCGCTGTGCAATACATATCACTGCTGTGATGTCCATGAAGACTCATAGAGATGCATTTCTGACTTCATTAGCTAAGTTTACTTCACTCCACTCTCCAGCAGATATAAGGCAGAAAAATATAGATGCAATCAAGGTTAGCATTTTGGCTTGTTCTGGAGTGAATATTTTGCCAGTAATCCTTCTCTATTTTTATTCTGAAAATTACTATAAAGTGCTTAATTTTTGTGATATTTTTCTCTTTGTCTTCTCTTTTGAAATGCTTGTAATCTTGCAAACTCTGTAATGCTGTATGGTCACATCAGTTAGAATGCTTTATTTCATTTTAGCCATTGCTGATATTCATTGTAATCTTTGGTTTTGAGATGACAATGTATGGTTGACTTACTCAACCTCACCTCAAAAGGAATTTCATTACGGAAAAATTTTCCATACTTTTACTAAAATTGTTTCCCATGTATTTTTGAAGTTATTCTTTAAGTAGAAGCTTTAATAAGTGGCCTTAGGGAACTCATTAGTGAGACCCATTATTTGAACTCTCTGAAAATTTCCATTTTCTTGTGGACCTAACATAGAATTTTCCTTTTACATTGTTAATAGGCGATAGCTACAATTGCAGATGAAGATGGAAATTATTTACAAGAGGCTTGGGAGCATATTTTGACATGTGTGTCACGGTTTGAACATTTGCATCTATTGGGAGAGGGTGCTCCTCCGGATGCAACTTTCTTTTCCTTTTCTCAGAATGAATCAGAAAAATCTAAGCAAGCTAAGTCAGCTGGCCTTCCTGTTATAAGGAAGAAGGGTTCAGGAAGAATTCAGTATGCTGCTGCTGCTGTGATGAGGGGCTCATATGATAGTGCTGGTATTGGAGGTAATACTGGGACCATCACATCTGAACAGATGAACAATTTAGTCTCTAATCTCGACATGTTAGAACAAGTTGGAAGCTCTGAAATGAATCGTATATTCACACGTAGTCAAAAATTGAATAGCGAGGCTATAATAGACTTTGTTAAGGCTCTTTGCAAGGTGTCCATGGAGGAATTGAGATCTACATCTGACCCTCGGGTTTTTAGCCTTACAAAAATTGTTGAGATAGCGTAAGAATCATTCCACTTCTCTTCCTTTGGCTTAAACTTAATGCATTTTGTTTATGTTTCTTGACTGCTAATTTTCTGATATACTGACAGGCACTATAACATGAACCGGATTCGGCTTGTATGGTCAAGCATCTGGCTTGTACTCTCTGATTTCTTTGTGACCATTGGCTGTTCTGAAAACCTGTCAATTGCGATTTTTGCGATGGACTCTTTACGGCAGCTGTCAATGAAATTTTTGGAGCGAGAGGAGTTGGCTAATTACAATTTCCAAAATGAATTTATGAAGCCTTTTGTTATTGCAATGCAGAAGAGTAGTGCTGTTGAAATCCGAGAATTAATCATCAGATGTGTCTCACAAATGGTGTCATCTCGAGTCAATAATGTCAAATCAGGGTGGAAGAGCATGTTCATGGTATTGAATTTTTAATATCTATCACGCAATATATATATATATCATAGTTTTGATACCTTGATCTTTGATCTATTTATTATTGAACCGATAAATCTTTCAGGTTTTCACCACTGCAGCTTATGACAACCACAAAAACATTGTACTACTAGCCTTTGAAGTAACAGAAAAGATTATTCGAGACTATTTCCCATACATAACCGAAACTGAAACAACCACATTCACAGATTGTGTGAATTGCCTAATTGCATTCACCAACAATCGATTCAACAAGGATATTAGTCTCAATGCAATTGCTTTTCTGCGATTCTGTGCCACAAAACTTGCTGAAGGGGATCTCAGCTCCGCATCTATCAAAACTGATAAGGAATCGGGGAATACTTCTCAATCTTCACCTAGCAAGGGAAAGGACGGAAAACAAGAAAACGGAGAGCTGATTGATAAGGATGATCATCTCTATTTTTGGTTACCTTTGTTGGCTGGTAAGGAAAAATGAACCAGTTGTTTCAATGTTACTAGGCATTCGAATTTGCTTTATTTTCAAAATTTTAATAATACTTCAATCTTCTCACCATACAAATGCTTTATGTTCTGAAGTGAACTTACATTACATTTTGCTGTGTAGGTTTATCAAAACTTGGCTTTGACCCTAGACCGGAAATTAGGGAGAGTGCTTTACAAGTGCTGTTTGAAACTTTGAGCAACCATAGTCACCTCTTCTCGCTACCATTATGGGAAAAGGTGTTTGAATCTGTCCTTTTTCCAATATTTGAATACGTACGCCATGCTATCGATCCATCAGGTGGTGACCCACCTGAGCAGGGAATTGATAGTGAAATGAGTGAGATTGATCAAGATGCATGGCTCTACGAGACGTGCACCCTGGCACTTCAACTGCTTGTAGATCTTTTCGCGAGTTTTTATAATACTGTCAATCCACTTTTACCGAAGGTTCTCTCTTTACTTGTAAGTTTTATCAAGCGTCCTCACCAAAGCCTAGCTGGAATCGGGATTGCTGCATTTGTACGTTTGATGACCAATTCTGGTGATCTTTTCCTCGAGGAGAAGTGGCTGGAAGTAGTTTCTTCAATAAGAGAAGCCGTTAATGCAACACTTCCTGATTTCTCGTACTTCGTTAGTGGGGATATCATGCTTGAAGGCGATGGGCATGTATTGAATGACCAAAGCAATGAGGCTTCTCAGGGTTCTGACACGTCTCGTGATTATTCAGAGAGCCTAGGAAAGCAACGTCTTTATGCTTCTTTGTCTGATACGAAGTGCCGAGCTGCTATTCAGCTTTTGTTGATTCAGGTCCGACTTCTTATCTTAATATTGAAATATAATTAGAAATATATCCTCTTAAATCGAATGGAAATTGCTATATGTGTTGTACCCCTATTATGATATTTGAAACTGTCTGAATCTTAAATCTGGTAGTCCCTTAGGATACTTCACTATCGGAATTTACTTTGTGGATGTAGTTTCTATGCTGATTGGCTCTCTACCATTGTTTGCATGAATATTCAACTAGATACCAAGATTTTAAGTTCAAAATGGGGCTAAACTTTGAGTTCAACTCTTTTTATCCCGACAGGCGACGATGGAAATTTACAACATGCATCGAACTCGCATATCAGCTAAGAACATCTTAGTCCTTGTTGATGCAATGCATGATGTAGCATCCCATGCTCACGGGATCAACAACGATACCATATTACGTACCAAGCTTCAAGAGTTTGGTCGGATGACACAAATGCAAGATCCTCCATTATTACGTCTCGAGAACGAATCGTATCAATTTTGCCTTACATTCTTGCACAATCTGATATTAGATAAGCCTCCAAGTTTTGAGGAAGCAGAAATAGAGTCCCATCTTGTTGGTCTTTGCCAAGAGGTTTTACTGCTTTATATCGAAAGCGCATGCTCAGGACAGACTTCCGTGACATCCGCCGATGGCCAAACCCAATGGTTGATTCCTTTAGGTTCCGGGAAACGAAAAGAACTGGCCGCACGTGCACCTCTTGTCGTAGTGACTCTACAGACCATATGCAGACTCGGAGACACTTTGTTCGAGAAGAACTTAGCTAAGTTCTTCCCTCTTCTTTCGAACTTGATAAGTTGTGAACATGGTTCAAATGAAGTCCAGGCAGCACTCAGTGACATGCTCAACTCCTCAGTTGGTCCAATTTTGCTTCAATCCTGTTGATCTTCGAGATTCGACCGTCATGGTAAATATGTTTCTTTTCCCTTTTTCTTTTTGCCTCTTTTTAACTCCATAGTTTTCCTTCTATGTTGCTCCGGCTCTTTTTCTTTAATGAGTTGAGTATCGGCGTCCGACACCCATATCGGGTATAGGTATTTGATACTTCAGAGTTTTTTTCTTTTTTTTAAAAAAAAAGAAAAAAGAAAGTAAATACACTTAGTGTCGGACACATTCATATTCGACACAGCCTCTTTTGTTTTCTGCTTTAGTTATTAATAATTGATTTTTGAAGAGTTGGTTTCCAATACTGTTTTTGAACTGAATAGCTATTCTTTTCGGAATGGTAGAAAAATAAAGGATAAAATAAGTTATAAGTTTCTATACTTTTTATAAATTTAGAATTTAGTCTTTTTACTCTTATTTTAAGAATTTAATCCTCTATATTTTAGATTTTAAAATTTAGGTACTACTATTAATACTATTAAAATTATTTTTTAAAATTTAAGTTCATTACAACAATTGTTTAGTTACATTGTTACTACACCAATAAATTTAACAATATTAATAATTGAACTTTAATTTTAAAATTTAAAAAGTGAAAAGACTAAATTCTTGAAAATAAAAATATAGGACTAAATTTTAAATTTGTGAAGAATACAGAAATCTATGGCATATTTCAACCAAAAATATATAAAAGACGATAGAAAAGTGAAAAAAAGCTTGAAAATAAAATCGTGCAAATGATCATTTTCAAGGGATCAATCGAAATTGAAAAGAGAATGAGTGGTTGGAGACATGTATATTTATAACATTATCTATTATTTTTACTCCTAAAATGATTTCCTCTTAATTTTTTCAATCATAAGTGTAAAAAGGAAGTACTTTTTTAGGTTTGCTTTCTTTTAATCTTCATATAACAAGTACATGTTGATTTTGTGTATGAAATGTTCATTACCTGTATTTGTATGTTTAAAGTACTTTATATTATATAAATTAGTATTCTACAATTTTGAGAGATTGTCTAGTGAAACAAAGGTGAGTAGATTCATAATCTCTTAACTCTTTTTTATTGTCGAAAGTAAAGGTTTTGAAATCCAGATTTTGGCATTTATGCTCTTAGTCCAGTAAATTGAATTATGCGAATATTCTTTTAAAAATAAAACGAATTGTGTCCATTTTTTTAATTAATAATTATGTGCTTCATTTAAAGTGACGTGAAAGTTAATAGAAGAAGAATAAAATTAAAGAAGTTTACAAATCTTACAATCCTAACATGAATCTTAGATTCCTTCAAAAACTCATGCTTATAACAATTTTTGCTTTTAAATCATTACTCTTAATTTTTTTTTTAATTTTGTCATTATTTTTCTCTTTCTAACACGTTTAAAAAGAGAGATAATACACCCACTTTAATGTCGAAAATTTTTATTTCCCTTTTCAATGGGGGGATTAATGTACTTCACTTCTTCAATATAAGACTCAAAGATTATTCTGATACTACTTGTTAAATTCTCATTTCTCTTTTATCCTTTTTCTTAAAAAGGCATTTAAAATGTAGAGTCACAATTAGACTAGCTCTCATTGGGGCATTCAATGTGGAATCAAACAATAAAAAATTAACAATCTTTAATCTCTTCTTAAAAGATATGTTTAATAGGATGTGAAGGAAGTACTATGGCAGTGGATGAAATAACATTATCACTCACTAGCAACCGAACAAATTACAGTAGTGGATGACAATAACAAGATTACAACCTTAATTTTTGAAGTGGAAAAGGATGACAATAAAAGACTTAAATCATTGTTACCTTAGACAATAAACTTAAACAAATGATTTAATTACTACTTAAAAATATTGTATTAACCTTGGAAAATATAACCAATTTCATTAGGCTAAAGTGATGTAAGAAAATTTCCTGAATAAAAAAAAAAACAAAAACAAACTTTTTTTCAACAAAAAGTGGAACTATTATAAGTCATAACAAGTTTATCCTTTGATCAATACTTACACCCACCAATTAAGAGTAAGAGTATTCAAACAATTAATCGAACCGAACTAATATTAATTAAATTAACCAAATTTTTAATCTTTTAACCATTAACCAAACGAAATATTTTGATTAATTCGGTTGGTTAACCGAAATTTATATATATTGTTAAAACAAGTATAAAACATATAAAAAATTGATAATTTTAATTTAACCGAATTAACCGAATTAGTAATAACTTAATACATATAATATATAATATTATTTATTACGTTTAGTTAATCTGATTAATTACCCGATTCTAAATTGAATTAACCGTTAACCGAAATTTCAAAAAAACTTTAAACAACCTCCGACTGAATTAGATCAATTCGATCGATTAATTTAGTTTTAACCAAAGTTTGAACCCTAATTAAAAGAACTCATCAATTTTTATATCATAACAATTTATTTATTTTCCCTGAATATTTAAAGAATACATAATGAGTTAGTCCTCCCAGTTAGCTAATAGAAGTTTGTTTCTTTAGAAAAAGAAAAAGGGGAAAATATTGACTCACTCAACTCAATTGCCTACAAAATTTTTATCCCTCCCCACTTTTTTAACTAACACCAACATACACTAAGCTGAATGAAGAACCTAAAAAACATGATCATAATAATATCATAAGCCAACCCACTCTTAAAGAATCTCCCACCTTAGCCTCTATACAATGCCAACATTTTGTTGTTTTTCCTATAGCTACATCCACACACTCGGTTTCGAAAACCCAACACTTCGTCTCAAATCATACTTCTATCCTTAGTCGTCTCATTTCAGCTCGAAATATGGGACTTAAATTCAGAGTTCGTCGAGCAAGACTTCTTATGTCTTCTCGAGAACAATCCCGCGATATCCGAACTAGCTCCCAAAGGGCACCTCCGCTTATCATGTCCTTTGCGTTTACTTCTGAAATTTCAAAACAAACGTTCCTTCATGTAATTTATCTTTTAAGGTTTAAGAAGGTTTAGAGTTTAAGGTTTACGCTTTTATTGATAGAGAAGAAATCCGACTTACCATGTTGTGCTAAATGACATAGTGCAAGCTCAATGTGTCTCCTAATAGGTGAGGAATCATTGTTAGCGTTTTGCACAATCCATGGAAGCGCACCATCATTGATAAGAACCGATCTCCCACTTTTTATGCCTGGAGTCATTATAAGATCATGCAAAAGAAAGACAATAGAACTTGAGTTGAGGCCATTTCATTGAAGATGACGCCAAGCTAAAAGAGTGAATAAAGATTTGAAAAGAATACATAGCTTAAATCGGGTTCATCTTCAGTCCACTCTAAAAGATAACTAAAAACTTCACCAGTAAACAATCAGATAGTTAGAGATCAAAGACTTACCATTAGTTGACGCACGGGATTCACATTTGGCAAAGTTGGCAATTCCACGTGCAACTTGGGAAAGAACATCGGGGTGTCCACATCTCGCCATTCCCAGCAAGGCCTTAATTCCACCTTCGGACCTCAGCTTTGTTTGCAACTTATCTGGAACAAGCATGAGCATGTTAGAGAAGCAGAAAGAGAAGACCCAGATATACTGCTCGGAAAGAATCTATGTTATTCGGACTTGAGTGTGCATATACATTCTATTTTTCCGAGTTTCTCTTTGGAAAGTACGAGGAGGGGATATATCCCAGTACCGCAATCAGGATATGCATTAGACAAGGGTGTGAGGCACGGATACTTTAAAAAATGAAGAAAAAGAAAAAAAAATCGAAAGCAACATAAAAATGAAAAACCCTGATTTAATCAAGAAATTCTTCATGCAGTAGCTTTAAGCACATAATTTACACAGTGCTTGAGATCGATCATGTAATATAATGGTGTGCCAAAACCCAAAAGTATCTCGTTATAGATGCATTCATTTTACACATTAGCTGACACTCATCTGATTACTCTCATTTCAAGGATTCATTCCTTTAATCACCAAAGGAAAGGTTATAATATCCCAAAGATTTAAGAACACAAAACTTATTAGCTAAAGAGGGGATACAAAAGGAAATGCGGTATACCATTCCCACACAGGTTAGCTATAGCTCCAGCAACCATGCGTAGAGTCTGAGGGTCCTCGGCACGAGATGCAGTCACAGACAATAAATTGATTCCCCCTTGAATCATTATGAGTTCTTGATTGGTTTCTGCATTGCATAAAAGGAAACTCGTGTAATTGGAACTCGGAACTATTCAGTAGCCAAACTCTTGAGCAATAACAGTAACATCGATGAAAAACAAAGAAAGGTTTACACAGAATGAGATGATATTGAAGAACAATTACCATTCATAGCAAGATTGGCAATTGCACCGGCTACGACTCTGCGAATATTTTCATCCTCATAGCTTCTGAGAAGCATCAGCAAGGAAGTAAGACCACCAGCTTCAACAATCCTTTCCTGATTCGCTTCTGTTCAGTACATGGGACATGCGCTTTGTTACTCGGAAAACCAAGTTAAACAGTCTTATAGACATAACACAATTTTATTTAAGCATTTACAAGAGATAAAGCTTATCATGTGAGAAATAGAGGTTTACTTGTGGATAATCATCCAAGGCACATCAAGTAATAGCATAAGAAATCAAAGCTTTTACTCACCTTCAGCAGCTAGGTTGGCGACCACTTTCACAGCATGAATGCGTACATTGGCATCCTCTGACTTGAGCAAAGCTAAGATCTTTTGCAATCCAACTGGTAAATTGATAGGACAATAAGTAATGCATGCACAGAAATTTGTTTAACTGATATTATGACAATACACCTTTTGTATCACCTTGTTCAAATAGTGCAGCAACTGGTGTCTTATGTCCATTTAAAGAGTCCCTAACTTGAGACATTGGAGAATCTAAACCGCCATAAGCATTTGCAGATCCATTTCTTCCAAGACACCTTCTCATCTACGTAGTAAAATAAAAAGGAAACCAGTATAAATGTGTTCTTGCTTTTTATTAATTCACATGCATGTGTTTGATTTAAGCATGCCGTTACATGAAGAGAATTCAACTTGTTAGAACAATGCCCTTAAAAGCATGATAACATCCAAGATCCAAATACCTGGTCGGCTTCAAAAGTCAGTTGTAACATTTGACTTCTTAGTATAATCATTTCTTCTTCAAGCTTCTTTTTTTGACGAACCTCATCTGCCAGAGCTTTTTGGAGCTTCAAGATTTCAGAACCACCACCTCCCTAGTTCACCAAAAAATCCTCATATATCATTATCCAGAATCCAACAGAAGCTTAGAGAACTTGATACAAAAGTATTCATGATTCACTAAACAAGCATACCCCTGAATCTGGGCACTGCCCTAGCTGACTCTTAAGTTTGTTGACCTCCTCTTCAGCTTCCTTTCTCATGTGAATTTCTTTCTCTGGTAGCTTTTTGACCTCAGCAACATCCTCAACAATAGAAGAACCAGGCCCCTGAAAATTATGATGAAGAAATATATTATCATAATACATGCACAAGATGGCCAAAAATCCAATGTACAAATAGGGACACCAATCTCCCCCAAACTCAACCCACCCTGACACAGACAGGTTTGGGGATTTAAATTTGAGGACAGAAAAGAAACGAATTTCCCATCAGGGATAAGGATGGGGAATACAGTCCCCACCCTGATATGAATATACTTAATAAAGATGTATTGGTAAAGTTGGAAAATAATGCACTATTCCCTGATTACATCATTGAAAATATATTGCATGCCTGTCATCAAAAAAGGGGCCCGACTGGCGAGCAATGGATTCACATGATAATATTACATGACACACTAGATACAGTTGTTGATGACAGTACCTCTACGTTACATTTATCCTTCATGAAGCCATCACACCCATGCTTTTGTTGATTTTCTATCATCTTTTCCTCCAGCTTCTTAACGGATTCCATATATTCCATCTGGCACTTTAGTCGCTCCTTCTGTTAAAGGAAGGCACTAGGAGTTCATTACCAACATATCACACTCTCAAGCACGGAATGTGTTTAAAAGATAACTGAAAATAGAAAACCATGAGGCATTGGCAAGAATCACTCATTGGGAGAATGATGAATAACTGGACTAACCTCTAAGGCATCTGCAAAATTTTTCTCAACCTCCGAAACACGGTTTAGTGCTTCTAAGTTTATTCTTTCAACTTCATCATCAAATACTTTCTGTTGCCGTTCGTTTTCTGCAATGAGCTTGTCCAGCTGTATTTCAAGCTTTCTGGACAAACTTTTATAATCAAACTCTTCTTTTATTCTCAACATATTTTCCACCTTCATAGCCTGAAAGAAATGTAGTAATGCAGTGTCAAGTAAAAACATCCCACTTCTACACAATTAGAGACAACAGTACATACAAAATATGAAGAAATGAACAGATGAAAGGAATGTGAATGTCATGAAATGAAATGAAATTGAACTACTTGAATAAAAGAGATCAAATTTAAAGACAGTGGATATTAACCAAAGTGCGATTACTTAATAACAGGTAAGTTGCATAATAACAGATGATATATTTAAGTATATATATATATGAACCCATGAAAGATGACAATCTGAGCACTTTTTTCTATAAAAACTCACCCTTTGGCCAAACAGTATTGTACTTGTAGTCTCTCCTCGATGTCGTGGGGAGGGACCAATTGTAACTATTAATGAGGTTCTTGCAGTGCCTACAAATCATAAATCTACCTCATGATAACTCGGAAAACCAATCAACTTGCTAGAAATAAAATTCCAAAAGAAATACAAGAAACTACATAAAATTTTAGATCATAAACATGTTCTCCTAAAAGTACATGGTTCAGGTACAATGAAGCCAAAGCACACGTTGACTTACATGAGTATAAAAGATAACTCACCTCCAAATGAATCTCTAAGCAGCCTTGTAAGTTTTGAATCACGAACTGGCACGTGAGCACTATTCTCTGCTAAAGCATTAATGCACTTTCCCAAAGCACTCAGAGAAAGGTTAATAGACTTGGCTTCCTCCAACATGTGTCCCTCACTTCCTGCCAAAAGTATAGTGAATCAAACTCACTTTAAACCTAAGAACTTGAACTCATAAGAGTACCTCCAGCACTTGGGGAAGCCTACAAATATATATAGGTGGGAACAAGAAGAAAATTTCTATCTGGCAAAAACATAAATTGACTACAGGCCAAATACAATGCTCAAGCAGGTGGGGGGAAAACCTCTAAAATACAATATGCAATTGACTTGCCCCTGGAGGGAAATAAAAGGACTATGATATGCACCTGACTTGTGAACGCGCTCTGAGCCCGCCAAATCTACCAAAACCAGCTTGCTTTTTCGCACAAGAGGCTTTGGAGGTTTGGCAAAGTGAGATGACTTGTCTGTTTCACTTGGAATAACATCTTCTGCTCCCAAAACCGATCTCTTAACATGTACCTGCACTAACATGGTTGAACACACAATATTTCACCAAAGGATAAAACAACAGCATAACTAAAGGCGGGACAACAAAAGCTTGATGCATAGAGATTGAGAAGGGGAAGAATGGAAGAGAAGATTAGTCACCATCAAAATAGCATGACTGCGAGATGATTCAGTGTTTAGCTTTGTATTTGCAGCAATTCGGTGAGCCTCTCCTGTCCTCAACAACTCCATAAAGTCCTGCTCGTCCCTGATTTCTACATGAGTTGCCCCTGGTAATGAAACATCTCCAGTTTTGGGATCTTCCACAATGGAAATATTATCATTTCCTGGATCAAGGAGATCCTGGATGGTCTCCATATAAAGCTTCAAGGACACATTGAAAATAAACTTGTAAAAATTCTTAATGAGAGAACATACAAGCCCACAGGAATTGAAACAGAAAGTTTAATAAAATATCAGAGAAAAGTTATAAATCTAATAAGCAATTAATACAAAATAACATGATCACATAGACATTATGGCATCAAAGATTTTTTTTCAATTAATTGAACAATTGAGATTAAAAGAATTAAAATCATGCGATTGGCAACCTGCAAATATGAAACAGAAACAGAATCTGTTTCTGTTGAAACATTTGCTAAAATCTCCTCCATCGAGCGGACCATTATTCCACGAGCTGATGTATCTTCCTCACCCAACCGTCCAAGAGTAAAAGTTTTCCCGGTTCCAGTCTGGCCATAAGCCATTACAGTTCCATTATAACCATCCAAAACACTCTGCAAAAGCCAAACCAACATCAGTACACAGTCTCATTCATTAAGCCAAATCCATATAAGTGTTTACAGCTTGCTGGGGCTAACTAGAAAGATCTCCGAACAACAAAATGAGCATTTGACTGCATGATTTAATGGCATAATTATAAAAGAACATTTAAAAAAAATAACAAAACAGAACAGACCTCTACAACAGGCTTCGCAACAACTTCATAGACACGCTTCTGAGAAGCAAATTCCGTAAGCACCTCATCAAACTCGTATGTTTCTGAATCCCAATTGTTCTTCCTAAGTTTAAGCCTCTTGAGCTACGTTAGAGTAAGAATATATAATTACAAAAATAATTAACGACAAAAACTATATAATAAAACATTATTGAAGCAAATAAAATAAATTATAACCACATAATGAATCACGGTTACTAAAATGAGATTTTAGAGTTTTTCACTTACCTCAGGCTGTAGTTCAACACAATCTGCAAAATCTGCATCCGCCACAGATTCTTCCGCGTTACGCGGCCTTAATCTAACAGCTACTCGAACTCTTCCAGGCACTGTAGAGAAAAAATCAAGCACAATAATAATTAGTTAGTAACATCAAAAATACGTTCGCGATCACATTCACGAAAACAATTAAAGAAAGCAAAATGAAAAAAAAAAAAACCTCCGTCACTTCCTCCAGCGGAGTTGGAGCGGCGAAGAGGTGCAGATCCTGGTGAGTGATTCGACGAAGGAGGAATTCTTGATTTGAATGAAGATGATTTGACATTCGATGAATTTGAAGCGGCGAGTGGCCTCATTGCTCCCTTGTGCGAACCCGTACCATTCCTGTAAACATTAGACGCCATCACTTTCTTTCCTATTATAATTATTATTATAATGTTGAACTTGTTGCGTTTTAGTTTGTTTGCTTGTTTGGTGTTGGGGAAAATTTTAAGCGGAGGGGGAGAAAATTTTAAGTGAAATTTCAAAGTCGAAAAGAAAAGAAAAAGGGATGATGAGGAAGAGAAAGGGACCCACTGTGTTGGGAAATAGTTGGGAAAAAGACAGAGATGGTCTCAGTTTTCATGGGACCCGCCTCTCATCTTTTTAATTTTTATATTTAAGACTAAAATTTACCAAAATTTTCTCCTTTTATTTTTATTTATTCTCATTGTTGTTTAGAAATGGTGAAACTACTGTACAGATCCCTATTCTATAATGTGAAGTGCATTTTAGTCCTTATATGTTTTAAATGGATTGAAAAGTCTCTCTATGTTAGCAAAATCAGCAAATTAATAAATTTTCTGTAACTATCGAAGAAAACAATTAAATTTGGGGTTTATATAATTTTTGGTCCCTAAACTTGTTAGGTCCATGTTAGCATTTGAATTTAACAATTAAATCTATTTGAGTCCCTGAACTTAAATTCCGTCAAAATTTGATAATGTGATGCTATGACATTGTATCATGTTATCAAACTTTTATATTCTCTAAATTTAGATATCAAAATAAGCATAGTTTTCATGTTCAAATGCCAAAAGACTAAAAAGAGCACCGATAATAAAATAGACCTAATTGTTAAATTCAAAGATTAAAAATTACATTGCACTTTATTAAATGATGTGACATTTATTTAAAATATAAAATATCATGTTTACCACCTTATTGTAGTTTAAGTTAGACCAGAGTATTTTGTTGTGAATAAAATATAAAATCAAGTCAAACGAAATGCAATAGTTTGGATTAAAGTTGTAATATGTTAAATGAACATGCCACGTCACTTAAAAAGATCGTATTATAAAACCCATAATGGTTGTTTTTCTTTTCTGAAAAAAAAAACGACCATTATGCTCGCTTTCTTTAAGACATTTTCTTATTTTAAAATTATAGGATCAAAATGCACTCTACACTAAAATACAGGGATCTATATTAAAATTTTACCTTTAGAAACCGAAGCATTATTTTATGGCCAACTAGATTCAGCCTCTGGTCGTGCATTAATTTGACAGCCCAAATTTATCGTAAAAAATATAAAAATATTTAGAAAATTATTAAAAGATGTTAAATTAGCCAGCCAAACAATATCTAGAAATCATATTATTGTTGCCTCGATTGCTAAAAAGATGGAAACATAAAACTGGGAATTTATAATTTTAAATCACTTAATTTAACTAATTTTATATAAGTCATGTATTTAATTTTATTAAATTATATCAATAAATTTGATCGTTTATGTTAATTTTGTTAAATAATTTTAAAAGAAAAAAGTAATAAACATGCATGCAAGCATCCTTACAAAGCTCAATATAAAATATTAATATTAATTTTGTCTAAAAATACGTGAAATACAACTTTTAAATTTTAGCACAAATTACTAAAATTTCGGAAATATGGTCCGAGATTTATTACTTTAAAAAGTGATGATTATTTAAAAATAATAAAAGGTAAATTACACTCAAAGTTATTAAATTATTAATAAGTTTATTTTGATTACTTAATTTAAAAAATTACAAAACGATCATTAAATTATTTAAAAGTTTTCATTTAAGTTGTTGAATTACCGAATGTTTTTATTTGAGCCACTGGGTTATAAATTTTTTTTTTCAATCTGACTAGTAAGCTCCAAGTGATGATTTGATGATTGATATATATGGTGGTTCTGTACCCATTAATGAGTAAAAGTGTTGGAAAATTTGGACATCACATATATAATAAGGATAATTACATGTTATTATTTATTATCATGATAGGTTAGCCCAAATTTAAAGTGATCTAATTTGGTTAAAATTTTATTAGCTTTTAATTATTAAATAAAGTCTAGGTTAAATATGTGTAGATACTCTTCTAATCAGATTCTAATTAATGACGGGCTAATTAGAATTTGATTAGAACTAATATGCCAAGGTTATAAATATAAGGGTTATGGTCCCCAAATTATACACAAGATATCTTTTCTAATATCTCATCATTAGGAAAGAGAGAGCACGTATTCTCTGGATTTCTTGTGTGCTAATTTGGAAGATCAAATCCCCAAGATTAGATAAAACTTTAAAGAATTCATAGATTCAGGTACGCTTCCGCATTTAATTTTATTCATTCATTTATTTTTGATGATTTAACATGATAGATCTAACAAAAAGAACATAACTTAGATCTAAATTGTTAGTTGTCAGGGATTAAAGAAAAAGTTATTTAGATTTTGGTTCACAAAATTTGTGATATTTTAATTTATTTTATGAAAAAATAATAATTGTAAAGAGAGATTTCAATTAGTGTAGATATTGCAATCATTGAAGTCCATACAATAACGTTTTCAACGATTCAAGATTTAAATGAAAATTTCAAATAAATTTATGATTATCTTATAATTTTAAATTTAATTAACTAAAATATAAATTTATTAATAGTTTAATGACCATAGATGTAGTTAGTGTTATATTTTAAAATAAAAGTTAATGTTATATTCCAAAAATAAGAAAATAGAAGGTAATGTTACCACTTGCCACCGACTTTGATTGTAGTACGTATAAAGGCTGAGGAAAGGTACCAACACTTTTTCCTTTATCTCTCTTTTTAAGAAAAAAATGACTTAAGTGGGAAGACTTTTTGTTATTCATTTTTAAAAAGTTTAAATATGTTAAAAGTAATTGTAGTTTTTCATATTTTAATATTTAATCTTTATATTTAATTTTGAGAAATTGAATCTCAATTTTGTTATTTAAATTTTTTATCTAATTTTTAATTTTTTAAAATAGAATAACTTTTTTTCAGGCTAAATTATGTAATTAGGTCCTTTTTTTTTAAAATACCGATTGGACCTTTATTTAAAAAAGAAAAAAAAGAAGCAGTAACAAGGCTCTCAACAAATGTCCATGACGTAGACCCAATTTTGAGGCCCAAAGAAAACAAATGAAACCCAATAGAGTCAATAAAAAAGTCCAGCAAAAATAAAGAAAAATCTAGATACTAAAGGATAAGCCAAACGTCTTATCAGACATTAAATCCAATCGGTAAGATATTAGCTGACTCCCACTAACTTCTGACATTCCTTTTCCCAAAGCCAGTTATCCAATTAATAGCAATAACCAAAACTTTTTGAATTCAGCTATCTCTTCGGCTCCAACCTTCTGCATTCGTTCTTCAATCCGGGTTGAGCAAACCATTGTCCACTCTTCGACGCTGTTGGCTCAAGAAAGACCCTTCCTCCAGGTAAATTTCCTCACCTGTTCTTAAGGTTTCCCTCGCTACTGTGTGGGCTTCGTTGTTATTTCTTCTACTGATAAATCAGAAATGAATTTCTCGAAAAGAATGGCTATGATGATGAATGTCTCTAATAACTGCTCCCAGAACTGATTTGTCTCTTGCTGTGGTATTGCACTTGTTTATAACTGTTTTAGAATCTCCTAATATGGTTATAGATTGAAATCCTAAAGCAATCCCTAATTTTATTGCTTGCAAACCTGCATATGCCTCCGCCATAAACGGCGACGCAATGGCTGAGTGGAGGATCGACTTCGAAACTAACCTCTCATTCCTATCTCCCTTCACCACCAAACCCGTAGTTGAAGTAGCGTTTTACTATCAAATCTTGCATCAAAGAAGATAGTCGCCATGTCCGCTTTATTTGATGCCCCTGATGAACGTTATCAGCATAGGTATGCTTTCCTTCGCACGATCTATCAAATTCTACAATATAGTTCTGGATCTTTGTTGACAAATCCCTTCCTGTTATTGTTTTCCTTTCATGAATAAACTGGTTCCTGGAGCTCCACATGAACCACATGGCACAACAAAATAGTCGACATTGCCCGATGCTCCCTCTGTCAAACACCCAAGTAAGCCAATCCCATGGCTTAATAATATTAGAAGTAATGATCCATGAAAGATTAAGGAGTTGCCACGCCTCTACTGTAACAGGACACTATCTAAAGACATAATTGCAATCTTCTGTTGCATTTCGGCACCGAGGACAGGAGCTATCACTAACCACTCGTCGCAGGCTCAAGTTCTTAAAATTTGGGATGAGATCCCATTATATGCGCCAGATAATAATTAGGATTTTTGATGGAAGATGTAAATTCCATAATTTTCTGTAAATTTTTTTTTTTGTTTTTGCCTGTAATAATAATTCATTAGGACTCAGAGTAGTCTCCTGTAATAGTTGGTAGGCACTTCTTACTGTAAATTCGCCCGTTTTTCCTCCTTGCCATACCTGAAAATCCTCATGAACCTCATTTGCCAACGGGATCTGTAAAATCTTCTATGCAGTACGTCCTGGAAAGGTATTCTCGATTAACTCTTTTTTCAGCTTCGTGTGTTTACATCAATTATGTCTGCAACTAATCTGATATCTGTATTTTCTTTGACATTGCTGCTGCCTAAAATTGAACCACCTGGGATCCATTTGTCTTCCCAAATAGAAATCTGGTCCCCTTTACCAATGTGCCAACACAGTCCATTTGCAAGTAGCATTTTTGCAGCCCAAACACTCCTCCAGGTAAGAGAAGGTAAGTTTCCCAACTGTGCATGTAAACAATCTGTATTAGGGAAATATTTCGCCTTTAAAACTGTGCTAATAATGAATTGGAATAATTAAAAAGTCGCCAGCCCTGTTTGGCTAGCAAAGCAATATTAAATTGGTTGAGTTTATGAAAACCCAAACCCCCTTGTTCTTTTGAAACGCAAAGTTCCTTCCACGTGCACCAATGAATACCCCTTTGACTATGACCTTTCTGCCACCAGAATTTTGCAATTATTTTTTCGAGATCCAAACATAAAGACTTTGGAAGTAGGAAACAGGCCATGGAATAAGTCGGAATGGCTTGAAGAACAGATTTAATAAAAACTTCCTTTCCCCCTTGGGATAAGTGCCTTGTACTCTAGTTATATTCTTTGTTTGAATCTGTCCTTTAAATTTTAAAACGCCTCATTTTTCCTTCTGCCCACTATGTTTGGTAATCCCAAATAGCGTTCAGGATCATTCGAACTACGTACACCTAACATTCTGGAAACAATTCCCTTATTCTCACTGTTTATATTAGAGCTCAAGAAAACTGTTGATTTCTCAAAATTAACTATCTGCCTAGAACACTTTCTATATTCTCGTAATATCCGTTTTAAAAGACCAGTTCCCCTTTCTTTCGCTTCTCTAAAAATTATGCAATCATCTGCAAATAATAGATGTGAAATTTGAGGACCCCTTCTGCTTAACACCTTTAAAGTTATCTTCTTGCTGTGCCAATCTCATTAGACTAGATAAACCCTCTCCACAAATCAGAAATAAGAATGGACTCAAGGGGTCACCTTGTCGTAGACCTCTTGAGGGCGAGAAGATACTGCCTGCGTGATTATTGAGAACCACTGAGTAAGAAATAGTGGATATGCATTTCATAATCAAAAGAATCCATCTAGGGTCAAACCCTATTTTCCTCATCATGTCCTCTAGAAAACCCCACCAACCCTGTCATATGCTTTACTTATATCCAGTTTTACTGCCATCAATCCCTTTTTTCCCAATATTTTTCTTCTCAACGTATGAAGAATTTCGTAAGCAACTAAGACATTGTCTAAAATTAATCTACCTGGAACAAAAACGCTTTATGCCTTGTCAATACATTTCTCCAAAACACTTCGAAATCTATTCACTATAGCCTTGGCCATTATTTTATAAATTACATTACAAAGGCTTATAGGGCGAAAATGAGAAAGATTGGCTGGATTTTTTTCTTAGGGTAAGAACTATATGTGTGGTATTGATTTGACTAACCTCCATATCACCGTTGAGCTGTTGAAGGCAATAGGTTGAAACCTCATCCCCCACTATATGCCAAAATTTTTGAAAGAAAAGTGCCGAAAATCCATCTTCACCTGGAGCTTTTGTAGCTCCCATACTAGCCAGAGCGCCCCAAATCTCCTCCTGTACGAAAGGTTTCACCAGATTTCTATTGTGCTCTTCAGAAATACATTGCTCAACTCCATTCAGGAGAGGTTCAGAATAACCTCTTGTCCCAGCTTGAAATAAATCTTGGAAATATGCCCTCACAAATTCTTCCATTTCCTGTAGATCCTCCGTTTCTCTACCATCCCTGTTTTGTAGCTTTTGGATGGTATTTTTTCGTCTCCTCTGTGTTGCCATACTATGGAAAAAAGTAGTGTTTCTGTCCCCAAGCTTCAACCAGTTGACCCTAGCTCTTTGCTCCTAATAACTCTCATCTTTATCAATCTCGAAATTTAGTTGTACTTTTGTATCGATCAGCTCTGCCAAATTCTCATCAGTACTGTCTTCTTCTAGTAAATTAGAAAACTTTAAATTCAATACATTTTTTTTTGTTTTCTAACTCTTCCAATTCTTGTAGCCCACTGCCTCAGCCCTTGTTGAAGAGACTGAATTTTTTGCATTAAATCACCTAGATTAGACTCCCATAAACGCTTAACTTCTGCTTCAAAGGTTTCTTCAAGAACCCACCATGCTTTGAATTTAAAAATATTTGATCTTTCCATGTTTTCTTCTTTAATTGTAGTGATTAGAAGCGGGCAGTGATCAGACGTCGAATGCACCAAATGTTTAATATTAGCCTCCGAAAACATGGACAACCAACTTGCATTAGCCAGTCCTCTATCAAGACGTTCTCGAATATGTCTTTGGCAAATTTTTCCGTTCCCAAGTAAACCACCTTCCCGTATAGCCTACATCAATCAATTGACAGTCTTGTAACGTATTACGAAAATCTTCCATTCTTTTTCCCTCTCTGGGCAGACCACCTTTCTTTTCGAAACCATACATAATTTCATTAAAATCTCCACAAACAAGCCAAGGTTGCCCCTCATCACCCCTCAAACTTTTTAGAAGCTGCCAAGATTCATCTCGTTCTCTTGCGTAAGGAGAGCCATAAAAGCCTGTAAACCTCTACTTCTGGACAGTGTCTTGATCTTCAACTAAAACATCAATATGCTTTCTCGAAGAACTCCGAACTGAGATAGAAACATTTTCTTTCCATGCTAAGCATAACCTACCTTTTGAACCATCAGGATCCACTTCCAAGCCATTAAGAAAACCATAACTTCTATGCACTCGCTCCATCTATTTTTTATTAATATTTGTCTCTATAAAGAAGACTAGTTGGGGATTATATGTCTTCAGCGTTTGTCGAAGCCTTCGGATAGTCCGCAGGTTCCCCAAACCTCGGACATTTCAACTTAAGATTTTCATTGTGACCGGACGGCTTGTCTTTTGGCAGTCGCCGATAATAGAAGATCATTTCCCACCGAACTCCTCATCCGAGTCATATTTCCTTCATGCTGTTTTTTTTCCCTCCTCCTTAATAAGGACATAATCCTCTAAATCATGCTCCATTGTTGTGAAAGGCTGATCGGCTAATAAAGTCCTCCCTTCTTGTGAAGAATTAAGGGAAGAACCTACCAAATTAAATCCCAAAATCAGATCAATTAATGCTTTAGATTTTGACATATTGCTAACGTCTCACGCCTTTTGTTCTGCTGATTGTTGATTTCTGCCACTCACTTTCTGCCCATTGTCTTCGTCTTCACGTAACCATATGCTACTTATGGCCATCGCTCTATTTGATTGTGCTTTTAAAGATAGATCCCATCCCATATTATCCACTTCCACACCCAGTAACATTTTAGCTTCACAATACGAGTCACTATGACCTAGACGACCACAGTAAAAGCAGAAAAGAGTTAAACATTCATATTTGAATTTGATGTAAGAACAGATTCTTGCAAAAGACACCTGCTTTTTCCTTTTTAATGGCTTTTCGACATCCAATTTGACTTTAATTCTCATGAAATTCCTCCACCCTTTTCCCATATCAGAACTGTCATATTCAATCAACTCCCTAAAAAACTCCAATTTGCCTAGCCAAATTTTCAGAGAAAAACCCCACTGGAATATCGTGTATCTGTACCCAAAGAGGCGTGAATATTAGGGGGACTTTTAGAGGATCCTCCCCATTTTGAAGCTTATGAAAAATCAGAAGATGATAATTGAAAGTCCATAGAGTCCCTTTTAAAACACGATTCATATTCATAATGTGATAAAACTAAAACAGAAACCGTCTTTCCCCAAGATCTCTAATATGAATACCTCTAACCGGATGCCATAGATTTGCCAAAGTACTCTTTATTGCTGGAAAGTGGATGATACTTGCCGTCAAAAAAAGCCCACCAGACTAAAATTCTATTCTTCGTCTTCCACATTCGCCTCAGATTGAAATTGTATTACTACATCTTCTTCTTCTTCTATTGTTAGATCAGTAAAATCTCTTTTCATTATTGCAGATCGCGAAGAAAGTGCATAACCGGACGTTCTTTTACGCACTCTTTCTTAAGGTTAGGATTTTTTAATTTTGTTAGGGTTTGGGTTTTTTAGGGTTTAGGATTATGGTTTTAAGGATGAAAATCGCGAAAGTTTATAGGTAGATTTGAGGGGCCAGTGATGCGATAACATGCCACAGAACACATACATTTTATATGTCATGTTGGGATAGAACCATTACCCCAAAAACTTATCCTATGAAAGTCAGATTTTGGGGTGACGATGCTTAATATGATCACGAGTCAAAGTCTAAATGGAGGTATCAATCAATGGTTGTGATGTGGTCTCGGGTTCAAATATAACTCGGGGCCAGTTTACAGTCATTATGCAGTTATGAGTTTAAGCTTTTTGGATACCCACAAATGATGCCTTATATGTACCATACATAAGATTGAAGCCATAATCATAAGGAAAAATAGAAGGCTTTCCAGTGTAATCAACATATTTTTTTTCTTTATTTCTAGGCAATTGATATCATTAACATTTCATTCCTATCCGAAAGCTGACATCAAGGTAGACACAAAAGGACTCTCAGGCGGAGAGCGAATGTTTCAACAAAAGTAGAGGTCAAATTCAAGTCGGTGCGACAACGATTGTAGTTATTAATGGGTTGTTTAATAATGAAAATCGTTGTCACCCCGAAAGGAACATCACCTGTACTCCACCGAAAGAGTCATTGCCCGCCCGAGAGTCTTCCTGCGTCCACTGGCAGTGCGGACCTTCGAATAAGAAGGAAGTTTAAAGATGTCAACTATGTGGAAATTGAGAAAAAATTATGCTTATTATAACGAGAAACCCACAATTTTCCCTATGATTATGCCCTTAAACCTTTATATGGTATTTATAAGGCAACATTTTCGAGAATCCGAAAAGTTTGAACTAGTGGTCACGTAATGACTATCAAATGGCTCCCGTTATACTCTGATCCATGATCGCATAACGGTCGTCGATTGAGACCTTTACGTAGACTTTCACCCATGATCGTACAAAATAAAATAACCCTAGGGCCCGACTTCCACAGGATAAGTTTCAAAGGTAATGGTACCATCTTGGCAGGATATATGAAATGTGTGCGTTTCAGAGCGATATCCCATCATTGATGACTCAAAAATACCTCGAACCGGAAATTATATTAGCGACGAAAATTTTTAGCACTGAAGCGAGGAAGAAAACGGAGAGAGAGAAATATTATAAAGCGGAGGCATAGAAGCTGAGAGATGATGTTTTTGGGATGATAGAGTAATAAAGAGGAGTCTTTTTTATAAGCACAAGGAAAGGGTGAGATTACAAATTAAAAAATCTCGTGGTCGAAAATGCGTTGCAGGACTTGCATTTTCATCAAAAATCTTTAAAAGGTGCTTTAAATCTGCAAAAAAAAAAAAAAAAATTCGGGGTCAGGTATTTTTTTTCAGATTTTATGAAAAATGTTAGTAAAACTCACTTAACAAAGTACATGACTCTGGGAATCCCGGGTAAAATATGAAAGCATGTTTTGATGCATTGGATGCTCTTTGAAGCACGCGCCTGATTTTAATTAGTGATATGTGAAACGCGTTTTTGAGCACCAATGAGGGTTTCATTACCATTGTTGAAACCATTTTTTTGGAAAACGGGCCGACTTTAAAAAGAAAAACGGAGTCGCCACCAATCTTTTTGAAGTGTGATTGGGTCACTTTTAGAAAACATTTTGGTCTACAGATTTTAAGAAAAGCGGGCTCAAAGAGTGATTCACATGCGAGAAAGGATTAACACCTCGCAACGCCCAAAATTGGTACCGTGTTGATTGATTAATGTCCTTAATATCGAAAATTAGAAAATATTTTAGAATAGGAATCTTTAAAATGTTTGGATAACTCGCATTGGATATCGAAACTCTCTTGTTCGAAAAGATGAAATACCACATCCAAAGACGATAGGACACGATGTTTCACCTCAATACCAAGATCGTTCCATGATTTCCAAAATTCATGCATCCGATTTAAAAAAAGGGTATTCCACCATTTGGTCAAACTAAAAAAATCGAAACCCAGCACGATTGGGCACGATCCCTCGAATTTCCAAACATGAAATATTGCCTTATTTAGGAAAACACGATAAAGAATCTTTGAAGGATATTTAGTTGTTTGGACGAATAGAAAATCGAAACCCAGCACGATTGGGCACGAATCTCTCGAACTTCCAAACACGAAACATTGCCTTATTTTCAAGAAACGATCAAAATCTCTCAAGGATATTTAGCGATTTAGGCGAACGAGAAAATCGAAGCCCAGCACGATTGGACACAATTTCACGAACTTCCAAACACACAAAATTACCTTTGTGAAACCCTTTTTTAAGTATTTGAAAAAACCAAAAAATAGAAACGTGAAAATGTAGACACGATTAATAGGGAATGACAATAATGAAAACAAAGGGAGAAAAATAAACGATAATAATAATACTATTAATGTAATATAAAACTCATAATAAGTAATTAATAATGAAAAAAAAAGTCACGGTGATAATATTAACATTAATAAAAAATAATAGTAAAAGAAATGAGGGTATACTGATAATAATAAAAAATAGTAGATATAAAAAAATAATACAAATAAACAATTAAAGCAAACCATGATACATGTAATAATAGATATAATAGTATGTAAAAAAACAAAAATAATAAAGAAAGATGTTAGTAATAAAGTAATATAATGATAAATAATAATAATAGCAATAATAGTACTAATAAAATAGTAGAAATAAAAGAAAATAAAACATTTGAAAAAATATATGTATAATAGTAAATATAATAGAAATATAATAGTAATATATAATATAATAGGGATAATAAAATAATGATATAATAGGATATAATAAAATATAAGATAATAAAAGTATTAAATAAAATGTTAGTAATAAAATATAACAATAAATACAAATATAGTAATAATAATAAATATACACAAATGAATAACGATGGTAACAATGGAAATAATAATAACTATAATATAAAAATGAAAAAATAATAAAATATCGACAATAATAATAAAAGAGAAAAGAAAATCGAAAAAGAACCAAAAATAAAAAATAGAAGTCTTTGGGTAAAATTAAAAAAATAAAAGATGAGAAGGACTACTTTAAAACATGCATAAAGCAGGGGAACTAAAATGGCAATTAATCCCACTCCTCGATGCAAGACATTTAAAACGCGGACCAAAGCGTATCGAAAACCAAAACTGGGTAATTTAAATAATAAAGAAAAGTGAGGGGATGCAATTAAACAACTTCTCCCAAAAGGAGGCGAATCATGCAATTTACCCATTTGAGATAAATGCGCGTGGACCCCCACCATTAATGGCGCCGTTTGCTTTGTAATGCTTAAAAACATAAAAAACAAAATATTCTTCATTTTTAACCTGCTGTTTCAAAACAAAAGACTGAAACTCCCCTTTGTTGCTTATTTTCTAGGGTTTGAGTCCCTTAACCCTTCATTCGCCACCGTGTCTCCACCGGTCAGAGACCAATCCCGCACTGTAACGAAAGCACAGTAAACTCCTTACCTTTTCCTTTGTTTTGGATTTTTTGGGAAAAAATGTAGAAAGAAACTATATAGGAAGATAGGATATCGAAAATCACCTTTAAAAACTGTTTCCTATTCGAACATCTGCTTATTTTTACCAAAAGTTTGCTTGATTCAATGAATATTGTATATTGGTACTTCTGAAATACTGTGGGTATCTTTTGTGTATTTCCTCAAAAAAACCCCTTTTTCCCCTATTTACATTCGATTCTTTCCTTTTATATCCCAAAATCTCGAAAATAAAACCAATAAAATCAAAATACAATCTGTTTCTATTGTGTTGTTGCTTGGTCCTCCTTTTCTGCAGGTGTGGCGATGTGGAGAGGAGACGGCGTGGTCGGCGGAGACGTCGACTTGTGGAGGTCGCTAGACTTATGCAAAAAAAAAAATGGCTAGGGTTTTTCTGATTTGTTTGGATTTTGTGGGCTGTGTTTCTGGATTGAAATTTTGGGCCTTTTATTTGCTTTGGGCCCCGAGTTTAAAATTGGGCCTTACAGCTGCCCCTCTTTGCTTATTATCGTGTAACGAGAATAGAGCAAAGACTTTTAGAAGGGCCAATTTTGCCTCCTCTCGTTGGATCTTGACCTCTTGATGCTTCTTTTTCTTCAGGTAGCATTGCATTGACCCACTGCATCTTTAGTGGTATAGGAATTTTGTCTCGATCTACTCCACTCCTGCTCAGTAGAGATAATATCTGCTATTTTTTTAACCTGCTCCACTCCTGCTCAGTAGAGATAAGGCTTCAATCTTCGATCTACTCCACTCTTGCTCAGTGGAGATAAGATCTGCTACTTTCGATCTGCTCTACTCCTGCTCAGTAGAGATAAGATCTGTTGTCTTCAATCCGCTCCACTCCTGCTCAGTGGAGATAGGATCTACTATCTTTAGCCTGCTCCACTCCTGCTTAGTAGAGATAAGGTTTCAATCTTCGATCTGCTCCACTCCTGCTCAGTGGAGATAAGATCTACTACTTTCGATCTGCTCTACTCCTGCTCAGTAGAGATAAGATCTGTTGTCTTCGATCCGCTCCACTCTTGCTCAGTGGAGTTAGGATCTACTATCCTAGCTTTGCTCACTCACCTTTCGGTGAAGATAAGACTTGGTCTTTTGATCTGCTCCACTCGCTTTCATGAGAGATAAGATCCGCTTCTTTGCTTTGTTACCCTACTTGCTAGGGAATTGAGGCTCAATGTTTTCGACTGTTCCACTCCTCGCTTCGGTGGGATAAGGTCGATATTTTCGGCCCGTTACCCTACTGCTTAGGGAATTAAGGCTCGTCATTCTCGATCTATTCCATTCCTGCTCAGTGGGATAAGATCTGCTTCTTTAACTGTTACCCTCACCGCTTAGGAATTGAAGCTCAATGTTTTGACTGTTCCACTCCTTTCGGTGGGATAAGGTCCGATGTTTTCGACCGTTACCCTACTGCTTAGGAATTAAGGCTCGTCATTCTCGATCTGCTCCACCTCGTTTAGTGGGATAAGATCTGCTTCTTTAGCCTGTTACCCTACTGCTTAGGGAATTGAGGCTCAATGTTTTTGACCTGTTCCACTCCTGCTCAGTGGGATAAGGTCTGATGTTTTCGGCCCGTTACCCTACTGCTTAGGGAATTAAGGCTCGTCATTCTCGATCTGTTCCACTCCTGCTTAGTGGGATAAGATCTGCTTCTTTAGCCTGTTACCCTACTGCTTAGGGAATTGAGGCTCAATGTTTTTGACCTGTTCCACTCCCGCTCAGTGGGATAAGGTCTGATGTTTTCGGCCCGTTACCCTACTGCTTAGGGAATTAAGGCTCGTCATTCTCGATCTGTTCCACTCCCCGCCGGTGGGATAAGATCTCGCTTCTTTAACTGTTACCCTCTGCTTGGGGAATTGAGGCTCAATGTTTTGACTGTTCCACTCGCCTTGATGGGATAAGGTCTGATATTTTTTGTAACTCCCATCAATTTGCTATATTTTCCTATAGGGAACCTACCTGTAGAATTGATTTCATGGGGTATATGTTTATGCCAAATGATTAGGATGTCATGAAAAAATGCTCCTAACCATATGTATTATAAATGTTATGAATGAGTGCAAAATGTCATGAGAATGATCCAATTTTAACACTGGGGCTGTCGTTGCTTGCCATTTGTTAAGGTGACATTTCTGACGTACGTCTTTTGTTCAGCTGATACTTCTAACAGAGAATCAAGATGTAAATCCTTGCATAGTCCCTTTTCTTAAGTCCTTTGAGCCCTTTAAGCCTAGTTAGCTCTAAACAATTGTCCTGTTTTGGATTCTTGTATTATTTAGAGACTTTCGAGTAACATGCAAAACTTCTTTTGTGAAAGCATTATTAGTTCAATAATCATTATTTCAATGAAAATGCTTGGAAAAGATTATAATAATGGACGAAAAAATTAATTAGGAGCATAGCTAAAACAAATAAGATAGCAAATGCAATCAAGAAGAAAATTTATTGGCGGTGTATTTTGGAATGAGCAAATTAAGAATGGGTAAGATGGCAATTAGGTGCCCCAGATATCGCCGACTGAGCTTCTTTGTTCAAACTTCTTGAGGACCCTTTAAGCTCAATATGTGTTTAAGGGATTCAGAGTACCTTGCCGATGCCCCAAGATGTAACATACTTCCTCATTGTCAATTCAAGCGTGGCAAAGCTACTGTATGCCCCATCATGATTTGATCACAACTTGAGCCGCCCTTTTCGGGTTTTCGACTCAAAGTCCCTCTGGTCTCAAAGTGCCCTTTGCGGGTTTTCACCTTGGCCTCTCCGGTTTTTTTTTGAAAAGTCTCAAAGCGCCCTTTGCGGGTTTTCACCTTGGCCTATTTTCCTCTTAAGCGAAGTGTTTCTTGACTGAGCCTGCATTAACTGGGTTTGGCTGACTCTTGCCGTCCATCTTGGCTAGTATCAATGCTCCTCTATAAAAGACCCTCTTTTCGACATAGGTCATTTCCAATTAAGCATCTACTTTCCTCTGAAGTCCTTTTTCATAGGGAGGATCTGTTTTAATACCAAGTCTCCTTCATGGAATACTCTGAGGCGGACTTTCTTATTGTAAGCTCGCATCATCCGCTTCGTACAGATTGACCATGGCGAATGGCTTTTAGCCACTTCTCGATCGATTTAGATCGGTCATACAGAGAGTGAACCCATTCGCTTCGTCCAACTTGAGTTCGACAAAATCTAAAGAGTAAGAATTTCAACCCGATGGGCAAGATCAGTATCCACCATAAACCAATGAGAAGGATGTTGCCTCGGTGGGCGTCCTTGCCAACATTCGAGAAGCATAGAGGGTAAATGGTAACTAGTCTATGCCAATATTTCTGAGTTTCCATCATCTTTCAAAATCTTTTTTGAATGGTTTCTTTCTTTTCTTTTCTTCTTTCTTTCTTTTTCTTTTGTTTTGTTTTGTCTTTTTTTTTAGAATTCGAACTTGAACTCGAAGTTGAAATTGAACTTGATGATTGACCCTTTAACTTTGTCATAGGAACCGATCCTCACCATCTTAGTGGAATAATTGACAATCACGAAAATGAATAGGCGTCAACTAGATACTTTTGACGAAATCATCCCCGTAACATCTATACCCCATGTATAGAAAAAGCATATAAGTCATGTCTTCTTAATTTGGCATTTATGGCAACACTGATGAAATCTCCCTTTCATGGTAACCTCATCGTGCCTAGGCATATCTTGATGCGATCACACAAAGACATCTTTGGATTCTTTGAATAACTCAATGTCGTCTCGCTTTGTTTCTACGGTGGGTAATGTTTCGATCTTCACTCCTTTCCCAGACTCACAATGTCCACTGACCCTTTGTATGATAGAGTGTATTTTCATTTTATTTTACCATCCTTAACAGATCAATGGGTAAGTTATAATCTCTGACATCTTCAAAATATTCAGATCCTTTTAGACCCATATTTCACTCAAAAGGGAGTCCGAATAGCGTTGCTCATGTCCCGATATCCGGGTACCTATTGTAGGTACGAAGGCAAATTCAAAGAACAAGCGGTTCAAGATGATTATTTATAATCATGGATGAAAAATGAAAGAACATTCCAAAGAACAAAAGAATATATAGTATGACATGAAAAAAAATAAGAAAATATTTGCTCGTCATGAAACACAAACATGCATTTTTATTGAAAATAAAGATGTTTGAACAGGAGCCTATTTCACAAAAGATTCTTATTGTTTCTAGGCTTAAAAGAACAAGTGTGTTTTGAACATTACTCTGCGTTAGCTCTAAAAACTACAGGAGTTTCCTTCGCAGTCTAGTTATTTAAAACACTTTCAGGCTCATAGGGGCGAATGCCTTCTAGGCTTCCTTCATTCGATCCCTCCTCGAATACGGCGTTGATGCTCAAGGCTTTTAACATGTCTTCGGCCGTTTCTTCATTTGTCATTCCCAGTTTAGGAGGAATAATTCTTTTCGATATGAATACCTTGGATATATATGGAAAAGTAATTGATCCTCATTTGACCTCGGCGTCCTTCATTACTGACTCACTTCCTATGGTACATACGTTTTCCCCTTCCGCAAAGTCAAAAACTCCAACTCTTTATTATCTATTAGTCCTTGTACTAGGGCTCAATTATTTGCCTTCTTTGGATCTCATGGCCTTCCTTGTTATGGAACTCACAATAGTTCCTCGTACCTTGGGATTTGCCCCTTACGTCTTGTATGATTAAACCTCTTTCCACCATTCTTCTCCGGACCTCTCTCATCGGGTTCTTATTTACGCAACGTTCAACTTGATTCTTTTTCTGCGCTCTCGATTATCGTATTCATCCCATTATCAATGTGGTGGTAACGGATTTTCTACAACAAGCATCATTGAACTCCACAATGCCCATTTTGATGAGCCTCTCGACTAGCTTTTTGAAAGGAAAACAATTCTCTATCGGTGCCCCACTATCCTCGCATGGTATTCACATTGAGTGCTTGCATTGTACCATTTAGGATATGGGGTTGCAGTGATTCGAGTAGAGCAGGGGCTACTACGTGTGCGTCTAATAAAGTTTTATACAACTCCTTATACGTCACCCAGTATAGGAGTAAATTGGAATTTCTCGGTCCTTTGCCTCATGTTGTGCTCTTGTCTTGGTCGACTCTTTGCCCACACTATCGCTCTCGGTTGGGTAATAGTAATAGGTTTAGGATAACCCGAGCTTATATTTCCTACTTCACCTTCCTTTTCTTCTTGGCACGCTCTTCTTGTGCTCTCTCCCCGCCTCTATCTTCCCACACCGATCGCGTTCTCTATCATCTCGTCTGACATCACCATGTCTACAAAACTCTTAGTCGTGCCTTCTAACATGTGGTTAATGAAAGGTGCCTTCAAGGTATTGATGAAGAGCATGGTCATTTCCTTTTCTAATGTGTGTTTGGACTGCGTGGCGACCTCCCTCCATCTTTGGGCATACTTTACGAAGCTTTCACTTAGCTTTTTCTCCATGTTCGCAATGTGATCTGTCAGGTGCTATGTCGGTCACATGGCCGTAATGCTTGATGAAAGCCTGCGCCAAATCTCTCCACGATATGATTTGGGTACAACTCAACTGGTTGTACCATTTTGCCGCACCCAATCGACTATCCACGAAAGCAATGGATCAACAATGGTCATTGTTGACATATCCGTCATTCTCCGACGAACATCGTAATATGGGCCTCAGGGCAGCTAGTCCCGTTGTACTTTTCGAACTCTGGCATCTTGAACTTTGGAGGAAGTACTAAATCTGGGACTAGACTCAGCTTCTTAGCATCCACTTCGCATTGGTGACCAGCACTTTCCAATGCTTGAAACTTCTCTTCTAGCCATTTGCATCGATCTTCGAACTCTTTTGGAAGCTCTGCTTTTACTTTCTCCCCTTCTGTCACCTCATCGAAGTCTGGGACTATTGGTTTTATCAAATTGACTTCGGGGTTAGAGCTCAAGCCTGCGGGGAAGTTTTCCAGTGCCGGAGTACCGATTGGTGCTGAGGTTTGATATTGACCGATACTCTTGGTGGTTGCACTTGGGAACTTGTCGTGGCCAGGCCCAGAGGGCAAGCAAAATCTTCATCATCTTCTCCAGTATCGACCATAGGCCTTTTTCCGTTTCCAGGCCCTCCAGTCAACAACTGTGTTAGCTGGCTCATCATGCTTCTCTGGGATTCCAGCATTTGATCCCTCATATCCTGTTGGATCTTGGCTAACTGCTCTTGCATCTGAGCTTGCAATTGGTCTTGCAGTTCTTTCTGCATCTGCTCTAACCTTTCCATCCTTTGATCTATTGCTCTTATCTTTTTTCGAGTGTAATAGCGGTGTTCCAGGATCACTATAATACAACCTCTCATTAAAAGGGTTGTCTTATGATATTTAATGCAAATGATGTGATGCAATGCAAATGCATAAAATCCAATGCAAATGAATGAATGCAAAAAATAAGAGGCATTGACTCTGAATTCAGTTACATTAGAAAAACTTTACTAGAAAATAAATTTCTTTACACAAAACGGATCGCATACACGGCCTTGTCCTCATAGCCCAAGTGAAAACATGAATCCCTTCTTCGTAAAAGTCAAGTCTTGCAAAATTCTAATAGATACTTCCTCTAACTCCTTTTGCTTGATCTGGATCGCTACTCCATTCACTTGTTAGCTTCTTCAAGAATGCCGAGACGTAGTAATCTTGAATAGTCTTGTCAACTCGAATCCTCGGGTGATAAGGTCTTGTATTCCTTCACGGACTATCGCCTTCTCTCGTTGTATTCACTTGGACTATATTCGGATGACCGTGTTATAATCCACTTTATCAAAAATCCATTTTCTTATGACCAACTTTTCTATTTAGTAATCGAATTTGAAATCAACACCTCTTTTCTATGATGTGAATGCAATGCAATCAAAACAAAATAAAACCCGTCAGTACAAGAAAAATAAATAACATAGAACCTATCGGGTGACCACTAGGGTTTGACATGGTTCTACCTAGGTAGGCCCTTAGGTTTTTACATGTGGTTTAGTTCTAAAGAAACGGTACTGAACCAGTGATTCCTCAATCCTCACCCATTATAGGCTCATCGATTGAGTTCGATTCGAGGAATACATTTCCTATGGCCATGCGGAGGTGAAAACCTCACGGAACCATAGGTACGGATGTATCCTAGCATCCCCTAGCCCATGCGGAGGTGAAAACCTCACGAAGGCATAGATTTTGCTCCCCTTAAGGTGTGACCACAACAATCATGCAATATGAATGCAAAAAAAAATATTCTATGTGTCTCAAACCAAAACAGATATATGACGCGACACGACTCATGCAAATGAAAACGAAATCAAAAATTTATTTTCAATAAAAGGACATTAATCAACTAATTTTACGACTTGACTCTCTTATTAGTCCCCAGTGGAGTCGCCAAGCTGTCGAAACCATTTTTTTTGGAAAACGGGCCGACTTTAAAAAGAAAAACGGAGTCGCCACCAATCTTTTTTGAAGTGTGATTGGGTCACTTTTAGAAAACATTTTGGTCTACGGATTTTAAGAAAATGGGCTCGGGAGTCGGTTACGCACGAGGAAGGATTAACACCCTCGCAACGCCCAAAATTGGTACCGTGTTGATTGATTAATGTCCTTAATATCAAAAATTAGAAAATATTTTAGAATAGGAATCTTTAAAAATGTTTGGATAACTCGCATTGGATATCGAAACTCTCTTGTTCTGAAAAGATGAAATATCACATCCAGCACGATAGGACACGATGTTTCACCCTCAATACCAAGATCGTTCCATGATTTCCAAAATCCATGCATCCAATTTTAAAAAAAAGGGTATTCCGCTATTTGGTCAAACTAAAAAAAGTCGAAACCCAGCACGATTGGGCACGATCCCTCGAATTTCCAAACATGAAATATTGCCTTATTTAGGAAAACACGATAAAGAATCTTTGAAGGATATTTAGTTGTTTGGACGAATAGAAAATCGAAACCCAGCACGATTGGGCATGAATCTCTCGAACTTTCAAACACGAAACATTGCCTTATTTTCAAGAAACGATCAAAATCTCTCAAGGATATTTAGCGATTTAGACGAACGAGAAAATCGAAGCCCAGCACGATTGGACACAATTTCACGAACTTCCAAACACACAAAATGACCTTTGTGAAACCTTTTTTAAGTCTTTGAAAAAAACAAAAATAGAAACGTGAAAATGTAGACACGATTAATAGGGAATGACAATAATGAAAACAAAGGAAGAAAAATAAACGATAATAATAATACTATTAATGTAATAAAACTCATAATAAGTAATTAATAATGAAAAAAAAGTCACGGTGATAATATTAACATTAATAAAAAAATAATAGTAAAAGAAATGAGGGTATACCGATAATAATAATAAAATAGTAGATATAAAAAATAATACAAATAAACAATTAAAGCAAACCATGATACATGTAATAATAGATATAATAGTATGTAAAAAAATAAAAATAATACGAGAAAGATGTTAGTAATAAAGTAATATAATGATAAATAATAATAATAGCAATAATAGTACTAATAAAATAGTAGAAATAAAAGAAAATAAAACATTTGAAAAAAATATATGTATAATAGTAAATATAATAGAAATATAATAGTAATATATAATATAATAGGGATAATAAAAATAATGATGTAATAGGATATAATAAAATATAAGATAATAAAAGTATTAAATAAAAATGTTAGCAATAAAATATAACAATAAATACAAATATAGTAATAATAATATATATACGAAATGAATAACGATGGTAACAATGGAAATAATAATAACTATAATATAAAAATGAAAAAATAATAAAATCTCGACAATAATAATAAAAGAGAAAAGAAAATCGAAAAAAACCAAAAATAAAAAATAGAAGTCTTTGGGTAAAATTAAAAAAATAAAAGATGAGAAGGACTACTTTAAAACATGCATAAAAGCAGGGAACTAAAATGGCAATTAATCCCACTCCACGATGCAAACATTTAAAAGCGCGACCAAATCAGACGAAAACCAAAACTCGGTAATTTAAATAATAAAGAAAAGTGAGGGGATGCAATTAAACAACTTCTCCCAAAAGGAGGCGAATCATGCAATTTACCCATTTGAGATAAATCGTGTGGACCCCACCATTAATGGCGCCGTTGCTTTGTAATGCTTAAAACATAAAAAACAAAATATTCTTCATTTTAACTCATTGTTTCAAAACAAAAGACCAAACTCCCCTTTTGTTGCTTATTTTCTAGGGTTTGAGTCCTTAACCCTTCATTCGCCACCGTGTCTCCACCGGTCAGGCGACCAATCCCACACTTTGAACGAAAGCCCGTAAACTCCTTACCTTTTCCTTTGTTTTGAATTTTTTGGGAAAAAATGTAGAAAGAAACTATATAGGAAGATAGGATATGCGAAAATCACCTTTAAAAACTGTTTCCTATTCGAACGCGTCGCTTATTTTTACCAAAAGTTTGCTTGATTCAATGAATATTGTATATTGGTACTACGAAATCATGGGTATCTTTTGTGTATTTCCTCAAAAAACCCTTTTCCCTATTTACATTCGATTCTTTCCTTTTATATCCCAAAATCTCAAAATAAAACCAATAAAATCAAAATACAACTGCTTTACATTGTGTTGTTGCTTGGTCCTCCTTTTTCGCAGTGTGGCGGCGTGGAGAGGAGACGGCGTGGTCGGCAAATGAGACGTGCGGCTTATGGAGGTCGCTAGACTTGTGGTATAAAAAAAAAATGGCTAGGGTTTTTCGATTTGTTTGGATTTTGTGGGTGTGTGTTTCGGATTGAAATTTTGGGCCTTTTATTTGCTTTGGGCCCCGAGTTTAAAATTGGGCCGTACAACCATTATTTGACGAAAGCTTCCTCAGAAACGGATTTTAAAACACGCATCTTATGGGATTGAGATGCTTCGTTATTTAATAGTCATGCACATAATAATGAGGTACCTTTAAGAACTTCGTCAATGGGCAATTATATTGTATTTATTTAGATTCCTCAAATTTGAGTTCGGACAATAAATATTGTTTAAAACTTTTGACTTAGTTGTAAGTTTTTATAAATAGGTAATACAATATGATTCTATTTTATGAGCTTCTAAGTATGTTAAAGGATCTGGTTTAGTTGTGGCACCCTTTTCTCAGACTCAACGATTGGATTGGGTAAGGGTGTTACACTCGACAATGAGTTTGGTCTGGATAGCAAGTTAGATAGGCAAGCCTCGATTTTGGTAGTATCAAGGAAGCGAGACAAGATTTGTCACTATTGTAAGAAGTTAACCACGTCAATGCAGATTATTACAAACTGTGAAATAAAATGGCTACTGAGAGCAACAAGGAAGATTAAGTTGGTGCTAATTTGGTTGATGACAAGAGTTATGATTTCTTGTTGGAACAAATGAAAGCTCTAATCTTACATCCGAGTTGATCCTCGATTTAAGGTGTTCTTTCCACATGTGTCCCAACAGGATTGATTTTTCATATACATTTTAGTTGAAGGTGAAGTTGTGCGTATGAGGAATGGTTCACCTAATAAGGTAATAGGTATTGGTATTGTTCAGATCAGAATGCATGACGGGACAATCAAGACAATGTTAGACGTTAGGTATGTACCTAGTTTAGGAAATTTGGACTCAATGGGTTGTAGAATTAACATCGAGTCAAGCAACATTAAGGTATCTCGTAGGTAGAGGTGAGCATAGTCGCCCGGCCCGAAGGCCCGCCTAAAATGTGGGAGGGTTTGGGCAAAAATATAGGCCCAAAAAATGGGCTTGGATAAAAAATAAAGCCCGTTTAAAAAACGGGCCAGGCCTCGAGTAAGGCATTTTTGGCTTGGCCCGGCCCGAATTCACTAAAGTATAAATTTTTTATTTTTTAATGTTATTTTCTCCCTATTTTGCTACCATTTTACTATTATGTTGCTACTCTTTTGTTGTTATTGTTTGGATATTGTATAAACTTATTTTATTGTTAATTTTGTTATTCTTTTAAAGACATTAATTAATTTTGTTATTATTTTAGAGACATTTGCTTGTTAAGTTACATCTATCTTAGTGTTATTTAAGTATACATATTTTTTAAAATTTATTTTCAATTTGTTGGAAAATATTTATTTTGATGTTTTTTAATATTTTTGATGTATTATATATATTTTAAAACTATATAAAAATTAATATAGGCAGGCCGGGTTAGGCTCGGGATTTAGCATTTTTATCCAGGTCGAGCTTGGGCAAAATTTTAGGCCCATTTTTCGGTTCGGGCCCTGGCCTAGCAAACGGGCCTAAAATTTTAGTTGAGCCTGGCCCGGCCCGACCCATGCTCACCTTTACTCGCAGGGCTCTCATTTTGATGAAAGGCAAAAGGATTGACAGTTTTTATGTTCTGGAAGGATCAATGGTGATCGGTGAAACAGGACTTTCCTCGTCTATTAAGGAGTCGAAGTTGACTCGTTTGAAGCGGAGGCAACTTGGTCATACGATGGAAAAAAGTATGACCATTTTGTATAAGAAAGGTTCTTTTTTGGGTGCATGTTTTGAAAAGATAAGGCACTGGGTTCATGAAAATCATATTCGAGTCAATTTTGATTTGGCAGTGCACAAGTCGAAAACTAGAAGTCTTCCAACTTCAAAGTTCAAGTACAACTTCGACTTAGTTAATATCTTGTATAATTCAAGATAGGCCCGTGACGGGCTTTGGAAAAAAAAAGGCATTGTGGAAATACGAGTCAAGATGGAGATTTGTAGAGTATGTCTCGCATTTTGGTCAGAATAAGGCACAAATAGAAAGTGACGTTGTGACAAGAAGCCATGCGACGTCGTAACGACATGACGACGAAAACATGAGAGAAGCAAAAATGACGTGGTGACAACATGATCGGGGATGTGGCGACGTGTCATGCAATTTTCTCAGTTTTCTTCTTCTAGTTAAACTATGAGTATTTGTTTCAATCGAACTTTGATTAGTGTAGATTATTTGACCTACGAATTTAACCTATAAATAGGTCTTTTTTTCAACCCTAGAAATATTAACACATAACACATTTAGGTATTAGATTTTATAAACTTTTTGAGAATTTTGTGTTTATGTTTTGAGGGTTTTTATTTCGAGTTCAGGGTTTAGTTTTATACCATCTTTGATGGTTTTCCACCTAAAATATTTGTGTTCAATCTTTTCAATTTCTTCATTATTTTACTTGTCCGTTGCTTAATTGGATTTATCCCCAACAATAATGAAACAAAAGTTCATTTTTTTAGAAAGTTAATTTTTGAAATAAATTACAAAGAAATAATAATAAAATCTGCTAATGAGCTTCATAATCATTAAAATAAATATAAATTAAGAACACGGACTTGCTAAATTAAAACAATTTAAAACAAATGAGGGTTAAATTAGAAAATTGACTAAAGTTAAGAGACCCATTCTGTAAAAATATCAAGAACAATAAATATTAAAACCATTCTCACGTGAATGGCTAACTTGGGCAGTAGGTTTGCATTTTAATAAAAATTTAATATATATATTTTTAATTTTATTTTTAATAAAAATCCATCAAACCCCATCTTCATTACCCACTCTCTCATTGGTATTTTATTAAATATTTACGTTGATATATTAATAATATTATTAAATAATAATTAAAAATGAAATTAAAATTGCACCAGGGCACGAATTTATGATTAAATAAAAACTGAAATCAATAAATTACAGAAATTAAATTGAAAATGTAACATTTTTGAACGACTTCCCCTTCTCTCACTCTCCATTTTTATTTTCAAAGAAAAATACCTAAGTTGATCCTTCTAAAATAAATACCAATATATAATATAAATAATACACAAATAAATAATATTTAAGTTAAATTAAAGGGATAAATTAACTTTTTAATTTCTATTATCTAATTTTTAAATTCATGTTTAAACATTAACTAAAAATTAATTATAGATAATATATAATTATTAAAATAAATATATATAATTATAGGAATATATATTAAAAGATAAAAGATATTTTAAAATTAAATATTTTGAAAGGATAATTTAGTTAGAAAATATAATTTTTTTAAATTATAAAAATTAAATGGATAATAAAATTTAATAAATTATTTAAATAAATATAAAAGGGAATGTGTCACTTATCGCAATATAGATTTATATACCTTGTTATATTTTATATATAATATATTTTAAATTAATATTTATATAAATGTTAAACTATTTGACAAGTCTCAAGATAAGATTAAGCAATTTAATATATATGGATTAATTTTAAAGTAAATAATTAATTTTATAGATCACAATTAGGTTTTCGTAGTTCAAAGAGGAATATTGGTGAGACTCGAATTTAACAAATAAATAAAGTATGAAAAAAATTAAATTATTATTTTTAAAATTTTATCTATTTTCTTTAGAATTAAATGAATAAAGACAAAAAATTATTTTTATAATAAATGAAACTAGTTTGTTCCTAATTCTATAGTATAGGGACTTGCAAGACAATTTAACCACACATAAACATAGGCCAGTATTTGGTACACTGATAATGTATTTTTTTTTATTCCACAAGCAATCTTAAAATATAGACATGTGTTTTTTTTATTATAAATATTTTACTATATCCCTATAGACCACTTGTTAACTCCCGATTCAACTTATGAAGTCTAAAAACTTTAATGATCTATTCGAATCAAAAATAAATAAATAAAAAGGGAAATCTAGTTGAAATTAATTATGAGGGTTTATTTAGAAACTATTTGTAAACGGTGAAAGTGGAAAAGTAGTATGATGATACATCATTAGAAGATTGTACAAGGAAGACGGTAGATTATCTAAAAGAAAGGGTGCAAAAGAATATATATAAATAAATGAATTCTTTTGATTGGACCAGGCATCACTTTTTGTATTGGGTGTGGATAAAAGATCTTCCTATGTTATACTATTCAATTCTCGACGGTGAATCGATTTAATAGCCTAGATATTGTTATTCATGATATTGATTCGATTCGAGTATCCAAAATTCCAAATTTATAATATTTAAATTGCAAAATATTGGAATATTCAATTTTCACTATTTATCAATTTAATATTCCAATCCTTCAACAAACTTGAAGCTTACATTCATAGTATTGGACACCTTACTTTTGCATATTAATAGGAAGGTATAATTATACCTTTAGTACATGTACTCTTTTAACATTTAAAATTTAGTTCTTTTACTTTCATTTCTAATAATTTAGTCATTTTACTTGTTTCATTTGAAATATAAAGTCCAATTGACAATTGTGTTAATAGGATTTTGTTAATTTTAATACGTGGCATTTCAATATTCAAATGTCTCGATTTAATTATTAAGGTTCAAATAATAACACATATTAAGACTTAACGGAAGTTAGTTAACAACGTTACTAATTGAACTTTATTTTTTAAATCTATCAAGTAGAGGAACTGAATTTCTAAAATTAAAAGTAGAGGGGATAAGTTTTAAAAATTCGAAGAGTATAGGGCTGTGGACATAATTAGATTGAGAAGCTTAAAATATCCTCCAAGTCCCTATACTCTTCACACATTTGGAACTTAGTTTTATACTTTTTATTTAAAGGAATTTAGTCATTCTATTTTTTGAATTTAAAAATATAAATCCAATTGCTAGCACTATTAAAATTATTTTGTAAATTCAAGTATTACAACGTTATTTTTTAGCTACATGGATACCGAGTGAGTAATTTTCTTATTTCAAAATGTTCCAAGTAAATTTAACAAAGAATTTTACTAGTATTTATAATTGGGTTTGAATTTTGAAAATTTTAAAATAAAGAAATTAAACTTTTGGAAGTTAAAGTAAATGGACTAAATTGCAGATGTATAAAATGTAAAGGATTTGAAACATATTTTAACCAAATGAGAGAAAAAGAGAGAGAAATTTGTAAAATGAAATAAGCAATAAGATAATAGTGTGTTGTCAATTGACCTAACAAACAAGTGACCACTTTAAGGAAACTCATAAAGTAAATATTTTTGAAGTTGAAAGATGGAGAGTGCATGCTTGTAATTTAATAATGATGGAGCTATCACCACCTTAAAAAACACATATAATAAAAAATTTATATGGAAAAAGAAATTATTTAATTATTAATTATTGATAAAAATTAGTAAATGTAAATATAAGAAAATTGTTTTGCATATTTTAAAATTTTAAGCAAATTACCTATTTAACTCTATTAATATAATATTTTTTAATAATTTACGAGTTAATGATCGATTAATCATAAATAAAATTGATTTTTATTTGTAGTTCTGGCCGAGTTATTATATTAATATTTTAGTTTAATTTACGATTTAACCGTTTATACTTGTTTATGAAATATAAATCAAATTACATAAATTAAATTCTGGGTTAAAATTATAAAGAAATACTACTTTATATACCAAAATGAATAAAAAAATATTAAGTACTAAAATTGAAAACTGAGTATTCTTTAAAACTCAAATCATAATTTTTTTTTTTTCTACTTTCTCACCCATGCTCGAGGAAGACAAATTACCTCAATTTTATTTTATATTATAATTAAATTTAAGTTAAAATGTTTTTATTGTTAAATAGTAATTCATGTTGAGTAATGTCGAATTTATAAAACCTTATAAAACTATAGGTACGAGCTAAATCTATTAAATTTTGGATAAATAATTTGCTTAATGTCAGATTTAGTACTTGAGCTTTGATAAATCTTTTAATATGAGATTTGAACATTCAAAATTTTGATTTTGATTTTGATACTTGAACTTTAAATTTATTTATCAATGTGGTACTGTTAGTAGGAGCAGAGTCATAAATTTTTTTAGGGGCGAAATCAATTTGTAATTTTATGATAATAAAATATAATTTTACCATTTTAATAGTTTATATTTTATAATTTTTAAAAATTAAATAAAATTTTTATCATTTTAGGGACCAAAATATAATTTTACCTTTATTAATATAAAATTTTTAAAGATTTAAAAGATCTAAATGAAACATTTTCCATTTTAGGAGGCTAGGGCTCCTGCCAACCCCTAGTTTTGCCCTTAATTGTTAGTCGATGAAGTGTTAATTCAAAAAGTGACACATGGTGGTGAATGTGAGATTTCTTTTCCTCTTTTAATTCCACCAGGGACCTGATAATAAATATACCCTCTTCTTTCCTTTTCACTCGTTGCAGAATGGTTTTGTTGAAAAAATGGAAGAAACCACCGTCCACAAAGCCCAAAAAACACTTAATCCACTAATTAAACCTATTAATGAATCAAATTAAACACGATTTCTTAACTCTCCCCGAAATTAATTCTCGAAAATCTCTCGACCTAACTTCTCGAACAACCTCCAGCACTAAATCTTGCATCAACACAAATATAGTTGAGTGTTTGAAGGTTTTGAGAAGATTTTGAGAGAATATCAAAGTTTAAGTACCTTGAGGAAGAAATCGGCAACCACCACGGATTCAAGATTTTATTTCAAGGGGGGTGAAATTTTTAATGTAAAAAAGTGTCTATTCTTCTCATATATATATATATATATATATATTCTTATTAAATAAATTAATTTAATATATATTTTAAAAAAAGCATGAATAATTTAACTATGAAAAAACTAAAAGAAAAAAAATCACATTATATAAAATCAAATTTTTTTTTCAATATGCAAAATAGAATAACTAATACTATCATTCAGGAGCTTGAGATTGAGAAAACTTGATATCTCGTTCAAGAGGTTGAGAAGATCAAATATTTAATTTTTCTCCACTAATAACAGAAGGTTGAGGAACCGATTAATCATTATTGCTTTCTGACGCCCTTTTCTTGAAAAAATATTCAATTTTTTGTTAATCATAATTTAATTGAAAAACCTGAAGACTATAATAATATATTAAACAACAACATATTAAGAAAAAAAAACAATAAGTCAAATAAATAAAGAACATAATTTATGCAAAAAATTACTAAGAGGTCTTTTATGTAAGGAGCCCAGAGAAAGATAATTTGTATTTTTTACTCTGTGCTTGCTGTCTCGGCATCAAACTCTTTTCTTTTTATGTCAGCAGTGTCGGCACCTTACTGGAGGAAGATAATTCTTTAGCAAGACATACAAATCAAAATATAAGAAAATTAATATTGAGCCTCTAAGTTTAGCCTTTCGAGGCTCCTCATATTATTATTATTATTATTATTATTATTATTATTATTAAAGTCATATAATTAAAATTGAAAAATATTTTGTTAATATAAAGAATAATCTTATGACTTAAGAGTCAAATTTTATGAAATACAAATTGGCCTGGGAGTTAATGTTATACAATGTGGACACCAAATTTAAAATACATAATAATTTATATATAAAATTCAAAAATCTGAAATTTCTAATGAGGTGATCACCCTCGTGCCCCATGGATCTATTCCTAGTAAGGACGGACTATTTATGTATTTAATAGTAGGACTCTTATATTATAGGTGTCTTATTGTTGTTGGAGAGTTGCTAGTTGAGTAATGACTGATCATATTCACGGATATAAATTAAGGATCTGCTTGTTTACATGTAAAATGTTTTACACTACGTTTGTTTTACGAAAACAACTTAGTGAATTACCAGTTAACGTAAAAAACCTCTTTTTTTTTTTTATAAAATAACTTACCCTTCTAAAAACTCCTCTATATGTAAATTTATTTTTATATAAAATTAACTTAAATCAAACTTAATATTATTATATTGATAATAAATTTTATTTTTAAAATATTAAAATATTAATATAAAATATTATATTTTTAATATTATTACACATACATATTTAATTATTTATATTCAATCATACAATAAATAATTAATATAATTTATTATTTTAATAAATTATTTAATATTTTAATTTTATTTTAATAATAAATTTTAAATAATATTCTTTACATATTATTGAAAATACTCAATATTAATATTTTAATAATAAATATTTATTACAATTATAAATATACTAATAATAAATATTTTGTAGTATAAAGGTTAAAATATGTCATAAGTCTATGTACTCTTCACAAATTTACAATTTAGTCTCTGTACTTTTATTTTCAAGAACTTAGTCCCTACTTCTAAGATTTAGAAATTAAGTCCAATTGTTAACATTATTAATTTTTTTGTCAATTTTATTGATGTCACATTTTAAATAAAAAGTACTTACTTGATAGTCATGTAACTAAAAAATGACATTGTAATGAATCAATTTAACAAAAAAATTTAATACATGCAAAAACATTATAAAACATAAATCTATATAAACTCAATTAAATAATGAAAAGATAAGAAAATCTCAAATGTATATTTATTTCATTAAAAACAACATTTATGAAATATTTTTAAAAATTTGTCAAACAATAAAATATATTTTATACAAAATCATCCAAACGCTAAAAATATTAATTTTTTTAAAAAATAAAATATTTTCTAAAAATTATTTTCCGACACCATTTTGAATAAAACAAACTTATCTAACAATATATTTATGCATGCAAGAGAGGATAGTGTCTTAAGGCAGGCTAATCTACATGATTCGATTTTCGTTGAGTCGGCTAATGCGCCGAGTATATTCGGTGAGAAAGTTCCTTCCAAATAAAGCGTTAAAATTGACATTTTTAACGTTGGACCCAACGTAAAATTATTTTCATATATTCATACATCACATTTATATATATATAATAATCACATTTATGTAACTATTAACGTGTTTGTTTTTCCTATACCAAGACTAAATACAGAAACAGTATAACATATGTTGGACTGACATGTTATTTATTAGATTTTGAGATGTTTATATTGCATCATTTATATGCTTTTGTTGCATTGTATTCGTTGTGTTTTAAGTTTTCTTTTAAGACACTTTTGATCATCGGACAGACAACGTTAATATAATAATAAATTTAATTCTTCACGTTCACAGATTGTATAATTTAATCCTAGTAATAACATAAACTTCTTTGCTTGAATTTAATTATTAATATTAATATAATTTTGAGTAATAAAAAAAATTCAGCACCACGGCCGTACACCTCTACATCAGTTACTTTGTTCCCATTATTCAAGAGCAACTTAAAACCTTGTGTTATCACTTCAAAGTTTAGAGTTCAAATTTTGGTGTTAAACATTCCCTCGCCAGATTATAATAATTGTACACACATAACAAAAAAAAAAAAAAAAACCAAGCAGCTATGCTTGTCATTTTGTTTTCCTTGGAACATTGGATGAACTTACAACTCAACAAAGGAGTAAATTTATCAATTTTTTATTTGGCAAAGGAAGCAGAGAAGGAAGAAGATTTAGTTCAGCAAAGTGTATATATTATTAATTGTGAATAACTATGGAGAAAAACATAGGCATATATAACTAGAGAAATCCCACTATGCCTAGTTTATATATATATATATATATATAGGCATATAACTGGTCATGTATCTTCAAGAATCTCTCTGTGAACATGCATGCAAGAGGTGCTGCAATACTTGTAATTATACCTGTGAAAGGGCACTTTTCCAGCCAATGATGTATTACAACATGAGCAGCTAATATCACCTGGACCTGATAATCCATTTTTCGATTGTAAACTAGTAGTTGATCCTACTGTCGTGCTACTGCCTTGAGCATCACGGCTGTGGATGGCGGCAGCTGCTGCTTCAGCAATCCTCCTCTCAGCAGCGGCGGCTCTCTTTTCCCTCTCAAGAGCCTGTGCCCTCTTTAGTTCCTCCTGTTCAGTAACACAGCAGGAGGGGGGAAATGTAAGAACAGTCTGAACATTGCTTAATTTGAGGGGATTTAAAGTGAAAAATAACAGAAGAAAAACTAAATATTCAACGGAGAAGGCACTGTTAAAATCAATAATTTAATCCCACCTCTTTAGAGATTCGCGATATACCAACTGATTGGGATTGCCATCCCTTTGAAACCGAGGCTACAGTGGCCTGATTTTGTGAAACTGCTACGGTTTTCTGGGACTGGGCAGCCTCAGCCTGCATATCAATATGGGAATTCAAACCAAGTGTGTCAACATTCCTAATAAGCATCAAGAAATTCATTGTGACGAAGCCTTACAACATGATTTCAAGAAAATACCAAATTCCGTTCCCATGGATGGACACGTAGTTACAGTACAGATACTTAGACATGCACATTCTCTTGAACATAAAAGGCAATTTCAAAGTCATCTCTGATCTCCAATATCAAACAGGAAATTGAACTAAAAGGGCATATATGATGAACACGTGTATTATTATAGTTTTACTCAATGTTGGATCCAAGATAAGAGCAATTTTTCTTCTTTCGATCACATATTCTTTAAATTTTCGGGGAAGGGTGTTGAGCATGAAATTTTGGGACAGTAATTAATAGGGAATATTTACCTCAGCTTTCTTTTCCCTGGCTCTACGCAATTTCTTTAGTTCCTTTGCTCTCGCTTTCCTCTTAGACTCTTTCTCTGCCTGATACATCCATACACAGAGAAAGTCATCAGAACTCAGAAGTCAATATGGAATATAAAAACACTGCATAAACGACTTAATTTACCCAAGGACGGCAACAACCAAAGTTATTAAATGATGCGATGTTCCACAATCAAGAAGAAAAGAAATATTGAAAGAATAATAAATTCTATGGAGACTGATGAAATAATTCCCATTCTTTGATGGAGTGCATGTGCATTGGTGAATGAAAGAGAAAAGAGGTAGCATACCATGGTAATACTAAAGCAAAATCTGGCAGCATTAAACATATTAATCAAAGAAAATATGCTTCTATTGACTTTGAATAATTCATGTTTGATCTCATGATCGACCGCTATGCAAAGACACTTATTCTTTATAGGAAGAAAGAATATCTCATAACTGATAGTTATGCAAAGATTTTTACCTTTTATATGAAGAAAATATTGAACAATACTCAGCCTGCTTAATCCATAGCTACTTAGATAACCTTAACTATTTATAGTGTACTATAATGCATAATCAGAGGTTAAGCAAATCAACTGCCAATAAGATTCTTGGTGAATGCTCTGATATAAGATCAAGGAAGATAGATAAAATACCTGCTTGGCTGCTTGAGATTCCTCCATTTCTTTAGTTAAGGCGCTAGGAACTTTAGCAGCATTCCAATCCCACTTCTCAAGGTTTGAAGCCATGAACCGTCTAAAAGTATTCCTGACTTCCTTCTCATTGGCCAGCATATATGGGGTTCGCCCTCTTTGGTCTTTAATACAGGGATCTAAACCCTGCTCCAGGAGTTCCAGAACTTTTTGAGCATCTCCGGATTGAGCTGCTTCATGCAAAGGTGTTGAAGTACAAACAACTTCATTATCACTCTCGCTTGATAGAGTATCAGATTTTACATTGATTGAAGCACTTTTAGAAGAATCCCTACAATTCAAGTCATTCCCTAGTTCCTCTTTGCAATGGTCTAGGTTGCCATTATCATTGGTACTATTACTTAACAACATGTCTTCTTTGGTGCTAGGTGGAATTTCTTTCTCCTCCACTTCATAAGAAACTTGTGTGACTTGGCTATATATACGCTTGGCCTCCTTTAAGGTGGGCCTACGAACAGTTAATGGAACATTTCGAATGGCACAAAACTGGTGACTGAAACAAGGTTTATCCCCATTGAAAAGCACGTTTCGATTGCTTGAAGGAGCATGAATGAAAACGCAAGATGATGCATCAAAATAAGACTTCCAAGAAGCAAGCAACTCTTGAATTTCCTAAACATTAACATCACAGGTACCAGTCAACATTTGTGGAGTTCAAAGCATTTTCACTGGAACAATGCTAGGTATCAAGATGGTAACATAACTGACAAAAACAAAATGTCATTACCTTCTTCAACGCAAGTTCATTATGCCGCCGGAGTGCAGCTCCAGCAGAATGCGCAGCCTTCCCAGTTGCATCTTTGGATGCCTGTTTCTTACCAGCCTTGGCCCTCACCACATATCTACAAGACAGCAAACAGGATTATCACCTTAACACCTATATTCCATGATGAAGTACAATGTTTGCTACATTCACTACTACTATCATTCGAACAATAAAATATATATAAATGCAGACCTGTGAAACGTTTTGTGAGCCACCACCGTGTTACCATGAAACACACATCCAGCAAAGTGGCCACCACTTGAAAGAAGCACAATCCTGAAACTTGTACTATCTTTAGGCTCTTGAATCAAAGTTCTCAATCTCTCAATAACCTCATTTTCTCTCAAGCACAAAGGATTATCATTCCACGCATCTTTATCATTCTCATATAAAACACTTTCAGACTCATTTAAAATCAAAGATTTCCAAACTGAAACTCTCTCTCCCGTTTGAAGAAGAATAAACAATTTCTGCTTAATATTTTCAATCAATCCCTTGGAAGCATCATTACGAGGATAAGCTCCCTTATCAGCTTCATCCTCAGATCCTGAAATACTCGAGACATCATAGTCTTTGAAAGAATCCATAGTCAACTCATCAAAATCTTCCTCCTTTACAATATCCTTACCAGCAATGCTTAATTTTACCTATAATCAAATAAAACGAAAAAACCCATAGCTTCAATTCCTATGTAGATTTCAGAGGTAAGTAGAAATAAAGCAAATTCAAAAGGAAAAGGTGAGAAAATTTACGTTGAAACGATGAATGTCGGATTTGAAGTGGGAGCGCTGGTCCTGGAGAGAGTCAAACTCAGCCTTGCAGGTGTTGCAAGTCCATCTAGGCAAAAAGACGCCGGTTTTGGTGCTCTTTTCTTCCCTGTCATCGGTGCTATTAGGGTTTTCTGAAGAATAGTTTTCGGAGATTGAGAGGGGCTCGAAGACTGAAGTTAAAGAAGGAGAAATCAAACGACACGAATCGAAGAAGTCGACAGGGAGGTCGAATATCGAACGGTGCCGGTTTTCTGGGGAAGTGGCGGCGGCGGAGGAGGAGGATGGAAGATGTTCGCTCGCCATGGCTGTGGACCGGGTTGAACCCTTTGGTTTTTGTTCGCTTTGCTACTGCGAAACGAAACGATGCTTCGCAATCGTAAACCTTTAGATTAAAATATATGCATAATAACAGATTAAGTCCTTAATTTTTATATTCTTTTATCAATTTAGACTTTATTCTTTTTCTTAAGCAAAATTTGACATCTATTTTTAAAAGAGATGAATTTAACAATAATTTTTCAAAATAAATTTTTTTTTAACAAAATGCTCGCACCACAAGCTTGTTCGATAATTTATGTGTAACTTTATAAATTTTATATTTTTAAAATTTTAATTTGTTTTATTTTGAATTTATTTTATAAATTTTAGATTATTTATTAATCGATATATAAGATAAATAGTGTCATGTTAGCACTAAGTATACATGAACTGTCATGTAGGTTGACATACCAACATTGTTAAAAAGTTTTAATGTTTTAGTCTCAGTATTTTTATTAAAAGAAAAATAATTTGACTCTTTTTAAAAAGTTAATGGTCAAATTAAAAAAAAACCAAATTGACGAGAATTTGATCATGTTGAAAGTTGTTAAAGAGTCGACTTAATTTTTATTTTATTTTACTTTTTAATCCAATAAATTGTTGATCAAAATCTTCCAATATATACATTAAAAAGTTGATGTTTTCCGATCAAAGAAATGCCAACATATATAACAAGTTACAGAAAACAATCCATATACAGAAAGCTGTAAATGAACCGAGTTTGAACGAACAAACCTTTGTTCATGTTTGTTTGTTTGTTTGTTTTTAAGCTTGTTCGTGTTTAATTTGTGTTCGTTAAAAATTTTAAATTTTTGTTCATGTTTGTTTATTTAAAATTATGTGTGTTCATGTTCGTGTATTTAATGTTCACGAACATGTTCCTAACATATAATTAAACATGTTCACGAATAATGTTAATAAATAATAAACAAACTAACAATAAATAAATACATACTCATATATTGGTTAGATATAAAATAGTCAAATATAAATATTAATAATTATATTATAAATAAAAAAATACAAACCTAGATAATTTTATTAATATATACTAATGGAATTTTTATAAGAAAATATCATTAATAAATAAACGAGCTTTTAAACAAACTTGTCCATGAACATAAACGAACCGAACGCACCTCTGTTTGTGTTCGTTCGTTTATTAAACGAACATAAAAAATTTGTTTATACTCGTTTATTTAGCTTAATAAATGGACATAAACAAACGTTAGACAAACAATTCACGAACAATTCATCGAATGTTCTGTTCATTTACACCCCTGCATGTACAAGTTAAGTTGTAATTGACTTTGCATTTGAAAAGTGTAAGTGGCACTATCAATCTCCCACTTTGGCATTTTTAACCAAAATATAATGTCGTAACCATTTTTTGGAAAACAACAAGGGGTTCGACTTTGGGTTTAAAAAAAATGAAAAAAACAGGAGTCGCCACCAATCCCTTTTTGTTGAGGTGTGATCGGGTCACCTCAGAAAGCGGTTGTTTTTAATAAGCAGTTTGATTTATCAAAACAACGATTTTGGTCTCTGAAATCCGAAAACGAGTTCGAAAGTCGGTTACGCACGAGGAAGGGTTAGCACCCTTGATACTCCCAAAATTGGTACCAAAATGATTAATTAGTGTCTTAATGTTAGAAATTTGAAAAGATTTTTAAAATACGGATCTTTTAAAAGGCATTAGAATATTTGAGATTTCTTTGTTCCGAGAGGATACAAACATCACATCCAGCACGTTAGGACACGATATTCGAAGCCTTCGTAATCAAAGTTATCTCGAAGTTCGTGAAATTTATTAAAAGGATGTTTAGTGTTTTAGTCAAACGGAAAATCGCAACCCAGCACGTTAGGGCACTATTTTCCAAATTCCTAAATACGAAACATCACCTTCATTCTAAAACCTTTAAATGAAATATGATGATTTTCAAAATACATTTTGTGTGGTAATAACATGAAATTAAGAAAGATAAAAGTAGATATAAATATAATAAGTATAAGAATACTAATAATAATATGACAATGATTTGAAACAATGATAATACTATGCCATTATGAATAATACATATATAATATTAGTGGCAATAGAATAATAAAATTAGTGATGAAAATTAAATAATAAAACACTAACATATAAGGTAATGGTAAGAATATAAAATGATGGTAAGCGAATAATAGTAAAATATATATATATATATATATATATGCACATAATAGTAATAGTAAGAAAGAATGTCGATGACAATATATTTAATAACGATAATAATAATAATAATAATAATAATAATAATAATAATAATAATAATAATAATAATGTAACAATAGTAACAATCGATAAATAAAACGATAAAGGAAAAAGATATATATACATATCTGAAAAATAAATAATAAGGATGATATGAAATGATAATAATAGAATAATAGTAGAAATAGTGAAATAATAATAATAAATAAAAATAATAACAATAGTAAGTATAATAATAATAATAATAAAATAAAATATTAAAGGCTAGTAATTATAATAAAAATTGAAAAATAATTGAAAAAGGGGTTGAATTGCATCAAAAATGGAAAGTTGGGCCAAATTGTAAATAAAACAGTGGTTGAGGGGTTGAAAACACGCGCGCATGAAAGTGGGGGGACCAAAGGGGCAATTTTCCCATAAATTAAAACGCAGCGTTTGAAGGGGGGACTGAATCGCAAACCGCGAAAAATTATTGGGCCAATGTTGTAATAATTAAAAGTTTGATTTTAAAAAAAACTAAAAATACGGAAGGACCGATTGTGCAATTAACCTTCCTCCAAAACACGCGGATCCCTGGGGCGGGTCGGGTTCGACTGTGGTCATGACCAAAACGACGTCGTTTTGGGGCTTATGGGCGCCGACCAAAACGACGTCGTTTTGATTTGGCTATATAAGCCATTTTTTTGCAAAAAAAATCATTATCTCATCTTTTTAAAAAAATGATTCTGCTTCTTCTTTTTTCTCTGCAGGTGGGGTGAGCCTCCGGTGGGATTCCGGCGAGATTCCGACCGACGTCCGTCGCCGGCGTCGTCGCTCCGGCCACCGCCCACGGTGGCCGGAAAAGGTAAAAAATATTATATTTTTTTATTTTTTTTCTTTTTTAGTATATTTTAAGCATATGTATATGTTTTGGTTGTGCAATAATAAAAAAAAAAACGAAACGACGAATGAAAAAGAAAAGAAAAAAAGTGAAAATCACCTCCGAACGCTACTGATCTGGCTTTTTATGCGTTTCTTGATTCTTCTTTGTTTGATATATACTTGTTATTTGGTTTCTGAATTTGTTTTTTTTCTATTGATTGCGGAGAAAAAAAAAGAGTCCTCTTTACAACGTTTGAATCGGCTTTTATAGCCTTTTACAACTTGTTTGCTGTCACTTCTTGTTTAATGTTTTGCAGGTGCTTTGGGCGGTGCTGGTGGCGTTGGTGGCCTGGGGTTTTGGCAGAGGCGGTGGATGGGACAGGGGGCAGAGGCAAGTGGTGCTGGCAAGTGGCCCTAGGTGCGACGCACCTAGGGTTTCTGTTTTGTTTCTTCTGATTAGGGTTAATTAGGGGATGGGCTAATCGGGCTTGGTCAGTTTGGGCTAGTTTTAATGGGCCATTCGGGTTTAATAAGTTTTAGGGGTTATTGGGTTTTGGGTTAGGTTATTTTGGGTTTGGGTTGTAAAACGGGTTTTGGGTTTTGGTTTGTATTGGGTCAGTGCATTTGGGGCAAAATGGGTTTGTACATACAACATTAATCTTCAAGCAAAGTAAATGTGATATTCTACACAGCACTCCCTCTTAATCCCACCAGCTATGTAGCATAACTATGAAATCAATCATTAATGCAAAAGAGTAAATAAGTAGTAAAAATAGAAGAACATAGTAAAATAGTAGACTTGATCATGAGTTGGGTTGGGTTGGGTCAATGCAAAATTTAGGCCCATTTTCTAGGCCTAGGCTCGTCCCAAAAAATAGATCTAAAATTCTACCTAAAGTTAAAATAGATTAAAAATGTTAAACCCAAGTCTAACCTAGTTCGCCAGTATTAATTTTTATATAAAAACAAATTTAAAAATATAATACATTAAATACACTGAATATATTAAAATAAATGTTTCCCAACAATTTGAAAATACATTAAAAAAGTTTTTATACTTAAATAACATTAAGATAGTTACAATTTAGCAAGCAAATGCCTCTAAAATAGTAACAAAATAAACAATAAAACGCAAGTTATACAATCTAAACAATAACAATGAAATAGTAGTAATATAATAGCAAAGTGATAGCAGAACAACAATAGAAAAGAAAGTATAGGCTTATTTGGGCTGGCCTAGGCCAAAAATCTTACCCGAGACTCAGTCCGTTTAGAAAACAAGTCTTATTTTTTTTTTATCCAAACTCATTTTTCAAACCTAAATTTTTGTCGAACCCCTTTCACTTTTTTGGAGGGCCTTTGAGCCTGGGCGGGTGGCCTGATCAGGTCTATAACATAGTAATATACCAGAAAAAGAAAAACCAAAAGTATAAGCATCACTAGCAGAAAATGTATCATGTAACGACTTAGTTTCCAATGGCGTGAAAAAAAAAAGGCGGTTTCGGGATCTCATTTCTATAAATCAAGTCTGTAAATATTTAATGGAGATATTTATAGAGTTATTGTGTTTATGAATTGAAATTTGATCAAGTGATTTAACAAAAATTGTGAGAAATATTAGCTTAGAGACTAAGTTGTAAAAGTTTAATCGCTAAATTTTTAATTAGAGTAAGGCTTGGAGACTTAAATAGCAATTAACCAAAGGTTTAAAATAACAATTAGACCATATTCAAATAAGGATTAGTGGACGGTATGACGACATTGGTTTAATTAAGTAAAATAAGATCAATTATAATTAGAATATGATTAATTAAAGTTAATTTAATTTTAATCCAACTATAAAAGAACATTTCCGATGGAAGGAGAGATAAATTCATCTCCTCTAACTAACTGCTAAGAAAGAATAAGAAGTTTAATGCCATTTTCAATTTTTGAAGCTTTTGGTCCTTAAATGCAAGTAAGTCCTTAGTAATTTTTCTTTGATTTTTATAGATTTTTTTATCTTAGAAGTTTGATTAAGCTAATCCAAGAATCAATTTGATCAATTGGTGAAGTTTTGATGAGATGCCATTGTTGAGAATTAAATGATTTAGGTGTTAAATCGATAGAAACTAAGCTTAATTAAAAAAATACTAAGTCAGAAAGTTTTTTTTTTTGATAATTTTGTAAATTAGGGACCAAATTAAATAAAATGTAAAATTGTTATGAAATTTTAGTAGTAATAGAAAATATAAGGTCCTTAATGAATATATGTGAAATCATATTTTAATCTGAAGGTCTAAATCGAAAGTTATGCTTATCCCGAATTTAAAGACTAAATTGAATAAATTGCAAAATATGTGTGACTTTGTAATTGATTGTGGCTTGAACTGGAATTTGATATTATATATTGTTTGATTATTATTCGTAGCTAAAAATGACGTAAGGCCATCGAGAGGGAAAAGAAAAGCAAGAGCTGACAACGAGTAACTCAAATCTTCAATTGGTATTTCTAATATTCGAATCGCTGAAATTTTTGCATATTTGTGTTGTTTTGCATAGTATGATATTGAGGTAAGATAAAGTAATTATTTGACTTTAATTGTTATAATTAAGATTGATTATTAGAATAGAGGACTAAATTGAATAGTATAGAAAATAGTTTATTTTGATGAAAACATAAAATTGACTTTAAATTGGATTGGAATATATTATGATATGTGATAAATTGGTAAACTGTATCGTGAATTGGAGATGATGAAATGTAAATTGTGTTATGCGATGAATTGAATAATTGATTATCCTATTAATTGTTCAGGCAGAGTCGGATATAGTTGGCATTCAATAGGATAGATTGAGTACAGATTACTTCGGCTATATGTCGATGAGCGCAAGGCGCATTTTCCTTTGGACGTACCGATGAGTGCAAGACAAAACTTTTATTTCGGTTATACCAATGAGCACTGAGCACAATTTATTTATAATGTTCTGATGACGTCACTGGGTGCCAAATTAGTGTGTTGGTTGGGATCTGTGTATCCGTTCGAGTCTGAGTCGAGTCCGAGTCATGTTAACAGGGAATATAAATTTCAAATTAGCTAATTGATATTTGAAAATGAATTCGACATTATGAAATTGTATTATAGGTACATATTTGTGATATATACTTATCAATAACATGTGAAAGATCATGCGAACTGGTTGAACGAGCCTTAGGGCCGAAATGGAATGATAATGGTAGATTTGATTTCAATTCGAGAATGATATACAAACTTGTGTAAATGTAATAGGATAAAAGGTAATGTGGTTGTTAAGTGCATTGGTATGACATGTTAATTAGTTGTTAATTGAGGTAGTATATTTAGTTGTTTCTTTTGGCATAAATAATATATCTTGTAGCATATGTATAGTGTTATATGTATTGAATAATGACATGTGTTATATGTAAATTAGTTGGTATTGAATGGATTGTGTGCATTTGATTCGAAAATTATATTAAATTGATCTGAATAATGAAAATACCATCAATTTTTATTACTTAGCGTACGGTTTATTTTCTTTGTGAGCATGTTCAGATATTTCTTGAAGCCTTGAGACTTGAAGTCAACATCTAGATTACCGTTTTCGACTCAACAAAGTTTGTACAATACCCTTTTGATTGTAAATGGCATGTCGCTAAGGTTTAAGTCGATTTTGTATCGAAAATGATCATATTTAGAACTTAGTTACTTAATGTTACTTTGAGGTATCAATTTGGTATGTTTTGCCTCATATGTTTTTGAAATATTGTTGTTTTGGTCATGAATGTGATACTATATGTTATTACAAGTCTTTTAAACTTGTTTCAACTGATCTTTTTTGGTAATAGTAAGTCATGTCAAGACGACGTACTCCTTATGTCGCGACGAGATGTAACCAATGAATAATTTCACGACGATGTTCATTCGAAGTCATGACTAGCACAAGACAAAGAGTTGTGTTGCGACATCAACCCAAAATTTTGAAACCTTTACAATTTGATCCTATTTTGACCTCAGGTTAGTAAAAGAATTTTCGTAAGCTCGTATAAGATCCGGAAATGATTATGTATCATTTTATACACATGTTTTAGTTACATTTGAATGTTTAACGGTTTGTAATTGAATGTAATTTGTCCGTAATTACTACGGCAACAAATGTGACACCTTGTAATTCGGACCCGATGATCGGGTCAGGTAATGGGGTGTTACATATCAAACTCCAAAAAGAAGAAAAAAACTCTCTTTCATTTGGTCCACTCTCCCCCAACTCCATTTTATCTTTCTTTTTTTATGTTCAAAATGCAATAGGCCTTGAAGATTAAAAGTAAATCAACCTTATATTAGAGGACTCAAGCTTTCTGTCAATTTAGAAGCTCAATCTAGCTTTTCAAATGTTGCATCTGTTGAATATAAGTTGTTTCTTCATCTAGGTGATTAAAAATATGGATTTATCAACATTAGATGGTCTACTATATAGTTGCAATTGAAGCAGCAACTAGCACACGACTTATATCATCCTCTGAATCAGCTATAACATTTGTGTTTGTAGCTACATGTTTACCCATTTTCTACTTATAAGAGCACTTCAAGTCAGAAACAGGTGACTCAATGACTTCATCTTCCTACACAATATCCTTCCTTTGTTGTCGCAGGATTTGGTAGATAAGCTAGGAAAAAGCAGCATGTGCCTGGTGTTCTTGGTCTCTACGTGCTTTATAATTTCATTAAAGATTAGTTGTTGGGGATCGACCCGATTAAGCAACTAACAAGTAAATATAGCGAAAGAAATTGAGAAATTAAACACACAAATTTAACGTGAAAAAACCCCCCTAAAGAGGATAAAAAATCACGGGCAAAGATAATTTTACTATAATGGCAAAAAAACGAAGAGTACAAAAGATGAAGATAAAAACTAAATCCTGAAAAAAAATAACCCTCAAAATGTAAACACAAAATTCTCTAAATGTGTTATGAGTTCTAATCTCTAATAGGTATATTTTCTAAGTTTGTAAAAGAGTCTACTTATAGGCTAAATTCATAGGTTAAATAATAATAAAATAATCTAAATTAATCAGAGTTTGATTGAAACAAATAAACAGAGTTTAACTAGAAGATTATTTCTCAAATTTGACTGAAATAGTAGTAATAATCTATTGAAATAGGAGTCATTAGTAAACCAAGACCAACAGATATAAATGAAACTACCTTGTATAGCAACACAACCATTTTCTTGCTGACCACAATACTCCAATTTTTAGTAGTTATGGCATCTAATGCAACATATGTTGGCTAAAGTTTGAGTGAAGTGGATCAAATTTGATTTATGAGTTGGGAGGCTAGATAATCATATTCCACAATAAAATTTTCACCATCTTTACTAGAATGATGAAAGAATTTGCTTATCACAGCAAGGTTAAATGTGAATAAGTGTTATCTGACATATGTCTGCATATAATGCTCATTATCCTTGTCTTTGATGGATTTCTAAAGATTGACATAGAATTCCAACACTAGGTTCTTCAAACCAGTTCTCTTGGATGTTCCTTTTGTTGATAAAACCTTTTTCAACTATGATCTTCATTCTCTCTGCATATACCGAGTTGATGAATCTTGGTTTCCTCTTCTCAGGCTTAGGCCTACCTGCTTCAGCAGTTTCCAATAAATTTCTTGGTGTACTTAGACTCAATTTGAGATGCAGAACCAATTGCAACTATCTTAGGCTCTTCACTATTCTTCTGCTGATGTTACTTCTTCAACAAATTATTGTGCCTCTGGATCAATTTCAATTGGTTGTTGCTGAGTGATATCTTGGTCTGTGTCGTAACCATTCTTTTGCAAACAACAAGGGATTCGACTTTGGGTTTTTAAAGCGAAAAAGACAGGGAGTCGCCACCAATCCTTTTTTTATTGAGGTGTGATCGGGCCACCTCATAAAACGGTTGTTTTTAATAAACAGTTTGATTTATCAAAACAATGATTTTGGTCTACGAAATCTAGAAAACAAGTTCGGAAGTCGGATACGCACGAGGAAGGGTTAGCACCCTCGATACGCCCAAAATTGGTACCAAAATGATTAATTAGTGTCTTAATGTCGAAAATTTGAAAAGGTTTTTAAAATACGGATCCTTTAAAAGATATTAGAATATTTGAGATTTCTTTTCTCCGAGAAGGTACAAACATCACATCCAGCACGTTAGGACATGATATTCTACACCTTCATAATCAAAGCTTATCTCATGATTTTACGAAGTTTATCAAAAGGATGTTCAGTTATTTAGTCAAACGGAAAATCGCAACCCAGCACGTTAGGGCACTATTCCCCGGATTCCTAAATACAAAACATTGCCTTTATTTTAAAACCTTTAAATGGAGTGTAGCAATTTTTAAAAAATGCATCGTATCGTATTAAATCAAAGAAAAGGGCTCGAGTCAAAACTTGAGATTTCTTTGTCCCGAAAAGATATAAACATCACATCCAGCTCGTTAGGACACAATGTTTTAATCTCTCGTAATCAAATTCGTCTCATGATTCGCGAAACTTCGTAAATGGGATGTTAAGTAATTTAGTTAAACGGAAAATCACAACCCAGCACGTTAGGGCACTATTTTTCGAATTCCCAAATACGAAACATCACCTTTATTCTAAAACCTTAAAATGAAATATGATGATTTTCAAAATATATTTTATGTAGTAATAATATGAAATTAAGAAAGATAAACGTAGATATAAATATAGCAAATATAAGAGTACTAATAATAATAATATGATAATGACGATAAATAATGATGGCAATTTAAAAATGAAATAGTATATATAAAATAAAAAATAATAATAATAATAATAGTAATAAAGTAGAAAATAATACTATATTAATAAGAAAATAATAATCTAATAATAATGATAGAAAATGAATAAAACATAAAAATATAATGATAATAGTAATGTAATAACAATAATAAAATAAAGAGTAATGATAATGATGCATTTATAATAATAATAGTAGTAATAATAATAATAATAATAATAATAATAATAATAATAATAATAATAGTAGTAGTAGTATAGTAATAATAATAAAATAATAATGATGATCCAAAATATATATAATATAATAATATGAATATAGTAATAGTAATAATAAAATAAAAATATAGTATGTAATAATAAAAGAACAAAACGCTAACTAACTAAAAGGGATTGAATTGGAATTAAAACGGAATTTTAGAGTTAAGTTATGAATAAAACAAGGTTCGGGGGGGTCAATTTAAAAATAAAACAAAATTTCAGGGTCAGTATGAAACAAAAATAAAAGAGTAGGACCGATTTGCACACGCGGAGGAAACAGAGGGACCACGCGCGTAATAATCCCTTTCGGCCAAAACGCACAACAGCAGGGGGACCAGATTGGAAATCGGACTAAATGTTCGGGCCAGATTTTTAAAATAATAAAGATCTGATTAAAAACAATAAAAATGCGGAAGGGCTAAAAGTGCAATTAGCCCATCCGTTCAAAAATGCGCGGATCCTTAGGTCGGGTCGGGTCACGAGCGCGGGTCAAGGCCAAAACGATGTCGTTTTGGGGTTAAAGGCCAGCCCCCAAAACGACGTCATTTTGTGGGGCTATATAAAGCCCTAAACCCCCAAAAAAATTCATTTGAGATCTTGTTTAAAAAAATTCTCTTCTTTTTTCTCTGCGGGGAACTTGATCGAAATTGACCGTCGACGTCATGGAAGTGCTCGCCCGCCATCACAGACGTCTGATGGTAGAAAAAGGTAAAATCTTCCTCTTTTTTTATATATTTTAAGCATATGTATATATGTTTTGATTGAGTAATAAATAAAAAAAACGAAGCGATTTAATGAAAAGAAAAGAAAAAATGTGAAAATCACCTCCGAACGTTCTTGATCCGGCTTTTTATGCGTTTTGATTCTTCTTTGTTTGATATCTACTTGTTATTTTGTTTCTGAATTTGTTTTTTTCTATTGATTGCGGAGAAAAAAAATGGTCCTTTTACAAATCTATTAATCGACTTTTATGGCCTCTTCCTATTACTTTCTATCTTGTCTGTTTAATGTCTTGCAGGTCAAGTGGAGGGCCGGTGGAGGGTCGGTGGCCGACTACTGGCTGTAAGTAAGGTGCCTGGTCATGGGTGGTCTTGAGTCACGTGAAAGTGGCGGGGCAAGTGGGCGCACTAGGTTTGCGGCGCCACTTGTGCTAGGGGCTAGGGTTTTGGTTTTTTCTTTTCTGATTTGGCATTGGGCTAATTGGGCCATGTTGGGTTAGTTTTAGGTGTTATTGGGTCTTGGGTTAGGTTATTTTGGGTTTGGGTTGTAAAACAGGTTTGGGTTTAAGTTTTGGGTTTTAGGTTATAAAACGGGTCGGGTGAAATGGGTCTGTACAGCTGCCCCTCTTTGCTTATTGTCGTGTAACGGGAATAGAGCAAAGACATAGAAAAGACCCATTTTGCCCGGTCTCTGTGGGCTTTAACTTCTTTGGTGCTCTTTTCTTCAGGTAGCCTCATTCAGTCCACCGCATCTTGTCGTTTCGATCCTATTCCACCGTTGCTTCAGTGAGATAGGACCTGTAACTTCAATTTGCTCCCCTGCAATCTCAGGGAGATAGGTTTAACTGTCTTCTATCTGCTCCACTGCAACTTTAGGGGGATAAGACTTGCAACTTCAACCCGCTCCACTACAACTTCAGGGGGATAATACTTGCAACTTCAACCCGCTCCACTGCAACTTCAGGGAGATAAGGTCTGTTTTGAACCTGCTCTTGCAACTTCAAGGAGACAAGATCTGCTATCTTCAATCTAATCCCTGCAAACTCAGGGATCACCAGACTGATGTCTTCGATCTGTTTCTTGCAACCTTAGGAAGGTCAAATCTTGCTATTTTCAATCTGATCCCTGCAAACTCAGGGATCACTAGACTGATATCTTCAATCTGCTTCCTGCAGCTTCAGGAACGTCAAATCCGCTTTCTTCAATCTGATCTCTGCAAACTCAGGGACCACCAGACTGATATCTTCGATCTGCTTCCTACAATTTCAGGAACGTCAAATCTCCTTTCTTCAATCTGATCCCTGCAAACTCAGGGACCATCAGACTGATATTTTCGATCTGCTTCCTGCAACTTCAAGAACGTCAGATCTACTTTCTTCAATCTGATCCCTGCAAACTCAAGGACCACCAGATCAATCTTCGATCCGCTTCGCAACTTCGGAATGTCGGATCCGCTTCTTCAATCTGATCCTCAGAACTTAGGGAGCACTGATCGATGTCTTCGATTTACTTCCGCAACTTCGGAATGTCAACTGCTTTCTTCAACTGATCCTCGCAAACTCGTGGACCACAGACCGATGTCTTCGATCCGCTTCGCAACTTCGGAATGTCAACTGCTTTCTTCAATCTGATCCCTACAAACTCGGGGACCACCAGCCGATATCTTTGATCTTCCCGCAGATTCGTGGAGTTCAAATCGCTATCTTCGATCCGCTCCCGCAACTCGTGGAGACGAGATCTGCTCAACCGTGACTTGTCCTCTTGAGGACGTAACTCAGAATGATTACGTACTTATGCCTAATAATTAGGATGCCATGAGTATGATGAGTCGAATGTTATGAGTATGATTCCTATTTAAGGTGTTATCACTCATTTGTCATCAAGGTTTTATCTTCGCTTCCCTCTCGTTGGACTGTTTTGCATGAATGGCTTGCCCTCGTGGAAATTTGAAGCCTATTTTAGGCCTTAGAACATGGGCCCGCTTGACTTCTAGCTGTCTTCCCCGGGAGTCACAACTCCTATTTGAAGAATGTTTGACTTAGTTTGTTTTAGATTCGTTCCTCAACAATTTAGGGTATTTGAATCTTTCCTTATCGAAAATTAGCCTGTCATACTTTTTCTAAGTGACCAAGTAACATGATTCACCCTTGCCACAATTACTGAATCGGGCGAGAAACTTCGAAGAAATGGTCTCCATTAAGACCCCCTTTCTCCAATGTCTTTATCCTGTGTTCGTGAAAGTTCTAAACAAATGTTCAGTTTCGGTTTCCTATTTTGTCTAGAGATTTCCAGAGTGATTTGTAGAACTTTTCTTTGTGAAATCATTAGTTCATCAATTATTGTTTCAATATAGCATGTTAATTATGGATAACAGTAGGTTGATTTCAAAGAGAATTAAAATGAATTATCTATGAAACAAATAAAGTTGACTGGGGACATATCCCTTTTTACGGAGAAAAAGAACCACAAAAAATGGTAAAATAAACAACATGGATCAGACGCCCTAGACATCGTCAATTGGACTTCTATATACAAACTTCAAGAAGACTACTTTGAGCCTGTCATGTGTTTAGAAGACTCAAAGTATTTTGTCGATGCCCCGATATGCAATGTGCTTTCTCTTCTGTTGATTATAGCGTTGCAAGATCGCAACATGTCCATTCAAAATTTGAGCCGCCCTTTTCGGGTTTTTAACTCAAAAAGTCCCTTGGTCTCAAGGTGCCCTTTGCGGGTTTTCACCTTGGCCTCTCCGTTTTTTTGAAGTCTCAAAGTGCCTTTGCGGGTTTTCACCTTGGCCTCTTCTATTTTAAGCAAAGTATTTTTAAGCGAATCGAGTTCACGGGTTAGGCAAACTTTTTACATCCATCTCGGTGTAATCGGTGCCCTCCCGAGAAAACTTTCTTTACCACGTACGGTCTTTCCCAGTTCGGCATCCATTTTCCTCTGAAATCCTTTTGTATGGGAAAGATCTTTTTCAGCACGAGGTCCCCTTCGTGGAATTCCCTTGGGCAAACCTTTTTGTCGTAAGCTCGCATCATTCACTTTTGGTACATCTGACCGTGACGGATAGCCCTTAATCTCTTTTCTTCAATTAAGTTCAACTGATCATATCGAGCCTGGATCCATTCAGCTTCATCCAGCTTCACTTCTGACAATACTCGAAGGGAAGGTATTTCCACTTCAATAGGTAGAACTGCCTCCATCCCGTAGACCAATGAGAAAGGCGTTGCCCCAGTAGAGGTTTGGACAGACGTTCGATAAGCATAGAGCGCGAATGATAATTTTTTATGCCAATCCTTGTAAGTCTCGGTCATCTTTCCCACTATCTTTTTGATGTTTTTGTTGGCTGCTTCCACTATCCCATTCATTTTTGGACAATACAGAGACGAATTGTGGTGTTTAATGTTGAATTGGCTGTAAACTCCCGCTATCGTACTGTTGTTTAGGTTCAATGCATTGTCTGATATGATCCTCTCAGGCATTCCATATCGATAAATGATTTCTTTCTTTAAGAACCGACTGACCGCTGACTTAGTGACGTTAGCATACGAAGCGGCTTCTACCCACTTGGTGAAGTAGTCGATAACCACGAAGATGAACCGATGCCTATTTGAAGCTTTCGGTGAGATTGGTCCAATGACATCCATGCCCCACATGGAAAATGGCCATGGGGAAGTCATAACGTAAAGGTGACGGAGGCACATGAATCTTGTCTCCATAAATTTGGCATTTATGACATTTTTGGCATAGTTGATCGATCTCCTTCCATGGTGGACCAATAATATCCAAACCTCATTATTTGTCTCGCCATTGTGAAACCATTGGCGTGAGTTCCGCAGATGCTTTCGTGGACTTCTTTCAGGATTAACTTAGCTTCGACAGCATCCACACATCTCAGCAGCACTTGATCTTTCCTTTTCTTGTATAGGACCTCTCCATCCAGGACGTATTCACAAGCTAGTCTTCTCAACGTCCTTTTATCATTCTCGCTGTTTGGTCAGGTACTCACGATTTTTCACATACCGCAGTATATCATGGTACCATGGAGGCCAGTTTTCTCTTCTTCCTCAATATTATAACAATGGGCTGGGTCCTGATGAATGCTCATTCGTATAGGCTTCATATCCTTATTCTCGTTTGTTTGGACCAGGGAGGCTAGGGTAGCCAGAGCATCAGCCATCTGGTTTTCGTCTCTGGGCAAATAACGAAAAATGACATCGTCGAACTCTCTGATCAAATATTGGGCCAATCTTTTATAGATGGCCAGCTTTAGATCCCTGGTTTCCCATTCCCCTTTAAATTGATAGATTACGAGGGCAGAATCTCCATACACTTTCAGTACTCTGATTTTACGTTCGATAGTGGCGTGGAGACCCATGATACAAGCTTCATATTCGGCCACATTATTAGTGCAATTGAAGTCCAGTTTACAAGCAAACGGGTAATGGTCTCCTTTTGGGGATATCAGAATTGCCCCAATTCCATTGCCCACAACATTTGATGCTCCGTCAAAATTCAGCTTCCAAGGATGATCTTCTGAGGCCCCCTCTCCAGTGTTTGCCACATACATCAAATCTTCGTTAGGGAAATCAAAGTCTAAAGGCTCGTAATCTTCAAGGGCTCTGCTAGCTAAAAAGTCCGCTATAACACTCCTTTTTACTGCCTTTTGGTTCACATAGACTATGTCGAATTCAGAAAGTAGAATCTACCATCTGGCCATCTTCCCGTTCAAAGCGGCAGAGTCCATCATGTATTTCAGAGAATCTAGCTTCGAGATGAGCCATGTCGTATGATACAGCATATACTGTCTCAATCTTCGAGTTGTCTAAATCAAGGCACAACATAGTTTCTCGATCGCATGAGTACCTTGTTTCACACTCGGTGAATTTTTACTAAGGTAGTATATTGCCTTCTCTTTTCTCACGAATCGTCATGTCGACCCAAAGACACATCCCATTGAATTATCAAGATGTCAAATAAAGGATTAACGGCCTGCTGGATGAGAAGTGTCAATCATCTTGGGGCATTGACGGTATTGCTTTACTTTGTCGAAGGTCTTCTAGCATTCTTCATCCCACGTGTTCGGATTTGCGTTTCTTAAGAAGACAAAATATGGGGTCACATTTCTCGGTCGGTTGCCAGAAATGAACCGAAGCGATGTAATTTAGCCTTCCTAGAAACCTCTAACTTCTCTTTGGGTACGTGGTGGAGGCAACTCCTGTATGGCCTTGACTTTGTCTAGGTCAACCTCAATCCTTTTTACTGACCACGAATCCGAGCAACTTCCCAGACTGAGCTCTGAAGGTACACTTTGCTAGATTAAGTTTTAGCTGGAATTTCCTCAACCTTAAGAATAGTTTCCTCAAGACCTGCACATGTTCCTCTTCGGTGCGGGACTTGGCGATCATGTCGTCAATGTAAACCTCAATTTCTCTGTGCATCATATCATGAAATAGGGTTACCATGGCTCTTTGATATGTCACTCTAGCGTTTTTTAGCCCAAACAGCATCACTTTGTAGCAAAACATCCCCCACGTGGTCACAAATGTTGTCTTATACATATCTTCAGGATGCATCTTTATTTGGTTGTATCCTGAGAAGCCATCCATGAAGGAGAACAATGAATAACCCGTCGTATTGTCTACTAAGGTGTCGATGTGAGGCAACGAAAAATTATCTTTTGGGCTAGCCTTGTTTAGATCCTTGTAGTCTATGCATATTTGCACTTTCTCATCTTTCTTTGGGACAGGGACGATATTAGCCACCCAATCTGAATACTTAACCACTTGCAAGAATCCGGCGTTAAATTGTTTTTCGACTTCTTCTTTTATTTTTAACAAAACATCCGGTCTCATTCTTTGAAGCTTCTGTTAGACGGGCTTATATTCTTCTTTCATGGGCAACCGGTGTACTGCTATATCAGTGCTTAATCCAGGCATATCTTGATACGACCATGCAAATACATCCTTGAATTCTTAGAGTAACTCGATGAGGCATTGCTTGGTCTCTACCGTGATACAAGCTCCGATCTTCACTTCTTGTCCTTCTCCCAGGTTCACCACTTCCACCGGCTCTTTATGCGGTAGGATATATTTTTCTTCTTGCTCTACCATTCTTAACAAATCTGGAGGCAAGTCACATTCTCTGTCATTTTTAAAATCTTGAGATTCTTCTGAACACATATCTTGCTCAAAACGGACCTCTGAATCTGTAGTATCGTTGCTCATATCATTGATGGCTAGGGACCTGTGATGGGTATCAATGGATGTACAAAGAATAAATGAATTGAAGGATGACTATTCACATGATATGAATGGGAACAAGAAATGAAAAAAGTTTGTTAGAATTAAAGATGCATTTCATTGTAACAAAATATCCGAACATGAGCCTATTTCACAAAAGAAATCTCATTGTTTCTAGGCTTAAAACAATGAGTGCGTTCGAATATTACTCAGATAATCTCTAAAACTACAGGAAATTCCTCTGCAGTCAATTGTTTAGAACACTTCTGTGTTAAATGCAGGCGAATACCCAACAGGTTTCCTTGGTCACTTTTCTCGTCGTGTATGGCATTGATGTGAGGAAGATTCTCCGGGTAGATTATTCCTCCTGACACGAAGGTACGAGATATGTGGGGGAATGTCATTGATTCCCACTTAACGTCCTCTCTATTCAACATTGCCCTTCTCCTTTCTTATTTCTTTTCTATTTCTTTCCTCATTTATTTCGAATCCAGTTTGAAACCCAAGCCAAAACGGTCTCTTTTCTCTTTCAGCATCGGGATCTGAACTTTCCCTTGGAGATGTTTGCCCAATCCTTTTCCTGGTAGAGCCCCTTTTCTTATCATCATTCGTAGGCCCATCCTCGTGGTCTTGGATAGCTTAGGCAGTGGGACTTCATTTCTCTCCGAGATGAAAGTAGCATTGACAACTCTAAGGATCGGAAGGAATATTCAACGGCCTCCTCACTTGTTTCCAAATATGGCGCTTCATTGGTAACAGTTGCTATGATGTCTTCTTGGACGTTTATAGTTATCGTCGGTTTTACATTACCGACTTCAATTTAAGTGCAATGGATTTAGGAATTACTGTCACGAATGAATCCAAGGCCTTTCCAATAAGCAGTTGTAAGAGGGCTTGATGTCCATGACTAGAAAATCTACTTCATATGTGTTAGGCCCGATCAATAATGGCACGTCCATTCTTCCCATCACTCTTCTTTCGGTGCCATCAAATGCTCTCACTATGTTCTGGCATGCTTTCATGTGAGAACTGTCTATTGGCAACCTCTTGAGTGTAGCCAGTGGTAGGACATTCAACGCTGACCCATTATCTATTAGCACGCTTGGCAGAGTGTATCCCTTGCAACGAGTAGTTATGTGCAAGGCCTTCGTTGATCCCATGCCTCCTGGTGGGATTTCATCATCACTGAAGTAAATAAAATTATCAACACTTATGTTACTAACCAGACGATCCAATTTATTAACGGATATATCCTTAGTAACATAAGTTTCATTCAGTACTTTCATCAGTGCTTCACGGTGTACTTCCGAGCTTAACAGCAGGGCTAGCACAGATATGCGAGCTGGTTATTTGCACAGCTGCTCTACCACGCTGTACTCACTGTGTTTCAAGAATTTCAAGAATTCTTTGGCCTCCTTCTCTTTTACAGGTTCGTTGACTGGGGCTTCGAATTCCTCTTCTACCAACATCGGCCACGATTTTTAGTTTCTTGGTTTCGCTCCTTTATTCTTAGGGTCGTACCGCTTCCCACTGCGTGTATAAGACCCTTCATTCTTTCCTTCTTCCGAAATGCTAGTGGAGCTTTTCGCCCTTGGTAAAATTATATTACAATTGTAGTCCCAGGGTATCTTTTTACTGTCTTTGTAGGGAAAAGAAACAGGTCTCTGAATTATAATCTTCGGCCTTCCCTGTACCCCGCCTTTCGTGTTTCGCGAGATAATGATTCTTGGGTGATTGATTCCAGGCTTCATCAATTCTTCCTCGGTCGCACATACATTTCTTTCCTCTACTCCTTCTTCATAAAACTCCAGTTCTTTTTTGTCCATAAGGTTTTGCACCAAGATTCTAAACTGGGCACATTCTTGAATCTCGTGCCCTTTTATTTTATGGAGTTCGCAGTAGTTCTTTGTATACTTCTAGTTTTTCGCAAGATCTGAATCTGTCAATCCTCTCTTTCTCATTTCCTCCCAGACTACTCTCAATGGGGTTTTTACCTCCGTGACGTCCTTCTTGATCTTTTTCACCCCCTCCTCGCCAATCGTGTTTACCCCTCCACCCTCGTGATTGGGTAGTGGGTTCCCCTTTTTTGCCAAGTCGTCGAGTGTTATGACCCCCATCTTTATTAGCCTCTCGACTACCTTTTTAAAGGTGAGGCAATTTTCTATCGAATGCCCCGCTATGCCTGCATGGTAATCGCATTGAGCATTAGGGTCGTACCACTTAGGGTATGGCGGTTGTAATGGTACGCAAATAGAATGGGGATACGATATGCTCATTGAACAAGGTCCGTATAGCTCATTTATGCGTTATTGGAATTGGCGTAAATTGAATTTTTTCAAGATTGATGCAGTTCCCGATTCTGTCTTGCGGACATTGTTGTCCAGAGGTGACTGTCTTTGGTCGATTAACCGTGATTGCCTTGTGTGTGCTCACGTTATTTACTTCACCGTCTTTCTTCTTAGGAGCGGCCCTCCTAGTACTTTCTCCTGCCTCAATCTTGCCGCCCCTTATGGCATGTTCGATCATCTCTCCTGCCATTACTATGTCGGCAAAGCTTTTAGTCATACTCCCTATCATATGAGTTATGAAAGGGGCCTTCAGGGTGTTAATGAAGATCATGGAGGTTTCTTTTTCCAGGAGCGGTGGCTACACTTGTATTGCTACCTCTCTCCATCGCTGGGCATCTTGCCAAAACTTTCACTGGCTTTTTCTCCATATTTTAGAGCGTGATTCTATCAGGAGCAATATCAGCTACATGGCCATAATGTTTCATGAAGGCCTGTGCCAGGTCCTTCCATGTCTTGATTTGGGCACGACTAAGTTGGTTGTACCATTTGGCGGTAGACTCGGCCAAACTGTCTTGAAAACAGTGAATCAAGAATCGGTCATTATTAAGGTGCCCGCTATCCGCCGTAACATTGTGATGTGTGCCTCGTGACGACTAGTCCGTTATATTTCTCGAACTCGTGTTTTGAACTTTGGCGGGAGGACTAAGTTCGGACCGGACTTAAGTCTTTAGCGTCCATCCCGTAACGATGGTCACCGCTTTATTTTTTAAACTTTTCTTCTAGCCACTTGCAGCGGTTCTCAAGTTGCTTTGACAAATCTATTTTTGCCTTGTCCATTTCTGCCAATTCATCGAAATCGGGGACCATAGGGTTAGCCGGACTTTCCCAGGTTAGTACCAACCATCGGAGGTGGGTTGGTATCGCGGTACCAATCTGATATTGTGGTCTAATAGTAACAGCGCCCTTTGGGGATGCGCCCGGTGGCACTTGGGTGTTAAGCGGGTAAAACTCGGAGGGTAAACAGGGTCGTTGTTATCGTTTCCCAAACTAGTAGCAACGCCTTTCCTTTCTCCCGTTCATTGGCCAACAATCGCGCCTAACCGATTCATCATATTGCTCTGAGATTCCTGCATTCGTTCCATCATGTCATGTTGTATCTTAATCAATCGTTCTTGTATCTGCTCTTGTATTTCCTTTTACATTTGTTCTAGTCTCTCCATTCTTTGATCCATGATTTTTGTTTTGCCTCGCGTATTGTACCGATGTTCTAGGGTCACTGTCATAATTTAAGGTTTCTTTGTGAGATTTAATGCACATGATACAATGTGATGCTGATGCATGAAATGTATGCAAAAAAAGGCATTAATTCTGATTCAATTTCTTTTTAGAATAACTTTTCTAGAAAACAAGTTTCTTTACATAAAACGGATTACATATAAGGCCTCGCCCTAATACTTAAGGCCTTGACTTCTTCTAGAAGCCCAGCTAACTCTTGACCTTGCTCTGACTTTGATTCGTAAAATAAACTTAATACATCAGCTCGGACTGCTAAGGTTTGTAAGTGATTCGCCACTTCTCAGACTTGAGTCACGGCTTCTCCCATAATGTAATCTCGATCTCTGACTTGATTCTGAGAGTGATGAAGTTGCTGCTTCCAACGCTCCTCATTGACTTCAAGAAGCTCCACCCGTAGCTCACAACCATGTAAAGTAGATTTTAGTTCTTCGATTCTTACTTTTATTTCTTCAATTTTACTCAGACTAGCCTTTAATTCGACTACAGAGTTACGACTACGATGCTGATACAATGATCTTTCCAATTCTGTCACCCGAGCCTTTAATTCCTCTTTCTCGTTCTGAGTTTCTACCAAACTTGTTTTCAGAATAGCTTCTCCAACTTGAGTATCTCGGAGTTCCCTTTCCTATTGACTGGCTCTATGTCTTTCCTCTTTCAGTTCTTGACGCCATTGCTCTGACGTTTTTCCTAATCCAGCAATTTTCATTGACCTTCGCAGCTTCTTGTAGTCTGTTTTCAAACTGTCCAAATCTTCCTTGGCCTTATTTTTCACTTTCCTCAGCTTTTCGGCTTCCAGCTTCTGAATGTCAACATCCAACCCTAACTGCATTTTTTTTTCTTCTAATTGTTCTATCCTTTTCCTAATTCCACATTCTTTTCTCAAAATCTGCTTTGATGATTTGAGCTCGACGAGATTACTGCAGTGCTCTTCCTTGATCGGGCATTTTCTTAGTCGATGTGGGATATTGTCATTGATTCTCGACTCCTCCATCGGTCATATTCGGGGTTGTCATCGGGTTAGTGGCAAACTTTTTCATCCTGTGAGTCGACTCCAAGCACTCGCTATTTCACGAACTCTCTTACAATTGTCTCCTTTATATTCGAACTCGCTTTGAATTAGACCTTGTGTTGCGGTATAAACATCTCGTCAGTCTTGTCTCAAAGACGAGGAGAGGAGCATATCCGACAGCTCCCTATATTCTCAGGAGAGGAACCCAGTCAAAATCTCCACACCTATATAGGATCTCATCAGGAATCATTAAAGGAGCTTTCCATTCTACGTCTTCTTCTTGCAGGTTTTGTAGAATCGTCATCCATTTTTCTTCTGTAAGATCGTCTCGCCTTGGCGTGGCTGCTAATTCTTTTAGCGGGGAATAGTCCTCAGAGAAGATTCGACCCGATGCCTTTTCCGCTTTCCAAAAATGACTGTTGAACCATACTAGCAAGAGCTGTACACAACCGGTGAATCTTTCTTCACCCGCTTCTTGATGACGCTTAAGGACCTAAAAGTTTCGGCGAGTGCGAGAGCAGGTGTGACTCTTCTATCCAATCATCGAATAAGTCTAAGACCGCCTCGCCTACATGCCCCAGAGCTTTGGGGAAAATAATCAGTCCATAAATGCTCAAGGCAAAATGTCAACCCTTTTCTTCATGTCGATATGCTATGATCAAATCCTTAAATTTCTCCAAGGGATGCACTTACAATCTCCTTTTGTTTTATCCGGAGCTGCAACCCACTGCTCACTCATTCCCGTAATATTCATCAGCTTTTTTAAGAAGGTGGGGACATTAACAGGTCTTGCATAAACTTTGTCAGTTTGAATTTTTGGGCAACGGAGTAAAGCTGTGTACTCTTCTATAGTAGGCACCAGATCTGCTTTCCCGAAAGTAAAACAACTATAAGCAGGATTCTAAAATTGGGCTATAGCTCGGAATAAGTGCTGGTCTACCTTGATGTCGAGCAGATAAGACAGATCACCGTAATGACAGTTGAATAGTTACTTAATCTCGTCGTCCCATTGACTCCATATCTCTTTCATCTCTTGAAGATTATTTTGAGTTACACTGATACGTGTGAAGTCCCATAATTCTGACACGTGCCCTTCTGTGAGACTATCACCTTTTTCTTGTTGCAGTGTCTCGGCTCATATTCAGACGGCCGCGTTGTCCTCCACTCTGTCAAGAAACCCCCTTTCCATGACAAGCTATCTATTTAGCAATTGAATGTGAATTAACACCTATTTTGATGAAGATGCCATGCAAAAATAAAAATGAAGCAAATCAGTATTTCATACACTGTAAGCAAAGAATAAAAATACTTAATCTGGTAACCACTAGGGTTTGGCACGGCTCTACCTAGGGTGGATTCTTAGGGCTTACTATATGAGGTTCGATTTAAAGTAAGGGTACTGAACTAGCGATTCCTCGATCCTCACCCATTATAGGCTCATATAGACCGAAGTTGATTAGGGAATACATTTCCTATGGTCGCACGGAGATGAAAATCTCACGAAGACATAGGTACGGATGTATCCCAAAGCGATCCACTATCCCGCACGGAGGTGAAAACCTCACGAAGGAGTAGCTTCCGCTCCCACTTAAAGGTGCGACCACAACGGTCATGCAAAGGCAATGCCGAAATTAAAACAACATGCAATAAAAGATCGTAATTTTCAAATCGAACTTTCAAAATTCCAAAAAAAGACAGAAAGTAATCAATTTATGGCTTGACTCTCCAAAAGGTCCCCAGCGGAGTCGCCAAACTGTCGTAACCATTCTTTTGGAAACAACAAGGGATTCGACTTTGGGTTTTTAAAGCGAAAAAGACAGGGAGTCGCCACCAATCCTTTTTTTATTGAGGTGTGATCGGGTCACCTCATAAAACGGTTGTTTTTAATAAATAGTTTGATTTATCAAAATAATGATTTTGGTCTACGAAATCTAGAAAATGAGTTCGGAAGTCGGTTACGCACGAGGAAGGGTTAGCACCCTCGATACGCCCAAAATTGGTGCCAAAATGATTAATTAGTGTCTTAATGTCAGAAATTTGAAAAGGTTTTTAAAATACGGATCCTTTAAAAGATATTAGAATATTTGAGATTTCTTTGCTCCGAGAAGGTACAAACATCACATCCAGCACGTTAGGACATGATATTCTACACCTTCGTAATCAAAGCTTATCTCATGATTTTACGAAGTTTATCAAAAGGATGTTCATTATTTAGTCAAGCGGAAAATCGCAACCCAGCACGTTAGGGCACTATTCCCCGAATTCCTAAATACAAAACATTGCCTTTATTTTAAAACCTTTAAATGGAGTGTAGCAATTTTAAAAATGCATCGATCGTATTAAATCAAAGAAAAGGGCTCGAGTCAAAACTTGAGATTTCTTTGTCCCGAAAAGATATAAACATCACATCCAGCTCGTTAGGACACAATGTTTTAATCTCTCGTAATCAAAGTCGTCTCATGATTCGCGAAACTTCGTAAAGGGGACGTTAAGTAATTTAGTTAAACGAAAAATCGCAACCCAGCACGTTAGGGCACTATTTTCCGAATTCCCAAATACGAAACATCACCTTTATTCTAAAACCTTAAAATGAAATATGATGATTTTCAAAATATATTTTATGTAGTAATAATATGAAATTAAGAAAGATAAACGAGATATAAATATAGCAAATATAAGAGTACTAATAATAATAATATGATAATGACGATAAATAATGATGGCAATTTAAAAATGAAATAGTATATATAAAATAAAAAAATAATAATAGTAATAAAGTAGAAAATAATACTATATTAATAAGAAAATAATAATATAATAATAATGATAGAAAATGAATAAAACATAAAAATATAATGATAATAGTAATGTAATAACAATAATAAAATAAAGAGAAATGACAATGATGCATTTATAATAATCATAGTAATAATAATAATAATAATAATAATAGTAGTATAGTAATAATAAAAAATAATAATGATGATACAAAATATATACAATATAATAATATGAATATAGTAATAGTAATAATAAAATAAAAATATAGTATGTAATAATAAAAGAACAAAACGCGAACTAACTAAAAGGGATTGAATTGGAATTAAAAGCAGAATTTTAGAGTTAAGTTATGAATAAAACAAGGTTCTGGGGGAGGTCAATTTGAAAATAAAACAAAATTTCGTGGTCGGTATGAAACAAAAATAAAAGAGTAGGACCGATTTACACGCTGAAAAGAAACGGAGGGACCACGATTTAATAATCCCTTTCTACCAAAACGCAAAGCAAGAGAGGGACAGATTGGAACCGGACTAAATGTTAGGGGCGATTTTAAAATAACAAAGATCCGATTAAAACAATAAAATGCGAAGAAGGGCTAAAAGTGCAATTAGCCCGTCTGGTTCAAAAACGCGGATCCTTAGGTCGGTCGAGTCACGAGCGCCGGTTAAGGCCAAAACGACGTCGTTTTGGGGTTAAAGGCCGACCCAAAAGCAGCGTCGTTTTGTGGGGCTATATAAAGCCTTAAACCCCAAAAATTCATTTCAGATGCTGTTTAAAAAAAAAAATTTCTCTTCTTTTTTTCTCTGCAGGGAACTTCGTCAGGAATCCGGTAGTCGGACGTCAGCCGACGCTTCATCATGGCCACCACAAGACGGTGGCGAGAAAAGGTAAAATCTTCCTCTTTTTTTTTATATATTTTAAGCATATGTATATATGTTTTGATTGAGTAATAAATAAAAAAACGAACGCGCGAATGAAAAGAAAATAAAAAATGTGAAAATCACCTCCGAATATTCTTGATCCGGCTTTTATGCGTTTTGATTCTTCTTTGTTTGATATCTACTTGTTATTTTGTTTACGAATTTGTTTTTTCTATTGATTGCGGAGAAAAAAAAAGGGTCCTTTACAAATCTATTAATCGGCTTTTATAGCCTCTTCCTATTGCTTTTCATCTTGTATGTTTAATGTCTTGCGTGTCAAGTGGAGGCGGTGGAGGGTGGTGGCCGACTCTGTCGATGGGTGGTAAGGTTTGGTCGTAAGGGGGCGCACTAGGTTTTGGCGCCACTTGTGCTAGGGGCTGGGTTTTGGTTTTTCTTTTTCGATTTGGCATTGTCTGGATAGTAAGGTTCTACTAACAATTAGTCACTTTCTTCCACTACCTTATCTGTCTTTTCAATAGACACCACCTTAACTCATTCTTCCACATTCTCAGAAGTAATATGAAAATACAAATCCACAAAATCATCAACAACATGCTCTTGTGGAATACAAATATTACCTTCTTGTAAACCGCCTTGCTCATCTAACTGTGGTTCTTTTACTAGTTGCTCTTCAGTCTTTATTTGGGGCATATCTGAAAAAGTTTTAATTTTTCATTTCCTCTCTGTATTCTTTTTCCTGAAGAAATTTGAAAATTTCCAACAATCCCATGTAGCATTTTAGGCTTTTTGTATGTTCATGCTTCCATCTATAAATAAAGCTAAGCTCTTAACAATGTCCTCAAGTTTTTAGGAGTTTCTTCCATTGAAGAAACATCATAAGAGAGCTTATAGCCAAAGTATTGTTTGGGAAATAAAAAAAAAAAACTCTCTTTGAAACTATCTCAAAAGGTCATAGTAAGATGAAGCAATGAGAACAAGCTAATGAAATGAAACATAAAGGAGAGTAAAAGCATATCAGAGTAGCCTTGAAGAGAATCAAAGGTGAAAGCTTTTGGGTGATTATCTCACAACGTCAAAAGTGAGGCAGGGATCAAACTGGAGAAATAAAAATTCCAAAGATAATTAAACCCAAAACCTCCCAGGATAGCCTTAACCTTTTTGTTTTCCTTTATGACTAGAATTAGGTAGGTTAGTTTTAATTTTTTTCTAATAAACTAATTTTTTTTTATATATTTTAGTGTGATGAAAAATTAAATGTTTATAATATTCTTTTTAAGTAACATGTATATTCACAACTACGATATAAATCATAATAATAAAAATTAATTAATTAGAATTAAAATTAACTTAATATAAAATTGAAATATATCTAAATTTAAATTTGAATAAATTTGGACAATATTAACATATGATGAGACTTAAACAAAAGATAATTTGGAGGAGAACCCAAATACTTCTATACATGTTAAGACTCAAAGCTGAACGCTTAAGACATTATTAATACCTCATTAGCATATTTATAATATTTTTAATGTAAGAAAAAATAATAATTTTTTCGAATAAAATATTTCTAATTAACCTAGGATATAAGAAAAATAAATACACAGGTAGTGAAAAAACTCCACAAGTAGGGTTATAACATTACCATGGGGCCTTTAATTATATGAGAATATGGTTGTAGAGCTTTTTATTCCATTTGTGGAAATATAAAGATATGCAAATTATTATATGGATGTATATAGACTTTTGTTGACTTTTATTAAAGCATCATGTTGATAATGCAAAAATATTGTCCTTCTTAAATGTAGTTAAAGAATAATGCATCATTAAGATTTTGTCATCTGATTGGAAAAACTTTGAAAGACACCTTTTAACTTTCTTCAAAGTGATTGACAAAACTTTGAGAATGCGTTGTTCTTCTGTGGCATCCAAAGAGGACAATACATTTACATTGTTAGCGTGTTGCTCTAACAAAAAAAGAGAGAGGAGAGGATTGCTTGTACGGGTCATCTTGCTCAGTAAATGATAAAGAAGAGTCCACACAAACATCCTAAGAAGCCACCTCGCCTAAAATAAAGATTGTACAACCCAAGTTTTGTCTGAGCTTACATGCCTATTTTAATCCAAGCCTAATACAATCTATCCAGACCTCAAATTAAAACCCAATAGGCCCTTTACAACCCAAAACCAACAATTAGACAACCCAAACTAACCTTACAAACCCAATAACCCACTAAATTATCCTAGCCCACGTGGAATCAACCCTAAATCGAAACAAATAAAACATCGCCGCACCTAGGGTCATTTGAGCCACTTTTTCAGCACGATTGTCATGTCCTCGCCTTCCATCAAACAATCGGAAAGGATGAAAGCAAAGAAGTTATAAAAAGGCAAAGGCTATAAAAGCCGATTTATTTCCTTGTAAAAGGGTTCCTCTTTTAATCAATAAAAAAAACAGAAAAAGAAAAAAAGGCATAGAGATTCAAACAAAAAAAAACAGATCCGAAAATATCAAAAGAACATAGTTTCGCAGAGACTTACAAACACAATAGAGGCATCGAAAACATTAAGAAACCACCACAGAGGCAAATAGGTGATTTTTATTCAAGTATTTTGTTTCTATTTTATTTTTCTTTTTTCTTTCCTTTAGCGCATATATATACCATTATTATAAAATATAAAAATACAAATTTTACCCTTTTTTGAACTTGATGGGTGACGCCATGACGACCATAAGCGGCAAGAAGGAGACCCCGCAGAAAAAAAAGAAGAATCAAGAATTTTTTAAAACACAACTCAAATGATTTTTTTTCGAGTTTTAGGCCTTATAAAACGTCGTTTTGGGGTGGCTTTTAACCCCAAAACGAGCCGCTTCACTCGACTCGACTCGAAAGACTGCACCTAAGAGGATCCCGTGTTTTAAGTAGTGGAAATTGCACTCGATCCTTCCATTTTCATGTTTTAAAATCAAATTTTAATTATTGCAATATTGGCCCTGAAATTTTACGCGGTTTTGCGATTCGGTCCTTTCCTCAAACGCGCTTTAACTTATTGGGAATATTACCTCTTTGGTCCCCACCTTCTATGCTGCGTTTCTAATTTAGCCCCCAAACCTCTGTTTTATTTACAATTTGACCCGAAACTACTGTTTTTAATGCAATTTAACCCATTTTTCAATTATTTTGCAATTTTACTACTTTTACTATTATTAAATATTTTTATTATTATTGCTTATTTATTATTTATTATTATTATTTGTTATTTTCATTATATTTTACTACTATTTGTTTGTTATTATTTATTGTGTGTGTTATTATTTCATTTTTTCTAATAATATCATTATTTTATTTAGTATTATTATTATTTTGTTTTCATTATTATTATTATCTATTTTTATTATTATATCATCATTATCATCACTAATATTATTATTATATTTATTACCACTATTAATGTATCTTTATATGTATATTGTTATTACTACCATTTTATTTTTCTTTTCTTTAAAATTATTACTCTTATTTTACTTCCATTATTATTATTATTTATTAGTATTATTATTATCGTTATTATTATCATGTTACTATTATTATTCCATCGTTATTTCTACTACGGTTAATATCGTAATACTTTCAATATATTATCCTTACTTATACGTATATACATGTATGTGTCCTTCATTATCCTTTTCACGTGTAACATCTCATCATTTGTCGCACTAATCTTACCCGATTTATCAAATTTTCAAATAACCGATATTCCGTATTAAAGGTTCGAGGGAATCGAGCCCTAACTTACTGGGTTTCGTTTCTCTCATTTAATCTGAATAACGGAATATCCTTTTTGAAATTACAATTTAAATTTTAAACAAAACAATTAATCTCGAATATTCGAAATGTCGCGCCCTAACTTTCTGGACTCGACGCCTAGATACTTCGAGATAAGTTTCTTTTTCTTCTAAAATAGAGGCAATATCCCTAATTTGGATTTTCGGAAAAACGAGTCCTAACTTACTGGGTTTTGGTTTCTCGCTCGATAAATGACGGGAGATCCTCTTCAAAAATAAAACCTAGTTTTAAAAGGCGAGCTTAGTTTCGGGAGTTTAAAGTGTCGCGACCTAACTTACTGGACATGATACTTTATTTCGTCGAAAATAAGAAAGTCTTAGCATCCCTTCCGATTCCTTCAAATTTTTGAAAATAAAAGTATCGTATTTTCAAATCATTTCAAAGTTTTCAACAATAGGACATCGATCAATTAGTTTGGTACTAACTTCGGGCGTGTCGAGGGTGCTAATCCTTCCTCGCACGTAATTGACTTTCAAACCCATTTTTCTCAGATTTTCGGAGACCAAAAGCCTCGTTTTAATAAATCGAGGCGTTTTATTAAAACAAAGGTGATCCGATCACACCCAAATAAAGATCGGTGGCGACTCCCTTTCTTTTTCATTTTCAAAACCCGAGTCAACCGCGTCGTTTCCTGTTTTATCAAAAAATAGTTATGACAAATATCTTGTCACTTGCATAGAATCTATATACCATTTTCTGTTGATGCCAATCTTCTACATGTTTTGCACGAGGACAAACACTAAGTCAACATCAATTACATTTGAGAGTTTTCAACATCAATTACATTTGAAAGTTTTTCAACAAGTTTAACGTCTCATCCATCACATCCAGATACACATGTTGAGACTCTCGTGACTAAACTAACTTTTTTTTTTTTTTAATGATCAATTTGTCCTAAAAGTCTTCTTCTCTTAACATCATTGTATGAACCGTCATACCCTAGATAATACATCATTAAATATAAATTTGATTTCAATGTGATTTTAATTTAAAATAAGAATAATTTTTAATATATTAACAATAGAATTTTTTAATATAAAAGGTTAAGAAGTTGACACGATAAACAATAATTAGTTTATTTGATTTTGGTTGTATAAGTTAAAAGTTATAATTTATATCGATTCAATTAAAATTTTTAATTAAAGTTTAAGTATTTTATTTTTGCATTATATTAGTATTTTATTTATAAATGAAAAGATTATCATTATTTTTAATTTTAGAAAGCAATAAGTTAATTATTGATTTTAATGATTTTGAAGAAACGATGAGTTAACATCTCTGATTATTAAATCAATTATGAGAGTTTAAATTCAAGAAAATTTAATAGATTTATACATTTTCCTCCTCTAAATTCATTTGTCCAAATGTAATAATCTTTGCTTGTTTGAAATTAATTATTCTATTTATAATGGTACCTTTTAATCTTAATTCTTAGTGTACTGATTGTATTAATATTATGATTTTAATTCTTTTTCGATTGATATTCATTACAATTAATAGTGATAACATCCATCACCTCCACAATTGCACTAAATGTGATAAATGACATTTATGATGTCAATTAAAATCCATAAATCCTTCTCAATCTAATCCGTCACAATTAGATACAAAACAGAAAATGAGCCCTAAAAGAGTAAAAGAAAAAAGAAATTGATGAAAAAAAAATGAAGATCTCAGCTCATCATTTTCACAAATGGTAAAAATGCTTACCACTAATTAAATCAAATCAAATAAGCAACAGGAATCAGCCTAAAAAAGCCCTTTTGTTAGGGGGTTTGTTTTTCACTAGTGAAAATATACAATGCATAAAATATATGTACACAGAAGCAGCAGCAGCAGCAATTGGATAGGCCTTTTTAAGGTCGTGTTTATTGACTTGATTTTGCATAATAATATGGACCATGGTGACATCAATGGTTGCATCTTGTATATTATCATTACCAATCAAAACTCAAAAAAGGCTGAATTGAAGACTATGATTTTAGACCAGGGCTGGCTGCTTCACCTTCCCTATCAACCTTAGATTTCTTCTCTGCCATTTTCTTACTCAACTACGAACATTTAAAATATTATAATTAGATTGAGCTCGAAATTGGGTTTAATTTTAAAAAAAAATTATCAAATTAAAGTAAATAATCAGCTCGAATCATTTTATTATAGTAAATAGAACTCTCAAATCTTCAAGTATTTAATTTCATCCGATTGAACCTTGATTCGACGGAAATTGATTATAACTTTAATCAATTTTTATCCAATCAAAGGTTTAATTGAGTGACAAGTAGATGCTGGAAGACTAAATTGATTATAATAAAATAATGAAAGCTTAAATGATTATTTGGTTTTGGTTTAGGGGCTCTTTTATATTTAAGCCACAAAAATTCATGTACTTCTAACTAAAATTAAATTCAATGAAAAGAATTAATCATCTAAACTCTTATCATTTCAACCCTCAAAACATTCATCCTTACACAATTGAGTCCTCAATTGGATGGAAATTGATTATGCGATTAACCAATTTTGTCCAATAAAAAAATTGATTTTAAAGATTTAATTGATTGTAATAAAACAATAAAGCTTAGATGGTTATTTTTTTGTTTTGGTTATATTTAGGCCACATAAATTTAAATACTTGTAATTAACTTAAATTCAAGTATTAAAAGGAAAAAAAAAAGGACCTCTTGAACTAAAATTAAATAATCATCCAAGCCCTTGTCATTCACAATAAATTGAGCCTTCAACATCTATTTTCATGCATTTGAACCCTTCAAATATATTTTCATCCAATTGAGCCTTCAATCTGACAATTTTAGTCCAATCAAGGGTTCAATTGGGTGAAAAATAGATGCTTGAGGATTTAATTGATTTTGTTATAAAACAATTATGCTTAGATGGTTATTTAGTTCAAGATCAGGGTTCTTTCTATATTTAAGCCACAAATTCAAATTAGGGAGATTGGAAGATCAGGCTAACTTACGGTTGGATTGGTGAAAATGATCAACTGCTTATCTGCGGTTGAGACTAGAAGATTTGTGTTATCCTTGTCCAAAGCAAGAGCTGCAATATCCTGCCCTTTTCCCAGTTTCAACACATGGAGCACCTGTAAATCAAAGATTTTAGCCAGGTGACACTATTTGCCAATATGACTCGTTCTCCTTATGCGTAACATGCATTCAAAGGAGTTTAATCTCTGGAACACCCCATTCCAAGATGGAGGAAGAGAGGTTTAGTCTCCCCAAGGTACCTTAGAACAAAATTAATGCAAACTGAATCCACAAGCATGGCTGCATTCACCATATACAGTGGGTAATAATAGCATCTTGGTTTAAAAGTTTTCTTGTACCTTCAGAGCATGCAGATCCAAGAAGCAAACTGAAGGTGATGGAATATCCAATTCTTCGATCTCTTCTGACTCGAGATTTGAATCATCAACCCCGGGATTCTTAAAGCTGAAGTTTTGGTTATTATTAAACACTCCATTGGAAGATGAGTTCATTCCAATCAAAGCACTGTTGCCATCCACAGAAAATTCCATGCAACTGAGACCACCAAAGGAAGGAACTTTTGCTGTTGCCACTGGAATCCCATTGAGAGTGAATGTTCTGAGAACATGTTGCGATTGGTTCCAGGTTAAAATGATTCCCGCAGAGGAAAGGCAGACAGTGTCAGCTACCACACCAGCAAACCGTCTCATCAAGCAACCCTTCCTTATAGAATGTAAGAGAACATCTGATGAATGACCACATGAAACAACAATACCTAGATCTGAATTGACACAGCAACAAATAACTTCGTTGTGGTGACCCCGAAGAACATGTATGGGACCTTCTATCCTATGCTTCCTGCTTTTTTCTGCCAAGGTGTTAGCTAAAGTACCAGTAGTTGAGGTTGGTGTGCCAGGGTCACCAGTTGCTTCTGATGTGCTGCTTGAGCTGGATGTTAATGCCCTATGTATCCTCCAAAGTAAAACGGTAGTGTCCCGGGAACCGGTCACGAGATAGTTGTTATCTGGTGATAGAGCAAGGCAAGTGACAGGAGCACAGTGTCCAAAAGCCGTTTCTAGTGTTTTTGCTCCATCAGATGAGAGTAACTTGATACTGTTATCCGCATGTCCACCTAGTTAAATTCCAGAAAAAATTTATAAGGAGATACTAAATAACACGAGAAATGTGCATGACCATTATCAATAACACTGAACATGTAGTTCAAAATTAAGTCTCTTACTGCTACAAATGTTATATAAATAGTGGTTGAACAGCCAATCAAAATTGATTAGTAGAGGGACCATTCACAAGTTAATGATATATTTTTTAACCAATGTTTCACCCTAAATATTTAAACATTGAACAGTAGAAGCTGATTGTAAAAGATCAGAAGATTAGACACCAAAAACTGTTATCATCATCATAAAACAAAATTGTCATGCAGCATTTCACTGCTATGAAATTGAAAGATTATCTTATTATAGAATGTTTATAAGAACTTGGAATAGTTTTAGACATGCTAGCCATCCACCCTTTTTCTTTTACAAAGGGACCAAGATTTGTTAAGAGACAACTATAAGCACATTTTTAAATACAATCATAGTTCATTCGATTGACCAAAAAAGTCTTTAAAAGAAAAGTTCAACTCATGCTTGTAAAGTATTCTTCAGAGTTCAGACAATGGTGCATGTAAGAAGCATCCTTTTCCAACTTATTACTACAAGGACCAAAGGAAGGATTCTAATGAGATGTTGTAACAAAATCCCAGCAAGCATCTGAAAGAAATATTACTTTTTCTTTTCTGATTTAGGGTTCATAAGCTGAAAGAAATTTATTAGAGAAATTATGAATCAAGAGGCTACCTGTAACAATTTCTTTATCACATGTGATGGAAACAATAGATGAACTCCTGATCCCAGACGAAGCGTATGCTAGAGCCTGGGGAAACTGCTCCTCATCAGAACCAGAGCCGGCTGGCATTTTTAACATTCTTATAAGTGCACCACCAGCTGAGCTTGCAATTGCCTTTCCATGTTCAAACATAAATGGTGTTCCCTGATCATCAGGAGTGTTTGGCTGCCACTTGTGCTGTGCAATATGAGCTGCTGGTGCATTTGTGCCAACAATTATGAGAGCATCTGAACATGCATGAATAGCAGATGCAGGCAAATTGCAGCGTTCAGGACCAGGGACAGCATATGGTTTGACTGCTCTTGGGTTCCGAAAGATTGTCTGGCATTAAATGTTAATCAGAAGTAGATCTAACATATTCATTTTAAAAAAAAAAAAATAGTTTGCCATTAGTGAAAGGACATTATTAGATCACTACTGAACTGCAGATGGAATTGCTAATTGCTACCTGCAAATGAAGAACCTCTGAAAGTGGCATCTTCTTCATGTGAGGAACAGTAAGGAGTTGGGAAGGAGTTTGTCCAAAATAAGCGATCTTGTTTCGTGTAGCACACTGTTGTACCTTTTATATGTAATACATGTGTAAGACAATAAAGAAGGTTTCCCAAATAGAGCAGGCATTAGAAGAAAAGATAACAAATCAAACTTACTGGATCAGAGATCTTATTAATATCAACTGTCCCTTCATATGTAATGTATAAGAACATGTTATTGGACAATATCGCTTCTCTGCCTCGTTGCTTATACCTAAACATTCAAATTCACTCATGTAAATTCTTGTAAACTCAAGGTTTTCTTAAAACAAGAATCTCTGTGAACAATTATTATTACAAAAAAGAATATTACAATTATTATTAGTGAAAGTAATACAAAAATGTACCCAAATATGAGGTCAATCCATTCATTCAAATGTGCAGAGACATGCTCACTCTCAAGAGCCATTCGATGTTTATGAATGAAATCAACAGGGGTTTGAGCCCATGGTGGGAGTTTAACAGAATCTGCATGTTGAAAAAAAAGAAAAGATTCAGACTCAGTGCAAATGGCTTTTGGTTCTCTTCAGCCAATGAGAAGAGGAAACTTAGATACATACCAAGATTTCTTCCTACTTGTGTTGTTCCGAAGTCGATTGAATATTCATTGGTTAACATCTCAGGAAGGTAAAACAATTCAGGAACCTAACATAAATAATATAAAATAAAAAGCAAATGAAAGAAAAATTGATACTCTACTGAAGTACAAATGTGTCCAAAACTGATCGGCAAGATAAAGCAAGCAACAATCACAGGGTACACACGTGCTTCATATTTTAACCGGACTTTGATGTTCTCACACTAAAGACAAAACATAAAACACATACCAATTCCTTCACATCACTCATGTCCTCAAGAACTCTATTCCACGTAGCAGCAACATCTGAAAATATCCGGTCTGAATGATTAAAATTTCTACCTTGCAGCTGAATTGAAAGAGTAGTAAATGGCTCTATTCTAACAAGATAGTACAAAACCTGCAAGAAAGCACCACATATAACAAAGACGTTAGATAAAGAACCTGCTCAAATTGATAGCAAAATTAACAAAATAAACTACTTTGCATAGAAATAGAAAATTGGATTGAATACAATGAAAGTCTTCAATCAAAAAATAGAAAAAAGAAATTTGAGGCAAGGAAGACTTCTTGCAATCACATTGTTTTCAAATGAATGTTTGCACATAATTCAGAGGATAGATGTAAATAATCCTTAAAACTAAATAAATGAAGCATGCAACCTAGTGAACTGGCTGATGCAGAATGCAACTGTAAATCTCATGGTATTAGATTTAGACCAATATGTTAAAGAGCATATACTACAGATTTCAGGTGCACAGAAGCAACATGTTGGCCATATAAAGCGGATTAGTCTATCATGTGAAGCACCATGTGTAGGGATGAATAAGAGTATCATACAGAAGGTAGTATAATTTAATTTTTAAAGACAACCACTGCACAGGTAACAATTGCACGCACATGTATGCAAATGTCCCAAGTACTATGAGGAAACGAACTAAGGAAATCAAACCCTTCATGAATAGCAGGTATATATCTGACATTGCCCCTATTTCAAGGAATTTTCTTATAACCATCATAAAAGTACAACTAGAAATGTTAAATATGTTAGAAAACCTACAGTTCCGGCACTTAAATAGTGTGAGTCATAGTGGAACTTGGGGATAACCGGATCATTGAAGTTAGCATATCTCTCTTGGAATTTCTTCAGACGATCTGGATTCAGTGCCCCAACAGGCTGCAAACACAGATGACTTTATAATGGAAAAGGATAGTGCAGATAGAAAGTATGTGCCAGCAAGATTAAAGCAAACTACCTTTGAAAGATCTCTGTAAGCAGATGGATCAGCAAGATTCAAACTCTTTGAACTGTAGTCAGAAAGAATCCATGGGAATACTGGATACTGTAAGTAAGAAAGAAAAGGGCATGTAAGTACGCCCAAAGAACGAGTGACTATCCATCAAAATGCACTCAGAAACAGTCTCACTTGAGTTATGTCATTGTAACTACGCCCAGCCAATGTGTTTAGCTGCATTAAATATTCAAAATTGCTGATCTGCAGAAGGGTTACAATTCTTCTAGTAATTATGATGCTTATTTATTGCATGTGAATTATTTATATATGTACTGTAATTCATACCTCCCACCTGGCCCAGCGCTCCATTAACTGAGTTCTTTTCAGAAGTTGTTCTGGTCTCTACATCAGAAAACAATATAAGTTCAGGTTCAGGAAGGTAAATAAAAAATGAATCCTTGTAAACAGCAGCTAATACACACACCTTTAGCTAAGTTGTACTGAACCCAAATTTATGGAAGTAAAATACAAGTGAACTTTCCACTCATTTCCTTTAAATACAGATGATATTATCTATCTGCATTCGTGCTAGACCTCTTTCAATTAAAATAAAAGAATATAAAATAAAAATAAAAATCAACCAAAATACAACCTGAGTTGCAAGATAAATGTTGTTCAAATGAGGAGGTTGTGCTTGAACAATAGCTTGGTAGGCGTTTCTTCGGGCCTCGGAACTCTGGATCCATTTTTATTTTTTTTAAGAAAGAAAAGAAGAAGAGGGGGGAAAAGCCAAAGCCAATGCAAATAAGAGGAACATACAGGGAGTAAACAACCATCAAAAGCATACTTCTTTTAATCACAAACAAATAAACTTTGAAGGTGCAGCCAATAAGAACATACCCCGAAATCAAAGAAGAAGTTAGAACGGTCAACCATGAACAGCTCCAAGGCACTTCGTCTTAAGAGATATCTATGGCAAAAACAAACCAGCAAATGAGGCACAAAGAAGATGCTAAACCTAAAGCAACATTGGATGATGAAAAGTTAAAATTCTTTAATGCAGATATGAAAAATATTATTATGTGATGGATAACTGTGCAGAATAAATATCTCTTTACGCTCCTTGTAATATTAATACAAACAATAAGCACAAAGAGAGAAGACCTTAAATTCATTAGTGGATTTTACAACAATAACAACAACAACAACAATAATAATAAAAGAAATCCTCATCTGCTGGTCATATCCAACTCTTGCAGTATAGTGTGCAGACTTTCACATTGACATTTTCAGAATATTGAGAAATTTCTAGAAAACTTTTGGTTGTTAAGAGATATAGATGAGATGCTGAAATAAAAGTAATTTCATACAACAATAAAATGCCAGCAGGCATCTTTTTCTCATTCCTTGTTTTAGGCAAGCATCTTGTTTCAATATTTGACAGCATGCATGTAATATGAAATCAAGGATGGTTGATAATAACTAGACATATATTGTCTTATAATGATAAGCAAGATGAGTATAATACAAGTACTGAGAATATCAAATAACAAAACTTGAAGCTCAAAGCTAGTAAATACAATAGTGATGCTCAAATTTTCTAAGGCTAGCTTGAACAAAAATGACAATAAAACTAATATGTTTCACTATAACTTCACCTTCGGCTATACATTTGATGAAGAGAAGTAATCAGCCAACTATGGTCTTTTTGGTCATTTCTCATTTCAGAGTTGCCTTCCAAACCATCCATTGTTGTGTTGTTTTCCGTATTATCAACTATAAAATTTATTTTCTTTGTGGTTACCTGAAAAAAGGAGAATAGTTCATATTCTTGATAACCACTTCTTCTGGTTTGATATAACAAGTACTGAAAGTATGAGAAACAAGTCGCACTAGATTTGCAACAGTAGTTTCCATTCTTGTTCTAGAACACAAATAAAAAGAATTTCTCTTTTGTCCTAAATCTATAGGAAAACTAGCATCCACAGACACCTATGATGGAGGATTATGGGAAAGCAGGTGAAATAAGGATTGTATAAAGATGCATGATAGCATCCTCAGTGGCCAGACATCTGGCTCTGCAAGTGACAAATGTTAATGGCTACTTAGTTTAAAAGTCCCCAAAAGTTGAGCTGTAAAGGTGTACCTAAGCTATGAGTTATGAGATAAAAAATGAATTAGATTGGTGACTTATACGAGGGCTATCTCAATTAGCCTAGAAACATTACAGAGGAAGCGGGACTTCTATTCTTGTAGATCTCTTCATTACTTTTCGGTTCTCATACAAGTTATCGATCTTATACAGTAAGTTGACAACTTAGCTGCATACTTCATCATATTTTAGAATTGGCTGTTGTGACTCAAGTAGATTCCTTCTGTTAACGGATCTAATCCTAAGCACCAGACAGCATGCAGTCCTCATTTAAAGGCATTTAAGAATGATGTTCCCTGAAAATTTCAGAAAATTGACTGGTTCATCAGCCAACAGTCTTGGTCCTATTATGAGTTTCTATGCAGAAAATATTGCCTTAATTAAAGAGAATCCTATCAGAAGCTTTTGAGAATCCATGCATCAGAAATTTATCATAGTTTAAGCAATCATCTAGGTTTGAGAATCTGATGGTACTAAGTTTAAGAACATCACAATCAAAGAAATCCTAAGCCCACTGTAAAGCAATGTAAAACAACTATATCACTGAATATAATCTGCAAAGATTTTAAACACAAAATAAAATCTTACTTGAAATGTTCCTCGTATAATCTTCTGCAGTCTAACCATGGATGAAGGAAGTTCAAACACAATTCTCTCACCAAGTTCACTAGAATTGTATCCAGGAGCAACTGCTGATAAACTTTGGACCAAGTCTTGCTCATTGGAAAATTGAGAATCAGTAGATTCTACCATTTTGTGCAAGGGTTGCCCAGATATTCCATAAAGCCTTGGCTGATCTTTTCCACCTTGGTCATTTTCATAGCCTCTATTGTCTTCATTATCAAGTTCTGGCTGTTCATCATCTTCATTCAATAAATTTGTTGAGATTGCTTCTGCTGCCAGAATAGGAGCAGTAGATGAGCTTATGACATCTTGCTGATTGTTTTCCAGATCACTTTGATCTTCAAAATTAGCAGCACCGCCAAAATGAGCAGTCCCTGTGTAATTCCTTCTCAAATATGGTCTCATTCTTGAAGAACTCTCCATAAACCTTAGCTTACATAAAGTCTACACATACCATAAAAAGGAAAGAAAAATGTTAGAGAAGGGAAGAAGAAAAAAAAATCTGCTATCTGGAAACAAATACTTTTTCTTTTCAGAAGGAGAAAAGAGAAGTCTAAACTTACGCGTGCCTGACTAGGTTGGTCCCCTGCTGGTCCAAAGAGACATTTCATCTCTATCAAGCAAAGAACAAGTTTACGCCAAGCTCGAATCCCAGTGAATAACTGGTGTCGTGCAACTAGATCAACTTGTGTGCGCCTATCAATCTGGGGAGCAAAAAGTAGATTAATCCAGTTACTAACTTTTATTGCAGCCTAAAAAAGCAACAACAACCATGATAGCTAGCAGTAATCAAACCTCTGACCGCTGAATATTTCTTGCTAAAGCAAAACTTGCAACAAGGACTGCAATAAATTTATAGGATAAAGCATTAAAATCTTTCCCATAGACTGATTTTGTATCAACTGGTTGCAGACATTCCATCCAAGCAACTCCCATGGCTTCAGATTCATTCCATCTTTTCACACGTTCCATATCACTAGCATTCCTCCTCTGTGCAGAAGTAGCCATTGCAATAGCACAGAGACCTCTTCCAGAACCAATCTTTGAGTTGCGTTCAAGATCACGTGCAGCTGCCAAGGCAGCAGCTTTTGCAGCAGCCTTGTCTTTTGGAAAGGATGATGATTTGTTAGGTGCTGTGGGAGGTTTATGAAAGCTTGAAAAAGTATGCAGCTTAGTTGTTTTACGCTCAACCATTGAGGATTCACGTTTAAACTGTGTGGTTGCTGGAGAAGCTGGAGTTTCTGCTCCGCTAGCCCCAGCAGCAATCATTGCCAATGCCATTGCAGCTGGTGGTGATGCAAATGCAGCAGCCCAATCTGGAGAGATCATTGCAAGAGCTGTCTGGAAAAAAAAGTGGGGTGGGGTAAAAATTGAAAATTCTCAAGCAAAGCACCAATGAGAAAAACATTGAAAGAAGGAAAACAATGTAGCGTGAGGATAACAACCAACTCTGAAAAAAAAATTCCTAGAAAATAAATTCCGGCTCCTTGCTGAGAGTCATGCAAAACAGAGAAGCATGCATGTGTGCACATAGTACTGTTGGCACTAGGAAAGACAAATTAACACTTGAGCAAGATTATTTTACGAAAGGAGCTAAGAATAATATGTAGTAACCTCTAACGGTGGAGCATCAGCAGCCAACACAGGATTACCAACAGCTAGAGGATTCAAACCATCAGCAGTAGCAAGTTCATGGATTCCTGCCAAAAGTGGTCTCCATCTCCTCAAAACAGCAATAAAAGGTGGTACAATGGCTTCAAGATACTGTTTACGAAGCAGCTTTCTGTCCCTCCCAACAGCATGCCATACCTGGAGCATATGTCATGTTTAGGTTCATTCAGAATATCAATCAAGAACCTAGATAATCATAGTGATGAGAAAGAAATAAAAGTAAACATTAAACATTCCATTGCAATATCATAACAGAATGAATATGATAATAGATGAGAACAAAGAAAAGAAGAAGACAACATATTGCTGTGCCACAAAAAGTTGAAGAGTAAAGCACAAAAACTAATGAAGTAAATAGTTTGCTGCTATTTCATACCAAGAAATTCACTTAGAACTAACCTCAGAATAGAGAACACAGGATGCTACCAAAACTCTCTGTCTCTTGGAATCAGAGGTTGGCATGTTCAGAATAGGAGAAAGCACACTGCAAATAATTAAATTAGTAAGTTTTAAAATCTCCTTGTATATGAGTAATGGAAGTGAGGTGGAAACAAGACCAATTAGACTACACGGTACAGGAGAGAGACAGAGCAGGCACTTTAGTGGATAGATATGTACACTTATGCATCATGTGGTTGTTGATTAGGAGAATCCTCCACTAACTTACCTCCACAACAATGCTGACTCTGGATTTCTTGCTGCAATTCCATCACTGTTGTCTAAGGACATGATGTTCTCTCCTTGGTGATACAATGCTTCTGGCACTCCATCTTCTATGCCCACATTCCTCGTGACCATCTTGTCTGCTCCATTATCATCTTCCCTCATTGAAAGAAGCACCATGCGAAGCATGCATAAAAATGGTTGGTCACTGTCCAGTAACTGGTAAGGTGCCGCCATTCCTCCCATCCCAGTACCTGATCCACCACCTATACCAAGACCGCCACCAAGTCCAGAATCATCTAACAATAAAGCTTGGAGCATGCTTACAGACTTCTTCACTAGAGGAAGTTCAATCCAATTCCCATTAGGATCCTTTTGTAAAGCAGCACTCCACAACTCCCAGCCACTGCCACCAGCACCAAACTCGCCAGTTTTAGGAAAGCCAACCCCATACCATAAGCGGCTCCTGTATTTCCAACCCTCAGCTATATCCATAGCACAACTTCCGTATGACACAAAAGCTGAGGAGACAGAGTCATATGGCTCAGCTGCAGCAGCAGCAGTAAGCCGTTCCATTGCCTTTGCAGAAATCTGCCCGTTTGCATCAGCCATTGAAGCAAGGACCTTGTTTGGAAAAAGAACATGAAAGCAGGATATAAAAAATATTAGAACAAGGCATAGCATAAAGGATGTCAAAGCAATGTTCATAAAAAGTTAATAATAACAATCAGGCCTAAGAACTGTCACATGTCCATGCTATAAGTCAGGAAATCCAGGAAGACATTATGGCTAATAAGGCTATCGTGGAAGATGAAGAAGTTTAACAGTAGAGAACTTCATAAAGACATAAACCTCTAAACTATGAAAATTCCATGTATGCATAGACAATTATCTTTAAGGGGGCAATGCACGTACATCAAGAGGAAGTCCGCCAGAATTTCCAGATCTACGATCATCCGAACCTTCTGATGATTCTCTACCAATTGATTCTCTACCAGTTGATTCTCTACCAGTTGATGCAATGGAATTTGAGTAATTATATAGGGGAGATACGAGAGAAAGCGGAGATACAATACCCTCAGCTTTGCGTGATGCACAAGAAAGTTTACTTTGCAACCGTAAATGATCTTCAACAAGCATTAAAATGACAATTGCATTCTCTACCAAAAAAATAGAAAGTTGCGTAGCGTTCTCTGCTTGTGCCTTGGCTTCCATTGGGGACAAACCTTCTGCTGCAACCCCAGCAGCAGCTGCAGCAATAACTTGAGTCTGCCATGGAAGAAAAGCTTAATGAAGAACTATTGCGATTTTTTCCTCTAGTGGTGAGACTTAATACTAATCATTGAAAATATAAATAGCAGCAGAAATAAGAGAAAGCAGCCAGTGGTGAGAACAGTAAAATAACAAAATTCAAGAAAATAGAAGCCATAGTTATTGCATTAAACTGCAATTGTTAATGACCATCTTACCTGAGCCTGCAGCTCTCTAGCAGCGAAGTCCAGCAACCCAATCAAGAGCCTTCTCTTGAATATTGGCAAATATTCTTCACGCCTTCAGAAAACAACCACAAAGGAAATCAAAATAAATTAATGCTTACTTGTTCATCCAAAAAATATATTACAGATAAGCTTTCACCAATAATAGCAACTGCTGCCAAATGTAACGCATTTAATAGGCTTCATGAAGAACACATATGAAAACAATCAGAGACAATGTTAAATAAATCACTGTAGCCTTGTGCCTATTTAATATCCTATGCAAAGCATATTGAATATATTGGATACACTAATAAGTGTTTAGTACAGTGCATGATGTATCAGAATTTTAAGCAATAAGAAAAGAAGCAAATTAAGTTTCTATACTTTGACACTTCATATCAAAGCCAGCCAATGATTTTGTTACCTCAAGGAAGGCAGAATTACAGAATTCAATGACTTGGTAATTCTACAAGTTGGCAAGTGAGATCTTTATATCTGTGTAAATACAAAGTGTAGAATTCTCCTTTGACAAGTGCATGTTGTGATGTTCCGACAGAAGTGCTCATTTTACATAGCAGTCCAAGGGAAAGGAACTAAGGTTCAACAAATGACAAATGGCACCAGTGTACTGTTGGAGACAATTACAGCAATAAAATTATGGAACAGGACTCAATAGAGTTAATACCTAATTCTCTGATCCCCAGTGCTTGATCCACCCACAATAGAGAGCCATTCTGCACAATGAATTGTAGCTTCAATATCCTGTAAATTGGAAGCAATAACCAGAAAATATAAATGGAACTGACATGCTTGAATTAAGGGGGACAAATATATACTGAAAGATACAGTAAAGAGGAAAAGATGGATAAAAAAAAACCTGCCATCCATCCTTTTGGCGCATTGAATGCTCCAAAATAATAATCAGGAAATTGTGTATGAGATCCTCTATGTCTCCAAAGCTTACTGAATTAGACTGTTTTCTTTCATCCATCTGCAAAATCAAGTAACAATGTGTAATGCTTAACACAAGGAGTATATGCATATTCATACTTGCCCAAAAAGGTCAAAACTAGTCCAAATCCTCTAAAATGTCAATCCTAAAGGTCAAGTGATGTTATCCCACATCAACTACGTATCAGGTTTCATGTGGTGTTATATTAACATTAGGACCCTCCGCTTAAGCCAACTGGCTCTAGGTTGGATGCTTTAACGTAGTATTGGAGCAAAGTTCTGTTATGTTGTTCTTCCTACCTAGCCCCAACTCCAAGTGAGGTTGAGAGCCCTGCTGACATTGTCCAGGGAGTTTTAAGTGGAGCTATTCATATCTATTAAGTACAGAGTTTTTGTGGTCTTATATTAAACTGGGAGAGTTTCTGTGGTCTTATATTAAACTGGGCCCCTCCATCTATAGCCAATTGGTTTTAGCTTAGATACTTTTAACACTAAACAACACCATCTAACAGATTTATATGCAGTGGAACATCAAAGACAACAAGGGGAAGAAGCACAAACATAAAGAAAAGTTGAAGATGGAAAGAGTTACCTCATAGTTATAGATAAGGACCTCTAGTATCCACTCAGGCCATTCCTCCATTTTTGTTAAACTACTTCTATTTTCTGGATGACTGCAAGCCAAAAACAGAAGATCCTGAACAGAAATAAATAACTCAGAAACTATAATACAAAATCAGAAAAAGTCGTAATAAGGATAGTTAAGAGCATGAAAGCAAAACGCAATGGTATATAACTGCAGTTGAATTCAGGACAGGAAAAAGCTAGGCACAAAAATAAATTGGTGATGGTTGAAAACTGTGTTATGTTCTGATAAGCATATATTAGTTTAAAGCTTATTTTGTATTACTAATTGTAAACACTAGAACGAAATCTGCAACTGATAAATTCAGACAAGAATACCTGTAGTGCCCGGCTTTGGAAAGATCTAGATGCATATGGCAGCGAACGCAACAAAACCACCAAAAGTTGTAAGTGTTCAAAACGATGACCAGAATCATAAAAGCTCAACCTATCCTCTGTCGAAGAAGCATTGATCTGAGAAAAATAATAATGACTTCGGCATTCAGTGCTATATGCAAGTACAAGATGCCATAAGAAGCTAGCATAGTTCCAAAGCATAGATGATATTTTTACATCAGCAGGCTGAAAAAATACCACATCCTGGTTATACTTTAGAAAAGAAAAGAAAAGAATTAAAAGAAAGTTTTAGAAAGTTGATCCAATGGTAGACCAATAAGTTTTCCAATGCACAAAACTGAAAGAAAATATAAGCAGAATATCATTGATCATCAAGGTCAAGATAATATTAAGGTAAAAGATTGTTATCATACTGAGGCCCCCAATAAAGCAGTGTAAGTGTTGCTCGTCATAAGCCTGTTAGGAGCAGCCTGAAAAGCCTTCTGCAAAGCATAAAACAGAAGAGAAACTTTATCATCAAACATACTGCCACCTGAATCACTCAATGCAACACCAAAAAGGCTGCTTGTCATTTCTGAGGACTCGCGTAAACCAAATTTCAGATGCCCATGTGCTACTAAAGCGGCTAACAGTCCAATGACCCTAACAACAATTCCATCATTTTTGTCAACATTGTAAACATTATTCCTTGCATTGTCAGCACTAATTGAAATACTTATTCCACCCAAATTCTTCATAAAAGCAATTTCAGAAACAGATGACATCCTTTCCATTTTCACACTAGGAGAAGCTGCCACAAGGCTACTACCACCATCAAGGAATAGAGATTCAAAATCTTTCTGTGAAATTTGATCCCTCTCCTTCGTAGACCCTTCATCCTGGCTTCCTTCTGGTTCAGATCTTTGAACAGACAAGCTTTCATCCTCCTTAGTGCTAGTTTCAGGAATGTTGTGATCGCCAGCTTTAACTTCTCGTTGCAGGAGGACAAGTAGTGTTTCTATCCCACCAGAACCCATGAAAGAACTTGCAAATGTTTGAGCTCTGGTGGTATTTGGTTGTACCACTAGCCTGTAGATTAAATGTAGCACCCTGTCAACCTGAAAGGAATACAACTGAGTCATGTCTAGCAAAACAATGAGAGAGATGTCCTCCAATATCAGCCAGAAATAAGAAGCATGCATATAACCGTATGGTCTAGTTGCATCTGATCATATGCTGATCCAGCAAAAGAAAGTCAAATAGGATAAATGTTCTGGAGACCCAAAATAAACTTCAGAGAAGAAGCAAAAACAATTTTAAGCACATCATCATCAGAACGTTTACTTCTTAAGAAATTAAGTTTCTTTCCAAAGTTTATTTAATTAAAAAGATAACAAAACATCACAAAGATAGTCATGCTTCAATATGACAAACATTGTTAAACCAACATCTGTTCAACTTTTATCTAGAAAAAGTGAACTGCTCATCTTTGAAGGAAATAGTGAAAAGGAAATAAGAACCAACATGAACTCACCTGATTAGGTTGTGGGCAATCAACCATGAATCCTAGTAAACAACGCACATCATCTGCAGCCATTGAAGGTGGTGCTGCTCCTATTAAAAGTTCAATGACAACTAAGAGTTCATCAACCAAAGCATTCACTTCACCTACTCTCTGTGTAGCATCAAGTAAGGAGAAAGTATCCAAGGAGTCCTTTTCAGAAATTGTCCAGTAGCACCTTCTGCAGCCATCAAGGAGCATCTGCATGGCATTGGCATCTCGCATCACTGTTGACTGTGTGAAGACCATATCTGCAAGCAATGATAGGAGTTTCTTTTGGAGCCCATAGCTGCATAAACTCCAAATTTTAAGATCCAAAAGCAGTGTACTGAAAAGCTGAACTTTAAGTACGTAATTATGCTTCTGAGATTGACATAGAGAAACCACAGCCGCAACAAGCTCCTCATCTCCCGCACCATCATGCTTTCCATCCCCAAGGGAAGACAAAGTTTGTAAAAGATAGTCTAAGATTCTTGAAAGAATCTCAAGTCCCCTTGTGCGACGTATTTCTTCATTGTTCCCTGGGTGGTGGAGGGCAATAGAAATAATTCTAAATATTGGAGCAGCTAGAGCTGCTGTAGCCAAAGACAATGGAAGACTACCCTGTTCTGGTTCCAAGCTATATTGACACATTTTGCTGACAGCCAGAGGAAGTAAGGACATGGGACCTCCATAGGCTAAAGCCCAAAGAGCTTCCACAGGTCTCATTCGTGTTGCGACATGGACTTGTCCAAGAACCTCAGCAGGTCTGCGCAGAATTCCTGAGTCACCATAGATAGGTAATTTAAGCAAGAACTGAAAATTACTTAGATACAATAGAAAAGAAAGAGGGCCAAGAAATTTCAAGTTTAAACATAACAAAAAAGTCAAATATGAAGGAAAAAAAATACTATGGTTGATTTCACTAATATAAACAAAAAAAAATGAACTCTTTTCTCCACTCATCTAGGAAATAGAGAATGCAATGCTGCAATGTCTGGAAGTTAATGTAAAGATGTTAACCATCCAAATTTGATATAAGCACAAAAGAAGCCTAATATTTAAGAGATGTGGGATAACACCACTTAATACTCCCCCTCACATGTAACATGCAATGCCTACATGTGGACAACCTCGTATGGGTTTTGGTAGGAAGAACAACATAACAAAAACAATACTTTGATAAAATATTAAGCATCCAACCTGAAACCAATTGGTAATAGATGGAGGGGCTCAACTTTAATATAAGACCATAGGAGACCTAATATTTAACAGATGTAGGATAACACTTTACAAACCAGAAAAAGACAATGTCACATAAATGGAACGGGTAAACCCATCACAGCAGAAGAATTTACATTCACAGTCAAGTAAACTGACATACCATCACCAACACTTCCTCCAACATCCAGGCATGCACTGAGAGTGGGAAAAACTTAGGAAAAGAAACATACTCATAAAAACAGAAGCATTCTGCATGCTTGTACTACTTTAAAACAGCACAAATAAAGGGAAAAGAAAATGAGATTAATATAAGAACTCTCTCCCTCTTATTTCAGCAATCTTATAAACCGTTCTGACTCAGGAACATGGAAAGAGAAAAAATATCATAAGATAAGAAACAAGTACCTAAGAAAAGAACTTAACGTTCATGGACATTCATGCACTAAAAAAGAACTGAAATTAAAGATGAATCTATTCACCTGCTGAGCCAGAAGGAGAAGCATCTCGACAGAACCGCCCAGTAAGAAGACAGGGGTGGTAGAGTAGGTGAAGACAATCTCCAATTTCTGCATCTAATAAACAACTTTCCCATGCCATTCTTTGAACATGGTCATTTGTGGCTAGCCAAGGAAGTCCTGCACCATTACCAAAAGAAGGCAGCATATCCCCTCCCCTAGAAGCTATTCGTGCCATTCTTTCAGGCCCAATTGGTTCCTTAAAGATATACACTGGGCCTATTTCAGCAAATAAAGGGCATTGACGGTGACGGCGCTGTAAGCCGCCCATTGCCGGAGGAGGGCTTGTCCCAACGCTACTGAAAGCTAGCGGCTTGGAAATGCGAGGAAATTCAAAAGGATGGCTTTCATACAAAGATCCATCAATATATAATCTCAATTCACTGTCTGCTTTCCCAATAATTCCCTGCCTGCATACATATTCCAATCCAATAAAATACCAACATTGAGGTTTGAATGCATGAGTAAAATGTAAAGATGTTTTCTTTCCTTTTGCGCTACCACTTTCAACCACTAAAAACTGTGCATGAAAATATGCCTCTATTCCCTTATTATCAGCAGATAAGAAGCTAAATAAACAAGGCATGTGAGCTGTGCCTTGACCAGCAAGGGTACTTGCAGCGGCAGCAGCAGACATAGCCGATGATTTTCCTGACTTGGCTGCAGCTGCAGCAGCAATTGCGGCTGCAGCAGTTGCTGTGTTTAATGTATCTGCAAAGGATTCAATGTAGATCCACGTTGCAAAGGAAAATCCATTGGTAAATGGCCAACGACTTTCCCCAGGACCAAGCAAACCAGAGCTTTCACCATCAAATTCAAAGGTGCGTGCTGGCCCCCTCGACTCTCTCCCACTCACTGCCTTCTCTAATGCAATCATTAAGCGAGGTGCCCAAATGGTAGTCAGTGTTCTTGTAATGACCTGAAACCATCTACGCAAATCAATAACACTAAGTGAATGCCCTGCCAAATGTTGGATGCAATAACATAAGGGAGTCCCATCCCATTTTATATGCTCTAGCGAGCCAACACCCTGAGCAAAAATATTCTCAGCTGACCTCAAAAGCACTTGTAATAAACCAGCCATAGAGCACATTGCCCTGTTTCTTGTGCAAGCCCGCAATATAACAAGCAAGCCTCTAACCATCCGTGTCCTGGAAGACATGGCAATGTCACTATCTCCTTCCCAAGGAAGCCAAGGAATTAGCTCACCTGCCACTATTGCAGCCCGAGAGTTTAGCATCACACTAGGAGGATTGTTATCCTCGTCCTCTTCAAAACTTTCAACTCCGCCCATTGTGGCAATAAGTGAATCAACAACCAAGAAAGGAATGCTCTCCATGTCTTCCTCACTTCCAAAAGTCTCAACCCCAGCTACAATATTCTTCAGCTTGTTCAAGCTTTCAGGGTTGCCCATAATGGCAGAATCCACCAAATGCAATAGCTCAGGAGACACATTTGGCATAGCAGCTTTTGGCTTTGTCTTTCTTGGTGAAGCATGGGGTGAATATCCAGAATCTGCATAAAAGACGGAATCAAGACAAGTTGCCGAGCTTGACTGCCTAATATCATAATCTGTATGTCTTGCTGGTCCAGGGCTTGAATTAGAACGGTCATGCCATGTTCCAATCATTGGGAAAGAATCATGCTCCTCAAACCCACCTGATGAGCCTCTGTCACGGTCTAAATCTTCGGATGGATTCGTATCCACCTGACCACCATGAGACTCCCCAGCAGTCTTAGCCTGATTTTCTAGAGATACAGGCTCAGATTTGTCCTTATTCCCAATCACAGATGCAGAACAAAACCCCTGTGACACTGCATTATCATTTCTTAATACAGCTTCCTCGCCAGTTGTAAAATTAACGCTCCCCTGATGAGATCCTCCTACCCTATCTAAGAGTATATTAGTTTCTCCAAAGTTCTTTTCTTCCTCTTCTTCCATTTTTTTTCTATTTTAAAGGCCTAGCAGGTACTCATTTATATTATTTACAACTAATTTTCCTGCGAAATAAATAAATCAGAATGAGAAGTGTCATTCCTATCAATTCTTAACACTCTTAAAGATGTAAAACTATCAACCACGTGAAACTAGTCTTGTAGTACAAAAAGAGGAAGAAGAATTATGAAGCTCCTCTAACTTTGCTAATCTTCTCTGTGAACTAAACCAAACAGAACCCTGTAACATAATTTTTTTGCACACTGAATAAAAATTAAGCGCAACTTCCCCGCTGGCAACACAGAAGAAAAAGCAAGCAATTCAAATTTGAATCAAATAGTTAGATATAACAAGCCGCAGATCCATCTCATGAAGCACGTAAACATTCAAAACTATAAGTTTCTCCGACTTGTATGGTTAAAAAAATGATCTCATCCTTACATTGACGAATCGATCAATTACCATTGAGACTAACAATCGCGAATATGAGAAAACAAGAAATGATCGATCCAACCTAATTGAAAACATAAATAATTGAGATACATGCAGAGATCATAGTTTACCGGTCATTGATTTGAATAATTCTAACATACCTGTAATGGAGAAAGTAACTGATAAAGTTACCTCAAATGGATCAGTTCGGTTCAAATTCTTAAGTTTCCCGTTGAATGTATCTATTTCAAAGTAAGAACGATAAATAAAATCGAAATGAGAATGAGAGAATCAAAGAAGACGAGAGAGCAAAAGAGAAATGAAAAGAGCGCGAAAATGGCGCGAAAGAGAAGGTGCATTTGGCAAGTAATTAGCGCATTAGGCCTTCCTTTTGATTGCTCAGTCAAAAAAACTAAGGATCATAATTGGCTTAGCCCTTCCCTTTTTTTTCTTATTTTATTTTTTTTCGATTAACCACTTTTTGAGGTTAAAAAAATTTGTATTTTACCCCAAATATAATAATAAATTATTAAAAATAGATTTTCTGATTAAAATTATGATTTATAAGCTAAACATAGAATTTTTTTAATTTCTTTTCTTGCATAAATCAACCTCCAAATTTTAAATAAGCGAAATTAACATAATAATATAACATTTAGGTGAAAGTAACATTAATATCTTTGTATTTTAGAAGTGAATAAAAACTTTAATGAAAATAATCAGTTTATTTTTAATCTTCAATATATAGAATTAATTTATCTTTTATTAAATAAATAAAATATAATTTAACTTTTAACACAAAAACTCTATAATACTTTTATAAAAGAAAATTAATTTCTAAAAATAAAGGCCGAAATGGAATATATGATAGGGAGATGGCCGAAAACATTACTTAGGTCTAATATTTTCGGTCTTACTTATATAAGAAACAAATCTTTTAAAATATTTAAATAGAAGCCAAACCTTTTCCGATTTCGTCGAGTAACAGCTTACGTGGGCATATATTGGATAAAATTATATTATTTAAATCTTAAAAATTTAAAATTATGGTTAAAAAGTTTATTATAAAAATATTTTATATGTTATAAAAGTATAATAACATATTTATTTATAAAAATTATAACAAAGTATGGCATAACTTATTTATGTGTTTATGCTTAGGGTTTTTCAATCGGTTAACCAACCGAACTACTATTAATTAAATTAATCGATCTTTTAAACCCTTAATTGTTAACCGAATCAAAATTTTTCAAAAAATAATTGAAATTTATAATTTTTTATTATTTTAGTTAAAACAAGTATAAAACATATAAAAAATTAACCGACTTAACCGACCGATTAATTTATATTTCCAAAAAATTAACTGAACAGACCGAATACTTATATATTATAATATTATTTATTAAACTCAATTAATTCGGTTAACCGACCGATTTCGAACCGAATTAACCGTTAACCGAACTTTCAAAAAATTATTAACCGACCCCCGACCGAATTAATTCAATTAACCAACCGATTAACCGGATTCGATCGGTTAACCGAATAAATTCGATTTTACTTGAAATTTGCACCCCTATCCATGCTATATATTATAAAAGTATATACTCAATCATAGAAAAATGTTATATTTTTTATTATAACTTATTTATAAAAATAACCTTTTGAAATTATGACAAAAATTTATATTATTTAAAAGTTTTCAACAATTTATAAAATATTTTTATAAAGTTTATATATTATAAAATTTATATTCTTTTTATTTAATTTACATATTATAAAAGGGATATAACTTAAGTCTTTCTTCAAATTAAATTTATATAAGTTTTAATGATTAAAGCTACATATTGTTAAGACTGTAGCTCAAATATTATAAAGTCGATGCTAATTTTGTAAATAGAAAAAGTTTTATTGCACCATGTCTTGGATACGATACTATTTGATAGAATGGTGATAAATACAAGCACCATAGATAGTTCACGAACTCTTTAGTTTGAGTCATTCGAAACTTTGAAATGTGATTGAGAATATATTTTTTGTTCTAAAAATATATATTTCTCGTAGTAACCTCACTTTAGTATAGTATAAAAAAAAGGTTGGATCTACTAGCATGTCGCATATTTCATAACTTCAACCATAAGTAGAATTGACATGGTTGATACTTTGTAGACTACATGAAAGAAGGAAATTTTGACAATATTAATTATGCAAATTCATATTCGGATCATAACGACCTCGATCAATGACTAACAAATGATGATAAAGAGCTTACGTTAAATAATAAAAAGTGAATAATTCAACAAATATGCAGTACAACAATTAGATAAAATTGTATATGATTTTATTTTCTTGCTATTTTTATCAATAATCATGTTATCACTTTTAAACTAATATAATACATATGATGATTTGATTTGATTTTTGTTACTTGTTTAGAAATTATTTTTATCACACTAATATTTTTATAATAATTAATATTTTAAAAATATAATTTATATATTTATATAATTACAAATTATACTACGACAAAAAAATGTTAATGATTTTTGAGGTTTTAATGTTTTATTTATTTTAGATTGAATAATAAATTTAGGTTATTTAATTAATTTTATATGAATTTATTATTTATATAAATTATTTGAAATATAATATATTTTAAATACATTATTACATGCATAAATTTTACGGAAAATATATTTAAATTTAAATAACATCAAAAATTATTTTATATTTAAAATATAATTTTATAATATTTTTAAAACAATGTTATTATATTTGATTGTTGCATGCAATTAAATTATTTTATGATTTTTGTTAAAATTTTAATTTTAAAATTTAATTATAATTTAACGTATGATGCTTAAAGTTGTTTAATATTTAAAATTTCATTATTTTTAGGATAAATTACATAGTCACTCATGTATAAAAAAAAATTATTTAGGCACCCAAAATTATAAAATTTGTAATTTAAACATTTATTAGTTTAATCACTTTAATCACTCCTATTAAAATTGATATAATTCAAATTTAGCCTCAAATTTTATATATTATATCAATTTAGTCCTAATTTAAAAATTAACCTTATAAATAGTAGAAACAGGTTCTTTATTCGTCGTTTCCATTGTCATTGCTGCACTACAGTTGTGGAGAGGTACGAAAGAATTCTCAAACAAAGAATTAAAGAAGAAGAAGAAACTTATGTTTTCATTGTTAAAAGTTTGATTACAATTTTACATCATTTGACCAGCATTGTTCTGTAATGGTAACAGACTCTATTCAAACATCACTAAACCAAAGTTTTTTTTTTTCTCAGAAATCTTAACCAGAAACCTGAATGGTTTTGATATCAGGCTTCTTTACTTCCATCTTCGGAATAGTAACAATGAGAACCTTATTTTCCATGGAAGCTTTAATTAGAACCGTCTTCACATTCTCAGGCAACTTGAACTACCTCGAGAACTTGCCACTGCTCGGCTCCACGCAATACCACATCTCGTTTTTCTCTTTCTTCTCCACATTCTTTCGCCGCTTATTTGAAGCACCCTTTCATCTTCGATTTCCTCTTTCTCAAGTCCAGGAAGATCGGCTTTGAACACATGGGCACCCGATGTCTCTTTCCAGTCGATGCAAGTGTTGACCAAAGCTGAATTTTCTCGGAATAGTGATTCCAAATTCTTAAAAGGGTCCCATACGTCGATGGCGAATGGATCGAAGATGTTGCTTCGTCGATTGCCGAAGAAACTTGGGATCAAAGACATTTTTCCCTTTTCAAATTCTTGGAATTGCTTTTAGGTGTGTTGGGGTCAATTTGAGAATTTGGCAATTAGTGTCAATTATTTCTTGAATCAAGGAGGAGATGCATAGGTTCGGTATTTGAAGGATACATAGGTGGTTTGGGGAGGAAGGGGAATGGGGACAGTGGTGGGGGAGCTACGATTGGGGCGAGAGGGAGAGGGACGAGGGACCAGGTGAGAGTATTTTTATTTTATTTAATATTAAATTTAATATATTTATATTTATTTAATATTAATATTAATATGATTAAATTTATTTAAGATTAACAGAAATATTAATATAAAATTTAAATTTATTATATATATTTTTTAAAAATACTTGTTTATTATTATAATTGCCTTCCAAGCAAAACACCCAAGTTCGAATCCCAGCAATGCAAGCAATTTTTTTTAAAATCACTTCAAACAAACACTTACAGGAGCTTAGTGGAACAAAGCTAATGATTCCATTTTACAGCGAACTTCAATATACTTGTATTTTTACAAAACCATACAACTTGTTTGATATCATAATATGAGAACACAACCCAAGCAAATACTAAGTGCTAGCTTTGTGATCTAAACCAAGTTTTTTACACATTAATAACACCCATTTCATGCTATATATAGCTCAACAAACCATGAAACACATTATTTACCAAAATTTATAAAGAACTTAAGGTGGTTTTATTATGTTTTTTCTGGAGGTGAAGCTGATGAAATCTCGAAGTAAGTTGGCCTTGGGGTTGAGGGGCAGCCTACAGATCGGATTAGATCTTCCACAGCTAGCACTTGAAACTTAGGGGGTGAATTCAATGCGATGTTGTCAACTCGGTGCTCATATATTTTACCCTTCTTGTCGAGTTTGTATTCAGAAGTGCCATCGAATCGACCATGACTCTCCCACGGAACTCGTGGAATGCCATGGATGGTCCAGCGAACCATTACGACATTCTCCATTGGCTGCCATACACTGACAATGTCGAGCCAGAGAGCTTTGAAAAATATCCTCCCATGGAATCGCAGTGCCCGGAAGATTGACTTATAATTGTCGATTCCGACGAAAGTATTGAGAGGATCTTTGAATACAATGTCATCCCTAAATAGAGGAGATGTAGCTTTGTCAGAATATGGAGTATAAAGATGGATAGTATATGAGAAAATTAATCCTCCTGCATTTATAGAGGTGTCACATAGAAAAGCCCATAATATATTTACACAAGGCAGCAGCATGCATCAACCTAGTGGCATATGCTATTTATGCACATACGGCATAACTTTATCCAGTATTGTTAAGACAAGCACCTAGGCATTGCGCCTTAGCATCAAACAAAAGCACCTCAAACCCCTTCAGGCCAGGCGCATTCAGTAGGCATAAGCTCGACACCCCTAGGCATGCACTTTTGTAAGGCAACACACACACAAAAAAGAAAAACCATTTTTGAAAAGGGATCCTTCTCAATATTTGAGTATACGACGACAGGCACAGGACCCAAAGAAATCATGCACACCGGCCAACAAAATTAAAAGAAAATTTAGCTTGTTCATAGATATACAAAAATGCACACACATGCATATTGCATCTTTTTTCACTCGAGCAAAAGCGCTTTTCTTTAGCGCTTCGTGCCTTAGTCAATACAAGGGTTCGAACGCATAAAGTGCACACCTTGCCCTTAACAAAACCACATTTGGCATCCATCAATTTGTAAAACCAATCAAACATGGATACTATTAACAGAGTTCTCTATGTTCTAAGCTAAGAGCTAATACTTTCTTCCTTAAAAACACACACACAAACAATCAACATTCAAACAAAAGACCAACTAACAAAAACATCTAATTACATCAAAAACATAAGCTTGGAATGAATTAGTACGCGTTTTTCAAACAAATGTCATCACCTTTCTCTCTTTTTTTCTTTTTTTTTTTTTAATTTAACGATGAGAATCCAAAATCAGCAGATGAACAAGGAAAACTTTGAAAAATCGAATTTATTTTACAGAATTCTCAATTATTTACTCCATTTCAAAGAAATCAAATGCGGGAAAATTGAATCCGTACCTGTAAATATCAAAGCTAAGCTCTCTGTAGAAGATGTCCGGGAACTCCTCTCTCAAGGTCCGAATAGCGTAACCCATATTCACGTAATAATCCTGCTTCTCCTCTTCCTCTTTGCTGGGCTTCGATCCTCGCTTCACCGGAGCCGAAAATTGTACGTACAACCTCAAGTTTTGGCTCAAACCCGAAACCGTACTGCCGGCATCTTTAACACCGACCCTAGCGTTGGTCCTTGACCAAACTTTCCGTCGTCGTTCTTCGAAATCGCGCAGCTCTTGAGGAATTTAGGGCGGGGGGTAGGGTTAGAGAAAAATTTTGCAGAGGCCGTGGAAATTTCAGGTGAAGGCATGAGAAATGCCATCTCGAAGAATGGTTCTAGAGAAAATTTGGAGTAGAGAAGGTGGGATTAAAAGAAAGGAAGGGAATTAAATGCCATTTTCTTTGGACGGAATAAAAAGTGGGAAATTTCCAGGATAGGGTTGTTTGGATAGCCAGAGAATCTAAGAGGGAATAAGGGATTTTTTGTCGTCTCGATTTCAATATTAACAATCTAATCACTAATTATTCGCATTTTATATATGATTTTAGATAATTGAATTTTTATATTTTATATTCATTGTTTAATTTTGCACTAGCCTTCGAACTTTCTAACTAATGGGCTGTGGTAGGATAAAATTTTTTATCTCATAACTATAGTAATTAATCTTACCGCCATTAAATGTATCGTCCATCCAAAGGCACCTATTAAGTTACTAAACTATTACTAAGTTTCTCTATGTTAAAATAAGTGAACTATACCTAGAGGTTATGAAACTATTACTAAGTTTACGCTTTGATCACTCAATTTTAAAAAATACAAAAATGATCATTAAACTATTTGAAAATTTTCATTTAAAGTCACTAAATTGTTCAAAATTTTATTTAAATTATTGGATGCTAAGGTTTTTTTTAATCTATCTAATGAGCTCTAAGCGACGATTCAACGATTGGTATGGCGGATCAATACCCATCAACAAGTAGAAGAACATACCTTAAGTTCAAATAATTATGACGGTCGAGATTAGAGAAGAAAGTTGTTTGGATTTTGTTTAGCAGATTCATAATGTTTAAGTTGTTTTATGAAAAAAACTGAATTGTAAAAAAAATGGAATGAGAGCTTTCAATTGGTGCAAACAGTGTAAACAAAGAAAGCCATACATGAGTGGTTTTAACAACTCAGTAATTTAAATGAAAACTTCCGATTTTAAAGTTAAGTAATCAAAATATAAATTTATAAATAATTTAATGACCTTAAGTATAATTTATCATTTGAAAATCAAGAATAACACCTCTTTACCTATTTTTTAAAAATAAATTACAATTTATAATACTAACAATACACTTTTACTAAATTTGAATATATGGTATTCGAATGGAAATCAATAAATGAGTATTTTAATTTGTAAATCAAATAAATAGAAGGATCAAATTGTTGAAATTAAAAATAAAAGAATTAAAAATTAAAAATTCAAAGAGTACAGATACTGAATTCGGAATTAGACCTTTATATTTGCCTTTATCTGAATCTAAGGAATTTCCTTTTGAGGCAGCTAAATGCCATCAATCAAAACTATTATCCATAATCTATATAAATCAAATCAATGAGAAAAAAAAAAAAACTATACAGTAAGTAAAGAAACTTTCAAATAAATAAATTACCATTTATTGATGATTATATTTTTATTGATACAATTTATGATTATATTATTAAATTGTTATTAAAATAATATATTATTTTTTATTAATAAACTTTGCATATTAAAATTATAAAATAAATTAATTATCATTACATATTTTAAAATCACAAAAGGTAGATTTTATTTTCACTCCAAATTTAATAATAATTTAAATTTTAGTAATTTAACAATTGAGTTAAGACTCGGTTTAGATGACACTAATTCATTCAAAATTTTATATATAATAAGTATGGGTATATTATTTTTAGATCTTGTATTTTTCTTTTGAAAGTTTACAAGTACAGTAAAACCAAATGACAAGTATAAATATTTGTATGAATAATCACCAAGTGCGGAATCAAGCTATTACATCGTAAACGGATTACGAATTAAAATTAATAATCAAACTATTACAATATAAACAAACTATGAACTAAAACAATCTAAACTATAAATTAATTAATTGAATTAAAATTCACACATAATAACAACTCATGAGGTGACTCAACTAATCGCCATTTCTACGAGCCGCTCCATTGGTGTTGACTTTGAGCCATCCATGACTGGGTGGACACCATCTAGTCTCCACAACTTGGGAGCCTCTAGTTCTACTACCCTTGAGATTTGTTTCGCAAACATTATGGCAAAATACTTGGCGCTTTTGACAATATCTTTCACTTTGCCGATCATCCGCTTGGAAAACATACTTATTCTTATTTTTCACAACATCCAACACAAAACCACAAAGATCACTCGAGATTCTGCTCCACTAGATCCAATCTAAAACTCTCCTCTAAGGTTGGCACTCACCTACTTGAGCAAATTCAACTCAAAGAATCGAGGTACACAATCAGCTGAAATTATCTTCATCCAGGCTTCAGTTGCAAACCGACAATCTCATAATGCATGCAAATCAATTTCATGAAATCCTCCACAGCTTAAACATCTTGCTTCGTCAGTCAGTCTTTTCCTAACCCTTTCATAATTACTAAAAAGTCTTCGGTGCATCACTAACCATAAGAAGTGTTTAATCTTGGAGGTAAGGTATTGTTCCAAATTTCCTTCCACCCAGTGTCGACATGGGGAACATCGAACTGAAAAATGCTCTTATAAGCAACCTTAACTAAGAACCTACCATTAACATTCTGTCTCCATAAGCATGTATCATTACCCGGAACATCATTAGGCGAGTGACATGCCTCACTGCTAAATCAATGCCTCAACTCTGACCACTTCCAGCATCCATCCGAATACACAAAATCAGCCACTTTAAGGTGTGCCGAAATTATTGCATTAGAAGACATATATTCATATAGAGGCCTCAAATCAGGGATCCAAACATCCTGCATGAAACTAATTGATTTGCTATTCCCTACGCTCCAGTACAAGTTCTTCTGAAACCGTCCCCAAATATTGGATATCGAGTGCCACATAAGAGCAATTAGATTTTATTTATCGAGAGTGGGCATAACTCCGACATATTATACTTACTACGCAGTACTTTGACCTATAGCGCGTCCAGCTTGGTCACTATCTAATAGGCTAGTTTCATAAGAAACGAGATATTTTGAGGCACCAGCCTCCTCAAACCAAGGCCCCCCATCTTAATAGGTTGACAACAAGTATCCCATTTGACTAATGCCATCTTCTTTCCACTAGTTGAACTCCAAACAAACTATCTAACAATCTGCTCAATTTTCTCGTAGATACCTACAGGAAACATTGTTGACTGCATGAAGTAACCTAATATAGCCAACAACACCGATTTCGCCAACATTGTTTATCCTGCCAATGACAACAACTTAACATCGAAACAATTCAGTTTTCTCTTTACTTTATCAATAACAAACTGGAAAATGCTCTTAGTTGTCATGAGACTTCATTTGATTGGTCTATCAATTTATTTTAATGAATAACGTGGTCAATGACGAAAATCGTTAATGAAAGGGCTTAATCGATTATTTTAATTAAAGACAGGGACTTAATTAATGGCAGTTTTGTATTTGTTTCAATGGCTTATATGTCAAAAAACCCTGAAAAAATGCAAAATAAAAAAAAATCAATTAAGCCCCTGTATTAAATTTGTACCCAATTAAGTCCCTGTTGTTAACTAAAATAATCAATTAAGCCCCCTTGGTAATGATTTTCGTGACTAACCACGTTAATTGTTAAAATAAATTGATGAACCAACCAGATGATGACATGACAATTTTTGGTTTAATCTAATATTGTCTCGTAAAAATGATTAGAAATCATAAAAAATAAAAAATATTAAATATTAAAAATATGAAAATTGAGATAAACTTAAAATTTTTATAAAAAATTATAAATATTATAAAAAATAAAAATTCTAATAAATTATAAAATTTATAAAAACATATTTAAAATTTTATTAAAATGTATTAACATTTTATATTACATATAAATCATAAAAAATAAAAAAATCATAAAAACTTGAATTAGATCGGATCAGTTGGTTGGACTGATTAGATTGAAATTGATAAGAGTATTGATTCGAAGAAAGTCATTAGATCGGTTGACTTGAGAATTGGATGGTTGAATCGATTTTTAAAACTTTTTTTATTTTCTAATGTTTTATTTAATTGAACTGGACAAATCAGTTGAACTAGTAAACCGGTGGTATGATCGGTTCGACCATTGGTTCGGTTTTGAAAATCTTGATTAGAATATTTCATTTTGACATATGTTAATAGTTAGATAATGAAATATTGGTTTGATAGAAATATTAAAAATAAATAAAAAATAGGTTCAACCACTCGATTTCTAGGTTAACTGGTCTAAAGGTTTTCTCTGGATTGACACTCTTGCTAATTTAGGGCTAACTAGTCCAGTTCAAATTTTTATAATTTTTACAAGTTTATATCAATTTTAATATTTTATATTTTTTTATTTTTATAATTCTAATACGTTTTTTAATTTTAAATAAGTTTTATTAAAAGTATATTTTATAATATTTATAGTTTTTTATAATTTTAATAAGTTTATATAAATTTTAATATTTTTACTATTTACTATTTACTATTTACTTTTTTTTTTATAGTTATTTTCATATTTTTATATTTTTGAGATTTTTATAATTTTTTATGGAAAAATATTATATTAAACCCGAAGTTATCATGAGTCTTCATTTGATTGGTCTATCAATTTATCTTAATGAATAACATGGTCAATAACGAAAACCATTAATGAAAAGACTTAATCGATTATTTTAATCAACGACAAGAACTGGGGCTTAATTGATTTTATTTTATTTTTACATTTTTAAGGACTTTTTCGACATCTAAGTCTTTTTCAATATATTATTTTGTCCTATAAATAGACTAAGAACTAGACATAGCTACTTAGTTTTATTTCATGAATTTCTAAACTTTTTCTAGTTAAAAGAATTTTTTAAGTTTGATTGGCAAAGTTTATGATATCTTATTGTTGTTAATACTTTTTTTTTCTTTGGCGTTTGCATATCTTCCGATTTAATTATAAATATTCAGATTTGTTGAATATGTTGTGTGAGCATGTGATCTAATTTAAATAAACTTATTAAGGTGAGTTTGTTTGTGAAAATTAGCTCTCTCTTGCCGGTAAACTAGGGTTGTTTATTGGTAAGAGAACAATTTCAAATGGGCCCCTAGATTATGGAGACGGTAAGGAGAGATTAGTTGCTAAAACGTCGACAACTATAACTAGTTTATTAAAGAACATTTAAAATTATCTTTGCATCAATAATTAAGCTTACGAATCAAAAGAATATTTTACTTTTAGCTAAAGTTTCATCTCATCGATTTTTTTATATTTTATTTTATGATATCTTTTTACCTTGTTTTAGTTTTAATTTTTAACTCCATATTTTTATTTTACTTTATTAATAAAGAAATAAAATTATTATCTGTATCTAGGGTTGTTTAATCGGTTAACCGACCCGAAATAATATTAACCGAATTAACCGACCTTTCAAAATTTTTAACCGTTAACCGAACCGAAATTTTTTCTGTTAATTTGGTCGGTTAATCAATTAACCGAAAATTATATGTTTTTAATTTTTGGTTAAAAATTAACCGAATTAACCGAATTACTCGAAATGAATCACTACATAATTAAAAAGATTACATAATTTTAGTTTCAGAATTTTATTTTTATTTATTAAATTATTTGTAATTTTTATAACTAGGTTGGATTGGGTAATTGGGTTTGAATTAGGTTTTGGGATTGAGTTTAGGTGAATAATGAGTTTATTTATATATTAGAATTTTATTTATTAATTTTTTCGGTTAAACTGAAAAAATTTAGTTAAATCACAAAATAATTAATCGATCCCCGACCGAAAAAATTCGGTTACCCAACAGATTAACCGAATTCGATCTGTTAACCGAATTTTTTTTATTTTACCCGAATTTTACACAACCTTATCTGTATCCCTAGATTCCACTCTATTCACTATTATCTGTAAGTTAGTTTTAGTTTATCTGAATAAACAACTTCCATTTTTGGAAACTTTTACTAACTATTTTAGGTTTGTAAGATAATAAGTTAGTTGTCTATAACGTTGGACCAGCGGCATTTATATTGAATTATCCTTAATTGCTATTATATGAAATACCGGTTAAGATTTGCCATTAGTCCCTATACATTGATAATATTTGGGATTCAATCTCTATACTTAAAAAACGTAAAATTAAGTCCTCTTACTTTTCTAATTTAGTAATCTTAGTCCAATTAATAACATTGTTAGTGTTATTATTATTATTATCAAATCTCATATTAACATAGCAATTAAGTTATCCTTGTATGACGTGATGTATGATTGATGAAAAATAAATATGTTAAGCTAATAATTTTTGACGAAAACTAACAACAACAATTATTGAACTAGGATTTTCAAATTGAAAAAAACAAGAGGATTGAACTTTTAAGTTTTAAAGTACAGGGATTGAATCTCAAATTATGTAGAAGTATAAGGACTAGGTGCAAAATTTAACCTGTAATATTTTATATTTTTAGATCAAATTATCCTTCCTATCAGATATTTACTGTTCGAACCCTGAATTTTTTTTTTTATTATCAAAATTTAAGAATCTTTCAGAGGTTTTTGTGACTGCACCTCCTAATATTATCAACTTTAGAGTTTGAACCTGAGTTCTTTCTCTTATAATACAATATATTTTACCATCCTACGTGTATTAAATATTTTATATATTTATAATTTGTTTTTGAATGTTTTATTGTTTCTTTTAATTTCATATTAATCAATGTTAGTAATTTATAAAAAAAAAATTATAAGATTTGATTGTAACTGTGATTAAAATTTTTATTTGACACTTTAGATGGTACGAGTTTTGATCTTCAATAATTTTCTTAGCCTAATACCGTATGATAAAAAAGATTTAATCATATTCAACTTATAAATAAATATGATTATCTTTGATATTAAAATTACTTTTGGATTGAAGGTGGTTATAGGCGACGATGATGATAGGGAGAACTCAATTTCAACATATCACGATAAAGATTAAATTAATCTTTGAGTGAATTGTTCAAAATCGAAAAATAAAAAATTCAATTGAATTAGTTTATAATTTTTTAACAATTTTAATAAAATTTTAATTTTTATTTAAATATTATTGGATCAATGATCTAATATATTAAATCAATTGAACCAAAAATCAATTAATTAAATTGATTCAACTATTAGTTCAAATTTTGAAACATTGGTCCCAACCTTTGCCTTTGGTGCCAGCAATGCCATTTTAGATCATAATTTTTGTTTAAGTTTAATATTTTCTTTTTACCAACAATTGTTTATATTAAGAAAAAATGGTTCTAAAATTTGATTGTAATTAAAATGGAAACAAAATTGATAAATGAACTAATTTATAAAATTTTATTATTATTATACCAATGATTTGACAAGTTGAATAAACATTGGTATATCAATAATGCCATTTTATATCATGATTTTATATTTAAGTTTAACTTTTTTTCATTACCAAGTTAATACATATTTTATATAATTGTAATTTCCTAATATTGGTAAAATATTTCTCCGACACTTTTAATTTCAAATTTGAGCAATTTAAAGATAATTTTTCGATCAATTATACATGATTTTAATTAGTATAATTATAAATTTAACTCTCAAAATTTTCACATTACATTAATTAATCTTAATTTAATAAATTTGTCTCCTAATATTTATATAAATGTATAAATGTTGAAATTAAATTTATTAAATTTTTAGAAATAAAACTAAAATGATAAAATTAAACATTGAAGGCTAAATTTGTTGATATACCATTCAAATTATGTACAATTGTGATTACGAGGGATTAATTTGCTCAATTTCAAAATCAAGAGGACTTGTTCTGTAGATGTCTCTTTACTTATAATATTTAATATTATTCGTCTAAAATGGCGGCGGGAAGTTGGTGCAGGTGGCGCCGCCACCGTCCGCAGCCTTATACACCAATTTCGTCACTTTAGACTTCCCAATGGCATCAATAGCTACCATATATAACAAATCAATTAATTCTCACTTCCCGAAACACGCTTTAATCACTTGTTTCTGTGACAATCTCCGACAAAAATGGCGTTTTTACACAAGTTATCCAAGGCTTCTTCACTCGCCGGCACCTCCCTAATTCGCCGTCTGAGCAACGTCCCGGAGAACACCGTCTACGGTGGCCCAAAACCTCAAACGCCCAATCAGAGAGTGACCCTTAACCAGCTCAGGCAAAAATACAAGAAAGGTGAGCCAATCACCATGGTTACAGCGTACGACTACCCGTCGGCGGTCCACCTCGACACCGCCGGCATCGATATCTGCCTCGTCGGTGACTCTGCTTCCATGGTCGTTCACGGCCACGACACCACTCTTCCTATCACGCTCGATGAAATGCTCGTCCATTGCCGGGCCGTTGCTCGCGGCGCTAAGCGCCCGTTGCTCGTTGGTGACTTGCCATTTGGGACCTATGAGACTAGTACCAGTCAGGTAGGTACCTCCATGAACAAATATATATATATATATATATATTACTTGGTAGTGATGAAGATAATTCTCATTACATTTCGAGGTCAAAATTATTGTATTATGTTTGTTGTGGGAAGGCGGAACTCGACGGCTTGGTATGGTTTCCAAGTGGTATTTTGTCTCGACTTTTTTAGTCTGAGTGCCTTAGGAGGCGCTTCCCCCACCACCTCTTTAAGCACTCTCTCGAGGCACTCAGGCCCGAACATGACACGCCACATTCGACTCGATAACTAAATCCGATTTTGAGATGTCAAGTTTCGTTGCCGGAGCAACTCAGATTACTATCAAACTTATTATATAAGTTAAACCAGCGTGCATGACATAATTATATAATTTAATGTTGTACAAGTAAAATTACCTGTATATGAGGTCAAATGGGCCTACTAATATTGACACATGGTCATGTGAGACCAAATACGGAGTCAGTATGTGAATCCTAACTCAAATTAACAAAATAGAAGAATGTCTCAAAACAGTGAAACCTTTTCTCGAGACATGCCTCTCCTGTTCTGTCCTCTAGCTTTTACGTATGTTGTTTCTAGACAATACCCTCTGTATCTCGAGACGCACTCAGGCTTTCTGCGGAGTCCAGTTCGATACGGGAAAATAATAATCCATTGAGGGTTCCTCCGCGACTTCTCTGGAAAGATGGAGCTTTGTAGGAAAATGTGTAGGATATAGTTTGGTGATGTTTAATGTTATTGGCTCCTAACAGTTTGGATTATGAGCAGGCAGTTGATACAGCTGTTAGGATCTTAAAAGAAGGAGGGATGGATGCTATCAAATTGGAAGGAGGGTCCCCTTCGAGAATCACCGCCGCAAAAGCCATCTTTGAGGCTGGAATCGCGGTTATCGGGCATGTCGGACTTACTCCACAGGCAATTAGTGTACTTGGAGGATTCAGGCCTCAAGGCAAAAATGTTGCTAGTGCAGTCAAGGTCACTTTCTTTTGCCTTTTCTTTCCCCTCTCTTAGGATTTACCTTTGATTATATGCATATGCATGTTTCTGAAATATGTTAAATTTCGGGTTCGGTTTATGCAGGTTGTAGAGACTGCCATGGCTTTGCAAGAAGCTGGATGTTTTTCGGTAGTTTTGGAATGTGTTCCGGCACCTGTGGCTGCTGCAGCCACATCTGCTCTTCAAATTCCCACAATTGGCATCGGAGCTGGTCCTTTTTGCAGTGGACAGGTTTATTTCATACTACTAAACGTAATTCTGTTTGTAGATACATGATTGTTATGATCTGCAGTTCGTAGTAAAAATATTGTGTCTCCACTTTCAGAACTGCCTATCGAATTGTAGTTCAATTGAGCTTTAGAACATTTAGTCGGTTGCCTCATTCCCTATATGAAAAGCAGAACTAAGGAGCATTTTCGATTATGGCAACATTCAAAGAGTTTAGAGTTACTAGTTTTATTGGATAAATATCGTCTTATTTTGTCCATAGTCTCTTCTTTACATTTACAAACGTATTTGGCTGATGCTGTTCTAGAGAAAAGCTTAGTTTGATGCTATAACTATGGACCTCAAGTTTTTTTTTTTTCTTTTTTTCATATAGGAACCAATAGCTAATTAGACCATGAAAATGGAGTTGTTACTCGAAAAGGAGTGTTATGGTTCCGCTGTCCTGCATAAAAAGCTTAGGTTTGATGCATAAGTTAAGCAACATTGCTTTCTTCACTCTACTTTCGAGCTTCTTTATAAGCTATGTTGCTCGGATTATTCATTTTTCTTAAAGCATCCATGTCTAGCACATACATGTATCTAACAATCACCCCCATGTCCCAAGTAATACGGTTTACAAGTTCTTATTGAAATGATTGTGTTACTCTTAATCCTTTATTTCATGTTGCAATCGTATTGCTTTGTGTTTGTGCTGCATGATTGTTATGCGATATTTGTTTTGGAGAGACTAAAAAGGCTATTTTTCGGTATCTTGTTGTCGTATGACTATATTCCTTACCTTTTTAGTCTTCTTTTATTTGCTTCACGTACAAATACTTGCAGTTAATCATGATTTTTGTTGATACAGGTTCTAGTTTACCATGATCTACTTGGAATGCTGCAACACCCGCATCACGCAAAGGTTAACCGAACTATTGCTGTTTTTATCTTGCAGATTCTTTCCTTTGTATAAAAGAATGTACTCAAAAACGGATTCTGCAGGTTACTCCAAAGTTTTGCAAGCAGTTTGCTCGTGTCGGAGACGTCATAAACAAAGCTCTCTTAGAGTACAAAGAAGAAGTAACAAATGGTTCGTTCCCTGGTCCTTCACACACCCCATACAAAATGAATCCCAAAGACGTGAATGGATTCTCGATGGAGTTGCAGAGATTGGGTTTAGATGATGCAGCATCAGCGGCAAACGAAGCAGCAATTGAGCCTGAGAAGATTGACATGGTGAACACCGGAAGTAACTAAATTAAGGCCAGATTTCTTCACCCTTTTTTTTTTACTTCAATCAAATTCATTTAAGAAGCAAATAATGCCATTGTTTTTCGGCTTGTAAATTTTTGGTTAAAGCAATTGGTACCACTTAACAGTTAATTATTAAAAGCTGAATTTATAATTTAATCCTTGCCCATTCTTTTTCATGGTTGAGAAATGGCCTTTGCATGTTTGGGAAACCATAATCGGATTGCAGTGTTCTTATCTGAATTTTAATGGAAAACCTGAATGTAGCATCCATGGAAACGTGCTTGATGTTTGGTTCATAGACTTTGAGACTATTTTTATTTTTATTTGTGTTTATTATTATCTAAAATTATGGTTTTGATGAGAATTCCTAACACATCCACATTTTATTTTATTTTAGTTTTGTCATGAAACAAGACCGTTATAATATCAGTTTATTTTATTACTATTTTAAATTTATTGATATTTTTAAATAATTTTCAGGTCCATTTATAACATATTCCTAAGTTTATAAATATAAATATATAAATATAAATATAAATATTGCAGATATATGTGAAATTATAAATATTTAATATCTAAAGTCTTTTAGACATTAATAAATAGTATAAATTATTAATTAAGTTAAACAACTTATCATATTTTTAAATATAATTATGAAAACTAAAATAATCAAGAAAAAAATAACAATTGATTTAAAAATATTAAAATATAGTATCAAGTGGTACAATTAGAAATTTCATGAAACAAAAATAGTAATAAAAGAAGAATAATGATATTAAAACAAAATATGTATTTAAGTATATATATATAGAAATCAAAGGAGAAAAAAATTGTTGATATTGTCAAAGAATACAGTTCTATACTTCATTGGTCAGCTGAGCCAAAATAAAATAAAATAAAATAAACATTTCACCAAGTCAAAAGCCATTTCTTCACAAGCTCACTGTAAACAAAAATCATTTTAAACTGAACATGTTCCTTTTGCTATTGAGTTCCATGATTTATGTCTGTAAATCAGTGCAATGGACATTTCCAGAAACCTGGGATACGATCTCATAGCTCGGACTCTACACAAACAATATCATTCTTCATTTGCTGCATCACTGAGTGGTTGTACCTTGGAATGAGGCACTGCCCAATTTAGCACCATGCTTCCGAATAATCTGGACCGACTGCAGAAGAATATCTTGTTGTGCAGAGTATATTTCATCTTTGCTCTATAGTTACATACCAAACAACAACAATGGAGGATATCAGTGAAATGAGAAAAAGACAAAACACAAGTGAGGCCTAAAGTGATGAATTTTAGAAAAGATGATGCTGCCGATCTCGCCTGGCATTTGCAACAAATATTGAGGAGGAAAACAAGTCAAGGTTGACAGCTATGCGTGTTTGTCAGTGCAGATAGTTACGTTTTCACATCTGTTTTATCTGGGGGGATTATGGATGACAATGGAGCGAGCTAGGGGCAAAGGTTACCTTATCTTCGCATTAATGTTTAAATTATATTTAAGGGGTAAAATAGTAATTTTAGAAGGCAGATGGGCGGATCTGATCAAGCATTTACCAGAATTGCCTTGCTCCATTGCCCACCTCCTCTTGTTAAAAAAAGAACAAGAAACCCTCCCATTTGGATTGGACTCGTGTGAAATCCATGGAGCAAATCTGGGTTTTTGCCATCTCTAAGTGGGATTCAGTCCTAATATGGAACTTGTAAAAGATTAAGGAAACTGGTAAAGCAATGGTAGATTGCTAGATCGAGATCATACAAAATATATCGGAAAAAAAGGAACTGATAATGAGAGATTACCATGCGTTTGAGATTGCATCCAATGGTCAGTTCTGCATAATAACTGTCTATATGAGACAGGAAACAATAAGGGGCCTCCTTTCCCAAGAAAATATTCGAGTTTGATCGCAGCATGTTCTTAATGTCATCTGATATCTGGGGAACCTTGTCAAGTCCTTCAATTTCCAAGGGAATTTTGGTCACCACTGCACGCCATTGAGCACGTGATTTGTTCACAATAACCTAAAAGTTTTACATGGGAAATAACCAAGACTGATGGTTTTGGATATGACTCGAATGTAATGTGTCGCCAAGCAAATAAGCATACTCTCAGTAAAGTCAATGACTTGTGAAAAACAAACCTGACTGGAAAAGAGTGAGTTAGGAACCAGAACTGGAAATTTCTCAGAGTTTAGCAATGTCGTGTTCGTAAGTCCCATTTCCACTACCTGACCTTCTATAGATCCTGCCTGCAATTAAAAATATATATATATATATAACTTCACACAGAAAAGGAAAAAAAAAAAAAGATCAAATCCAAACTAGTCAATATCACAAGATAATCATGAATCATCTGGTACCACCAAAATACAAGGCAATTAGATTATACGGGCACAGTTCCTAGTAAGATGGATACAAACCAAACATCTTCGGAACAGTCAGGATTACTGAATACCAATATATCCTTGTGTTTAAGCATAGATCAGAGAAATAACTGAAGGGTTTATTAGTTGTACAATAAGGAGCAACAGAGTGCGTTGGATATACATAACCAATAAGTGCGAACTTGAAAGTGAAGAGTGATTGATTCACAAAAAACCAGGCAATAAGGTATAATAAATTAATAAGTAGATCAATTACGCAGTGCACAATTCTCCAAGAAGCCCAATTCTTGATACCAAGCATGAAATACACACTTCAACCGATACAACGTTCAGAAAATAAAGAAAGCAATTCCATTTCTCCTTCTGGACTTTAACCATGAAAAAGCTGATTGGATCCATTAGCATTGGTGAAAGAAAGAAAACTCTTGTCTTGCACTAAAAGAAAATATCAGCTCACTTAGGTGTTACCTTTATTGTATCACCCAATGAAAAAGGTTTTGAGAACTGCATAGACAATCCACTGAGCACATTTCCAAGGATGTCCTTGGCAGCAAAAGCAGTAGCCACCCCTATGAGGAGGATTGAATCAGTTATACGATTATTTCACAGTCAATAACAAGTTATATGTACCATTAACTACAAATATGAAGTTTCAAGAAATAGCAATTAGGCATCATCTCATTTTGGCAACAAAACACAAAAACAGCATTTGCAAACCATTGCATATTCTTCAAAATCATTCCAAGAATAAAGATTGATATTTAAAAATACTACAAGAAAAGTCCTAGTGGAAATATGATAGATAAGAGCAATTATGATTTATACCAAAAATTTTGACAAATCAAATGAAAAACTATGATTATATAAACTTAGCATACTACAAGCCTGCTAAAGCTCACAAGCAGCAGGATCAGAAATGTTAAGGAATATGTTATAGAAAGATAATCAAATCCAAATTGTACTTTACATATCATCAGCAATATAGCTGAAGTCTAGCCTCAGCTTTAAGTTCAGAACAAGCAAAATATTCAAAATCGTGCAGACAAACACACACAGAGTGACAAAAATGTAAGAGGGAACATAGCAAAGTTGAAAGTATATGAAAACAGAAATGCCACTTTAAATTCAAATCTAGAAAGCCATGCTAAGAGAACATATGCGTTAGCAGAAAATATACACCTCCTATGCCACCGACTGTAAGAACAGATTGAACGGCTACCCCACATGCCTCTGCTAAAGCCATTAACCCAACAACAAATAGGCCAATGGATGAAACTCTGTCCAGAGTTAACAACTTTTCCCGATCAGTCCCTGCTAAATTATGAGTAGCAAGTGCCCTAGCAAGTAGATTTGTTTTCCAACGATATAAAAACCAGACACATGAAAGGATAGCTGCACCCCTCCATGCCTCTGTAACGAATTGTGATGTGATAGTACTTGGAGCCACCATCATGCCACTACAAGTCAAGGCACCATATTTTATTACATTTGACCCAAAAACAAACATGCAGGAAAAAAAACGAATAAATGGATGATAAAGAGTTGAATATTAAAATTCAGGACCACTAACATTTGAGAGAATGCCATGAAGGTAATGAGATATCTCACTGGGTCTTCTAGAGCTCCCCAAAAGCTTTTCTCGTATGGAACTTCATTCCCAAGCAAGCTTCCAGAAGGCAGGACTGAAGTTTGAATTGCATAATTGTGAAATCTTCTTAAAAGCCTAGGCAAGACCACCCAAGCCAATACAGTGCCAGTCAAAGTAAAGCCAACTGGAGCAACCACATCTTTAAGATACGGATAAGTATCAAGCAACTGTTCAACATGTGGCTTCAGTTTGTTAGAGACTTCTTTAGCCTTTTCCCCAGTATAACCTAGTACATCCTCACCACTGTGCCAAGCATCTTTGACTTTATCAATCCAATCATTGCCAATAACACCACCGTTACTTACATCTACTCCCTCTCCACCAGAGGCAGCTGAAACTTCAGATTCCACAGGTTTATCTGCCTTGCTACTGAAAGACAGCAAACCCGATTGATGTCTCAACACTGGGCTTAACGAAACAAAAGGAAAAATACTCCGGAAACGCAATGTTGATGAGGTTGAGGGTAACGCAGACACGGGATTGGTTTTGCGGAAACAGGTATCAGCCAAAGGATCAGATGCTGCAACCCTAATAGGACTATTCATAAACATTGCAGCAGATTGGGTTTCTCTTTTGTCATAAAAACTATTCAAATGAGCATAAGATGCTCTAACAGAGCTGTGATCAGCGACTCCTGTAAGCGTCGTGTACGAACTGTATAACGGCAGTGATGACGGTTTTAAAGATGAATATAAGGAATTTGAAAGTGACCTCAGTCTTGAAACCCTAATTCCAGCCATTATAGTAGCTAAACAAAATGACTCACATAGCCCAAAAAGTGAATTTAGACAACTGAAACCAGAAACAACTCTCGATTATTAAATTGGATATTTGCAACAAACCATTAACACTTATTGGTGCCTTAGTAAAAGCTAAATCTAAACAAGTCAATGACATTTCCATAAAATGGTATGTTAAAACAATGTAAATACAAAATATTAACAAGCCCTAAATCTCAGTTTGGATGCTGAGAAAGTGGAAGCAAAACCCACACACACACACACGCAGAGGAAGAACAAAGGTAAAAATCCAACAGTTTCCGTCCCAATTTGGTTTTAGTTCATAAGTAATTCAAACTCAGATGAATAAACAGTCTTGAAAGTCAAGCATTTCCTCAAAAGTTTCCGATCAATTATTTTTCATTTTCTTTCGTTTTCTCAGCAGCCAAACAAAATGTAAAATCGATATAAAAATTGTTAAGGATTTAAGTTAGTTTACTAACCTTTGACGCAAATCGAGCTGAGGAAATGTGATTTTGTTTCCCTTGGGAAAGAGAAACAAGGGAGCCTTGAGAGAGGAGCCGTACTGAAAAGTAATAATATAATACGAAATGCGTAGAGTATCCTTCCAATACAAATTGTTTTATGTTCGTTTAATTTGTGATGGATAATTATAGGGGCGATTCAGCGGTTGAAATCACAGTATTCAGTGGGCCATAACCGGTGCTTGTTATGCATGTCAATATTAGATAGAAACCAAAATAATATTAATACCATACGGATATACAAATATTTAAAAAAAAAAAACTAGATTATTATAGTACTGTGTAATAAAAATATGGTTAAAATATGCTATCAGTCCCTGTACTCTTCCAAAACTTGGAATTTAGCCTCATATTTTTATTTTAGTAAATAAGTTTTCTACTTTTCAGATTTTAAAATTAAGATCCAATTATTAATACCATTAAATTTTTTCCTTTAAATTTGTTGGTATAGTATTTTGAATTATAAAAAAATGCCCAATCAAGAGCTAACGTAACAAAAAAATAACGTTGTAATGAACCCGAATTTAACAAAATAATTTTGATAATGTTAACAATTGAACTTGAATTTTAAATCTAAAAAGTAGAGGACTGAATTTCTAAAAATAAAAGTACAAAGATTAAATTTTAAATTTAAGAAGAGTACATATAATTACAATATATTTTAACTTTATTTATAAAAAAGTAATAGAAAATCCAAATCAAACTTAAGGTGATATTATAAAGTAACGATGTTAAGTATTATAGTGTTTTAAGTTCGAGTCCTATTATAAATGTATTTTTCTATTCTCTATGTAAAATGTATGAAATAAAAATAAATTGCTTTCGAAATAATATAATTTACTTTGTAAAGAATGGTATGTAGTCATTATTAGACTTACTCATGAGCCGAGCTACGACTTAGTTCCAAAACAATTTTCGAGCACAGATTCTTTTTCGACCTGCCTCACACAAGAAGCCCGTTTCTTTATTTAAAAAGTAACAAAATTTTAAAGTTAATGTTTTATATATTTTAGTAATTAAATTTAAATTTAAAAATTTAAATGTATCCAATCTAAAATATAAAAAATCTTGTCCAAATTCAACTCAAGTAGAGTCGAGCTGCTCAACCCATGGAAAAAGTCTAGCCATTTTGTCCATTTATAAAAATATATACAAATATATAAATTATGTTAGATTATAGCATACCAAATGTGAGCAAAAGCGCATAAATATATAATAAATATATTTAAAAGAATTAATATAAAAACAAATAATGCTTTGGTTAATATAAAATATATTTTTATATTTTTACATAAAAATTAATATCACTCTCAAAATAATATTATTTACAAGATTTTAGTAATTACTTAGTTCTTGGTACTTGATTAACTCGTGACATCAATAACTAAGAAATGACTAAATTACCGTAATATATATTATTTCAAAATATACCACAAGTTTCTGTACTTTTCACAAATTTGAAATTTAGCTCATGAATTTTATTTTAAGAATTTAATCTCTTTATCTTTCAAAATTCAAGAACATTGTTAAATATATTTTCTTAAATATTTTTGGTATGACATTTAAAAAAAAAACTCATTTGATGGCTATGTAACTAAAAATAACTTGTAATGAACTTAAATTTAACAAAATAATTTTAATAATATCGGACCTAAATTTTAAAAATTTAAAAGTAAAAGGACTGAACTCCTAAGAATAAAAAATATAGAGACTAAATTTTAAAATTATAAAAGTACAACTACTTATGGCATATTTTAAACCAAATAAATATATCACGAATTAAAGGTGTTGAACTGTTCATGGTCCAGCAATGGGCTAATTATTTTAAACGTGACTTACCTGGTTCCATATCTTGATTCATTAACCTTTTTTTTCAGAAAATAAATAAATAAAACATGCTTTTAAGTGTTCACATTCTTTTTCCATTTAAAATTTATTTATATTTTATTTTTAGAAATTTATTTCACTTGGTGTTTCCTAAAATATTAATATTGTTAAATTTTTTATTAAATTTATGATAAATATTTTAAAAATAAAAAATATGTACTTGATAATTGTGTAATAATTTTTTAATATATTAATAAATTAATAAAATAACCGTATTAATAATTTAGCTTGCATTTTAAATTCAAAAATTAGTGAAATTAAATTCTTTTAAAATAAAATAAATATACTAAATTCAGATGTACAGATAATACAAAAACTTAAAACATATTTTAACTCCAAAATATACTCCTATATATATATATATATATAACATGCTCAAAATTAAGATCCTTGTTTTAAATTGATCCCTAAATTTCAAATTATTTTAATTAAATCCCTAAACTATCAATGTCAATCAAGTCCTTTTGTTATTAAAATGTTAATTTAACTATAAAATTACATGATAAATTTTGAGTGACATAATTTAAAATAAAATTTTAAATAAATGTTTAAAAATCTTAGTTTTGAGATCTTGAAACTTTTATAAAAAATTATCGTTCACTCTTTTTTCCAATTTTACTTTTTTTTAGTTTTTTTCCTTCTAAAAATTATGTGATAATATTTTATTTTTTTAAAATTCTATTTTAAATTTAGCTATATAAGATTTGACGTGTCATTTAATAGTTAAATTAACGGTTTTGAATAAAGAAAAGACTTAATTATTATAACAACGATAATTAAGAGATAAAATTAAAACATTTTAAAATTTGAAAACTAATTGAAAATAAAAATCATAATTTAGGGATGTATATTACTAAATAGTAGTTTAGTGGGATTAATTCAAAATCCATTGAATTAGACAAATAATCCCAACTTTGGGATAAATCTATTTTAAAATAGATAATAAAGAAATTAAATGATGATTCGTGGCTTGTTGCTGATTAGCAGTCTCACACTTCCACTTCGTTACTCCTTTTCATTTACACCACGTGACAGCTTAGGCCTTTTCATCCACGGAATTTATCAAACAAATATATTTATTAAAAAAATAAAAAATAAAAAAACATTGAAAGTTACTATGTTTTAAGTTTGAATATTATTAAATATATATTTTAAAGTCCGTTTCAATTAATGCCACTTGTATTCGTTTGAATTGTCCTATACCGGTAGATACAAAATTGATATTTTAAGCTAATTTATAATTTTATTTTATTTTAACCATTTTAAATTTTCTACATTTACATTTAAAATCAAGTTTTATTAAATTAAATTATATAATTGAGATATATTTTAAAATATAAATAAACTTGAAATGATACATTATAACATGCGGTGCCAATATGTACTAGTATTAAGACAAAATGATACGTTCACTTAAGAATGTAAATGAGACACTGGTATTTATAAGCAACTCGAGTTTGACTCTAAAAAATTTAAACTTGATTCAATAATTATCAAGCCGAATTTTTTCGAGCCGAATTTGATAATTATTAAGCCGAATTTGAGCTTAATAATATTTTATTCGAACGGCTCATGAAACTTATTGAGTTTTTCAGATTTTTATGTTATTAAATTATGTTATTGCCCTTAATATATATTATTAACTGTAAACTTAATTATTGAGTCGAGCTCAAGCTTGAATTTAAAAATTGATAAATAAATTTAATCAAGCTTGAGCTTAAAAATAATTATTCGATCGAGCTCAAACTAAGTATTGAACTTCGAGTCAAGCTTGAGCTTGAGATTAACAGTATCCAAGCTCGACTTGATTACACCTCACGTTCATTGGTATAGTATTGACTATCTTAATTTTATTTTGAAAAATTTAATATCTTTTTAACCTTTTAAATCAGGATTAAATTCTAAATTAAAATGTTATAATTAAATATCTAAAATCCAAAAAGTAGGATGTAAATTTAGACCTAAATTAAAATATTAGTATTTTAATAAAAAATATATTTTAAGGATTTTTTTAATATTTTAGTTTTAAGAAGTTTCCGAAACGCAGCCGTCTCTTCGCATCAGCCACAAAATTCTATCCATAAATATAACTCAGTCCCTTCATTCACATTTACCATGCACTACTCTATCAACCCACGCAACTGAAACAACCTTCCTTTTCTCCTTATACATAACGCAAAACCTTTTCCCTGTAAAATTTTCTTCATGGGGTTTCCTGCTACTTACGGCGAAGTTACCTTACCCAAACCCTTGCTTTACGCACTTTCATTACTGTGTTTCATCGGAAATCTAATTTCCGCCCTTTTAAACCGCCTCGGACTCTCCGATTTCATCGAATCGGACATGGTTTGGCCCGAAAACCCGACCCGAACAACATCCGAGACTACCACCGTACCCGCTCTTCTCTTTCCGGTTATAAAGTTCGAGGAGCTCGTCGTCGACCCACCGGAGAACTGTGCCGTTTGCTTGAACGAGTTCGAAAGAGGGGAAGAGGTCGGGTGCTTGAAAAACTGTAGACACGTTTTCCACAGGGCGTGTTTGGACCGTTGGATGGATCATGATCAGAAAACGTGTCCACTTTGTAGGACACTTTTTTAAAATAATTTAAATTTAATATGGGGTAAACTATACTATTAATATTTCTATTTTAGTTATTAAACTATAAAAATTTCAATTTCATCACTAATATTTTAGATTAGATTAATTTTGTCTTAATTAAAAATAGTGTGATTTTTTAACAGTGTATTATAACACATTTAATTTTCCACCAAATTATTGGTGAATTTACCTTTAATATATATATATATATATATATATATATATGTACATATATGAATTAATAGTGAGAAAAAAATATCTGAGAATTTTCGTAAATAGGTTTCTGAAAATGGTTCTTAATGGAGTAGTGTCATCATCCATTAGGCACCAGCATATGAGTTGGATATATACTGCATATAATAGTGAAAGGCAACGGCAATGGCAATGGCAAAGGGAAACGTTATTTGAGCCTCTTACTAAAGTCTGAGAGCTGGAGTAGCTGAATTCTGGAAATGTTAGCTGCTTCTTCCCTCTCTTTTTGAGTGTTATATCCCCAGTCACCTGTTCACATAAATACATTTCTTTCTTAGCAATCCATCCAATAATATAGATCAGCTTCATTTATTCAATAATCTATTTATTATCTTAGATAATAATATTTTTTAATGAAAAATAAGTGAAAAACTATATAATAACTATGTATTTAAATGAATGTATTCAGATTATGATTTTAAAATAAATAAAAAAATATTATAAAAAAAGCAAAAAATCAGTTCAACTAGTTCAACAAAGTTTTTTAGTGTGATTCAACCAGTTTCAAGCGATTCGCAGATCATCCAATCTTGTCTTTTTCTCCGGACCAGTTTCTGGTCTAACCGATCAATCCGATTCGATTTAAATGATATTGATCAGATCCGATATCCATAAAGTTAGAAAATGGATTAAGACATCCGATGATATTTTTCCATCAAAACCAAAACGGATTTGGATAAAAGATATTCAATGGTTTATAGATGTCCACTTGAATAATAAATTTAATACCAGATTTCGCAATATCCTAATTCGTAAAAAAACAAATTAAATATTGCGAGGTATCTGATCTTTTTATCATCCATTGACAGCAGGCCAAATTTCATCAAACTAAAAGCTCTTGAATGATACCTAAATACAAGTTCCATCCATCTAATTCTGGTTCTTTGATGACATTCTTCAAGGTTGCAAGCCGATCTTCCACAAAGCTAGTAAAATGAGAGTTGAATTAGTTTCAGTAAGATTAAAAAACCAAACAGGCAGAGAAAAAAAGCAGAGGTAAAATATGGCAATTGAGTATTAGGTAATGGAGATACTGATATCATTATAATCAGAAAATAGTGATGCAAATGATATGTAATGAACGTACTGTAGTTTCATCCCTTCGTGTTCTGGTCTCAATTGTAGTTGTTTCAGTACTTTTACCTTGGGCCTGATAAAAATATTCAAAAGACCCTTACTATTGTAAGCAAATAAGGAGCAAAATTCCCCAAATGCTTATCAGACAAAATACTAACCCAGTTCCCAAGCCATATATCCTTTCCGGAGGGATAGTTACTCCAGCAAGTTCTCGTAACAAAGCATCCGCGAACCGGCTCTGGAATCAGGCAGAAAGAAAAAGAACAGTCAAAGATGATGAACAACTAACACATTCATTACAAGAGTAAAACAACTGAAACATTCATTAGCAGGTGAAGGAAAAATTGACTTGTAGACCAAGTAATAAAAGGAGAACCAGGAAAAGACTATGACTGATCTCAACTTTGATACTTTCCTGCATTCAAGTTCCTTTTACACCCTTTTTCTTTTCTTTTGCCTTGGTTTTCATTTCAAATTCCGGAGACTGGATCAAACTACCGATATATCCACAATGTTTGCCTCTTTGAACTGATAGCAAACTTTTCATCTTGTTCTTGTGCATGTGTGGTTGTGTGAGAGAGGAGGAAGGGACAATCAGAGTGAAAGAAACTCACAGCACCTGTTTTGTAGTGACTATATATATAGTCGAGCTAGAGAATTTAAGGGCATCTGGAACACCTGGATAAAACCTGCAGCATAAGCATCTTCAGTTCATTGCTTGATGGAAAATGTGCCATTACAAAACTCAAGTCTTAAAGCATGTGACATAGCTGGTTTAACATCTGTTGTTACTAGTTAGCTTCTCTTTTGCTTTACATTTGAGTCATATACTTATTGATTCGTCTATTAACAATTTTGATAAACATATTCACATCAAATACTTTAGGTTCATTGATCAAGCCTATAATAGAAACATTGCATCTCTGGTCTAACTCCAACTTAACAAGCTTTAAATAAAATATACCTATTTGCACCAATCCAAGTTGCTAGGTCATTATCCATCCATTCATCCCTAACCTTTCCGAAAAGATCAATTAAAGCATCCCTGTTTTCATCCCATTCTTCCATGATTACTGGCTTTATTTTTGACCAGTTCTCTAAAATATCTTCAACAGTTAGTCCTGCTGCAACCTTACAAATTGAACCATTGGCTTTAGGTCCAGAACAATATTATAGAAAGAGATCTAATTAAGAATAAAGTAAAAATGAATCATAGTGGATCTTAGATAATCCTTATCGAAAATATAGCTTCAAGGCAGAGTCATGGGCATTATTTATACACCCACCGAAGATTTCTGAATCGAAGGTAATCTACTCTCCACCAACAACCTCACAAGTAGCAGATTCTCATACCCCGTTTCGACCACAGGTCGCACCTGTGACATTATAAGACATTAGTTTCAACATAGCAGTCTTTCATAAATTCCAATTTTTAGCTTAGACGTTAACTATCGCCCAAAAAATGAATAGCAATTCTTTTTAAGTTTCAAATACAATATTGTGTAGCTTATCTCTCATCAGTTTTAGAGGTTCTTCAAGAAGTTGTGGAGACTGCAAGGTGAAGTGCCAAAAGACAGCTTCTCTTAAGCTTGATACCTATGATTTTTTTTCCCTTTCTTCTGAGATGTGTACCACTGTTAAACTATGCAGCATAGCATGTGAAATATAGGCTACCAAATTTCTGTTTGGAATTACATGTAAAATGCTTCATGTAAGGATGATACAAACTCATTATGTTGGGAAATAAACCTCCCATAAAATTCCGAAGAAACTGAACGATTTGATAAGATAGTGATTAGCACCTTCTAATTCAATAAGCAAGAAACAACAAAAAATCAACCATGCATTGCTAGCAACCTATGTTACTTGGACCCAAGGGAGAGTTTAGAATAAGGTATATGCTCAACCTTTCTAATTTTTTTTGGAGGATCATACATTTAGGGGTGTAATAGAGTTGAGCCAAGTTCAAGCCATAAGAAGCTCAAGCTCCACTTGAAATTCAAGATTTGAAACACGGTTTGAACTTGATCGAGTTGTAATTTTAAAGCCCAAACTCATTTGAGATAAACATTAAACTGCTTGTTTATTAGTAAAAAATAGGTTCAATTCTAATGCTCAACTTCAAACTCGATTATTTATGCTCAAACTCAAGCTTGAGTTCATATTGAGATTTTCGATACTAATTAAAAATATAAAATTTGATTAAGCTCACAAGCTACTCGAATCAAATATTTAAAATACTTGAATTCGGCTCACTTAATAGTTGAAGCTTAACTTGACAATGACACAGCGAATTTGAATTTTCTCCAGCCAAATGCAAATACTTAAAAGAGTAAAGGAAAATCCAGGTAACTCAGAAACCAATCATCCAAAGGAGGTGAAGATTAAGATCGGGTGTAACAGTAGGCAAAAACTGTCATCCCTATGAAAATTCCACGCAGCCTCAACATGAAGCAAAATGGTGGAAAACCTTAAAAATTAGAACAAACAACAAAGGCCAAGTTTCAATTCAGTTTTGAATGTTGAAGGACGTTGCATTTTGATTTTGCATCTAATTTTGACTTCCAAATTCCAATTTCTTCGAGAATCAAGAACAATCAAACTACTCAACTAATTAAGAAAACCAAACAAAAAAATTCAAGAGCTTACTATATGCATCTGATCAACAATCCAGTCTTCCAAGACTGAATCCACACCGTCAAACAAATCCGGCCATCTCACTTTAGCAGCCTGAAAATATGCAATAAAAGGGGAATTTTTCAATAAAAAAAAAAAAGGCGAGGAATTATTAGATGGTAAAAGCAATGGAGAAGAGAGAAGAAATGAACTGGCCTTAACGGCAGAGATGGAACTTTCTCCACAACTATCGCAGAGAACTCCATCGAAATCCAAAGCGTATAAATCTCCCATTTTCCCTTTTTAATTTTCTAGCGCTTTCTCGGCCGGGATTTTGGAGATAATCTGCTCGCGAATTCGTTTTTGACGCCCGCCATTCATCTCCTGTTTATAACGACAAAAATTGTGGCGTTGCTTCCCAACCAATTGTCATGTGCCACGTGTCCACGTGTCCCGTTGCTTCCCATCTGACAAAGCTTAACCTAAGCTTACCCAAAAGAAAACCATACCCAAATCAAAAGCTTTGTTTTTTCAACCCCTTTTCTTTCCCCAGATTTACCCTCACTTGTCTCTCTCAAATATCTTTCTTATTCCCTCGCTTTTTCAACCAGATCTCTCAGAACCCATTGCACGGTTGAATCACTCATGACGCTTGGCTTAGGAGGATCGAGCGTCGCGGGTAATCTCTTTGATCCCCTTTCACACTTCTTTTTCGATTACGTTTATTAATCTCTGGTTTCATGCATTGTGTTAGTTTCATCATTTCTCGCTTCTTATAATCATTTATTATTTATGGGTTTGATCAATTTAGATGGATTAAGATCAGAAAATAGATAGAATTTGTGCAAAGATTTGATTTTTGGAATTGATTTTCTTTTTAGGAGATTGAGGGTTCATTTTAAAATTGTGGGAAAATGATGCAAATTCAATCACTTTCCTTTCCACACTGCACTCAAACTTCAGCCAACCTTTCGGCTTTTCCCCACGGTTTCACTTACTTTTCATCACAAAACCAGATATCCACACTTTTGGGAAATCAATATTCCCCATCTCGCTCTTTTAATTCATTGAAAAGGGTATCCAGAATTCAATTTAGATCGATAAAACGCGGGGGTTTGATTAGGGTTAGATGCGGTATGGTCGAAGATGAGAGTGTTGATGATGGTTTCTACATCAGGAGGTGTGTGGAGCTGGCAAGGAGGGCAATTGGGTTCACTAGTCCTAATCCTTTGGTGGGATGTGTCATTGTGAAAGATGGAAAGATTGTTGGTGAAGGGTTTCATCCTAAAGCTGGCCAGCCTCATGCTGAGGTAACCCCTTTTCTTCTTCATTTGTAAAATGTATGATTTTTTAACCATGATGGTTTAGTTCTCGAATTATATCTGTGTTTGATGCCTGTATCCAATGCATATCACCCTCAAAGGATCTCTAACTACTTGTAGAAACTTAAAAAGATTGATCGTAACTATGCCGTGTATATATCGGTATCCATTACTCGCACTCAAGTGCGAGTAACAGTTTTTCAAGAGTAATGAACTGCCAATCTGGAATCCTAGGAGAGATGAACTTGGAGCAAAATCTCTAGACAAAGTTTGATGCTGGGTTGGGATTATGGTTTTGTGATCGATTCTCGGTTGGTAACTTCAGTTTATATTTTCTGTTTGGAAGTTGACCGTTCTTTATTGCTTTTTAGGAATGACTAAATGTAGGAAATTATGTCTGCAGGTTTTTGCTTTGAGAGATGCTGGGAATTCAGCAGAGAATGCGACTGCATATGTGAGCTTGGAGCCATGTAATCACTATGGAAGAACTCCACCATGTACTGAAGCATTGATTAAAGCCAAAGTGAAAAAGGTGGTGGTTGGGATGGTGGATCCTAACCCGCTCGTGGCTTCAAAGGGGGTTGCTAGATTGCGAGATGCAGGAATTGTCGTGACTGTGGGTGTCGAGGAAGAGTTATGCAAGCGGCTCAATGAAGCCTGGATCCATCAAATGTTAACCAGGAAGCCTTTCGTGACTCTTAGGTAAATAAATTCCCTTCACCATAGAATCTAAACATGAAACAAAATTCAATATTCCTGTTTGCTGTCTGTCAGACATCTTGCTCGCTGTGTTCCTTCGATTTGAACTTACCTCTAACCCAAGGCCTCTTTGTAATATCCAGATATTCCCTTTCTGTCAATGGCCACTTTTTGGACGAGCTCGGGGAAGGGGTCACCGAGGCTGGTGGATACTACTCAAAGTTGTTGCAAGAATATGACGCAATCATACTTTCTGGAACTTTATCCGAGAAGTTTTCAAGTCCGACATCACAGGAGCCAGGTGCCAATCAGCCTCTTCGGATTGTAGTAGCAAATAATCCCGGTCAATTTCCTTCCCTAACCACAGAAGCCTCTAAGACGATAGTATTTGCAGACAAAGAGATAGCTGCAGAAGCAGATTTGACTCGAAAAGGAATCGAGGCAGTGGTTTTAGATCAGATAAATTTGACTCCAATTCTCGAACACTGTAAGCGCCAGGGGTTGTGTAGCATTTTACTCGATATGAGGGGCAGCATCCACGACCTCGAAGAACTTGTAATAGAAACCATTGAGCAAAATTTGTTGCAAAAGATAGTAGTGGAAGTGTTGCCATATTGGGATGAATCAGACGGTGCAGTCTCACTTGTGGTATTGAATGGTTTGGTTAAAAGACTAGAACTGAAGAATTTGCGATCCGAGATCTCAAATCGAAGCCTCGTGGTTGAGGGATATCTTCAAAACCGGTGATTACAATCTTATCAAAGGCACCAATGGAGGAGGAGCAGAACAATGAAACGGCAATTATCATATAAACCAATGTATGATAGGAAGATAACCAAAAACCTAAACGATAAATTTTGAGAATTACAAAATTAAAATGCTTACTTTTTCGTTAAAGCCGTTAGTATTTTTTTGGAGGGTCAAAATTTACTAACCATCAAAAGGCAAATTATTATCAAATACAAATTTAGACTTGTTGGGAACCTAATAATAATTATGATGAGGTAAAAGTACTATGAAAGCCCTTATAGTAGAAGTTAGATTATATTTTGTCCCATTTACTCAAAAATATGCACATTAGTCTATGTACATTAGATTAAAAAGCAAACTTTTACCTTTATGACGACAAACTAGGATTTCAATCATTAAAAGATGTTATTAAAGAAGTCAGATGCTTTTTATTTATAGAAATGACAAAAGATGAGCAAATGCAACAATAGAAACAAAAAAGAAAAAAAGATAAATTTCAAATTTCTTGCACAAGGTACAACTTTAAAACCATTCCACGCTGTTCGGATGATTGGAATAGCATTGAAGTAGGCAACAGGAAACCATTTGTTAATAAAAGAAATATAAAAGAAAGGAAAGCAGGACTTATCTAAACTTCTTTCCTACAATCCTGGCTAACGTTAATGCATAAACAGCACAAACTAAAAGTCTTATACAACACCTGAGTTTTTAGAATGCACACCCATGACTAGGGACCGAGACCTTGAAAGACCAGCATCATTAACCTAACAAATGCCTGTGTATAAATAGCAAAGGGCATGATCAGAGAACATTCTGGATATGGAAAAAGATAACAAAGAAATTACTTTGTGCATATAATCTAAGATTTCAGATGAGCATGGTTGCTCACCGTTGTTACCATAGTAGGCTAAGGAAACATCCCACAAAAATCACCGGCAGTAAATAGCCTGATCGATATGTGGAGGGATTTGCTTAATTTCAGTCCCAAGTTCTTGTTCGATCCTATACCTGTTTGAGTAGACCATATAACATTTCAATGGATCATGATATCCTCGATATATGTAGTACTAAAATTTCATAAAACTACTAGAGATGTGATAACATACAAGTTAAAGCGGTCCTCGTAAGTGATCAAATTCACTGCTAATCCAAGATGGCCAAACCTTCCTGATCGACCAACCTGAAGTAGAAGAGCACGAGGGTCACCAAAAAGAATGATAAATACTGCAACTTGAAATGAGAGAAATATTTTAACCAACATACTCTATGAAGGTATGTCTCTGAGTTCTTAGGGAAGTCGAAGTTAATAACAACATTCACCGGTTGAATATCTATACCCCTAGTAAAAAGATCTGCAGCAAGTATGGTTCCATATCATTATGAGATTATTCTTCATATAACGAAGAGCAAAACCATTTTGTGCACAGGGGTATTAATTGGAACATAAAATTAGAAGAATGTTAGATGAAGCAATGAAAAATTCAAAACCAAAGCTTCTATAGTAGCCAACATATACCACCATATGTTGGCAATCATTCAAGTTCTAATATTCACATACTTCAATCAATGCCTTAACTTAGGATTTGCAAAAGAGAAACATTTAAGCTGAAAGCATAGAGTAGAACTGGAAAAAGATAAAGCATAGTGGGTTCAGGTAAAATATTATACATTTCAGCATGTTTAGGAAAAGATAAGCAGTAGTGGATTTGAGTAGTAGGTTATATACACGTCAGTGTGTTGTCTAAAAGACATCGGAAAAAGAAAGAGATGTCGAAAAGAAACAAATGGCTAATACAAGAAAAACAGCAAAAGGAAGTCCAGCAAACCATATCAGCAGTACATGTATTTACTAGTTAAATAATCAAATCATCTACGAAGATTAGCTCACCCACAGCATAACATACCAGTACAGACAAGGTTCCTGCATGCTCCATTGCGGAAATCATGAAATACCCTGTTACGATGGTCCTGAAGCATCTTTGCATGGATATAAAAGCAAGAATAGCCAAGTTCTGTAATTTTCTTGGCCAACAACTCCACTCGATTTACCGAGTTGCAGAAAATGATTGATTGGTTTATTTGCAGCTGTAGGTAAAAAAATTCAATATCATCCAGAGAAAAAGAGAGAAAAGTAGATAAAAGTTTATATAAGGTCAAACCTTAGAGAAAAGAGTATTTAAGCAGTGGACTTTCTGTCTTTCTTCCACAAAAGCATAATATTGCGTAATACCCTTTAAAGTAAGTTCATCCATTAGATTAATAATATAAGGTTTTTGCAGATATCCGTCTTTAAAGTCCTTCACAGTAACAGGAAATGTGGCTGAAAACATCAAAATTTGGCGATTTGCTGAAAGGAAACGTATCAGCTGCTCTATAGAAGGTTGAAATTCAGGAGACAAAAGTTTATCTGCCTGAAAGAAACCAAAACACAGAACATCAAATTTTTTAGATCACAAGTTTAAATCAAGTATACTACAGGACAATGAAAAGAATCAAATAGCTTCCTTATTGCGGAAATTTTAAGAATTATTGTGCTAATGAGTCAAACCTCTGAATTCTAGTTGAAGACTAAATTTATATAAAGATAAGAATTTAAAAAGAAAAAAAAATCAGAAAGTAATATAAGACAGAAGATACTAAGAAAATAAAAAGTACAACAAATTCATTGCAGTAATATGAGAATAGAAAATAAAAGTGCTCAAACTTCAGAGAAAAACAGACATGGAAACTCTGGGAGAAATTAGTATGCACAAAAAGCCTTGAAGATAGCAATAACAGCTTCAGCAACTTCACAAATCATATCAGTAAAATTTTCCAAGGAAAAAGATGAACAATGGGGTGTGTGATATACTGATTACTTACAAACAAGAATAAGCATTTGGAATTACATTTAAATTCTTTAAGCAAAAACCCAACAAATTATGCAGGCAAAAGTAATGCAAGAATTTGGATCTCTGGAGAGAAAACAGTAAACTGTAAAACCCAGTATTGCCAATGGCAGAAGGTGCACTCTAAGCGCTAGAACTATTATATTGCCTGATGCATTAGATGAAAAAAAAAGTGCTTGCCTGAGCAAAGATGCAATGCATTCTAATAATTCTAAAAGTGATTTCTAGTTTATTGTCCAGTGTACAGTTAATTAGCCAATTTCCTTAAAAGAAGTCAAAATAAGAAATAAAAATTAAGTTTTTAATTTCAATTAGGTAAAGAAATTAAGAATTTCAATTAGGTGGGCTTTTTTTGCACCTATCACCTTAAAAAAAGGATGCCTAGGTGCACCAATCAAGTGCCTAAACAAATGGGCTTTTTTTTTTTTATTACCGAAAAAAACAATGTGGCTAGGTACACTTCGGTGCATGCCTAACATGGATAAATATACTAGATGAAGGATACTTATGTTTCCCTTTTTAGCAAAAAAAAAAAAAAGAAAGAAAAAAAGTACAAATACTTTCCCTACAAGTTCAAATCATGGCAAGCATTTCTACCCTCCCACCCAGCCAAAAACACAAAGCATAAAAACTGTTTGTCAAGATAAATAAATAAAAAATATCTTTCTTTCCCCGTGCATCCAAAATGCTTCTAACTTCATCTTCTTCTCTAATGCTAAACTTGAAAGAACAAAAGTTAAACTGAAACAAAAGTACACAGAGCCACTACCAAAAATTTACCTCATCCATGATAAGCATTGAACAATCTTTCAAAATGCAAACACCCTTTTTAGCAAGGTCTAGTATTCTGCCGGGGGTTCCAACCAGCAAATGGACTGGTTGATACAATCGCATGATATCATCCTTGAGACTGGTACCTCCTGTTGTAACCATGACTTGAATTTGTAAATGCTTTCCAAGCTCCTTGCACACTTGTGATGTCTGAAGAGCCAGTTCTCGTGTTGGAACCAGTATAACAACTGTGCGAAAACACATATATTGGTAAAAACAAGAAACTAAACAGATAATTGATGTAAAATCAATATCCATGAGAGGCATTGATAACTTAGTGCCAAAAGTAACATCATGAAATAGAAAAGGGAGATATGAAATTGACTTGTATTTCAAATTAAGCCAGACTGGGTTCAAATAAAGAACTTATTTGTGTAGGCTTCTGGAAGATAACTGAATGTTAATTCCTAGACCGATGCAAAAACTGTTAAACCCATTTACAAGAAGGGAGACACAATGCACTTCCTTCAAAAATTAGTACAGAAGTTTGTGCCTCACTAGACTATGCACATCCATGACAATGCATTCAAACCTCAGTTAACAACATGCAGCAAATGGTAATCAGGTGTCTATTCCACTACCTAACTGACAAGCAGATCATGTAACTAGAAGAACAATAAACAATAAAGATCCAAATCTAGCTTAATTGCAGTACCCATTACTGGACCTACAATTCATGCACATTATACATATACAAGTGAATGGAGATTTAACCTTGAATAACATTCTTATCTTGGTCAATTTTTTCCAAGGCCGGAATGCAGAATGCTGCTGTCTTCCCAGTTCCGTTTTTGGCTCTGGCAAGAATATCACTTCCAGTTAAAGCAATGGGAATACTCTCTTCCTGAATAGGCGAAGGTCTTTCAAAACCCTTCTCATATATTCCCATTAGAAGTTCACGTTTCAAAAAGTAGTCCTCAAACTCATTTCCCTTTGTAGCTGTCACATCCTGGAAACAATTTAAAATGCAGATTGGTACATAAAATGTCATTAAATTATTAGAAAATTTTCAAAGACTAACAGCACCATTCTCACGCCTTGTCATGAGATATGTCACAAAAATACAATGTAATGCAAGCCTAAGAAGATGAAGTAATGCAAGCCTAAGAAGATGTAAGTTCAAGCCAGATTGCCTCAACATCAGAGGCCTAGGATTTAAAAAAAAGTGCACCTGCATTACCAGAAAAATAGACAAGAACAGTTTGTCCTTAACACCATTCTAAAGAGCTGAGAAGAATTTTATCATTTCATCAAGGTATGGTGTACTAGGAGAAAAATATATACAGCTAAGCTGCAATTTCCTTCTAAATATAACCAATATAAACAGAGCCTTCAAGGAAATTTTAAATGACAGTTCAGCTATGCAAGTTATTAACAAGGATAAAGTAAATTCTATACAATATACATACATGTTTAAAATATCAGTTACAGGCATACCTCTGTTTTGTAGCGAGTATCTGGTGGTGGCATCTTTAGCCTTGCCTTCCAATCTTGTGAACTGAAAGTGGTGGGGGGAAAAGGTAAATAATTGTAACACCATGCTATATGTTTCTTGAACGAAAAGGCAGGACAAGAAACTCAATTTGTGGGGAAAAATCCCATAAACATGGAAGTTTCAATCTATAGCATATATATTGCCAATTCATTGGCACTTAGCACATACAAGGTTAAAAGTTTATAACAAAAAAGAAAGTAATTAGTAATCACGGAAGGAAGTCGGAGATTTGGCAAGCCTCATTCAGTCCTTCCTAACATGCCATAGTAAAAAATAACTAAAATACTACACAAGTACACGAGAATATCAAAATCTATATAACATTATTTGATATAAAATTACGTTAAACACAGTTATGACATGAAAAAAATTACACAAACATGATACAAATACACGAATAGTAAAATCTGCTTATTGCCTGATGTGATCTGGAATGCTCAAAACGTGTAAAATAGGGTAACGTTCAAGAAATGCAGAAATATCAAGATAGATAATGCCAGAAATACAAATAAGCGAATGCCAACAAAACAATGAGAAGAAACTAGAATGGACCTTGAGTCGAAGGCTTCGGATTGTATGGTCTTCTCAACCTCGTCGACGACACTGGAGTCATTGGTTCCGGGCAACTGGTTTCGCCTAAGCCACTGCTGCTGTTGTTGTTGCTGATGTTGATGTTGGTTGTGAAAATGGTGGTGGTTCTGCACAAAATTCCTCTGCACGTAGTTCTGTTGTGGCGGCCTCGACTGAAAACCAGGGTTCGAGTTTAGTCCGCCGCCGCGGCCAACGCCAATCCCCGGTGGATACCTTCCTCTACTATTCATATCACAACCCTAAACTCCAAAACACCGCAAATTCCTAGAAAAAAAATCCGAAATCTGTACACAAAATCTGTACACAAACTACAAAACTTTTTAAAAAAAAATCGAAGACTAGGGTTTCTCGCAAATGGGGTAACGCCTTAAATAGTGGCAAAACCGAGAGTCCTAAATCACAACAATTAAGCTAGGGCTTGCAACATTCGGGTAAAATTAAGGGATCTTGAAGTAAAGAGCAAAAAAAATTGAAAGAATTTTGTGGAGAGGAAATGATTCGCAAACGATTTTCGATTGGTTGTAACAAAGGATTGAGAAATTAGAGATGAAAAAGGGGTTGATTCATAGTCGATTTCTGGGCTTTTGCAAATGGGGGAAGCATTTTGATTTTGATACTAATATCTGGTCTTTTAATTTTTTACATTGCCACAACATCTAACTGATTTTTTTCTTTTTTAATTTTAATTTTCGAGTTTGTTTTTATAAAGATTTTTTTATCACATACTATTTATTTAAGGTTAAAGTCTGCAATTAGTCCCTTTACTTTGTAAAAGTTGTAGATTTAGTCTTTATACTTTAATTTGATCAATTTGAGTCCCTATACTTTTCAAACATTAAAATTTTAGTCCTAACTCAAACACTAGCTGTTAAATCCGTCTTAAATTCAATTACTAGTCTTGCACTAAATGTTCAATTGTAGATTTAGTTAATATCCTTCAATTTGATCATACTAAGTCCTTACACTTTTTCAAAATTTGAAATTTCAATTTTGAAGCAAATGACAATAGTTAATATGTGAAAATAATAAGCTAATATGACATTATACATATAATAATATGTTTGATGTATTAGATTTTAGAAATAGTAGAACTTAATAAATTTAACAATTATCATTTGGTGAGGACTGAAATTTTAAAATTTAAAAAAAACATGGACTAAAATGATCAAATTAAAGTACATAGATTAAATCTACAACTATTTGTATAATACAGTGACTAATAACAAAATTTAACTTTTTTATTTTCGAGTTTTTATCGAATGTGCCCGAATTTGACTACTAAGGATCAATGTTGATTGAATTTCAATTTAGTTAACTCTATTGCTATTACAATAATTAAGAAATGGATTTAAAGGTAATTAAACACATTTTCCAGTCTTTTCGATTTAAGGTTTTAGAAAGATTATATAAAAGAAAAAAACACATAATATATTTTGAAAAAAAAAAAATTATGTTTTAAATATTTATTAATTTAAATATAAAATTCAAAATATATATCAATTCTAAAATATAATCTAAAGTTTTACTTAAAATGTTAAATATACATATAAAATTAAAATTAATTAAAAATTAATTTAAAATTAAAATATTTTAAAATCCAAAAACAAAATTGATTTGTGTTGACCAGCATCCGAAATATGTCGCGGGTCAACATTGATGAATGCAATCAATTTTTGTTTTTGAATTTAAAATATTTTAATTTAAATAAATTAACTACTTTTTAATTAGAGAATTTAAAATGAAATTAAAATAAAAATAATATAACTTGTGGGTTTTTATAAATTTTAAGAATTTATATATAATTATTTATTTTAAAATTTCTTAAAATATTATCTATTTTTAAATATATTTTAACTTTTTATATATTTTAGGAATTTTATAATTTCCAAAAATTACTATATATTTAAAATTTTCAAATTATAAAATCTTAAAATCTTAAATTTGAAGCTAATTAAAATGGGATATGCGTTTCATTTTCGTTGCGTCAAATTTAAAAATTTAACACCTCGACTTAAATATTTATAAATGCGGTTTTTTTTTTAAATACGTGAATAAGTTAATATTTAAAAAAATGATTGGAAGGCCGATTTTATCAAAAACGCGTTCAACTATAAGTATTTTCAACCTAATGATAGAAAAACACTCCCAACTAGAAGCGTTTTCTATCACATAAACACTAAAAGTGGCAGCACCATTTTTTTTTTTTTTCGATGTCACATATTAATATGGAAATAAAACTTACAAAGCAGGCCTTTATATAGACCTAAAGTCTTATTTCACTTGTTTTTTTAAGCGATATAAGATATGTGATATGAGTATATATAGACTCATAATTCATTTGCAACTTATTCCCAGACAATGCGGAATTGCTCGCTCTTTTAACTAACAACATAACATTAAAAGTTATACTATATTTTAAGATTTAGAATTACAGTTTATAGTTTAAGATTTAAAGTTTTAGTTTTAGGGTTTAGAGTTTAAGTTTTAAGTTTAGGCTTTAAGATTTAGGGCTTTTACGATAAGTAAATTTTATGGTTTAAAGTAGACTTGCTCATGAGTCGAACTACTAGCTCAGACTTGAAGGTTCGCTCGAAATTTGAGAGAGTTTGGGTAAAAATATTAGGCCTGAAAAAATGGAATTGGACAGAAAAATCAGACATGTTTAAAATATGGGCTAAGCTTAGGTTTGAACATTCAAGGTGTAACACCCGTAACCCGTATCCGTCGTTGAAACAGGGTTACGGAGCATTACTGGAACACTTAAAAACATTTATAGATAAATCATGCAAGTTACTATTCAAATTTCGAGATCATTCGTGACGTCCCTTAAATGGATCTTCGAGGTCCAATACAAGCATTAGAATCGAGTTGGGACTTAATCGGGACCTTTAAGAATTTTTCGTGAAATTTCAAAAATTTTCCAAGGTGCAGGGCTGTGGTCCAAGGGACACGCCCATGCTGCAGGCCGTGTTCGACCCCGTGTAACTCTCTAACTTGTGCACATGGCCATGTGCACAAGGCCATGCCACATGCCCATGTGCTAGGCCGTGTGGTTAATTAATTCATTTCGCAATTAGGTGCAGGTTTCACACGGCCAAGACACACGCTCGTGTTCTAGGCCGTGTAGCACACACGGCTGAGACACACGCCCGTGTCTCTGCCCGTGTGCTCAATTCTGAGCATCCTGTTTCTCAAAATTAAGGTGCAGGGGACACACGGCCTAACTACATGCCCGTGTACCCTGCCATGTGTCACACATGGTCTAGACACACTGTAACACCCCTTACCCGAGACCGTTGCCGGAGTCGAGTACGAGGCATTACTAGACTTAACTTACTAGTTCGGGGCATAAAAGTTTAAAACTGTCCATCTGCGTCATGTTCACTAAATCAATTATAACTCGAGTTACGAAACTCAAAATCTAGATCCGTAAATTTTCCCTGAAACTAGACTCATATATATTCTTACTAAAATTTTTCCAGAATTTTTGGTGTGGCCAATTAGTACAGTTTATTAGTTAAAGTCTCCCCTGTTACACAGTTTGACAGTTCTGACCTCTCTTCACTAAAAATCAATTATCTCATAATATACTACTCTTTTTCCTACACCGTTTCTTTCATATAAAAATAGACTCAATAAGATTTAATTCTATATCTCATGCACAACCTAATTCCATTTATACTATTTTTGGTGATTTTTCAAAATCACATCACTGCTGCTGTACAAACTGTTCCCCTGCATATACTTACATAATTTCTTTCTAATAATTACCAACTAGGCATTTCATAATGTCCAAAACATGCTCTTAATTAGCCATTTTAATAGCTAATCATTACCAAACATTTACAAGCCAATCTTAAGCCATATCATAAGGTTATACACACAAGATAGCTAAGTCCCTATACATGCCATAACTTAAAACGTTCGAGTCACAAAATACCAATATAATCCTTTGATAGTGTGTAACGATCTCCGACGTCCTTTCGATTCCCCGAATTGGATTGTAATACTATAAAAAAAAATAAAGAATGTGTGTAAGCATAAAGCTTAGTAAGTTTACATGTAAATAAATAACAACATTCTTAATCAATTATCTTATTCTTTTCTTATCAAGATCACTTAAGCTTTTAACTCATTATACTTAAACATGTATTCTTACTTGTACCTTTAAACATGAATTTGCCTTACATTACTTTTTTTAGCTTGAACTTGTCTTACCTTTACTTTGGTATACTCTTTGAATTTTCCCGTTGAACCACTTGGAATACTAAGGATACGCGGGTACCTTTCCTTATGAAACTTAACCATTGCCATGTCTTGACATGGTCTTACGTGGTATCCTTGCCTTATGAACTCACCAATGTCATACCTTGGCATGGTCTTACATGGGACCTTTGCCTTATAGTAACATATCAATGCCATGTCTTGACATGGTCTTACATGATTCCTTAAACCCTAATGTCATGACATTTGTATCCTACACATTCCTAAGGTTCAACCTAACTTTCGAGATAACTTTCGAGATAACTTTCCAATCAATTCATACTTGAGTCTTTAAATAATAAATTTACAGAACAAATATGTAAATACTGGAATTTAACAGTATTAAATGTAAAATAACAGAATATTGCATTTATTTACCGTAAACTTACCTCAAACAAAATACGATCAACTATATCGATTTAGTCCTCTATCTTTTCTTTCCTCGATCTAACTCGGATTTTGTTCTTCTTGATCTATAATAGCAAATTTAGCTTATTTAATACTCACATTCATCAAAACAGTCCTTAACTCTTAACTTTGGAAAAATTACAATTTTGCCCCTAAACTTTTACATATTTACACATTTGCCCCAAAGCTCGAAAATTAAACTTTATCCCTTATTATTATGTTTTATGACATGCTGATCATTTTTCCCTTCTATGGCAACATCAAATTCTCACTCTAACTTGTACTTATGAACATTAGGTATTTTTACCGACTAAGCCGTTTTACTTGTTTTCACTTAAAATCACTTAGCAAAAGTTGTTTAACATAATTTCAGACTTCATATTCTATCATAAAACATCAAAATAAACACATTTCACCTATGGGTATTTTTCCAAATATGAAACCTAGCATGAATTATTGATAGAATAAGCTAAATCGAGCTACCGGGGCTTCAAAGATGTAAAGAACATTAAAAACGGGGCTTGGAATCACTTACTACGGAGCTTGGAAGCTTGAAACAAACCCTAGCTATGGTGAACCCTTGTAATTTCGTCCTAATGAAGAAGATGAGCATATTTTGCCATCTTTTTCCCTTTTAATTCCTTTTTATTACCGAATGACTAAATTACCCTTCATTAAAAACTTTGGTTCTTTCCACCTATATATGTCCATTTTGTCCATGAAAATATAATGGTCTAATTACCATTTAAGGACTCCTACTTCAAACCCCATTTCAATTAAGTACTCTATAGATTAGAACCCTATTTAGCAACTTTTGCAAACAAGTCCTAATAGGCAATTTAAGCATAAAATTAATAAAATTTCTTATCAATACTCTAACACATGTATTTAATCACTCGATAAATCATAATAATTAATCATAATAAACTTTTATAGCTTGGATTCATGGTTTCGCAACCAACATTCCGTTAGGCCCTATTTCGGTATGTTACATTTCTCCCTTTAGGATTTTCGTCCCCAAAATCTTACTCAGTAAAGAGGTTTGGGTCTGTTTTCACATAATCTCTTGGGCTCCCATGTAGCCTCTTCTATCCCATGCCTATTCCATAATACTTTCACAAGTGCAATACTTTTGTTCCTTAATTGCTTAACCTCTCGAGCTAGAATTTTTCTGGGTTCCTCACCGTAAGTCATATCTGGTCAATCTCAACCTCTGTCTGCGAAATTACATGCGATGGATCCGAACGATAACGGTATAGCATAGACACATGAAAGACATTATGAATCTTCTCTAACTCAGTCGGCAAAGCTAATCGATATGCCAATGGCCCAACTCTCTCGATCACCTCAAACGGTCCAATAAAACGGGGACTTAATTTACCTTTCTTGCCAAATCTGAGAACTTTCTTCCAAGGGGATACTTTCAAAATACCCATCACCAACTTGAAATTCAATTTCTTTTCTTTTCAAATCAGATAGGATTTACATCTATCTGTCGCTTTCAAGCAATCTCGATGACTTTTACTTTCTCTTTTGTTTCTTTGACTAGATCAACCTCAGTAATCTGATTTTCCTTAAGCTCATCCAATACAAAGGTGTGCGACATTTACGTCCATACAAAGCTTCATAAGGTGCCATTTTCAGACTCGATTGATAACTATTATTGTAGGCAAACTCTATTAACGACAAATATTTCTCCCAACTACCTTGAAATTCTAATACGCAACATCTAAGCATATCTTCAAGTACCTGAATAACTCTTTCTGATTGACCATCAGTCTGAGGATGGAAAGCTATACTAAAACTCAACTTTGTACCTAAAGCTTCCTGTAATTTCTTCCAAAATCGTGAAGTAAATCTCGGATCTCTATCGAGATAATCGATAACCGCATACTCGTAGTCTAACTATCTCTAAAATATACAACTCTACCAACTTGTCAAGTGAATAATCCATACTGAATCGGGATAAAATGAGTAACTTCGTTAACTTATCAATCACAACCTATCTTGTATTTTTCTTTTTTCGTGTCAAGGCAATCACTCACAAAATCCATAGTAACTTGGTCCTATTTCCACTCAGAACTAATACAGTTGCAATAAACACAAGGTACCGATGTTCGCCTATACCTGGCGACAAATCAAACATCTAGAAACAAACTCGATATATCTCTTTTCATTCCTGTCCACCAATACATTTTTTCAAATCATTATACATCTTTGTACTACGGGTGAATAGACCAAGAAGCGCTATGTGCTTCTGTAAAACCTTCCGAATAAGATCATCATTCATTGGTACACATACCACTGCTCTAAACATCAAACAACCGTCGATCGATTTGAAAATCGACTCTACACCGACTCAAGACTTGAACCCTTTTGGCTTGCAACTCATCATCATCCTTCCGAGCTTCACAAATTTCTTCAAGAAACATCGGTTTAGCTCTCAACTCATTAAAATAGAACCATCATCCGACAAGGCCAAACTAGTGTGCAAAGCTCTCAATGTAAATAACGATTTTCTACTCAAAGCATCAAGAACAACGTTTGCCTTACCAGTGATAATCGATCACTAGTTCATAATCTTTAATCAACTCTAGCCATATTGTTTGCCTCAAGTTTAGATCTTTCGAGTCATTAAGTATTTCAAACTTTTATGATCGGTGAATATTCGCATTTCTCACCATACAAATGATGTCTCCAGATTTTCAATGCAAATACAATAGCACTAACTCTAAATCATGTGTCGGATAATTTTTCTCATGTGGTTTTAACTGCTCAGAGGCATAAGCAATTACCCTTCCTTCCTGCATAAGTACACTGACCTAGTCCATTCAAGGATGCATCACTGTAAATTACAAACTCTTTACCCGGTTCTGTTTGTACTAAGACATGAGCTTTAGTTAACAATACCTTTAACTTGTCGAAACTCTGCTGACACTTCTCAGTCCATTCAAACTTGACATCTTTTTGTAACAATCTTGTCAATGGAGTAGCTATCATGGAAAATTCCTCTACAAATCGTCTATAATAACCGGCAAGACCAAAAAAACTTTTGACCTCTGATACATTCCTGGGAGGCTTCCAATCGACAATGGCTGAAATCTTATTCGGATCAACTTTAATACCTTCACCTGAAACAATGTGTCCAAGAAAACAAACTTCCCGTAACCAGAACTCACTTTTGCTAAATTTGGCATAAAGCTGATTATTTCTCAAAATCTATAAAACTGTTCTCAAATGCTCTGCATGCTCAGTCTCATCACGAGAATAAATCAAGATGTCATCAATAAACACAACTACAAACTTGTCCAAGTAAGGTCTAAAAATTCAGTTCATTAAATCCATGAAGATGGCAGGAGCATTGGTTAAACCAAATGGCATCACAAGAAACTCATAATGACCATACCTAGTTCGAAAAGCAGTTTTCGGAACATCTGACTCTTTAACTCGCAACTGATAGTATCCAGATCTCAAATCTATCTTAGAAAACACAGTGGCTCCTTTCAGTTGATCAAACAAGTCATCTATTCTAGGCAATGGATATTTGTTCTTTATGGTTACCTTGTTAAGCTGCCGATAGTCTATGCACAACCTCATGGAACCTTCCTTCTTTTTCACAAATAACACTGGTGCACCCCATGGTGAATAACTAGGTCTTACAAAGCCTTTATCAGTTAATTCCTGTAGCTGAGCTTTCAATTCTTTTAATTCTATTGAAGCCATTCTATAAGGAGCAATAGAAATAGGTGTGGTACCTGGAATTAATTCAATACCAAACTCAACTTCTCTAATAGGAGGCAAACCTGGTAGTTCTTCCGAAACACATCGAAACTCATTTACCACATGCATTGATTCAATTTTCAACTCTGGGTCTTTAGTATTCAACACAAAAGCAAGATAAGCTTCACATCCTTTCCTTAAACATTTCTGAGCAGACATAACAGAAATCATGGAAATTGAACTACCTGACTCATCTGAATTAACCCAAAGGATCTCACCATTTTCACATTTCAACTCAATGAATTTCTTTCCACAATTCACTATCACATCATGTACAGTTAACCAATCCATACCAAGAATCACATCAAACTCATCAAATGGCAATAGTATGAGATCAGCCGGAAAACAGTAACCTCTAATCATCAAAGGGCATTTTTTACATACTTTGTTTACTAACACATGCTGACCAAATGGATTTGATACTTTAATCATAATTTTCGTAAACTCTATGGGCATGTTCATACTAGGCATTAATTTCATGCAAACATAGGAATGGGTTGAACCGGATCAATCAAAGCAATAACATTAACATCATGAAGAGAAAATGTACGTAATTACATCGGGGAGGATGCCTCTTCACTAGTACGGATAGCATAAGTCCTTGCGGGTGCTCTAACATCCGATCTCGTTCTTGTATCTCTAAATGTACCTCTACCTCCCCTACTCCCGGATTTCTCGAGGTGCGCCTCTAACTGGGCATTACGATCTTGCACTCAGATTACTTCTTTTGTACCATCTCGGGACACTCCCGAATGAAATGATTGATGCACCACATCGGAAACAACCAACCTCGCCGCCGACATTGACACGGATGACGTCGACCACATTGAGGACACTTAGGTCTATTAGGTGAATACTACCAACACTGCAATCGAAGTGGTTTGAGCTTTTGAATCCATAAATCTTCCACCTCTGCTTTGGTTAGAATACCCTATTGAAAAATTAGATCTCGAGAGAACTCTCTAGGCCTCTTGGATGTAGACTAAAATGACTTGCTCATCTGTCTTTTCTTCAGATCTTGCATCTCAATTTCAGCTTTACCCTTTCTTTTCAACAACTCCTCGCCTTTAGGTGCTCATCAACTAAAACAACAAACTCTTTTATCTCTAGAACACCAACTGATAGTCGGATATCATCATTGAGCCCATCCTCAAATCTTTTGCACATGATAGCCTCTGTAGACACACATTCTCGAGCATAATTGCTGAGTCGGACAAATTCACGTTCATAGTCGGTCACAGTCATCTTACCCTATTTTAATTCAAGGAACTCTTTTCTTTTCTGGTCAATAAACCTCATCGCTATACTTTTACGGAACTCCTCCTGAAAGAAATCCCAAGTAACTCTTTCTTTCAGACTATCGATACAAGTGTCTTCCACCACCGGTAGGCTGAATCCCTAAGAAGTGACACTACACATTTAATACACTCTTCCGGTGTGCAGGATAACTCGTCAAAAACTCTGATAGTATTTTCGAGCCAAAATTCAGCTTTCTCTGCATCATCATCTTTAGTAGCCCGAAACTCTTCAGCCCCTTATTTTCTGATCTTGTCAACAGGTGGCTTCTCTCTTCTGACTATATCTGTGACTGGGAAAGCTACATGGGTGGCCTGTGGATCATGAGGGAGTGGAGGTCTAACGGCCGGGTTCGTACGAATGAACTCAGCAAACCATTCATTCATAGCTTGGAAGAAGGCTTCTCGAGCCCCTCCTCCCCGACTAATCAGAACGGGCCTTTCATGACTATCTTGTGGCACCATCCCTCAGGGAGTGGGTGCACTACTCTACATCATCTGCACCCACTCGTTCGGGATCCATAACTATAAAAGAAAAACATTTTTTTTAAATCGTCAAGAGTCGTCACACTATTAAAATATAAGTATGGCATGTATAGATAGACTCTTACTCATACTAAATATTCGATAATCAACTAAACCTTGCTCTGATACCAATAAATGTAACACCCGTGCAAGAGACCGTTCTTCGAGTCGAGTCTGAGGCATTACTAGACTTAACTTACTAGTTCGGGCATAAAAGTTTAAAACTGTCCATCTGCATCATGTTCACTAAATCAATTATAACTCGAGTTAAAAAACTTGAAATCTAGATCCGTAAATTTTCCCTGAAACTAGACTCATATATCTTCTTACTATAATTTTTCCAGAATTTTGGTATGGCCAATTAGTACATTTTATTAGTTAAAGTCTCCCTGTTACACAGTTTGACAGTTCTGACCTCTCTTCACTAAAAATAAATTATCTTATAATATACAACTCTTTTTCCTACACTGTTTCTTTCATATAAAAATAGACTCAATAAGATTTAATTCTATATCTCATGCATAACCTAATTCCATTTATACTATTTTTGGTGATTTTTCAAATCACATCACTGCAGCTGTACAAACTGTTCCCTGCATATACTTACATAATTTCTTTCTAATAATTACCAACTAGGCATTTCATAATGTCCAAAACATGCTCTTAATTAGCCATTTTAATAGCTAATCATTACCAAACATTTACAAGCCAATCTTAAGCCATATCATAAGGTTATACACACAAGATAGCTAAGTCCCTATACATGCCATAACTTAAAACGCTCGAGTCACAAAATACCAATATAATCTTTTGATAAGTGTGTAACGATCTCCGACGTCCTTTCGATTCCCGAATTGGATTGTAATACTATGAAAAAAATAAAGAATGTGTGTAAGCATAAAGCTTAGTAAGTTTACATGTAAATAAATAACAACATTCTTAATCAATTATCTTATTCTTTTCTTATCAAGATCACTTAAGCTTTTAACTCATTATACTTAAACTTGTATTCTTACTTGTACCTTTAAACATGAATTTGCCTTACATTACTTTTTTTAGCTTGAACTTGTCTTACCTTTACTTTAGTATTCTCTTTGAATTTTCCCGTTGAACCACTTGGAATACTAAGGATACGCGGTACCTTTCCTTATGAAACTTAACCATTGCCATGTCTTGACATGGTCTTACGTGGTATCATTGCCTTATGAACTCACCAATGCCATACCTTGGCATGGTCTTACATGGACCTTTTCCTTATAGTAACATATCAATGCCATGTCTTGACATGGTCTTACATGATTCCTTAAACCCTAATGTCATGACATTTGTATCCTACACATTCCTAAGGTTCAAGGAACTTTCGAGATAACTTTCGAGATAACTTTCCGTCAATTCATACTTGAGTCTTTAAATAATAAATTTATAGAACAAATATGTAAATACTGGAATTTAACAGTATTAAATGTAAAATAATAGAATATTGCATTTATTTCATAAACTTACCTCGAAACAAAATACGATCAACTATATCGATTTAGTCCTCTATCTTTTTCTTTCCTCGATCTAACTCTGGATTTTGTTCTTCTTGATCTATAATAGCAAATTTAGCTTATTTAATACTCACATTCATCAAAACAGTCCTTAACTCTTAACTTTGGAAAAATTACAATTTTGCCCCTAAACTTTTACATATTTACACATTTGCCCCAAAGCTCGGAAATTAAACTTTATCCCTTATTCTTATGTTTTATGACATGCTGATCATTTTTCCCATCTATGGCAACATCAAATTCTCACTCTAACTTGTACTTATGAACATTAGGTATTTTTACCGATTAAGCCGTTTTACTCGTTTTCACTTAAAATCATTTAGCAAAAGTTGTTTAACATAATTTCAAACTTCATATTCTATCATAAAACATAAAAATAAACACATTTCACCTATGGGTATTTTTCCAAATATGAACCCTAGCATGAATTATTGATAGAATAAGCTAAATCGAGCTCTAGGGGCTTCAAAGATGTAAAGAACATTAAAAGCGGGCTTGGAATCACTTACTATGGAGCTTGGAAGCTTGAAACAAACCCTAGCTATGGTGAACCCTTGTAATTTCGTCCTAATGAAGAAGATGAGCATATTTTGCCATCTTTTCCCTTTTAATTCCTTTTATTCCGAATGACTAAATTACCCTTCATTAAAAACTTTGGTTCTTTCCACCTATATATGTCCATCTTTGTCCATGAAAATATAATGGTCTAATTACCATTTAAGGACTCCTACTTCAAACCCCCATTTCAATCAAGTAATCTATAAATTAGAACCCCTATTTAGCAACTTTTGTAAACAAGTCCTAATAGGAAATTTAAGCATGAAATTAATAAAATTTCTTATCAATACTCTAACACATGTATTTAATCACTCGATAAATCATAATAATTAATCATAATAAACTTTTATAGCTTGGATTCATGGTTTCGCAACCACTGCTCCGTTAGGCCCTATTTCGGGATGTTACACACACAATTGTGTCTGCCCGTGTGGACAAAATAAAGCCATTTCCAGCTTCATTTCTCACCCAAAATCACACCAAATGCCTGCACTTAAAACTCACATCCAATACCAACCATTTCAAACATTTAAATTAAGCAAACTCTATCATTCAACAAGGCATATCATTACATGCATATGTGTTTATAAACTTACCTTGGTTTAACTTAGGCATTAACATCATTTGATCACATATACTTGACATAACACACGTGTATATATCATAATAACCTACTTAGTCATACCAAAATAAACCATTGCTAGCCATTCTAATGACTAGGTTACAAAACATCATTTCCAAGCCACTAATGACCAAGTTGTCCTATACATGCCATTATACCAAAATGATTCTACTATATATACCCAAAATAGCTAGTAGATAGTGTGACGATGCTCCAATGATATCCAACCTTCGCGAGCTTTCGAGCACTATAATATAGGGAAAATAAAACAGAGTAAGCATTACATGCTTAGTAAGTTCGTATAACGGAAACTAAACTTACCAATCCCATGTATTAAATCTAAGCATACAATATCATGTTTTCCATCCATTTGGCAAAATTGCCTAAACACATGCATCCAATCAAACATGTTAGTCACAAATTTTACATATATATCAAGTAAGGATAGATGAGCTCATCATGCAATATTCTTTCAAGTCATTGTCATTTCATCTCATAATTCTCATACCATGTCAAGAGTTGTGTCCATAGAATCATTGAAATTTCGATGGATGCTCAAGTGGTACACTCGAGGTGTACGATTCAATAAGTCGTAAATTCTTATTTAAGGGTATCTATTAGGGCACTTAATCAAGTAACACACTCTCGAGCCACATATCGTATAACAGGATTACCAGTCCAGGCTAAATCCTTTATATAACGTATGCTCATAATAGCTCAATTAGGATTACCAGTCCAGGCTAAACCCTAATCGCAACGTATACTCGAGATGTATTATATCATGATTACCCGTTCGGGCTAAATCCTTTCTATAATGAGGTCAATAGAATTACTCGTCCAATCTAAATCCTTCAGTAACAAATGCAGTACATCATTCATTTCGGGAAAGCCCATATATTCATCGAAATTCAATATTCAATCGGGACTTAACCCTTTTTCACTATTTCAAGCATGTGTTAAATTTTTCATTATAGAATTCAAAAAATGTACATCAATATAAGTCACATTCCATACAAACACAACATTCAATTAAACATATTTACATGCTCGATTAAGTTACATGAACTTACCTCGACACTTGTTCGCGTAAGTAATCTACTAATCTGAAACATTTTCTTTTCGTCGATCTAACCTCAAATTTGTGTTGTCCGGATCTATATAAATAGCTTTAATCATCAATTTCTCATATTTCATGCTCATTTGGACTCAATTTATGTTCTAGGAAAAATTACCATTTTGCCCCTAACTTTTCTATAAAATCCAAATTCGTCCCTAGGCTCGGAAAATGAAGCTTGTACAATTTATTCCATATTCCAAGCCTAACCAAAATCCCATACAAAATTTATAGCACATGTATTAATAAAAATTCAGCATTTTTTCTTCAATTTCACAACTTTACATTTTAGTCCCTAAATCATGTTTTCATCAAAAATCACTTTGTAAAAGTTGTTTATCTATCAACAACCTTTCATTTTCTACCATAAATTTCTAATTTTCAGCATATTCATACATGACCCAAATTTCATACCTTGATAACTTTTCAAATTAATCCCCCAAATAGATAGATTAAGCTATCCCGATTTCAAAAATATAAAAATTACTAAAAACGAGACAAGGAAACTTACCCAATTTAGCCATGAAAATTTCTTCTCTCTCTCCTAGAATTTCCATGTAGTTTAGGTTGAAGAAGATGAGAAAATAAGATGATATTTTCTTTTCATCTTTTAATTAATTAAATCTTTTACAAATTCTAATTTAGTCTTTGCCCTTTTTCTAAATTTTCATGGATGAGTCACCAAAAAGCTACATACTTTTCTTTGATGGTCTAATTACCATATAGATACCTCTAGTTTTGAATTCCATAGCTATTTAATCCCTATAGCTACTAGAATTCAACTTTTACATTTTATGCGATTTAGTCCTTCCCTTAATTAAACACTTAATCGATAAAATTTTCGTATCAAAATTTTCACACGACATGTCTATCATAATATGGACCATGTAATAAAATAAAAATAAACTTTATTTTCGGATCGAATTTGTGGTCCCGAAACTACTGTTTCGATTTCACTGAAATTGGGTTGTTACACAAGGTCTGACCCGGCCCGACCCGTTTAAAGTTTATTACTTTATATTATGTAATTTATAACACATTGAAAAAAAAACCCTATACTAAATATATAATACTACTATAATGTAAACATTAAAATAATGTTAAGATGACTATATAAAATTTTCAATAAATAAAAAAATATAAATTTATTAAATATTAAATATTAAATATTATAAATATATTTTAAAAATAATATGGGCAAGTTTAGAATGAGCTTGGTTAATCTTTTGCAAATATGGGCGAGTTTAAAATGAGCTTATATTAATCTTTTGCAAATATGGTGGGATTAAATGAGCTTATATTAAGTAAATTTAGGCCCTTATTTGGTCCTGCAGCAGACTTGGGTAAGTATAAAATATGTTAATATCATGCTTATACCTGGCCCAAACCCAGTTGAACCTGGCCCATGAGCATATTTAGTTTAAAACTTTGAATTGATATTCTTGAAACAACTAATTAAGAACTTTTATGAAATTTTAAAATACATAATTGAAGCAAAATTATGACACAATTTATTATAGCAGGGAGAAGTCAGAAAATTATTTGAGGAGAGCTAAAATTAAGTTGTATATTTTACAATAGTAAAATTAAAATTTTACTATTTTAATTGCCTCTATCTTTATTATTTTTGAAATACTAAATTAAATTTTTTATTTTAGAGGGTAAAGTGTAATTTTATCATATACTAATTTAAAATTTTAAAATTATAAAAGAACTAAAATAAAATGTTCTATTTTAGGAGACTGAGACCCTCCAGCCCTATTGACTCTCCTGTGTACAATTGATTGAAATTTAAGGTTTTGAAATCAAAATAATGACGTCAATATTTTAATGATTTTACAATTTTAAAACTTAAATTTTACATAAAATATTTTTAACTTTTGTTATTTTTTGGCTCATAAATGTATGTATCTCTAAATTTTTAGTATGTATATACATATCTCTACGACATTTTATAATCATATTTTTCTCACATCTTTTCAATACATTTTTTATAATACAAAATTACCCCTAAGGCACACAAGCAATTCAATGTATATACGGGATAGTGACGGATTCGTGTTGGGTGGTATTGCGGACATAGGGAGAAGCGGATGGAGGGATAGTGGGCAGAGCCCGAGGCCGAGGCTTTGAGGGATAGGATTATTTGGGCCCGAGATAATAATGTTGAGGGCTATTTTTTGACTGATTGGACAAGTTTGGTGAACCAAATTAAAAAAAATATCGGGAAGACATTGTCATTTTTTGGATATCCGATGAAAGAGATTATTGGCTTGCTTGAATTCTTTACGGAAGTCCAGATTAATTGGATCGGCCAAACCAGCAATAGAGTTGCGGATTGTCAAGTTAGCTTTAAACAAATATTGTGCTCTTTCGTTTGATATGGAGTATCCTTACTATATCCATGAGCTAATGATTGATTCATGTTAATGAGAGATAGTGACCTCCAATAGGGGCGAAGTTAGGGGCTGGCATGTGTTTCGACCTCTCCTAAAATGTAAAATTATTATTTAGGCTCTTAAAATTTTTAAAAATTTTAAATTAGTAAAGGTAAAATTACACTTTGGCCCCTAAAATTATAAAATTGATTTAATCTTTTATAAATTATAAAGATATAACCTATAAAAATTAAAATTTCATCCAACCCCTAAAAATTATTCAAGCTTTCACGACCTCCAAATTTTTTTATTTGTCAAAAAAATTAAATGTATATAATATTAACTAATGATCTTGTTTGAGTTACATAAACATGTTGGTCCACAATTGTGAATAAACTAGTCAACAAATAAATTCAACTTTGATGAGATTGTATACCCAATCAAACTATATTGCTTTCTTTTTAAAAAAAAAATTATAGAGAGAAATTGTAAGAATGATGTCGTGTTAGTGTTATGCAAATTTTCAAGATTCATTTTCTTCAATTGTTGGAGTTTCTTCTGATTCATTATCAACATGTTCGATCGACGTCGCGGAGTTGCTTCTCTTATGTGTAGCAGCCTCGAGAACGTGATTGTAGTTCCCTTTCTCCATGAAAAGTTGAGAAAAATGGTGCTTACAATATAAAACTCCGTTTAAAGCCGCATACGAAGAGTGTGTCAAGTGACACCCTCCGTGAGCACATTTGAAACATGATTTGTGGAAACATTCCCCTTCCATCGTCACCTAAACCCAACCAATATGAATCAATATTAATAAAAACTCGAAAATATATATATATATATAGAGAGAGAGAGAGAGAGAGAGAGAGAGTTTTAAATAGTGGTAATGTATATTGACTTGTTTCGGTCTGTTACATTTAAAAAAAATATTAATTCAAAATAAAATTAATAAATTTTATGTAATGATAAAAATAAATAAATTACTGATTAATTGGAAAAAAAATAACATAATGTAAAATGTATTTACCTTCTCCAATGGATACACCGTCTTCTCGCAAGAAGCACATTTGTCTTGGGTTCCACAGAACATTGATGAAAATTTGCTAGAAGTCTTATTCTGTAACAAATTACATAAAATTTGTCATTTATCAATAAAAAAAATAAATGTATGTTGGTCCATATTTTTAATTAGTTTATATTTATTCATTATTTTCGTAATAGTGATAAATGCAGCAATGTGATCCAATTGTATTTATCATTGTAATTTGAGTCCATATTATAAATTAATGTTTGTGTAATATATTTATCCAAGTTTATTGGGGAGGGATTGGATGTATTACGTATTATATTTGAGTAAAAAAATTATCGTATGTTGGAATATACCGTGTTTCTGTAAGTAAATCGAAAATTATTTTAGAGGTCGAAATTAAAGTTTAATTTTTAATAGTCTATATCTTTATAACTTTTAAAGGATTAAATCAAATTTTTATTATTTTAGGGGGTTAAAGTATAATTTTACTTTTACTAATTTAAAATTTTAAGATTTTTAAAAGACCTAAATAGACAATTTTCCATTTTAGGGGGAACCGGAGCCCCCTGCTAGCCCCCCTAGATATGTCACTACATGGAGGGACGAAGCCAGAATAATTTTTTAAGGGGGCCAGATGAAATTTTAATTTTTTATAGTTTATATATTTATAATTTGTAAAGGATTAAATCAATTTTTTATAATTTTAAGGGGCCAAAGTGTAATTTTACCTTTACTAATTTAAAATTTTTAAAAAAATTTAAAAACCTAAATAATAATTTTATATTTTAGAGAGGCCGGGGCCCATGCCAGCTCCCCTAGCTTCGCCCCTGACTACATGCTGATAATGTAAAGATAATATTATCTTTAGGTGTCAATGAAAAATTGATACTTTCATAAATTTTTGTCCATGACTTTGAAGAGAACTTAATGGTATTGTCCTATTGAAGGTGTTGAATATCATAAACCCTAGCTAGTGAAGAGTGAGAACGCATGGAGGAAGGTTTAAAGTCAAAGACCTTTAGCTAGCCCAAGTGGAATCTCAGTTACCAAAGTACCACTATATCAAAATGTGTCTCCTGAATTATTTTATGAATCAAGGACAAACCTTGAGAGTTTGTTGGTTCTTCAACAGTACTTAAAAAGACAATATTTTGATTTATGTGATGTTTCACATTAACGAGATCTAACAAAATTTCACCTTGTTTGATTATGTTTTATCTACGTATTCAAATAAGCATTAAATATATTTTTGAATACGAGATTTTAAAGAAAATAAAAAATGTAATATAAAACATATAAAAGAAAGTAAAAACGTACCGCTTCATTTTGCTTCTCGGGTTTTGCTGCAAAAGTGGTCGATCAAATAAATTTAAAATGATAGGCTATAATATATATAAATAAATATTAAAATTATATATGAATTATGGTTTAATTCATAATTATATATATAAACTTTAATTTGATGTAACGTGAAATTTTAATTATGGTTTAAATATATATTTAAAATTTTAATTTTAACTTAATCATACACATTGAAAAAATACATTAATTTATTTTTATACTGAATAAATATAATTATTTAAGTATGCAATATATAAATATAAAATGATGATATATCAATAATTGTGTTAATAATTTACAAAATTATACAAAATTAAAATTTATGTATACAATTACACATTAAATCATAGTTCATGTATAATTTTGAGATTTATCCTTATTAGATATCATCTCCAATCTTCATAATTAATTTTGAAAAGAAAATTACAAAATGGGTGTTAAACCTGTTAGGAAATTTTTGCTGAAATTGCCTGATTCCTTAAAAAGTTGCTCAAAATGAGGCTTGCAATAAAGAACTCCATCCATGGAGGAGTAAGTGCTCATCTGTCAAGAAACACAATTAATTAACATCATTCAATTTTAAGTCATTAATTTTTATGCAAATTAAGGGGGAACTTAGGAATCCCAAGGTTAAAGTTAACTTTTTTTGTTAAAATAAAATAAAATAAATTATTAAATTTTAAGAAAGGTTAAACAAAAGGAAAAAGGATTAAATTGAATTATTAATTTTAATAGAGAATAAAAATGAAATAGTATCATTTAATCAAAGTAACCAAGGCACCAGGGACTAAATTAGTGGGACTAGCAGCGGGCAGGTCTCCTAAAATGAATTTTTTTCATTTAGGCCCTTTGTAAATTTTAAAAATTTAAATTAATAAAATTATACTTTGGCCCCTAAAATGATAAAATTTAATTTAATTCTTTAAAATTATAATTAAGCTATTAAAATAGTGAAATTGCATTTTACTATCTTAAAAACTACAATTTAATTTCGCTCCCTAAAATTTTTTCTAACTTTACCCTGCAAGGCATCTACTACTTAACCTCTTAACTTTACCTGTAATGCAAATTAAAATTTTATATTTTGTTATTTGTCTAAAAGTACTCATTATTAATATATGTATACAATGATCTTTAAGTATCCTTTAAATATATAAAAATTTGAAAATTTCTGAACTAGAAATATATCCATATTCATGCGCTCACAAATATATCTAAAATGAGTCATAAATTTAGTCCCTTATAATTTATAAAATTTTAAACTAGTAATGGTAAAACAACACTCGACTCCTTTTAAAACTTGATTTAATCCTTTAAAAATTTAAAGATATAAACTATTAAAATGGTGAAACTGTATTTTTACTATAGTAAATATATATAATTTAACTTCAACCCACAAAATTTTTTTCGACTTCATCCTATATAAATTTAAATTATGAAAGAGAAAAAACAGGATTAATTACCACAAGATTTCCCTTGCAATGGCTACATTTGAAACATGTTTTATGGTATGGAACTCCTTCGAGAGTCAACATATCCACAACATGTACAGTCTTATCACAAGCCTTGCATTTGTCAATTGTGCCAGTGAATGACATTTCCTTGATTTCAAAGCTCTTTGTAAGATGTTATTGAAACAATGGAAATATAATGTTTGAGAAAAGAAAGTCCTTTGTCTATCACTTTCTTACAAATGAGATAAGGGCTTATTTTAACTGATTTTGCAATTGGGTAATCTTGGTTGTGTTCCCACTATTATTATCTTATAATTTGGGAAGTTAATGTCCTCTTAATTTGGAGAGAAACAAGGTTTGTGTTTTTTTGACCCCTTCAAGGTTAAATTTTGGAGGAAGGAAATTGAAAGCCACCTATTTTTTCTATTTGGAGTTGTGGTAACAGTGGTGGTTAGATCTGTCAATAGAGTTAATCGAGTTATGGCTCGCTTGTTTATTTTTCAAGCTTAGATTGATTTGATGATTTGTTTTATTGTTAAAAATATTTGTTTTGAGTTTTTTTAATAACATTTAAATATATTTTTGGTTTGTTCAAGTTTACATGAAAGACGAATGGAAGTGATCATTTATATTATTAATTGTTATCTTCATTTTTATCTCACTGTTATTGTTACTTTTGCATTTATTTTCAATGTTATCACTATAATACTTAATCACCACAAATAATTGTATTGCCACTGTTATTTTTGAGTCTCAATGTCACAGTCTGATTTAGACCCTAATCGGAACGGTAGTTTCGGGACCATGAATCCGATTCAGAAAAATATTTAAATATTATTTTCCGTGTTAATTATATGTGAATTAGCATGTGTGAAAGTTTCGTATGAAAATTTGATTGTTTGTGTGCTTAATTAAATAAAAGGGCTTAATCGCGTAAAATGAAAACTTAATAGTTTAAAGCATAAGGACTGTAGTGTTAGTGACTTTTTAATATGGAGTACTTATGTTGTAATTAGGCCATTGGCTATATGAGTGGACGGTTGAAGGCATGTTTATATGGTTTTATAATTAAATTTTTAAGGTTAAAAATGTAAAGTAATAAATTGTATATATGATATATTATAACATAAAATAGAAAAATAATAAAGCCATGCATTTGTTCATACTTGGTGACCGAAACCTTAAAAATAGAAAAGGAAGGAAGAAAGGTTAGGTATTCGGCAACTTTGAAGCTTGATTAAGGTATGGACTTTGCCCGGTTTTTAATAATTTTTACATTTTTAGATTGTTTGCTTCGAATACTACTCGACCCATGCTTGAATTTTTTTTTTGGTGAATATTTTGAGTTATGCTATTGATGAATATTTTTGTGTCGTGATGTTTGATGATAAATTATGAAAGATATGTTTTGGATTAATATGTTTCGTATTGGAGTTTTTGATGATTTTGAATTATTAGGACTAAATTGCAAAAATAATAAATTGAAGGGCTAAAAGGTAAAATAAATGAAATATATGGATTAGTATGAGCATAAAGAAGATTCGGCCTAACTATGATGTGGTGAGATTTTGTGTATTTTGTGTTTTGTGCAATTAGGACAATTTGTAAAAGTATGAAATATTAAGGGTAAAATGGTAATTTTGTAACATCCTAAATTTTTGGGCTTATGCGTTTAATGGATGAATATGTGTAATGAGTTAATTTAACTGTTAGGGGTCCAAATTGGGCTCAGGCTTAGGCAGAGGCCTTGATTAAAATTATCTGTTTGGGCATTATAAGACTTAAAAGGTAGTACCTGTGTTTAAAAATCAAAATGGGCTTGTGGCCCAGTGGTCAGTAGCGCCATTTAGGGAACAAGGAGGTGACGCCACACCAGGGAGTAAGGGGCCCAAATTTAAGTTCAAGGAGCCCAATTCCTTTGATTTAAGTTAGCTAATTTTCGGCATTAGGATTAGGTGGAGTTGGATGGCAACAAGGCTCAAAAATAGGAGGATTTATGTAAATGGGATAATGTAGATATTATAGTTGATAATATGGAAGATAAGGGAGGAAATTTAGGAATTTATTTAATGTGATAATAAGGGAGATAATGTGCTGATAAAGGAAGGAAGAGGTAGTGTCATCCATGACACTGTGGATGAGTAGTCAGATGAGGATAAGGAGGGAAAATATAGGATTTATCTGCTGAGTGCAATGTTGGCCAAATTTCCAACTCTAGGGGGGTGCCGAAATTCTCTTTAAATAGAGAGGATATCTCTTCAATTTCGGCATTTGAACCCTACTCTTTTATCTCATTCTCTTCTACAAGCCGAAACCCCAGATAATTTTTGTACTCTTTCCTTTTAAATTCTTCAGAAGTCGAAACCTCTTATTTCATTCTCTTCTTTATTTTTTTTCCTCTTGTGCCGATTTCTCTATTAAGCCGAAATCATAAACCCCATTTGATTTCTTTATTAAAGCCGAATCTCCCAAGATCCCTGTGCACTATCTTTCTTTTGATTATCGCGGAAGCCGAAACCACACTTCTATTTGCTCATTTAGCCGAAAATCTCTAAGCCTCTCCACTAAAACTCTTCACTCAGTTCTTCTAAAAGCCAAAAACGCATCAGCCTCCTCTTGTTCATCTTTTTGGGATTTCCTTAAAAAGCTGAAACTCCTAGATCTCTAATCTTCTACGCTTCGATCTTCTTCAGTGATTGTCGAATCTTTCTGCAAAAGGTAGTTGAAACCATCTATAGAGGTAAGTGTCGAATCGTGTTATTTTTTAATCTTTTTTGGCTTTTAGAGATCTTAGCCGAATGACTATATGGTTAACTAATCGGGTGTTTTCTCTCATTTGCGGCATTCCAGGATTTGAAGAGGATTCAATCGCTTAGATTTCTAAGCCAGAGTTTAGTAGCACTTGGGTCGTATTACTTTCGGTATTTCAAGGTAAGAAGATCTGTTAATTTAAACGTATAAATTTGGGTACATAATAATCCTTGGCCGAATGTAGGGGAAGCTTTATCTTCGCGTTCTTCCGGCTTTTGAGCAAAGGTGTAGACAAAGGGCAATAGATCCGATTAGCGAGGGTATCGACATAGAGGGTAGTCCTACATATTTATCAGGTGTGTAACTTTTCACACCATTAGATTGCCTGTTAATATGTGTTAATAAATCTGCTTATATTCTGTTAAATGCCAAAATCTCGGCATAACGTTCGAAACCCGAAGAGGGTAAAAGCGAATCACTAGGTTAGTGATCTCTGTCATTCTTCAGTGAATGTTCCTGTTAAGATGATATGTTTTATAAGTATGCCGATTTCTGTGATTGCATGGGGTTGGGTTTGATGAAAGGGGAAGTGTTCTGTGTAGTGGCTTTTGCCATGATCATTGTAGTGGCTTTTGCCATGATCATTGTAGTGGCTATTGCCATGATCTAACGATGAGCGAGATAAGCGCCATCAATGGCGTGTAGTGGTGTGCGTTGATTGTAGAAATCCCCAATGGTGTGAATGGCAGGTAAGGGTGGCGTGTAGCGGATGGAAACCTAGGATTTGGGTTGGGCTTTGCATATTTTATATATATATTATGTTCTGTTATTCTGTTCTGTGGGGCTAAGGCCCAAACCTAATGGTGCGTGAGTGTTGCACACTGAGTCTCGCGACTCAACCTATTATTTAACAATTTCAGGTAGCACTCAGTGCATCGGACCTGGCTGGAGAGGAGTGCAAGGTGGCCATGCGAAAAGTACTTTGGATTCGGCAAAAGACTTTAGTTTACTATTTTCTTAATATTTTTATTTAGTGGGTTTAAAGCATCATTGTAATAAGGCCATGGGCCACTAGCTTTATATTTTGTTCCGGGTTTTGGGCTTTTGTTATTATTAGGTATTTTAAATTTTATGTATTAAATTTCGATTTTATTTAAAAATGACCAAGGCATTTTATAACTTCATATCTTTTATAAATTAATAAGTTATTAAGTTTTCGGTATAAATGTTTAAACCTCATAATTGTTTTCCAAAGTGCCACAAGTTTTATAAAATCTCCTTAGTGACATAAAAGATCCGGTTGTAGTGTATGGGCCGGGTTTGGGGTGTTACAAATTTACCCATTTATGTGTTGTTGGATTAAATTGAATAAAATTATGTTTAAATGAGGTTAATTTGAAATTATATAGATCAAGAACAAAAGAAATCAGACTTGGATCAGGAAAAAGCAAAAATAATCGAATAGCCAATTTATAACGTCCGTCGATATCCGAGGTAAGTTTTAAGAATTAAACATAATCTATTTTGAATATAAAATGGTTTACTATGATGATTCAAATTTTATAGTTGTATAGTAGGATAGCCGAATGTGATTTAACATTGAATTAATGTGGTTGAGTTTTATTCGACTGAGTTAAAACCTCTGAAAGTTTTTATAGACTGTTTATGGAATGACTTTATAATAGCGATATTCGGGCTTTGAGCTTTGCAAGCCTTGTGCTGGTAAATTTGATCGGGCTTTGTGCCTAGCAGGCTTGTTGCCGATGAATAAATATCAGACCTTGGGTCTAGCAGGCCTAGTGCCGGTGTGTGATTCAAGCTTATGCCTAGCAGGTTTTATACCGGTGACTTATTTTCAAGTCTATGTCTATAAGACTTCTCATTGATGTGGAAATTGAGCAAGTAAGTTGATCTAAATGACTTGTATATTCGACCACATAGGTATGTGCATATGTGATGATGTATTAAACTTGTATATTTGGCTACATGTGATGTTATATTAAACTTGAATATTCGAGTGCATGTGATGTTTTATTGAACTTGTATGTTCAGTTATATATGATATATTGTACTTATATATTCGACCATATGTGATGATATAATGAACCATGTGTATTTGGCCATACAAGTAAGTACTTATGAGATGATATATTGGATCTTGATTATTCGGCCAAATAGGCGTGTATATATGTGATATTATATTTGATTCTCTATAACCGGCCAAATGAATGATGTTGTTTTTTTTTTTAAGTTGAGTTTAATTCATGAGTATATATGTTTGAATGTAAACATAATTGAGATGGTGTTATTTTGGGAATGAAAAGTTGAATAATATTATGCTAAATGAGAAATATTAGCATTCGGCCAAGGTAACTTATTTGTGTTAAAGTATAATATTAATGATACAATTTGACTTGTTTGAAATGTTTTGATTATTCATTTGAGTTGTTTAATTTGCTTAAGGCTTACTAAGCTAAGTTAGCTTACTCTGTGTGTATTTGTTACTCTGTTTTATAGATTTTGGTTGTAAGTTGCAAGCTCGGGGATCGTCATCGAAGTCATCCACACTATCGTCAACCTTCGGTACTTTTAAAAGTCTATTTTCAAACTTATGGCATGTATAGGCTAATATGTATTTTGTTCGTTCTTCAATTTGTATAACTTGAGCCATACGAAAATGGCTTAATTTCCATGATAATTTCGGTTATACTTTGGTTATGATGTTATATATATATATGAATGATGTGTTTTAAAAAATATATATATATGCAAATTATAAAACGTTTATACATGTTTCCATAAAGTTGGTTGTATATTTGTTTGTGATGAAATAAAGTTGGAAGAAAATTAAAATGAATGAAATTAAATTAAAAGTATAATCGACTATATGGTAGTAATCCAGATTAAATTGACTATTAAAATTCATTTATCTGTATGTGTTATGAAATTAAATTAAAAGTATGTGGTCGATTTTTAATTTGTGTTCTTGACTAGTAGTACCTCACAACCTTAACGATGATAGATCTGAGTTAGGGGTGTTACATTTTATTGGTATCAGAGCTACGGTTTAGTCGGTTCTAGAACTAACGCAGCGTGTGTGAGTTTAGCTATACATGCCATATTTTATACTACGATAGTGTGATGACTTCTGACATTTGAAAATGTGCTTTCATATAGTAAATGGATCCCGATAGAGCTGTAGCCGATGATGTCAAAAGTGTAGCGCCTACTCCCGTGCATGGGCCAGCGCCAGTTGAATCTCGACCTATCTCAAGTAGCCATGAGGGAAGGTTAAGTAAGCCTTTTATCAAATGATGAACGAATGGTTTACTCAGTATATCCAGACTAATTCGGTAGTACAACAACCTCCACCCCCAAATAATCCATCTCCGATACCTGTGGTATTTTCGATGATTAATCCGATGAGATTTAATAGGCCTCCTGTAGATAAAATTAGAAAACATAGGGCTGAAGAGTTTAAAGCTGATGATGATGATGATGCTGAACAGGCTGAGTTGTGGCTTGATAATACTATCCGTGTGTTTGGCGAGCTATCTTGTACTCCGGATGAATGTTTAAAGCATGCCATATCTTTATTACGAGACACCGCATATCATTAGTGGAATACACTAGTATCGGTGGTCCCAAAAGAGATAGTGACATGAGAATTCTTTCAGACTGAGTTCCGTAAGAAATACATCAACCAGAGATTTATCGACCAGAAATGCAAAGAATTTTGAATTGAAGCAGTATGTATGGCGAGTATGAACGAAAATTTGTGAGACTAAGTCGATATGCTCGTGAATGTGTTTCAACCGAAGCTATCATGTGTAAAAGATTCGAAGACGGTTTGAACGAATACATTAAATTACTAGTTGGTATACTTGAAATTAAAGAGTTCGTGGTACTTGTTGAGCGAGCCTGCAAAGTCAAAGAGCTTGGGAAAGAGAAAAGAAAAGCTGACTTTAAAGCTAGAGATTCCCGTAAAATATCATCGAGTAAGAATTTTCACTCAACATTGAAGAAGTTTAGAGCTGATTCAGGTCGATCTAAAGCTACTTCAGACTTTTCTAGACGAGATCGTGACCAACCTCCTATGATTTCACGAGCCACTTCGATTGCTAGTGTTGGCAATGATTGGCAGAACAGACTCGAGTGTAAGCATTGTGGTCAATGGCATTCTGAAAATTATAGATTGCATGATCGGTCTTGTTTTAAATGGGGATCGATGGATCATTTTATCCGAGATTATCCGATGTTAGCCGAGCAAAATACTGTTCACAATGCGAGACTGAGTAACATGTCAGTGCGAGGCAAACCAACTAGACATTCAAGTAATGTAGGTGGTAGTCAAAGAGGGACGAAAGATACAGCGGTTCGATCTAAGGCTCGTGCACCTGCCAGAGCATATGCTATACGCACTCGTGAGAATGCTTCTTCCCGAGATGTTATTACTGGTACTTTTACTCTTTATGATACTAGTGTTATTGTATTGATTAACCCTGGTTCGACTCATTCGTATGTGTGTGAAACATTAGTATCCAGTAAGACTTTATCTGTTGAGTCTACTAAGTTTGTGATTCGAGTGTCAAACCTCCTGGGCTAGTGTGTTTTGGTTAACAAAGTGTGTAAAAATTGCCCGTTGATGATTCAAAATTCATGTTTTTCAGCCGATTTGATGTTGTTACCTTTCGAAGAGTTTGATATAATTTTGGGTATGGATTGGTTGACTTTGCACGATGCCATTGTTAATTGCAAAAGAAAGACCATTGATTTGAGATGTTAGAACAGTGAGATTATTCGAATTGAATCTAATGATCTGAATGGATTACCAGCAGTAATATCTTCGATGTTAGCTCAGAAGTATGTGAGAAAAGGTTCTCAGAAGTATATGAGAAAAGGTTATGAAGTTTACTTTGCTTATGTGCTTGATAGTAAAGTGACTAAAAAGAAGATTGAATCTGTACCAGTTGTATGCGAGTATCCGGATGTGTTTCCTGAAGAATTGGGTTTGCCACCTATCCGAGAGGTAGAGTTTGGTATTGAGTTAGTACCGGGGACGAGTCTGATTTCGATAGCTCTGTATCGGATGACACCTACTGAATTAAAAGATTTGAAAGCACAGTTGTAAGAGTTAACAGATAGAGGTTTTGCACGATCGAGTTTCTCTTCCTAGGGTGCGCCAGTTCTATTTGTGAAAAAGAAAGATGGAACTATGAGAATGTGTATTGATTACCGCCAGCTAAATAAGGTGACTACAAAAAATAAATACCCGTTGCCATAGATTAACGACTTGTTTGATCAGCTGAAAGGAGCTTCAGTGTTTTCAAAGATAGATTTGAGATCGGGTTATTATCAGTTGCGAGTCAGAGATTTTGATGTGCCAAAAATTACTTTTCGAACGAGGTACGGACATTATGAGTTTTTAGTTATGCCGTTCGGACTTACTAATGCACCTGCCGTTTTTATGGATTAGATAAATCGAATCTTCAGGCAATATTTAGATCGATTTATGGTTGTGTTCATTGGTGATATACTGATCTACTCCCGTAACGAAACCGAACATACCGAGCATTTGAGATTTGTGTTACAGACTTTGCGAGAAAAATAGTTGTAGGCGAAGTTTAGTAAATGTGAGTTTTGGTTACACGAAGTTAGCTTTTTGGGACATGTTGTTTCAGCATCAGGTATTTGGGTTGATCCGAGTAAAATTTCAGCAATACTTGACTGGAAACCTCCGAGAAATGTTTCTGAAGTCAGAAGTTTTCTGGGACTTGCTGGTTACTATAGACTATTTGTGAAAGGATTCTCGATGATTGCAACCCCGATGACCAAGCTTTTGCAAAAAGATGTTAAGTTTGAGTGGTCAGAGAAGTGCCAAAAAAGTTTTGATCAGTTGAAAGCTCTTTTGACCAAAGCTCCATTGCTAGTTCAGCCAGAATCGGGTAAAGAATTTGTTATATATAATGATGCATCTTTAAATGGTTTGGGTTGTGTTTTGATGCAAGAAAGAAAAGTTATAGCTTATGCCTCGAGACAATTAAAGTCGCATGAAAATAACTATCCGACGCACGATCTAGAATTGGCAACTATTGTGTTTGCATTAAAAATTTGGCGCCACTATTTGTTCGATGAAAAATGTCATGTTTATTCCGATCATAAAAGTTTAAAGTACTTGATGACTTAGAAAGATCTGAATTTGAGACAGCGTCGATGGTTAGAGTTGTTAAAAGATTACGAGTTAGTGATTGACTATCACTCGAGAAAGGCTAATATTGTTGCTGATGCTTTAAGCCGAAAATCACTATTTTCTTTGCGTGCAATGAATGCGCATATGACTATGTCAGATGATGGTGCTATAATAGCTGAGTTAAAAGCAATACCGTTATTTATTCAGCAGATTTGTGAAGCTCAAAAAAATCGACAATGATTTGATAGTGAAACAGGTTCAACGTGATACAAATGCAGATTCAGAGTTTCGAGTTGATGTTGATAACTGTTTGAGATTCAGAAACCGAATATGTGTTTCAAGAAATACAGAGATGATTCAGATGATTTTGAATGAAGCTCACAACAGTCGACTATCTGTTCATCCGGGTAGTACGAAGATGTACAATGATCTGAAACAGTAGTATTGGTGGCAAGGTATGAAACAAGACATTTCTGACTTTGTATCAAAATGTTTAGTCTATCAGCAAGTAAAAACCGAGCATCAGGTACCTTCTGAATTACTTCAGCCAATCATGATACCTGAATGGAAGTGGACAGAGTCACGATGGATTTTGTATTCGATTTACCATTGACACCGAGCAAGAAAGATGCTATTTGGGTTATTGTAGATAGATTGACTAAATCTGCTCATTTTATTTTAGTTCGTATAGATTACTCGCTTGATAAACTGGCTGAATTGTATGTTTCTCAGATCGTGAGGTTACATGGTGTACCTATATCTATTATTTCAGATAGAGATCCTAGGTTTACATCGCGGTTTTAGAAGAAACTACAAGATGCATTAAGTACTAAACTGTATTTTAGCGTGTTTTCACCCCAGCAGAACGGTCGGTCCGAAAGCGAATTATTCAGATACTTGAGGATATGTTGAGATGTTACATTCTCGAGTTCGAAGGTATGTGGGAACGATATCTACCTCTGATTGAATTTGCGTACAATAATAGCTTTCAATCGAGTATCAAAATGGCACCTTATGAAGCTTTGTACAGTTATAAATGTCGTACACCTTTGTACTGGACTGAGCTCAGTGAAAATAAGATGCACGGGGTTGATTTGATCAAACAAACCGAACATAAAGTAAAAGTGATCCTTGAAAGTTTGAAAGCAGCATCAGATCTTCAGAAATTGTATGCAGACTTGAAACGTAATGACATAGAGTTTCAGATTGGGGATAAAGTATTTTTGAAAGTCTCACCGTGGAAGAAAATACTCAGATTCGGTCGTAAAGGCAAATTGAGTTTGAGATTTATTGGATCGTACTAGATTATATAGAGGATTGGATCGGTTGCGTATAGACTGCTGTTGCCACCTGAGTTAGAAAACATCCATAATATATTTCAAGTTTCGATGCTTCGGCGATATAGATCCGACCCCTCACATTGATTTGTCTATCAAAGATTGAGATTCCGTCAGATATGTCATACGAGGAAGAACCGATTCGTATTCTGGCTCATGAGATTAAAGAGTTACGATATAAGAAAATTTTGTTGGTTAAAGTACTGTGGCATAGGCATGGGGTTGAGGAAGAAACATGGGAGCCAGAAGATGCAATGAAAGAACGTTATCCGAACCTATTCACCGGTAAGATTTTCGGGGACGAAAATCCCTAAGGGGGGAGAGTTGTCACAGTCTGATTTAGACCCTAATCGAAACGGTGGTTTCGAGATCACGAATTCGAGTCAAAAAAATATTTAAATATTATTTTCCATGTTAACTATATGTGAATTAGCATGTGTGAAAGTTTCGTACGAAAATTTGATTGTTTGTGTGTTTAATTAAATAAAAGGGCTTAATCACGTAAAATGAAAACTTAATAGTTTAAAGCATAAGGACTGTAGTGTTAGTGGCTTTTTAATATGGAGTACAAATGTTGTAATTAGGCTATTGGCTATATGAGTGGACGATTGAAGGCATGTTTATATGGTTTTATAATTAAATTTTTAAGGTTAAAAATGTAAAGTAATAAATGGTATATATGATATATTATAACATAAAATAAAAAAATAATAAAGCCATGCATTTGTTCATACTTGGTGACCGAAACCTTAAAAATAGAAAAGGAAGGAAGAAAGGTTAGGTATTCGGCAACTTTGAAGCTTGATTAAGGTATGGACTTTGCCCGATTTTTGATAATTTTTACGTTTTTGAGATTGTTTGCTTCGAATACTACCCGACCCATGCTTGAAATTTTTATTTTGGTGAATATTTTGAGTTATGCCATTAATGAATATTTGTGTTTTGTGATGTTTGATGATAAATTATGAAAGATATGTTTTGGATTAATATGTTTTGTATTGGAGTTTTTGATGATTTTGAATTATTAGGACTAAATTGCAAAAATAATAAATTGAAGGGCTAAAAGGTAAAATAAATGAAATATATGGATTAGTATGAGCATAAGGAAGATTCGGCCTAACTATGATGTGGTGAGATTTTGTGTATTTTGTGTTTTGTGCAATTAGGACTAATTTGTAAAAGTATGAAATATCAGGGGTAAAATGGTAATTTGTCCATTTATGTGTTGTTGGATTAAATTGAATGAAATTGTGTTTAAATGAGGTTAATTTGAAATTATATAGAGCAAGAACAAAAAAATCGGACTTGGATCGAGGAAAAGCAAAAATAATCGAATAGCCGATTTATAACGTTCCGTCGATATTTGAGGTAAGTCTTTAAGCCATTAAACATCATCTATTTTGAATATAAAATGGTTTACTATGATGATTCGAATTTTATAGTTGTATAGTAGGATAGCCGAATGTGATTTAACATTGAATTAATGTGGTTGAGTTTTATTCGACTGAGTTAAAACCTCTAAAAGTTTTTATGGATTGTTTATGGAATGACTTTATAATAGTGATATTCGGGCTTTGAGCTTAGCAAGCCTTGTGCTAGTGAATTTGATCAGGCTCTGTGCCTAGCAAGCTTATTGTCGGTGAATAAATATCAGACCTTGGGTCTAGCAGGCCTAGTGCCGGTGTGTGATTCAGGGTTATGCCTAGCAGGTTTTATACCGATGATTTATTTTCAAGTCTATTTCTATAGACTTCTCATTGATGTGGAAATTGAGCAAGTAAGTTGATCTAAATGACTTGTAAATTTGGCCACATAGGTATGTGCATATGTGATGATGTATTGAACTTGTATTTTTGGCCAATGTGATGTTATATTAAACTTGAATATTCGAGTACATGTGATGTTTTATTGAACTTGTATGTTTGGTTATATATGATATATTGTACTTATATATTCGACCATATGTGATGATATAATGAACCATGTATTTGGCCATACAAGTAAGTAATTATGAGATGATATATTGGATCTTGATTATTCGGCCAAATAGGTGTGTATATATGTGATATTATATTTGATTCTCTATAACCGCCAAATGAATGATTTTTTTTTAAGTTGAGTTTAATTCATGAGTATATATGTTTGAATGTAAACATAATTGAGATGGTGTTATTTTGGGAATGAAAAGTTGAATAATATTATGCTAAATGAGAAAAATTAGCATTCGGCCAAGGTAACTTATTTGTGTTAAAGTATAATATTAATGATACAATTCGACTTTTTTAAAATGTTTTGATTATTCATTTGAGTTGTTTAATTTGCTTAAGGCTTCCTAAGCTAAGTTAGCTTACTCTGTGTGTATTTGTTACTCTGTTTTATAGATTTTGGTTGTAAGTTGCAAGCTCGGGGATCGTCATCGAAGTCATCCACACTATCATCAACCTTCAGTACTTTTAAAAGTCTATTTTCGAACTTATGGCATGTATAGGCTAATATGTATTTTGTTCATTCTTGAATTTGTATAATGTAACATCCTGAATTCACGGGCATGTGCATTTTGGGTAGTGTATGCTTAAAAATATTAATTTAAGGTTTTGAGGTGCAAATGGGGCTCAGGTTTGGGCTAAGGCTTTGATTAAATATTTTGTTTAGACACTCTAGGGGCTTAAATTGAAGTTTTAGTAGTTTAATTGGCATATTGGGCTTGTGGCCCAGAGGGAAATGGTGCCACTAGGAGGAAGAGGAGTTAGCGTCACTAGTGCATGAGAAGGGCCCAAATTTTGGTTGCTTAAAGCCCAAGAAATTAGGTCAAAATTCGGCAGCCAAGGAGGGCTATAGGGGATGGCTACAAGGCAAAATTTTAAGGATTTTAATGTAGATAATTAAAGCTGATAATGGAGGGAAGAGTTAGAGTCAGTTAAGTCTCTTCAGGATAGGTGTTGTGATAAGGATAAGGAAAAGAAGGAGGGGCTATCTAGGAGACTAAGTGATGACCAAAATTGCATCACCTAGAGGGGTGAAGAATTCGGCTACTACATAGGAAAAGGGTGCCGAATTTTCCCTATTATTTAAGCTTTAGATATTAGGAAGGGCACTTTCGATTTTTAATAGGTAGGTGCCGAAAATCCTATAAATAGGAGAGTATCTCTTTAAATTTCAGCATTTGAACCCTAACTTCTTTCTCTCCCATTGTGCCGAAATTTGCTGTTAAAGCTCTCATCTTTTCTCTTTTCTCTGTCGAAATTTCTACTCTATTCTCCCTCTCTTTTCTTTTCTTGGTTGGCGAAACCTCGATGCATCCTTTCTCATCTTTTTCTGAAACTCTAGCCGAATATTCAAGTCTCTCTTTGCTCTCCTCTCACTTTTCTTTTTAGCCGAAACCATATCAGTTCATCCTTCCAGGATTTTCATAAAAAGCCGAAATCACTAATATCTCACCTTCTGTAGTTGCCAAATTTTCTTCAGTGGAGTTTGCTTGTGCCGAATCTTGAAGGAGACAATAGGTAAGTTTCGATTTTGAGATTCCAATATTTCTCCGGCTTTTAGAAACCTTAGCCGAATGGCCATTTGGAAACTAATCCCGGGTTCTTTTTCTTTTGCAGCACATCGGGATTTAAAGGAGATCTCAATCATCAAGGTTTTCACCGGTAGCGTTCAAACCATCCTACTTTCGGGATCTAATCAGTTTAGGTGTGGAGAATTGTTTATTTTAAATTCATAAAATCGGGTAGAACACTAACCATGGCCGAATATAGGAGGGGCCCTATTTTCACATCTTTTCGGCTTTTTGAGCAAAGTTGTAGATCGGTTTAGCAAGGGTATCGACAATAATCAGGTGTGTAACCTTTCACACTATTAGATTGAGTGCTAATATATATATATATACGTATAAATCTACTATACTCTGTTAAATTTTGAAATCCCGGCACTATGATTGAAAACCCGAGGAGGGTAAAGGCTAATCATCAGGTTAGTGATTTCGTCATTCTTGATAATATGCTCGTATGTCGATTTCTCTGTATGCTTGGGGTTGGGAAATTGATGAAAAAGGAAGTACTGCATTTCGGTGGCTTATGCCATTTCGACTGGTGACTCTGTCACAACTCGTTTCGTGGCTTATGCCATTTCACTGGTGACTATGTCACAACTTGAAGATGAGCATTAAGCTATGAGATGACGCCATCGATGGTGTGTAGTGGTGTGGGTTGATTGTAGAAATCACCAATGGTGTGGTTGGCGGTAAGGGTGGCGTCGTAAGGAATGGAAAACTAGGATTGGGTTGGGTTTTATGTATGTCATCGCTATATTATGTTTTATATTTTGATCGTGGGCTAAGGCCCAATCTAATGGTGCACGAGGGTTGCACCTCGAGTTTCATGACTCACCTGTTATTTTAACAATTTGGTAGCACCTAGTGCAACTGACGAAATTTGGAGAGGAGAGCAAGGTGGCCATGCAAAAGAACAGTTGGATTCAACAAAAGACCATAATTTATTATTTTATATTTTTATTTAATGGGTTTTAAGTCTCGTTGTAATAAGGCCATGGGCCATCGACTTTATACCTTGTTTTGGGTTTTATTATGGGCTTTTATTTTTGGTCAGACACTTAAATTTTAATTAAACTAAGGCATATATTAAGATTTTGGTTTTTAATTCATAAAACAACAAATGAAATTTATAACTTAATTAAACTTATCAAGTTATCAAGTTCTTCCGAACAAAAGATTGAATACAAGAAAAAAAAAATATTTTCCTGAAAATTTCGACATCTTTTACAGAATCTTTTTAGTGACATGCCAGATTCGGCTATAGTGTTTGGGCCGGGTTTGGGGTGTTACATATAACTTGAGCCATGCGAAAATGGATTAATTTCCATGATAATTTCGGTTATACTTTGGTTATGATGTTATATATATATATGAATGATGTGTTTAAAAATATATATATATATATATATATGCAAATTATAAAACGTTTATACATGTTTCCATGTGCGGTTGTATATTTGTTTGTGATGAAATAAAGTTGGAAGGAAAATGATGATAAGTATGTGCATATTCGTTAATTAGATGAAAATTAACCAAATGAATAGTAACTTTTGTTAATTACTATTATGAAAATTATATGTGTTTTTGTGATGTATAAATGTTTAACTTAATATTAAATGAATATAAAAATGATATGATCTTTATTAAACGATTATAAGTAGTACATTTCGTGTAATCCATTTGTGTTTAGTTGTTGTATGCAACTAAAGTGTAATGAAGTCGTTTTATATGTATGTGTTATGAGATTAAATTAAAAGTATAATCAACTATGTGGTAGTAGAGATTAAATTGACTATTAAAATTCATGTACGTGTATGTGGTCGTTTTAATTTGTGTTCTTGACTAGTAATACCTCACAACCTTAATTCGGCGACAGATACAGGTTAGGGGTGTTACATTCAACGATATCCGAATAAAGTTTGAATTAATAAGTTCTCATTAGTAAATAAATTTTAGATATTATGTGAACATTGATTTCAATCAACTAATACATGCAATAATTCATGGAGAGATGTTATTATTGTGCGTAATATTAATTATAAGGAATGCATTTGTAGGGATTTGAACCATCAACCAAAGCTTATGTAGTCCTTATCTTGAAACTATGGTACCATTAGGGTCAAGTATCCAGCTAACACATGAATGAGCGTTTATATGAAGGGTACATGCACAAAAAAAGCAAAGACAAAGAAAAAGAAACAAGTTTAAAATTATAATTCACTCCATTCACAAAATTGAAGTACAAGACATTAAAGCAACAAATACAAATGCAATACCTTAATATCTAGGTCGACCATGGTGTTATCCACATCCTAAGTGGAAGCAAGGATCACCTCATCCAAGAAAGAAGGCTCAATAGTTGTGGGCTTAGAGGGACTAATAATTAGTGGCGCAAAGGAACAATAGTCATAGTTGTGGGGGGTATTCAATTGTAAGAAAATAGGGTTCCCCCACAGCCTTTTTAGCCCGAGAGTTAACCCCATCTTTAGAAGCACCATTTTTCGAACCTCCTTTTGGTTTATTTGGGGGTTCAAGGGGGAGAAAGATACTTCCCATCATATTTGCTTGGAATTTCTCCCAAGCTTCCCCTGACAGGTTCATGACATTAAAGCCCATCCTCTCAAACCCCATAACATTACAACAAGCCCCCCAGTTGACCCCGAACAGATGAATGGGCTTCTAAGCTACTTGGGCGGCCAAGATGAGGCTATCCCTTATAAAGGGACCTAATCTTGCCTTAGCTTCGTTGAACATTTTCATTACCTCAATGCAGGCTTTTGTTCCTATTGCAACTGCTTCTTGACCTGTTTTGTAATAACTCAAATTTCAGCGATGTCGGAAATAGTGGTTCGAGACCACCAAATTCGACAAATAAACTCATAGATTATATTATTTAATATTTACGAGCCAAATGTAGCTTTTAAAAGATTTTTGAAATAGTAAATTGTGTTTTATAAAGATTTATTTGGTCAAGAAATTGAGAAAAAGAGATATCGAGATCTCGATGTTATAAACCGAGTCATAAATATTTTTATAAATATTTATGGAATGTCAATAAGGTAGTATTAAAATTTCGTTAGAAAATTTTGACGTTTGGGTGGTTAATTAAATAAAAAGACTATGTCGAAACCATTTTTTTAGGGTTTGACAAAACGGGGATCGACTTTGAAAATAAGAAATGGAGTTGCCACCGACCTTATTTTGAGGTGTGATCGGATCACCTTGAGATGGATTGTTTTAATAAAATATTTTGGTTTGAAACAATAATTTTGGTCTACGAAATCTAAGAAAATAGGTTCAGAGTCGATTACGTACGAGGAAGGATTAGCACCCTCGCAACGCCCAGAATTGGTACCAAATTGATTAATTAATGTCCTAACGTCGAGAATTTGAAAGATTTTAAAATTACGACCTTCTTTGACTCATTTGAAGATATTCGAGTTTGAATATTAAGATTCTCTAGTTCCGGAGGAATAAAATATCACATCCAGCACGTTAGGATGCAACAATTTAAGTTTTCGAGTTCTAGATCATCCCAAAATTCTCAAAACTTATACATTGACATTTTAAAAGGGTATTTCATTATTTGGGATCAAACGAAAAATCAAAACCCAGCACGTTAGGGCACGATTTCTCAAATTTCCAAACACAAAATATTGCCTTATTTTAGGAGAAAGAAAATATGAATGAAATCTTAAATGGATATTCGGTTATTTGATCAAACGAGAAATCGAAACCCATCACGTTAGGGCACGATCTCTCGAATTTCCAAACACGAAACATTGCCTTATTTAGAACTAAGAAAACACGAATGAAATTTTAAAAGGATATTCGATTATTTGGTCAAACGAAAAACCAAAACTCAGCACGTTAGGGCACGATCTCTTGGATTTCTAAACACGAAACATTGCCTTATTTTAGAACTAAGAAAAAACGAATGAAATTTTAAAAGGATATTCGGTTATTTGGTCAAACGAAAAATCCAAACCCAGCACGTTAGGGCACGATCTCTCGGATTTCCAAACACGAAATATTGCCTTATTCTTAAAGCTTTGAACAAAATAATTTTAAAATCACGAACGATATTAAAACATGACTTTTTAAGCGAATAAAAATGCGATCGAATAATAACATACAACGCGAAGTAATTATTTACAAGTGAAATGCTACATTATTACATAACAATAAATATAAAATAAATATTACTATACACATAATTACAATAATCAATCAACATGACATCAATAATAGTCAGAATAATTTAAAATAAAGTACATTGGTCTAAAATAATAATATATAAAACGAGAAAATGAAATACACATAAGTATGATATATATGTAGCGTGTTTGAAACAAACTAAAATAATTTTAAACCAAGTTTTTAATATAAATGATTTTGGCAGATTTAAGAGAATATATAAAAATATAAATAGATTTTAGAAACATATGCACATGGAGTAATGAGAATTTAACAATATATTAAAATGAGTATTATAGAATTTGAATCAAAAGATGTATAAAAACTGAATAAAATCTAAATGAATAATAAAAATTTTACCAATGAAAATATAAAATAAATAAAGTAATTTGAAATAATATATCAGAAAGATTTCATAAAGGAACGAACAACGAATAAATAAAAATAAAGGAATTACATGCATTAAAACAAGATAGGACTAATTCAAAAGACGTACAAAATTCAGGTGCAAAATTAAGAAAATAAGAACACCTATATGGCTTAATTAAAATGTGATGAAACAGGGAAGGATTGAACGTGCAAATAATCCTTCAGGGACTGAAACGCAGCGAATCTATGCCGAAATCGCGTCGGGTCATCGGTTTATTCTACACGGCATCATTTAAGGGCTATTGCAATGAGTCTAAACTGCGCCGTTTCTTTAATAGACTTAAAACCAGATTAAAACAGACCAAATCTCCTCTAAGCCTTTTTAAAACGAAACCGTAAATCCCCTTTTGCTTTATCCCTTTTTGATTTTGTTCTCTGCCGCAAAGAAATCCCTTTCCGCCACTACAACGCCACGACTATCGGCAATTAGTGACCCATTCGGGTTCGATCACCGATCTCCTTCAAACCAGACCCAACCCTAGCCTCGAAGATCGCCTTTGTTTCGATTTCGACGAAAAAGACAATCCGTCGATTCAACAATCGCAGGTAAATCCCCTTTTTTTTTTTTTTTTTTTTGCGTAGAAAATGAAAGAAAAAATACTACGGAAATGGATTCAAAGAAAAGAACAAACAAGAAAGATGAGATCAAAAAGAAACCTTTTTGAATCTCTGTTTCTGATTTCTATTCCGGTATTCTCTATATGCGTAATAATAATGTGCATAAAATTGTAACCCTTACAATCGCTTTTTCTTTGACTTTTATAGTCGAAAAAACAAAAAAATGAAAATAAAAATCTCCTATTTTTTTTCTGTGTTGTTCGTTCTTCATTTGGTGCAGGTACGGAGGTCGTATGCTTGCTGGCAGAGGTACGATGCGCGTAGGAAAGACCACTGACATGGCGACACGCGCGTGGGGCACCGTGGAGGCTGCTGAGGCGCAAGATTGCCCTTAGAACCCCTTAGGGTTTCTTTTTGCCAGAACCATTTGGGCTATTCGGGCCGATTCTAGAATTGGGCCTATGCATTTGGATCTGTTCGGGATCGGTCTTGGGTTTAGGATTTTGTATGTAGGCCATTATTTTAAATAAATCAGGGCCATCTGTTAATTGGGTAGAGGCTAGTTTAGGTTTGCTGTAAACTTTGCTTCAGGGACTTTATATATTTGGACTTTGTTTATTTTGGGTTTATTTTGTAAAAATGGGCCGGGCGAAATGGGCCTATTACAGACTAAATTGAAAAAGGTGTAAAAGTTACTAGAATGATTAAATAGCTTAATTATCAAATGAGGAAGAACCTAAAGTGACAATAAGCCCAAATGAGATATTTTGGGCGGCAATAGCGGAGAAAAATGGGAAATGGGTGAAATAAGGGCAAAATTGGAAAATTACCAAAATTAGCTAAATAAAAATGAGACCAAATTGGAATATCTAGAATTCTAATCATTTCTCTTCATTTTCATCATCTGAAAAATAGCCATGGAAGAGGGTTCAAGTTGGTTTTCATACTCCAGCTCCATGTAAGTTTAATTATTGCTTTCTCCTTGAAATTTCTATGTTTTTAGACTTTTACAATTGAGTCCAACTTACTATGTGATTAGTTTTTGATTCTATAGCTAATTTATAGAAAAGCTTTAATTTTGATATATGATGATTTTATCAAGTAAAATTGATATGGCTAATTGTAAAAGAGTTTGGAATTAAGGTTTAATGCTAAATTTATAATTTTCAACGGTTAGGAAGTATTTTAAAATGATATAATAAGTTATTAATTGAGAAAAATTATCCCAATTGAGGGGTTAATTGGACAAGAACTGAATTGTATGAACTGTGAAATTTGGGGCAAAATAGAAATTAACACTTTGCACTAAAACAGTTTTGGACAGCAGCAGTAGTCTAACTTTAAGAAATCACCAAAAATTTTAGAAATCGAATTAGAAAATTAATAAAATATGGAATTAAATATTATTGAGTATAGTTTTTTATAGAAGAAACGGTGTAAGCAATGAAATTATAAATCATGAGATATAATAAGTTTTATGAGACAAGGTCAGAATGATTTTAGGTTCCCCCGTTCTGACTTTGAAAAATCATAAAAAATTGGATAAAAATAATTAGGTGCTTAAATTTATATTTTTAAAATTATGAATGAGTCTATTTTCAAGAGAAATAAACAGGAACATCATCCGAATCTCGTATGAGGAGATACTAAATTTTTAGTGAAGAAGGGTCGCAACTGTCAGATAGCAGAACAGGGGTGACTTTAAAGAATAAACTGTACTTATTGCCTAAACTAAAAATTATGAAAACTTTATGGTAAGAAGATATGTGAGTCTAGTTTCACGAAAAATTAGTGAATCTTAATTTGGAGTTCTGTAGCTCAATATAAAAAGAATTTAGTGACTATGACACGAATGAACAGCTTGAATATTCACATAAATAAATAGTGAAAAATTATAGATAATGTTACTTACAAATGTGTTATTTATACTAAGGATGTGGAATGGAAAGGAGGAGGAAAATATATGAATAACTTATACATAAATTGATCACATGCCCGATTATAATCGATAAATGTTGAATTAGAAATGATATAATGTTTTATTTCAAATATTTATTATGAAACTAAGATTATCGTTACGGTATAAAAATCAAATTGTAAGTTCGTGTAACTTGAATTATATTCTTAAATGCTTGAAACATATTTTTATTGATGTGAATATAATTTGGATGTTTATTGTATGATAATTGATGAAGTATTGATATTCTTGACGAAAATGGAAAATAAATCCCGGTTGAATGAAAGGAAAATTCGATGGATCTCTGAAAAGGAATTGACGGTAAAAAGGATCTAGCCCGGACGGGTGATCCTATCCCGATATAGCCCTCCCGAAGAATATGTGTGAAAAGGATCTAGCCCGGACGGGTGATCCTGATATAGTCCTCCCGAAGAATATATAGAAGATGGATTTAGCCCAGACAGGTAATCCGGATTAGGGTCTGAATAAAGCCTGGACTAGTAATTCAGATCCAAGCTCATTAGAGTAATTGTCGTTCTGAGATTTAGCCCGAATGGTAATCTCTTGTAAGAAATGAGGTTCATGAGAGTGTGATCTCTTCTGAGGATTTAGCCTGGACTAGTAATCTCTTTGTAAGAAATGAGGTTCATGAGTGTGCTCTCGAAAAGGACTTATGTATATATGAGTACGAATTGACGGTTAATGAGATTGTACACCATGAGTGTACTACAGGAAATCCATTGAAATTTCGATGAATTTGACGGGATAAATATGGAAAACGGTAAATATAAGGAATTATGAAATTGGTGAGCTTATTCACAAGAATTTGTCATTTGAAATTGTGATTGACAGGAAGAAATAGCAAATTGCATACTTATGTATGGTTACAAGTATTTATCTGAAATACAAGAAAATGATGGTTATTGATATATGGAAGCACGAGACTATGATATATGAACATGGAATATGTTTGATACATATGTTCATTCATAATTATGGAATTATGTACCTCATGTTACTATTTGCATAAAGATGATATTTCAAATACTTTGATGAGTAAAGCTCAAATATAAAATAGTATGAAATCAAAACAAGTTGTTATAAAATGTATTTAAAATACTAAGATATGGTTGTTATCGTTATATGATTACATAATGTGAAATTGTCTATATATATGATAAATTTAATGAGAATTGAGCTCATATCGTTTCTTGTTATTTATATGAAGTGTACGACTAACAAATGGTATTAAGTATAAGGCTCGATTGAATATCTTAAATTGGTTTTTATATGTATTAAATGTGGGTGAAGAATGATGATCAAATGAGTGAGAAATATGGCTTGAAAAATAGCCTAATTTGTGAAAATTAAATTTACCACATGGCCTAGAAACACAGGGGTGGGACCCTTGTAAATGAGATAAACTTAGGGATTTTGCGAAAAATTTCATACGATTCTGATTTAGTCCCAACCCGATCCTAATGCATAATTTGGACTTCGAGGGTCCGTTAAAGAAACTTTTATAATCAATTTTGTTATTTGAGTGATAAATGGTTTAAATTGACTGTAAGTGTTCCATACACCTTGGTAATACCTCGTACTTTATTCTGACAACGGATACGGGTAAGGGGTGTTACATGTTTAGCCTCATTTTCTTGCTTCTGGAGGGCCTCCTCAAGTTCAGCTATCCAAGCACAATCCCTCTCTCGATCAACTTGATACCCTTTGTAGTCCTTGGGGTTCTCATTCTCCTTAAGCAAAGTGGAATTAACCCCTTCCAAATATTCCACTCAAGTCCTTCAGACGATGGCCTCTTCCTTTACCTTGGCAACAAAAGCCTCAACCTCAAGCTTAGCCCTCTGAAGGTCTGTGTAACAACTTTTGAGAGAAAAATGACTTCCTTATTCTATATTAACAAGCCAAAAAGATCCATATATATACATGATAAACATAAAAAAATAAATCACCTAATAAATCTTTGTAAATCCCTAACTTCTCTCCTAAATATATTATCTACTTATTTAATAGATATTTGCATATCTTAATATATTCATTGATTTCTTTCCTTATACCCCCTTGATTTGGTGCGTGAACATTACGAACAACCAACTTGCGTAGAAGATACCCAAACTATTGTGTCCCCAATGCCTTAGTGAAGATATTGGCTAGTTGTTTAGAGATGCAAACATAAGTGATTTGAACATGTCCATGTTGAATCTCATCACAAATAAGATCACAATCAATTTCAACATGCTTTGATCGCTCATGAAACACAGGATTTTCACTAATATGTAAGGCTACTTAACTATTATAATACAACAACATAAGATCAGAGTGAACAACACCAAGAGACAATAAGAGACTCTTTAACCATTTCAGTTCACACATAGTTGTAGCTATGGAACAATACTTTGCTTTAGCAGAATATCTCAACACTCATTAGCATTATATGGTTGATGAAAAGCAAATGTGATCACGAGTCGTTCGTATTTGTGATGAATGACTTGATTACTATTTGATAGTAATCGACTTTTCATGTAGGAAGGTGTAATGGTTATCATGAGATAAAATAGGATCATATTGGGAGAAAAAATATTGTCTCAAAGAGATTAAAGATATCCTATGAGGGTAGCTCACTTATGACAAGGTCATTGGACGAGCACTGGTCAAGTTGCTTTCGTTGTAGTATGTCATTGGAGAGGGCTTAGTCACAATCCTATAGTGGAATGACTTCGTGACTAAACGAAGTTTATAATTAATAGGAGAAAAGCTAGAATTTAATTATAAATCGTTTGAGCCTCAATTGCATACGTCCAATCGGTCCCTCCACTAGCTCGTTAAAACCATAAACGAATTGCATATTGAATCAAATGGATAGAAATGGTGAAAATGGAGAAATGGAACCATTTGGAAAAGACTGTGGTTTTCTCCAAAATGAAAAATGAAAATGACCAGGAAATAAATTTATGGTTTTCGAATTAAATAAAGTTTGAAATGGAAATAAATCATTTGGTCATAGTGAACCACTGAATGTGGAAATATTAAATATATTTTCTCATGAATTCTTTTACGGTAAAGTCGCTATGATTGTAACAGAATTAGAATTAGGTTGAGAAGATTATTTAATTGGAAATATATTGAAAAGTTTATTTTGGGAAATAGAAAAACAAATATTAGGTTAGAACAAATTATAAAGTATTGAATTAAAAGCTTGAGAAGTACTTGTAATTGGACCCAATATGGGAGAGGCCTAAAAGTCTCTCATGTTAAAAGGGGTGGGACAAACCCTAGTAATATTAACTAGGGTTGTCGCCACTTATACTTCTAGTTAGCCTAGGAGTTAGTTTTTTCTAGTTGAAATAAACTTCTACAATTCAACATAGGTTCTACATCCTTTCCCTAAAAATAGATGGCACCAGTAGGGCTATTAAACAAAACTTTAAAATATTGTTACTCTACCCGAAAATAGAGAGAGTTTATTCTCAACTATTGAATCTATTTTCCGAAATAACAAATTCTGTCAGTTTCTACTTTAGAAGATATTTTTTATTTTCACATTAAAAAAAGAAAATTATTTCTAATCATGTGTTTTTCTTCAAACCATTCAAGTCCACACTTGAAGTCATTCGTGGTACGAGAATAACGGAGAATATCATTTGGTTGAAAGACTGGAATGAAAAGGATCCGTCTATCCGAAAACACAGATGCAAATTCGGTCTAAGGTTTATTGCTATAAATATTACAAACCAGGTTGGGTTGGTTTTCAAGAAAACCGTTTTTGAACTAGATTTTTACCTACATATATTTTTTTTCATTTTTTTATAAATAATATAGGCGAGCCTAAAATGGGCTTTAGTTAGCTATTTACAAATGAAGACGGGCTTGAGAAAAATTTTAGGCCCATGTTTTGACTGGCTAGGCTTGGGTAAGAATAATGAAACACCCCACACCCGGCCCACGAGCCTGGACCGGATCTGGTATGTTCCTCGATGTAAACCGGATCAAAATTCTTTTGTTACTTTGAAAACTGTGTGTTTTGAAGATAGTTTGTTTGTGGGTTGGGCTCGAGTTGAAAACAAGTTTATTTTATATTGAAAACCCATTTATTTCGGTGACAAAATATTTAAAGTTTATTTTAAATTAAATTGACTTAATCTTTAAATAACATAAATTCGTAACATAGTAATTAAAACAACAATAAAATCATCACTATGGCCTTATTACATAAAACAAAACCCAAAATAAAATTGTAGAGTACTTAAATAAAATAAAATGTCCAAATTAAATAAAACTTTAAGCTGAGCATGGCCACCACAAGTTCTCGCCAGTCCGGTCCATCACTTGTTCATCACCTGAAACATGTTCCCACAATGGGGTGAGTCAACAGACTCAATGTGTAACCAACACTAAAATTTAATAGATTTAGGCATACCATACATATCATGTTCACATAATAATTCAAGATAATGATGCAATCCCGAACCCAAACCTAGATGCCATCCGCTACACATCCTCGTACCAACCTGCACATCGTGGGGACTACTAAGTCAACCCTCCATCCGCTACACACCATCGAAGGCAGTCGCTGCAGTCGACGTGCTCATCGCCCATATAAAATTCGTGGCATAGCCACCAGATTAAATAATTGTGTCATGAGACACCACATTCAGATAATGTAACCGAAGTTACCACATTCAGATAATGTGACCGAAGTCACCATATTAACTTCCCCTTTCTCATATAACCCGAATGCCCCATATTATTCATATCATGCCTATCATACTTAAATTCACATTCATGTCACTTTTCACATGTTAAATATAACATATTTCGTAATCCTAGTAGGAGTAGGAAACGGACCTGAGTACTTTGTACCGTAACATGGTACCTTAGCCATATTCACATTCTTATAAACATGCACATATTAAATATTGCCATAAAACATATTAAGAATTAGTGTGGAATACACACCTGATTTGCTTAACGAATTCTTTGAAATCCCGAAAAAACCGATCTATGCTTTAGATCCATTAACTCCTATATTCGGCCAATCATTTAAACATATTAATAAACCTATTCGGCTTTAAAACTAAATCCTAAAGGAAAAACCCTTACCTTGCTGTCGATTTGATTGCTAGCCAAATCCCGAGACCTTGTTATGCTCCCATTGAAATCGATCCACTACTATGTCACTTACTTGTTAATTTTTTTCGGCTTTTGAGAATAAATCCAAACACTTAAAATAAGCCTTGGCGAATGTCTTAAACACATACCTTGTGATTTTCAAATCCCGAAAAGTGCTATTTACCCTTGGTATCTGTTGAAATCACATTGTCACATGTTAGACCAATTTCTAACATTAAAACATAATAAATGGCCCTTGGCCAACACTTGCCTTACCTTAGATCTTAGAAATCCGAAACTTTCCTCCTTGTAGTCGACATCCACAGAATCCCAAGCTTTCCTTCAAAGTTTTACCAACATGTATATGGCATTAGAACCTTGACTTTCGGTTTAAAGAAGAAAGAAAATAATAGTAATAGATCCTTACCCTTACTTGAGGAAGTCGACACACCCTTGTTTGAGTCCCACTAAGGTTGGCTATGGAGACTTAGACAGGATAAAAGGTTTTGACTTTGTGAAGAGAAGAGAAAGGAAGAAAAGAAGAAAAGAAAGATTTTGGAGAGGAAAAGAATCGATGAAAGAGAGGCTACTTGGTCAAGGAAAATTCGGCAGAGAGAGAGAGAAATTTTCTTGAGAAATTCAGCAAAGTGAATGGATGAATGGCCTTTTCTCCTCTAGTAGCCAAAATTACTAGCTAGAGTCCCTTACTTGGCCACCACTCTTCCTTATTTTGATAGCTTTATCTCTTTAAAAAAAAAAATTAAAGAATAATCCTTATTTATCTCTTGAAAATAATCTAAAATAAATCTATTATTTATCCCCTATTTAGCCAAAATTTAAAGAGAATAAAACTCCTCTTTTAAGAGCCTTAATGCCGTCCACCTCTCTGCTTCTGGAAGCAAAAATAAAACTTCTTTTATTTGATTCCCATGTGACTCGAACTTAGGCCCAATCCTCTTGTATGTGGCGCCATTTCCAGAGGCCCTAAGTGGCATCTCCAGGCTACTTTTCCAAGCCTGTTTGTGTGTCAAATTTCACATACCTTTTCTCTTAAGGCCACCTTGCCTTAGTTTCCTCTTTTAAACTTTAAAACTTGACAATTTCTAAGTCATTTCTTACATTTCCAAGTTTCCAAAAAAAATTTTCGTTTCTCTCTTTAAACTTGACATTTCCTTACATTTCCAAGTTTTCAGAAATGTTCACTTCCCTCTTTTGAATCATTTCTACATCATTTCCTTACATTTCCAGGTTTCCAAAAATGTTCACTTTAAACTTAACATTTCCATACATTCCCAGGTTTCCAAAAATGTTCAAAATACATTCATAACACATAAGACATGTCATTTCGTACAATTAAACCGAAAATGCATAGGCCCTTTTCAGGATGTTACGCTTCTACCCCCTTAAAATAATTTCGTCCTTGAAATTTCCTAGCTAAAATAATTGAGGGTATTTCGTCAGCATTGCCTCCTCCGGTTCTCACTGAAGCTTCCTCCGATCCATGATTGTGCCATAACAATTTGACTAGAGGAACCGACTTCCTCTCGTAACACTTTCACATCAAGTTCCAATATCTGAATCGGCTCTTCCTCGTAGGATAAGTCCGGCTTAGCTCCACTTCTTCAACGGTACCACATGAGATGGATCCGATCGGTAGCGACGTAGCATGGATACATGGAATACGTCGTGTATCCGCTGCAACTCTGGTGGCAACTTTAATCGATATGCCATCGCCCAACTCGCTTTAGTACTCGATAGGCCCTATAAACCTTGGGCTTAACTTCCCTTTCCGACCAAACCTCATCACCTTATTCCAAGGCGAGACTTTCGGAAACACTTGGTCTCCCACTTCAAACTCTATTTCTTTTCACTTGAGGTCGGCTTAAGACTTCTACCTATCAGAGGCTTCCTTTAACCGTGATCGGATTATCTCAACCTTCTCTTCGTTTACCACCAACTCGGTCCCAAAACTCGATGTTCTCCTAACTCATCCAACAAGTAGGAGTTCGACACTTGACGACCGTACAATGCTTCATATGGTGCCATTCGAATGCTAGCTCGATAAGCTGTTGTTGTAGGCAAACTCTACTAAAGGCAAGTAATCCTCCCAACTTCCTCGAAAATCCATCACACACCTCTCAACATATCCTCCAACACTTGTATTACACTAATTCGATCGCCTCGTCGATTGTGGATGAAAAGCCGTAGTGAAGTCCAACTTAGTGCCTAAAGCTTGATGAAGTGCCCTCCAAAATCGAGACGTGAACCTTGGGTCTCTATCCGAAATAATTGACACCGACACTCCGTGTAACCTTACAATCTCCGCCACGTATAATTTGGCTAACTTCTGAAGGGAATAATCCACTCTTACCGGGATGAAGTGTGCGGACTTAGTCAAATGGTCCACTATTACCCATATCGAGTCCTTCTTAGTAGGCGTAAGGGGAAGCCCACTAACGAAGTCCATGTAATTCTTTCCCACTTCCATCGCGGAATCTCGATTGGTCAAGTAATCCGATGGAACTTGGTGTTCACCTTAACTTGTCGACACGCCGACATTTTCCCACTAATTCAAGAACTTCCGCTTAAGATCAGGCCACCAAAATTGTTCTCTTAGATCTCAGACAACTTAATGCCTCCCGGATGCATAGCATAAGGGCTACTATGCGCTTCCCAAGAATCCTCCTGTCTTAACTCCTCATCCTTCTAAGATACAAACTTTTCTTTTGTAGCACAATACTCCTTCATCATTAATGCCATAATCCTCTAACTCTCCGCTCAGCATTTGCTTGCAACTTAACACTTAGGTCCTTATCAGTCAACTGTCCCCTTTTCACCTCATTCAGCCATGTGGGTTTGACTTGCAACTCTGCCAACAGGCTTCCATCATCATACAAACTTAAGTGAGCGAATATAGCCCTTAGATCCGACACAACCTTCCGACTTAGGGCATCAGCTACCACATTCACCTTGCCCGGGTGGTACTCTATCGAGCAATCATAATCCTTCAATAACTCCACCCACCTTCGCTGCCTCAAGTTCAACTCCTTCTGAGTCAACAGATACTTAAGGCTCTTGTGGTCTGTGTAGATCACTGACCTTTCTCCATAGAGATAGTGCCTCCACACCTTAAGGGCAAAAACCACTACTGCCAATTCCAAGTCATGGGTTGGGTAGTTAACCTCATGCGGCCTTAACTGCCGAGACGCATAAGCGACTACTTTTCCATCTTGCATTAGAACACATCCTAATCCCATATGCGAAGCGTCACAGTACACCACAAAATCCTTCCCTGCCTCCTATTTGAATTAACACCTGGAGCTTAGTCAACACCTCTTAAGCTTTTCAAGCTCTCCGTTGCTTATCCATCCATTCAAAGGGTCCTTCCTTCCTCAATAACTTTGTCAAAGGCGCGGCTATTGACGAGAACCCTTCCACAAACCTTCTGTAATAGCCTGCCAAACCTAAAAACTTGGATCTCACCACGGGCAGGTGGTTTCCAATCCAACACCGCTCGATCTTCTTAGGATCCACTCTTATTCCTCTACGGATACCACATGCCCTAAGAACGCCACCTCCTTGAGCCAAAATTCACACTTGCTAAATTTGGCATAGAGCTTCTTCTCCCTTAACACTTGCAGCACAACTCGGAGATGCTCATCATGCTCCTCTTCAGACTTAGAGTACACCAAAATATCGTCGATGAACACAACGATGAACCTACCCAAGTAAGGTTAGAAAACTCGGTTCATCATATCCATGAACGGGGCTGGAGCGTTCGTCAACCCAAACGGCATTACTACAAACTCAAAATGGCCGTATCTTGTCCTAAAAGCTATCTTATAGATATCTGCCTCCTTCACCTTTAACTGATGATATCCCAACCTCAAGTCTATCTTTAAGAATACTGCGGCCCCTTTCAGCTGATCGAACAAGTCATCTATCCTTGGCAAATGATACTTGTTCTTAATGGTCAGCTTATTTAACTGATGGTAATCTATGCACATACGCATAGTTTCGTCCTTCTTCTTTACAAACAGGACCGGTGCTCCCCATGGAGACACACTGGGTCGAATGAACCCACGATCCAAAGAATCCTTGGATTTGAGCCTTGAGCTCCACTAAATCCTTTGGCGCCATTTGGTATGGAGCGATTGACACATAAGTTTGCTCCGATAGCAAATCTATTCCAAATTCCACCTCCCTATCTGGGGGTATTCACAGTAATTCCTCCGAAATACGTCTTTAAAGTCCTTTACTATTCTAACTCCACTAACTCCCCCTTCTTTTGTGTCTACAGCACTGACGAAAGCCAGAAATGCCTTGTACCCTTTCCTAACCATTTTCTTAGCCTTCAATGGCGAAACTACGTTAGACAGATAGTTTCTTCTTTCTCCGATCATTACCACTACTTTATCCTCTGGGGTCCTTAGTTCCATTCGTTTAGTCGCACAATCCAACACGGCTCGGTGCTCTACTAGCTAGTCTATTCCAAGTATGAGTTCAAACTCCCCAAAGGGTAGTTCCATTAAGTCAGCCCGAAAATTCACTCCCTGAATCTTTAAAGGTACACTCCAAAAGATCTTATCCGCCACTACAGTTTGGCCTAATGGGCTTACTACAGTCATCTGCCTATCAAAAAGTTTAGAGTTTAGGCCTAGTGTTTCCATTACATTACATGCAACATAAGAATGGGTCGAGCCCACATCAATTAAGGCATAATAAGGCTTGCCATAAATAAAAACGTCTGGTTATAACATCCAAGGCATCACCATCCTCCTCCCATGAATCGCATAAACCAAACCACCGCCTTGCCTCAGTGTTAGAAGCACTCGCCTTTGTGTTCCACGTCCTCTGCGCCGGCACCATTACCTCTGTTATTCAAACCACGACCTCGTTGAGGTCATTGTCCTCTCTACTAGCTGATTAACATTCGAATCTCGATTGACTTTTATCGATTTCTTAGGACAATCTTTGAGCATATGGTCCTTGGACCCACACCTAAAACATCCTCTCGTCTTTTTTCAGCACTCCCCTAAGTGCTTCTTTCCTTAATGATCACAAGGACGATACTGCTATCCTGTACCAGCTTGTTGATTTCGTGGCCCATCAACTCTAGGCCTCTTTTGAACCTTTGCAGACGATCTAAAACCTCTTTTTAACCTATTTCGATCTATAGTCTGCTTTGTAGCATCCTTAATTCCCTCGGCTACCTTGGCCTTTTCCACTAAAGCAGAAAACTCCCGCTCCTGATGCGGTGCTATCAACAATCTCAAATCATCCCTTAGTCCGTCCTCAAAATGGACACAACGCTCATGCTCAGTTGCTACTACTCCTCGAGCATATCAGCTCAACCTTAGAAATTCAGCTTCATATTCTGCAACGGACTTGATCCCTTGAACCAGCCCCAGAAAAGCCTTCCTTTGCTCATTAGTATACCTTGTGCCGACATATTTCTTCTGATATGCTTCCTTAACATAATCCCAGGTCAGATCCTCAGCTGTGGCACCATCCCGGACAGTTAACCACCATTGGTACGCTTCATCGCGTAGCAGCGCCACCATTCCTTTTAACTTCTCCTCAGGGGTCAGATCAATCTCATCCATAATGCGCTCGGTTGCCTCCAACCAATATTCGGCCGTACTGGGTGCTACACCAGATATGCCACGAAACACTTCATCTCTATTAGTGCGGAGCCGCTCAGGCACAGACTTTCGAGCTCCTGAATTTCCTCCTGCACCAGCCACCAACTCAAGAACTCGCAAAGACAACTGCGACACAAAGATCTTCCCGTCGAGCTTGCTGCTCAACACCAATAGCTGGGGTGGTGGTGGCGGTGGTATTTTATTGTCAGACCCTTGCCCCGATCTAACAGGTTCTGACACGGTCATCCTTCCTCTACCTCGTCCACGACGACCACGTCCTCTAGAGCTCATTTCTAACGTCGTGATCTGATTAAGAAGTTTTATGAATTAGTCCTTGTTTCACTTGATTACCCGCGAAGAAGTTTTATGAAAGGAATTTTACGAGTGGTTCTTTCAGATTCATACATGTACACAGATCTTTACATTCATACATACCTCCATCAAACAATTATGAACTTTCGCTCATTCAGAGAAATGTTGTAGTTCGCATTGTTGTTGTTTTTTCACTACCTGTGGGTATTTTCGTAATTTGTCCTATAGGGTATTTTGTAATTTTTCAAAAGGAAAAAAGTTTCTTGGTGATTTTGTCAAAAGTATTTTGGAAATTTTAAAATCCTGGGCTTTTCAGTAATTTGAAAATTTAGTGGTATTTCAGTAATTTTGAATTTGGGGTATCTTGGTAATAAATCGTGGTAAATTTGTAAAGTTTAATAATTCAGGATATTTCAAAATTTGCAAACTTTGAGGGTTCTTTTGAGAAATTTATTTTCCAAAACGATGAAGTTGCAAAAATTTTGGAAATCGAGGTCATTTTGGAAATTTTGGTAAGTTAGGGAAATTTTGTAATTTTCCAAAATCAAGGTATTTTGATAATTTGCAAATAAGGGTTTTGGACTTATTAGAAAATAATGAAAATGTTGATTAGAACTATGGGTATTTTAGGCATTTTTATAAATCAATGGCATTTTGTAATTTTACCACTAGGGGTATTTTTGTAATTTTATAAATCAAAAATTTTTCGAAAAATTGTGTAAAAAAATAGTTTTCACAAATTAAAGAAAAATGATTTTAAGAGTTTTAAAATTAGGGTTCTTATAAAAAAAATGGCTAGTTCCCTTTCGGGTTTTAGTTATTGGGTTCAGCTTATGACCGAGTCTTCTTGGTCAGGGTGAACCAAAGCTACGCACTGTAGGATTCGAATGGAGAGGACGTGAGTCACATGTGATCGCTAAGTACCAAGCTCCCACTGAAACCATTCCTAGGCATGCGCATGGGGTTACCACACCCACTAAGTCCTCAGGTTGGGGTGAACCAAACTACGCACCAGGTAGGATTCCTGCGAAGAGAAGGTGAGTCACTAAGACTGCTTAAATACCAGGCTCTTTCGGATCTAATCCTAGACATGCGTACAGGGGTTACCACACCCTAACTCGGTTGACTTAGCCATAGGTTTGTTTAGTTAGGCATTTAAGTTTTATGTAGTAGTTGGAGTAGACTAGTCCTGGGTTCAAGTACCTATCATTCTATTCTACGCTCCATTCCTTTTCTACCCTTCTATAAATCACATAATCACACGATGGTTGGGGTACTTACCGGTGGATCATGGGTCGGAGACTTAGGTGCCATGCCATCAAACCCGCCTATTTTAGAAATACTTCCATAAAACTCATTTGGGCTCGATTTGAAAACGTTTTGGGCCTTAGACCACGTGCCGAGAGTTTAAAAGCTGGCTCGATATTAAATCGAAACACCCCACACCCGGCCACGAGCCCGGACCGGATCTCGTATGTTCCTCGATGTAAACCGGTTCAAAATTCTTTTGTTACTTTGAAAACTGTGTGTTTTGAAGATAGTTTATTTGTGGGTTGGGCTCGAGTTGAAAACAAGTTTATTTTTATATTGAAAACCCATTTATTTTAGGTGACAAAATATTTAAAGTTTATTTTAAATTAAATTGACTTAATCTTTAAATAACATAAATTGTAACATAGTAATTAAAACAACAATAAAATCATCACTATGGCCTTATTACATAAAACAAAACCCAAAATAAAATTGTAGAGTACTTAAATAAAATAAAATGTCCAAATTAAATAAAACTTTGTTGAGCATGGCCACCATAAGTTCTCGCCAGTCCCGGTCCATCACTGTTCATCACCAAACATGTTCCCATAACGGGTGAGTCAATAGACTCAATGTGTAACCAACATTAAAATTTAATAGATTTAGGCATACCATACATATCATGTTCACATAATAATTCAAGATAATGATGCAATCCCGAACCCAAACCTAGATGCCATCCGCTACACATCCCGCACCAACCTCGCACACCGTGGGACTACTAAGTCAACCCTCCATCCGCTACACACCATCGAAGGCGTCATTGCAATGACGTGCTCATCGCCCATATAAAATTCGTGGTATAGCCACCAGATTAAATAATTGTGTCATGAGACATCACATTCAGATAATGTAACCGAAGTTACCACATTCAGATAATGTGACCAAAGTCACCACATTCATTTCCCCTTTCTCATATAACCCGAATGCCCCATATTATTCATATCATACCTATCATACTTAAATTCACATTCATGTCACTTTTCACATGTTAAATATAACATATTTCGTAATCCTAGTAGGAGTAGGAAACGTACATGAGTACTTTGTACCGTAACACGGTACCTTAGCCATATTCACATTCTTATAAACATGCACATATTAAATATTGCCATAAAACATATTAAGAATTAGTGTGGAATACACACCTGATTTGCTTAACGAATTCTTTGAAATCCCGAAAAAATTGATCTATGCTTTAGATCCGTTAACTCCTATATTCGGCCAATCATTTAAACATATTAATAAACCTATTCGGCTTTAAAACTAAATCCTAAAGGAAAAACCCTTACCTTGCTGTTGATTTGATTGCTAGCCAAATCCCGAGACTTGTTATGCTCCCTTTGAAATCGATCCACTACTATGTCACTTGTTAATTTTTTTCGGCTTTTGAGAATAAATCCAAACACTTAAAATAGGCCTTGGCCGAATGTCTTAAACACATACCTTGTGATTTTCAAATCCCGAAAAGTGCTATTTACCCTTGGTATCTGTCGAAATCACATTGTCACATGTTAGACCAATTTCTAACATTAAAACATAATAAATGGCCCTTGGCCAACACTTGCCTTACCTTAGATCTTAGAAATCCCGAAACTTTCCTCCTTATAGTCGTGATCATGAATCCCAAGCTTTCCTTCAAAGTTTCGGCCAACATGTATATGGCATTAGAACCTTGACTTTCGGTTAAAGAAGAAAGAAAATAATAGTAATAGATCCTTACCCTTACTTGAGGAAGTCGACACACCCTTGTTTGAAGTCCCACCAAGGTTCGGCTATGGAGACTTAGACAGGGATAAAAGGTTTCAGCTTTGACAGTGGAAGAGAAAGGAAGAAAAGAAGAAAAGAAGGATTTTGGAGAGGAAAAGAATCGATGAAAGAGAGGCTACTTGGTCAAGGAAAATTCGGCAGAGAGAGAAATTTTCTTGAGAAATTCGGCAAAGTGAATGGATGAATGGCCTCTTCTCCTCTAGTAGCCAAAATTACTAGCTAGAGTCCCTTACTTGGCCACCACTCTTCCTTATTTTGATAGCTTTATCTCCTTAAAAAAAATTAAAGAATAATCCTTATTTATCTCTTGAAAATAATCTAAAATAAATCTATTATTTATCCCCTATTTAGCTGAAATTTAAAGAGAATAAAACTCCTCTTTTAAGAGCCTTAATGTCGTCCACCTCTCTGCTTCTGGAAGCAAAAATAAAACTTCTTTTATTTACTTCCCATGTGACTCAAACTTAGGCCCAATTCCGTTGTATGTAGCGCCATTTCCAGAGGCCCTAAGTGGCATCTCCAGGCCACTTTTCCAAGCCTGCTTGTGTGTCAAATTTCACATACCTTTTCTCTTAAGGCCACCTTGCCTCGGCCTCTTTTAAACTTTAAAACTTGACAATTTCTAAGTCATTTCTTACATTTCCAAGTTTCCAAAAAAATTTCTCTTTCTCTTTAAACTTGACATTTCCTTACATTTCCAAGTTTTAAATGTTCACTTCCTCTTTTGAATCATTTCTACATCATTTCCTTACATTTCGTGTTTCCAAAAAGTTCACTTTAAACTTAACATTTCCATACATTCCCAGGTTTCCAAAAATGTTTAAAATACATTCATAACACATAAGACATGTGATTTCGTACAATTAAATCGAAAATTCATAGGCCCTTTTCAGGATGTTACAAATAAAGTGTGTTAATATCATACTTAGGCCCAACCCAAACTTGGCTCAACCTCACCCATGAACGCCTCTAATGGTTGCATGATTTTCTAATCCCGTCATCGGCAAAACCCAGCTCGAAGTCAACACTGTAGAAACTGTTTGAACCCTCCTCGAATAGATAATATTTCCACACCTTCTAGAGGGTGATGTCACTGGGCACATCAATAAGTCCCCCTTTTGCAAATCCTCGAACTATCATTTATCATCCTCGTACTCGTCTAAGAGAGAGGTCTATAGTTGTACAAGTTTGTAGGGGGCATGGTTCACATAATGGGAGGCCAAAACCATCCCCAAACTTCACTCCACAAGTATGTACTTGTGTTCAAATTCAGATTATATTGACCCTCTCATACAATAAGTTCTCCACGGGAAGGGTCACTTGTCGTTTAGCAAAGTATAATTGTCATGGTTGGGTGGTTTGATTAGCTTGGGATAACTTGTACAAAATTTGGAAGGCCCTCAGGTGGTAGTGTAGAAATTTAAAGAAATAATTGATATGAAATGTATTTCTACTAGTTAGCATACAAATATAAAGAGAGGAATTATCCTAATGAAGGAAATAATCCCTAAAAAGAAGTAACATCCTAAGAATCAGTAACTAAGATTAGTTTCTATTTACAGAAGATCTCCTAGTAATAAGGTAAGTAATCTGTCCTTAATCTTAGGAATTCCAACACTCCCCCTCAAGCTGGAGTGTAGATGTTTATCAAACTCAGCTTGCCAACAAGTTTCTCAAACATGTTTCTGTTCAAGCTTTTTGTTAACACGTCTGTAACTTGTTGTCTAGTAAGTAGGTAAGTAATGCACACTTCTCCTGATTGTATTTTTTCTTTTATAAAGTGGCGATCTATCTCCATATGTTTAGTACGATCGTGATGCATGTGGATTATGTGCTATATCGACAATGCTTGGTTGTCACAATACATCTTCATAGGCCTAGTATAAGGAACTTTTAGTTCCCCATAAGTCTTTGTATCCAAACTCCTTCAGATATCCCATGAGCTAGTGCTCATATACTGCTTCTCAGATTGTGCGTGCTACAACAGATTGTTTTTTACTTCTCCATGTCACTAGGTTAACATAACTACAATAACTACTTGTAGAGCGTTTGTCGTTGATAGAACCCGCCCAGTTAGCATCAGTATAGACTTCCACATTCTGGTTGGCATTTTTCTTGAAGTATAGGCCTTTGCTAGGAGTCCCTTTTAGATACCTTATTATTCGATATGCAGCTTCCAGGTGCTTCTCCTCTCGGGCATGCATATATTGACTGATAACACTCACATTAAAGGTTATGTCTGGACGGGTGTGAGATAGGTAGATAAGTCTCCCTATTAGACGTTGATATCTCCCCCTATCGATTTCTTCTCCATCCTCATCAGTGCCCAATTTAAGATTGAACTCCATAGGAGTTTCAGCTGGTTTACAACCCATCAAACCAACTTCTGATAGTAAATCGAGAACATATTTCCTTTGGGAGATGGAAATACCTTTGTGAGACCTTGCTACCTCCATACCAAGAAAGTATTTAAGATTCCCCAAGTCTTTAAGTTCAAACTCTGCTCCAATGAATTCTTTTAACTTCACAATTTCGCTTGTATCATCTCCTATCACTATTATATCATCCACATAGACAATGAGGATGCAACATTTTTCTTGTTCCGAATGCTTGTAGAACATGGTGTGGTCTGCCTGTCCTTGAGTGTAATTTCTGCTCGTCATAGCTTTTGTAAATTGACTGAACCACGCCCTTGGAGATAGTTTCAGCCCGTACAATGACTTCTTCAATTTACACACTTGGCCCTTACTTTCTTCAAACCCAGGTGGGAAATTCATGTATACTTCTTCATTTAACTCCCCATTGAGGAAAGCATTTTTAACATCCAACTGAGTCAAGTGCCAATCAAGATTGACAGCAAGAGATAGGGGACTCTAATGGTGTTTAATTTGGCAACCGGAGTAAATGTCTCGTCATAGTCATGACCATAAGTTTGGGTGAAGCCCTTAGCAACAAGTCAAGCCTTGTATCGGTCAATATGGCCATCGAGTTTAAATTTGTAGTAAAAATCCATTTGCAACCTACTATTTTTTTCCTTTAGGCAGATCCAAAACTTCTCATGTTTCATTATTTTTGAGGGCCTTCATTTCTTCCATCACAGCTTGTCTCCATTCAACTTATTCAAGTGCTTCTTCTATAGTTTTTGGAGTTTTTACAAAATCAACATTAGTCACAAAATCTTTGTAAGACTTATATAAGTTCTCATAGGATACAAACCGAGAAATAGGGTGTTGAGTCAGCTCTTTGTGCCCTTTCTCATTACAATTGGAAGATAAATGGATGGTGACGGAGGTGAGACTTCTGTTTTAGAACAGTCCTTGGTTGGAGATAAAATTGGCACAACTGTATCAGTTTCAGGATGTCGATTTCATCAGGAGTAAACCTGCAGTTCAGGCACCTGTTCTTGCTGCTTTCCTTGATTAGAAGGCTGTTTGGTGGTAATATTGTTATCGGGTAGAGTGCTAATACTTGCTGCATAGGAGAAATAGTAGAAACAATATCTAAATTGAGGGTAGCACATTGGTTGTTAGGTTTTTTTGTGATAGTAGTGGTAGGATCGTGAGCTATGATGAGGAGAGTATTAAGGGTCTCATCTTTATTAAAAGTCTCCCGCTGAAGATGAAAAGCTCCAAAATATGGCTCATTTTCAAATAAGGTAACATCCCGAGAGACAAACATTCGGCGCAAGATTGGTGAGTAACATTTATAGCCTTTTTGAGTGGGGGAATACCCAATGAAGATGCAGGTGTGGGCTCGAGGATCAAGTTTGGATTGACTTGGTTGATTATTATGGACAAAGGCTTTGCAACTGAATATTTTTGTTGGAAGGTTAGGAACCCAAAATAGAGGAAAGGATTTTAGAAGAGTATTTAGAGGTGTTTGGAAATTTAAGACTTTTGATGCCATTTGGTTTATGAGGTACCAGGCAGTAAGGATAGATTATCCCCACAAGTATTTTGGGACATTCATGGTGAACATTATGGCTCGAGCTATAGCAAGGAGATGTCGATTTTTTTCTCGAGGATTCCATTTTGTTGTGAAGTGTCAGGACAAAAGCTTTGGTGTATGATGCCTTGGTCCAAAAGGTATGGGCTTAGGACAAAGTTAAAGTATTCTCTCCCATTGTTAGTGTGAAGGGTATGTATGGTAGAATTGAATTGGGTTTGAACCATTGAGTGAAAATTTTGGAATACTTTGGGTGTTTCAGATTTTTCTTTTAGTAGATAGACCCAACGGACCCTAGTGTGGTCATCAATGAATGTTATAAACCATTTAGCCCATGTAATATTTTTCACTCGGCTAGCTCCCCATAGGTCACTGTGGATTAATGAAAAAGGTTGGGACTGGATATATGGTTTTAAAGGGTATGGTACACAGGTATGTTTGGAAAATTGACAAATTTCACACTTCAAAGAACTGATACTTTTATTTCGAAATATCAGCGGAAGATATTTTTTCAAATACACGAGATTTGGATGCCCTAACCTACGGTGACATAGCATAATAGTGTCTTCTTTTGAAGTGGATAGAGCCAATCCCCCTTGTGTGCTGTCTTTATTCCAAACATATAGTCCATCATCAACTTTAGCAGTGCCAATCATCTTCCCCGATTTCTATTCCTGTATCATACAACCAATTTCAAAAAATTTAGCAAGCATTTTTCCATCCTTAGTAAGTTTACTTATTGAAAGTAAATTACAGGACAAGTTTGGGACATGTAGAACTTTATCAAGAAAAAATTCTCAGTTATTTGTACTTCTCCTACTCCAGCCACAAGTGAGTATGAACCATCATTTATGCTGATTTGGGACTTGTTATGACAAGTAATGTAGGTTTGAAACAGTTTGGAGTTACCTGTCATGTGATCTGAGGCAGCCGAATAGAGTATCCAAGAGGGTTTGTTATTAGATTCAAGGGCAATGTTGAGGGCAGTACCTTGAGTGGCTAGAGATCCATGAGCAGTAGAAGTACCAAGTATCTTATGGAGAGTTTCGAGTTGAGTTTTGGTAAGGTGAACATCAAGCACATCATCTGCAGCATTGGAGGATAACAGGGCAATCTTCTTATCTTTCTGTTTTTATCTGGATAACCATAGAGTTTGAAACACTTTCTTTGTGTGACCAACATGGTTACAGTGGTTACATCATAGTCTGGTTGATCCAGAATCATTTCCAGCACGTGGTTTTTGTGTCTGTGATCCTTTGGAGATGAGAGCAGATGATTCAGTAGGCTGGTTTCCAGAAGATATCATTGGTTTAGGTTCTCCCATCATGACAAGACGACGCTTGTCTTCTCTTTTCACTTCTGCAAACGCTTCACCAATGGTTGGAAGAGGTGATCTTCCTGCACTCGCCTCAACATCTAACTCATGGTTCAAATTTCGCTAGAAACTCATAAGGTTGTTCATTGTTGAGGTGATTCATAAACTTAGTGTGTTCTAAGCCTTCTCCCCAATCTGCCTCATAGTACATATCCAGTTCCTGCCACAAAATTTTCAGATTGTTGTAGTAGTAAGTTACTTCGAGTGTCCCTTTTCGGATATCTTTTAACTTGAGTTTGATCTCAAATACTTGGGAGGCATTTCCAAGATCCGAGTAGTTTCTTTGACTGTATCCCAAATGTTTTTGCAATTTTGAAGAGGAGATAGGTTCACTGATGTGGCCTTCCATCGAATTAATTAGTCACGCCATTACGATGGAGTTGTTGAGTTCCCAAGTAGCATAAGTAGGGTCGACTGTGTTTGGTCGTGGAATTTCTCCATTGATGTATCCTAATTTTCACGACCACGAATCACCATAAGGACAGATTGAGACCATTGTAAAAAGTTTTTCCCATCTAGTCGATGACTGGTGATTATCAGTGAGGAATTAAGGTCACTTTGAGTGACTCCCTAATGGACATTCTGAGATATTTGTGAGATCTCAGTTTCGGACAGGGTTTCATTGAGATCACCCATGGGAGAAAAAAATTCGGAGGGATTTTTAGGAAGAGTTTTTTTCAAGATAAATGAAAGGGATCGAATGGTTCCTAGAGCTCTGATATAATGTAGAAATTTAGAGAAATAATTGATATGATATGTATTTCTACTAGTTAGCATACAAATATAAAGAGAGTAATTATCCTAATGAAGGAAATAATCCCTAAAAAGAAGTAACATCCTAAGAATCAGTAACTAAGATTAGTTTCTATTTACAGAAGATCTCCTAGTGATAAGGTAAGCAATATGTCCTTAATATTAGGAATTCCAACAGGTAGTAATCCCCCCACTCACGGTTGAGGAACCCTATTATGATCTAGTAGGAGGCTCTAACTAGTTACCTTGGTCCAACCCCATAATGGTTTAGTACATTGCCCACGAACGAATGAAAATGAAGTGGAACCCTACCTCCAATACATAAAGGGGCAGATAAAACCCTAACCTTCCACTGCCATAGTTAGGTCCACTCACGATACTCAAGGCATTATTCTTCGAGGGGATGTTAAAGTCGTACTTGTAGTGGTTGGCTTCCAACCCATGACTACAAAGCAATCATCTCATCTCCTTATTGGTTGGTACACTCAAAAGTGCCACCCATCGCATATTCGTTTTCCAATTATGGGCCTTTTCTCACCTTATTCACAATAGCCTTAAAGGTACTGGTTTCTCCTCATCTGTCATCTTTGACCATTAGAATCAAGCAGCGCTAAAGAGAGATGAAACCAAAAAAGTTTGAAAATCGAAATCTTATCCTTGGAAATAGTGGCAAGGGAAGAATGAGAAAGAAAAACAAAGAACATTGAAAGAAAAACAACAAAGAAGATAAAAGAACTTGAAGAAGATGATGATGAAAAGAAGAAAAAGACTTAAAAATTTTAAGGTTGCAAAGAGTACAAAAACTAAATATTACTTTGAGAATTCTTAGATGAAGCAAATAAGCTTCAACTGATTTAGTTTGGGCATACTTAACGATTGACAAACCACTCCTAATAGAATATGTGTCCCACGAAAGGATACAAAGTTTGCTCCTTCATGGCATTATTTCCTAAGGCACAACTATGATGCTTTATCATTAATGCATCCATTCCAGAACCTTTAGTGCATCCATTTTTCCCTTAAGGTGTCCTCAATACACACAAACAATGCAACTCTTCACCTGTCGAAACCCCCATAAAGTGCATTTGTTTGACCCTCATGCCTATTAGTTGTTCAATGGATCTCATGCTCAGTGACTATGTGAAAGGTCTCGAGGCTTATTAGTTTCACTCGTTGGAACCCAATAGACTTGTTGATGTCTTATCACTGTAGGTATGTGTTATCATGTCATGTTAAGACAATGGATAAATGTAATGTATGCATGGAAAGTATTTTTTTCATGTCAATGGTGTGGTCCCCACATTGCATATTTTCCAGGTAATAGGCTCGGTAAATCCTCACAGTTGTCCTTAGCTCGCAAGGTGATTCTTAGTTTAGGGTATTATCCTGCGAGATTGGTAGTGCATGGGGTGAGTTCGCGGGATCTAGGTATAACAATATAGATCCACAAGTAAAAAGAACGTAACATATATTAGATTATGGTACATTCACATGTAGGTGAAAATATTTATGTAAAAATAAATTTAAAAATTATATAAAAGCACATAACACTTGCAAAATTAAGGCAACTTTTGTGTGAGTCCACTGTGAGGCTCTTTTTAGATTTATTTTCAATTTAAATTTTTTTATAGATTTTATGTAAAATTTTAAGGACAAAAACATAGTAATATTTGTTATTTTATTAAAATAATGGTTTATTTTTCAAATTAAGTTGGTGCACGATTAACTTGTGATTAACTTGTGATAATTCAAAACTTAATCAATGACTTCATAATATAATAATAGATTATATATAATGACAAAAAAAAGGGCTTGAGCAAAAATTATTAAACTTATATTAATATCTTTAGCCTATATTTTGGACCAAATTAGGTTTGAGTAAATACAAAATATATTAATATCACATCATAAACACTTGAGTTAATATTTTTTTAAATGAATGAACTTAAGATCTTAAACCCAACTCAACTCATATGATTATGTAAGAATGAATGGATAACAAGTACTCTTTCAAGATTAAAGACATGAAGACTAATTTGCAAACATTTTGTTTATCTATCTCATGTTGGAATATCAAGGTCATATCCTAATATTGCTATATGAATCCAAATCGAGATGTTGAATGCTCTAATCAACTAAACATGAAAAATTCTTGCGAGTCTAGTTTCAATCACCAATGTTTGAATCTCTATACCAACATAAAATTTCTTCATATTAAAATGAGCCGTAAACTATATTCAACGTCATTCACTAGATCTATATGAACTTTGTTTGTACAACATACACCAGTTGAAAATTCTTCTCTATAGTTTAGCTTTTTATATTTATAAAATGACTTTAAACACAAACATGCAAACCAAAATCCGACTTTTAATGCATTAGTATCATATCATATTGTGATTAGTGTGTACTTTATCTCATTTTTAAAAAACATACATTCCCAAGTAAAACACAAAACTACAGCTTAATAACAAACCAAATTAAAAAACAAACCAAGACAAAACCTAAAAAAAAACCTCATACATTCAATGCACATAAAAACAAACTAAGAACCCTGGATGTTTCCCTAAAGTACGGTATGCTACAATATCTACTACAGTATCTAATCTAATTGCCACCGTTATTTTTACACTATAACAGCATTCAAAGGGACCATAAAAATCCAAAAATGACAACTACAAACCTGAATATTAATAAACAATGTCATTGGCAGTGTATTTTAATACATTTGCATGTTATATAATCATTTTTCATATATCACATATGGCAATTTGCAAGTTTGTATCACGTCCAAAATTAATTGGATCTACTTTTATATAAGAGGGAAAACTCATGAATCCTCTAGTTGAAAATTTCTACGGTTTTTGGAACAATGAACTCTAACGAGTCTTTTTTTTATCATTAGTTGAGGCACATAATATTGTAAATGAAAAATATATTTATATAGAAAAAATAAAAATAAAAAAATTCCCAAGACCCCACTGCTAGCAGTCCTATATTCCATCCACCTAAAAGCATTACCAGCCTCCCTGACTCGCGCTTTTGGGTCTTGGCTTGTAACTATCAAATGAAAGAACAAAGATTATCGGATTTCGACCTGAACTGACCGGCGAAGGTGGTGTGGCGTACCTCGTCATGGGAGGCAAAGAAAGCATCAGAAAACCAATTTACAATGCCTACAGATGCCTTCTAATCATATTCTTTATGTCCTTGCATGTTCAGGGACAAGACGTTGACGTAGTTCGGTAGATGCACCGGCCAGTTCTGCATAACCGTTGACATGAGTAATTAGGGACCATGATGATTCGAAGATAAAATACGATGTGAAGATTTTGAAGTAGCTTTTACCTTGAGCTGTGAAATTGAATAGGAAAGGTAGGGGTCGCCCATTAGGCAAGCTCAAATCGGGGACTCTCAAATCATCGAAGAAGGGGTGTGCTAATGCCTCCAACTGAAAAGCAGGAAGCAATACAGTCATTAGATTCAACACCGAGACCATGTGTAAAATATTGTGAAAGACATGAAACTAAAACGATACACTCCAACAACTTGCGCACATGTCAAACCGTCTTTATAAGTCAATTGCTACTAAAATTCCCTATCAAACATTATAGACAAGCACGAGTGCATATTCAACTGAAAACAACAATAATGCAATACAAAATTCTTACAGCAGTGCAACGTAATTTCGGTGAGTACTGAAGCAGCCTCGACACAAGATCCACCGCCTCAGGGGGCAATTGCTTGTGAAATAACTGAAATTGTAACAAGTCTAAGATTGGCTTTTCTTTACAGCATGTAAGGTATTTAGAAGATGATCCAATCAGCAAACCTTATGCCACGGATGGGCTTTGATCTGAGGGAACTTGAACTCAGTGTAATTTGGATTCATGCACTTAATTTCTTCTCTGGTCGGTGTTCCCAATATCTGAAACAATAACGCAAACGGAAAAAGATGAGTAAACCTAGAAAAAGAAAAGTAAAACTAGAAAAATGAAAAACCAAATATGCATACCTTAATAATTTCCACTAGCTGATCAACACCACTTTCACCAGGAAAGAGTGGCTGCAAATGGGGTAATACGGAATATGCATTAGTGCATGCCTTGTATAGAGCACTATTGTATAGAACAGAATATTGTCAAAAGAAAAAAATCACCATGTTATAAATGGATCCTAGAAATAAGAACACAAAAGTATCCAGAAGCTAGGAAGATAAAAGACTAGTTTTGCAAATTGTGTTTTCACATAGACATCCAGGATGTCGAAAGCCTTTAATGCTCATAAACAAACAAGGGCTCAAAAGGATGACGGCATCGGTTGAAACAAATATCATGAATGCCATGAATGACAATACAATCCGCGAAACTGACAATCATGAAAAGGTAGATGAAATGATGATATACGGAACATGAATACTATTGAATAGTTATTAGAGCCTTGAAAGCATTAGGGAGCTAATTAGAATAGAAGTTGACATCTAAGTTGCATCAGAAATATATTTTTATAAACTCACATGTCCAAGCAGAAGCTCAGCCATCACACAACCAACGGACCACATATCAATAGCAGTGGTATACTCCGTCACCCCGAATATAAGCTCTGGAGCCCTATAATATCGTGAGCATATATATGATATGTTGGGTTCCCCTGGGACCTAAAGATTGCAGAGTAAATCTCCATAAGTTTTACAAACTGGGGACGGAGAGAGACATTCAAACATCCCAAAAAGTTGCACATACCAGCTTCTTCGCACTACCGAAATCACATATCTTCACCTGGTGAGTGTGGGGATATACCTGTGAATACATCATGACATTAGCTCCAATATGCCTTGGCATTCGATAACACAAATAATGACCAGAAGAATAATAAAAGCAAAGACGTGTTAAGGCAAACCAAAATTTGCAGTAAAGAACCACTTTATAACATTAGCATACTCAAACTGGTGTGACAGGCCAAAAATACACAGTGCCACACATTATACCGCATTCCAGTTGATAACAAATTGCCAAGGTGATGGGTAACAACCTCTATACAAGAGATTGAAATTTTTCTTGACATAAACCTTCAGCTTATAATACAAATGGAAAAATGTCTTACCAGTAAATTTTGTGGCTTAATATCACGATGACATACGCCAACCACATGATGTAAATAATTTAGAGCACGGCAAATCTACAAAAAGAAAATAAAGAAAGAAGCAATACAGCTTATCATGGCATGCACTGAGAATACAAACTAAAGTGTTAAAAACTCCAACCGGTAGAATTTTGCAATCCACTACTAATTTAGCAAAAGCAAGGAAGGGTCAAGGATCACCTGATATGTATACAGCTGCACATAAAGAATGGGCATATGCTGATTCATTCTGATATGGTGTTTTGAAACTCGATGTACAGTTTCTGGAACATACTCAAGAACAAGGTTAAGATAGAGCTCATCTTTTTCAGTGGATGAAAAGAAAGAGTGCTTCAGCCGGACAATATTAGGATGGTCTAGAACACGCATAATCTGGAGTTCCCTATTCTTGTATCTTTTATCCTGCAAAACCTTCTTTATAGCAACAGGTTCACCTGTCTCCAAGCATTTAGCCTACACCATAACATAAAATGTTATCATAAACACAAAGAGACAAAAAAAATACTCTGAATATGCAAACACTAAGAGACCATAGACAAGAAGATTGCTACACACCAATAACTTCGTACCTGAAAGACAACACCAAATGAACCTGTACCAACCACACGCTCCGCCATATATGACATTGTCTGAGACCCGGGAAAAAAAAAGCATTGTTAAACATTCTTCACAGCCTAACCCAAATAGAATAATCAAATAGAAATTAAATACCATGCATGCACTAGGGCTCATTTTTTAAATAGCAACTACAACACATGAACTCACAAAAACTTATTCCCATTACACCAAGGAGAAATAAAAAAGGAATAAAGCAACAGTAATTCGCACATAGGCTGCTAAGGATAATTTACAATTTTGATGAGCAGTCAATCATATACAACGACAATAACCAAAAATCAAATCACCTGTTTTGGTTGCCCATTTTGACCACCAACAGTAGTTGAAATTATCTGACCTGTTTCGGTTCCATTTCCATTAATAACAGTAGCCTCTGGATCCTGTGAATTGCACTCCAGAAACAGTAATTTTAGAAAAAAAACCAAACAAGCTAGATAAATTATAGAAAGAAATTCAATCATTTCATAAAATCAAAAAAAGTATACAGAAAGCAGATCACAAGATATCTTCAAGAAATCCAATTCATAGCCTGAGGAATACATAGACTAGTTACTCACTGATTCAATTCATTGACCTTGCTAAAGTTCAATACTGAATACTTCAAATTATACAAGAGCTTCAAACTTATATATATATACACATATATATACATATGCGTGTATGTGTACATATATGAAGAAAGGATTTAAGAGGGTGATAAACATACATGTATGGATACATTCAGAAGAGTATTAAGAACAAAAAATCACCTTATCATCATGGCTGACAGTTTTCTCATCTCTAATTCTCATTTCACGCATTTCATTAGGGAGCTCATCAACACCTAGATTTTGTTGTCTAGCAACAGAAGGAACCCTGGATGTGCTTGCAACTGTTTCCTGTGATGTAGAAGCCATATTATGCTCTCGACTGGAGGTACTACTCTCAACTAAATTTGATTCTCTGCGACTCCTACCTGATTCTTGATCAACCTTTGCCCTCTTGGAGCTAGAATCCCCACCCTGACGAGAAAAATAAGATTTTCTCAAGGGAAATCAATACATGAAAGCAAAAGAGTAAAGTTTACAAGCAGAGTCATAAAAATAGGAGTTCCTTTTATGTCGCTATCTTTAGATACTAGTCTTGATGTAAATTTCATGGTACTCCTTCCAGCACAAAGGTGCTTCATACATAAGAGGGTAGTGACATTCAACAATGAAGAAGCAACTCAGATTGCATAAATTTTACGCAAAATAGACACAGGCAAGTAGCTCCTTAAGTTACAAATCAACATTCAGTTCAGCCTCCTCACTCAAACTGCTTTTGTCACTAAAAAAAATTATGTGGACCATCCCAGATTAAGGTCAAGTTCAGGGAAGATAAACAAATTAGAGAAGCAATCTAAATGTTAATATGTCAAAGCTAAAAGTAAGTGGTATGCAGCAGTTTTAATTGTAGTTTGATCAATAGCACTTTTTTTTTTTTTTTTTTTTGGGAGGGGGCGTGCAGAGGGTCAAATGTAAATTTACGATTTTCTTTCCTTTCTAGATTTCAGTCCATGATTACATACTACAGGCACAACATCACAAGGACCCAACAATTTTGGTAGGAAACAAAATCCACAGCATTTTATACAGCCCCTACCAAGGAAAATAAGCTCTGTTTAGAACATTACCCATTCTCGAGGGAAAAAACAGTAATCGAGATTTGACACATCACCCTCTCACCAACATATCGACAATGAATAAAATTCACTACTAAAACACAGCATACCATCAACGACCACCATGGTAATTGAAAAACATATTATTCTATACCTACACTTAACCTAAAACAATTAGGCCCCTTCTACATTATTGTTGGTACATCTTTCCCCATGCTAAACAGGTACAAAAATTTGACTTTTGCAGTCAAAATCATGGTTTGCCAACCCAAACCAAAAAGCCAAGAAAATAGAGCTTTTGGATTCTGGTAGCTGACTTTTAGAGAAGATGGCAATATTATATTCAAATCTCCAATAAATTTAAACTTGTTTTTGACATTTTAATTTCTCACTACACATTTTCAAAACAAAGGCAAACACTTAAAAATTCTTAAATGAACATTTTTCCACTATTTTTTTAGACAAACTTTTTCCAACTCAAGCTTTTTTCTAACCTGAGCTATTTTCAAATGCATTGATACATAACAGCAAAAACAATAAATTATCCTCACACAAACATACAACTAAAATAAGATATTCTCAAACACAAAATCAAAGAAGAGATCCATCCAAATTGATCAGCACAAGAAGAGAACACGTTCAATGATGAAACAAACATGTAAGAAATCATTAAAAAATAATGGCAAATAACCTTCCAGAAACGAAACAAAAAGGAAAAGACCTTAGCTAACAATGCCATTAGGTGTTTCAGTCAAAATAAAAAGTTAAAAAACTATCTCAAAATACATATTCTTTTATTTTAAAATAATAATAATAATAACGACTTCACTAGGAAAAGAACAAAAGGGAATAAAAATCTCATGTTGCGTGTAAAACAATTAATAATCCAGCTAAATCTAAACATGAATGCCAGAAATGATAAAAATATATAAACATTAAGTGCAGGAAAATAAAAAAGGGGAAAAATCATTTTAATGAAAATATTCCCCAAAAAGCGTTTCGTTTTACTTTACTTTTATTATTTCATTTTAACAAACAAACAAACAAACAGAGATTATCACTAATCAAATCCATCACAAAAAAAATATTTAAAATGGGGAAAAATAGAACTTACAGGATCAGAAGAAATTGAAGAGCGACCGGAAGCAATGCTCTTGAGACGACGCATAACATTCATGATTTCAGATTTCAACAAAACCAAAACCCTAATTTCCCAGAAGGTAAACAAAATGAATTTGGCAATCAATACAAATAAGAGAAGAGAAGAGAGAAAATCAGCATCTTCTCTTCTTCTTCCCCTCCTCCTCCGCCTTCAAATTTATCACCAGAATAACAAATAATTGAAAAAAAAAAATCCAAACAAAAATAAAATATAATCGCCAAAAATACAAAAACCTAAAGGAGATTTTTTTCAACAAAAAAACCTAAATTAAAAAAAAAAATCTTGAAATTCTTTTTTTCTTTCCCTTCTCTCTGTATCAAAAGGAAAAAAAAAAAAAGTTTTCCTCCTTCAATAAAATCTTCTCTCTGTATTCCATAAATGCCACAGGGTCAAAGCTAATTTGTACTTCAGTCAAACAAGAAATATAATCCGTCGGATTGTTTCACAATTGAAGGATCTAACGATCAGTATTTGAGTATATTATTTTCTGGTGGACTAAAATACCCTTTTCGTTAAGTGGTATTTACGGAGATATATGAGGGATTTTGATTTTGACTATTTAGACAAGGATATATATATCCCTCACGGAATATTCGGGGGGAAGCTTTGACCGGTCTTTGACCATTTTTAAAATGAGAAATTAGACTAATTATTAATTAATTAGCCCTTTTTATTTTTAATTTAATCAAAAGATCATTAAGCTAATTAATTAAAAATTAAATTTAATTAGATCTATGGAAAGCTTATTCGAGTTTCGTATGAATCATTTGAATTATTTTATTATATAAAAAATCAATAATTTGGATCCATGAATGCGATTTAATTTAATTTTAAACTAATTAAAAATTATAATCAAAGTTATGTTTTTTTTAATTTATATGTATAATTGACACATAATTTTATTTTTTTATAATCCTGAATTTTGAATCTAAATACTAAATTACGAATCTTGAATCTCATATCCAAACTCGAATCTAAACATTGAACCCAAGTTCAGGTGTGAGTTAGGGGTTCGAGGTTCGAATTTGAATTCAAAGTTCAAGATTTTAGGTTAAAGATTCGGAATTCAATTTCAAAATTTGAGATTCGAGGTTCTAAATAATAAAAAATAAAATTATGTACTAATAATATAGAAAAGAAATTTCTAAAATATTATTAAATAATTATAAAAATCCATGAATAATGTGGTGAGAAAAGTCTAAATAATTTTCCCTTAGTCCCTGCTATAATTATAATTAATATATTAAAAAATACAATTAAAATCAATTATTACATTATTAAATTAATTAAAAATATATATCGGTACGAAACGAATGCAATAATATATCCCACTTTGCCAAGCTGTCGTATGAACATAAACAGAAACAACCTATGAGGTATGATGGAAATCACATAGAAGATCTTCAATATTCCTTTTTGACCCCCAAAATGAAAATCTTGAATAAGATGACACGTCATCACTTTTTTTTTAGTATTTTATCTGCCTGTTTTATAATTTATGGTCAAGATTAGTTAAATCAAGTACTTATTGATTTTATCAACTTAATATTTACGATAACTCTACTTCTTTTGATAGTTGAATCGAAGGAATTAGTTTATAATTTTTAACATGTTTTTTTTTATGTGTTTAATTATTATTGAAATAATTAGATTAAAAATTAATAATATTAACGGTTCAATTTTTTATCCAATTTCTTTTATTTTTTTATGTTTATTTTATAATTTATATTCTAAATTTATAGTTATTTATTTTAACAATGTTATCTTTAAATAAATATAACTTTAATCCACTTGCAATGATTTGTTCAATAGAGGTTGGTTTCTAAATTATAGAATCTTGGTGGTAAGCTCATTGGTCTGATTTTAGTTAGATTTATCTATAGGTCGAGATATTTATTTAAAATCAAATTTGAGTAGGCTAAAATTTTGGTGCAGATAAAAAATCGAGGTCGATTTAACTTATGAGTTTGAGCTTGAATTTTCACATTAAACACTCAAACTCGACTTATTTTCTAGTTATGTATTAACAATATATACTGCTATAATATAAGCATTAAAATAAATAAAATTATATTAAATTATTAAACATTGAAATAAAAATAACATGAACTTTGTAAAAATAAAAATAAAATATTGGTGACTTAAAAATATAGTTAAGTTTGAGCAAACTTAAAATGTGTATATAACATACGCTAATATGGTTTAAACCAAACCCGATCCGCTCTATGAATAACTTTAACTTTATATTAATATTATATTCTCTTTTAAACCTCCTTTCAATTTATTTTAATTTTTAAAGATATGCCATTTTATTTCATGCTTAATAATTTTATTTTATAAATTCTAAGCTAACATAAATTTTATAATAATATGAATTTATATTTTATATACAACTATAAGTACATCATATGAGTTTATTTTTGATATTTGATAACCGCATTTGGTGGGATATTGTCTAATAAGTATATCGTAATTTATGTTGAATACGAATATGTTTCCAATATGAGCATTAAACCCAATAAAGAAAAATAGAAAAACTGACATGATCAAAACACTTTGGAGTAATACATTTATGTATTCTTTAAAATTTTTCGGTTGTATTTTCAAATTCATGTCTATATATGCCTTATAAATAGATTGATAGAGCTACAGAGATAAAAGAATCATTAAAATTCCTATACTAAAAGTAAAATTACATTTAACTCTATTTACTCAAAAATAGATAAAATAATTCCTATTACGTCAAGGTAATCAATACAGTACCAATGGACAGACCATTTTGTCTTAACACCGATATGTTTCGATTTTTCGCTTCAGATTTATCAATATTTTAAATATTTTTTATATACATATTTAGTGTAATTTTTAATTTCTTGATAAATTATATATACATTTAAATCTTTTTCACATATATATTTACAGCTTATGTTTAAGTTTCTCCAAAAGTATATGTTATTTTGGTAAAAATAAATAAATTATATATTATACATGTGACATTACATTCATATAAATATATTTATATACAAATATAAATTTTAAATTATTAATTAGGTTGAATAATTCAAATTAATAACTTCTAATTTTTAATGTAATTATGAAAAACTAAAATGGTTAAAATTAAAAATTAAAAAATTAATTGAAAATGCCAAAATTTTGTACCAACTGATATGCACCGGTATTGATTAAAACGGGCTGAAATACACTGAAATAGCCTAATCGCATGTAAATTTTGGCCGAAGCGGAACATAGAATACTTGATATTGGTTTTAGACTAAAACAGTACAAACTGGCCCGTGCAGCCAGTACCGACTACCATGTTGTGCGTTGGATCAAAGAGCTAACTAGTCCTTTTATTAAAAATTTCATCATTTCTACTAACCAGACACTATACAAGAACCAATTTTTAACCGTAGAAATGTAAGAAATTTTTAACAAAAGAACCAGTTTGTTATCAAACATACATAAACTAATTTGTCTATTTTTTGAGTAGAGAAGACAAAATATAATCCGATTCCTAGTATAAGAAGAAGCATGGTATTTTTATCTAACTAAAAGTTATCGAGCCGATAACTAATCAAACCACACACAGAAGGATCGCAATGGTAATGCAGAGCAGCAGCACCAAGTTAGAGTTGGTAACAATCTAATGGCATCAAATTACAATCAAACTCTAACTGCAATCTATGTCTGTACTACAATAAAGTTGCAGTCTTTTGATTCTTATACTTTCTAAATCTACAGTTTCTTGATATAAAAAAAATAGCGAACACGGAACAAGAAACAAGATTGCACCTTTTTGATGCAAGGAGAAGACAAATTGGCTTCAAATCGTAATTAAAAGAAAAAGAAACGAAAAGGAGAAATACCTATATTAAGAAGAACAAAGGCTGCCTCACGACGAAGATGAAGTTAGCTGCCAGAAGGTTTTGGTTGCAACCAAAATGTTCTCCCTTCCATGTGATTCGGGTTCCTTGTCGTTTATGGTTGCTGACCACCTTACTGCATGAGCTATCCGAGCCACTTTCTCTATTACTTCAGGGGAGTCTCTAATCACGACTGTTCCTTCTGGACGCAGCATTCGATCTATCTCCACCATTAGATCCACAAGATTACACCTGCAGGAACATCAGAGTTGATGACAAAAGCTGACAAAACTAACAGAATGAGCCATGCAGAAACGTTGCACAAGTCTGTTCAATAACGACAAGACATGCAAAGACTCCTAGGAAACAAAGGTGCTTCTATGCTTCTTTTATTTATTTATTTATTTTGCATCATGTTTGGAAGGTGAAAGCTTAAAATGGAGAATAAAATGAGCAAAAGGTTATCTGAAGCACATAAAAGTATTGTGATGTGCAATAACTTAAAAGGCAATGTTTCGAGTAATTCATGAACTTCTAACATAACACATGCTACAAAAATTCAAGAACAGCCAAAGACAGAATAGAAGGATGAAGCTAATGGTTATATCTACCTGCTCTTGCTTGAACCCGGGAGCTTTATTAGTGATTCAATGCCAGCTATATGGATGAGATCATAAGTACGGGGGTATGTCGAGAAAGGCTCACACCTGCAAACAGCAATCGAGAGAGTTAACCAGAGAGTTTCCATAAAAGACCACTATACATCAAACCATCATAAGAAAAGAACGACAAATCTAGAAGACAAGCAACCATGACAAAGCTTCAAGGACAGTGAAAACACGCAAGTAGAAAATCATAGCTCCAAGCGAATAATCAGTAATCACTCATCTAGCGACATCAGCTAAACCCTTTTCAATGGGAGATTCAATCAACATTTTCAGTAAATAAAGGTAGAATGCTACAGTAACTCACCAATCATTGTATACCCCGATAAGGCCCCTGTCATATATAACATCAAGAGTTAATGGCTTCCGAGCAGGAACAACATTCATCACCCATACTGGATCAGATTTGAGTGCTGCTGCAAACCCTCCAAAGAATGCATTCATGTCCATGACATTGCGTATTGCTGGAGTACCAAGCTTCACGTTCAAAGTATTCTTATAATAGGCAATTCTCCTTGTCCACCGCCTCGTGTCTGCCTCAAACAAGTCAATCCCATTTTTCATGACCAAGGCCCTTGAAGGAGCTGTTGTTAGCCTGTCTGGCCACTTGGGAATTGTCCCAATAGCATATTCTCCATTCACAGAAGATGTTTTAGTCACACACTTTTTTAATTTAAAGTACCTACAAACAAAAAAGAAAAGAAGTTTATAACACTATGTTTCTTCTCTAGAATCAATAAATAAACAGAATAGAAAAAGTTGGGAACGGAATCTGGTAACTATTGAACATGCAGCTAAATTAGGTAGAAAATTCCATCAAATTCTTGTTGGAATTTTCTTAGGATGAAAGGCAAATCCTATTAGAATTTTGAATTCTTTGAAACTAAGGATCTCCATGACGATTACCATGCATTACTTGGGTCATTTGATCCATCACATAATTCGAGCCCAAATTCATTTTGGTTTGGAAGACATGAATCTCCATCAGGCTTCTTCCAAATGGCTGTGTTTCCATCCACAGCAATAAGCTCATAACACAATGCTCTTGCAACAGCCTGGAGGTCTGTCCACTCCTTGTCTTGCTTAGGCCACTGCACAGGGGGTCCGGAGATGACCAAATATCCACCCGGACGAAGCAACCGATCCACTTCAACGAAATATGTTGCATCTGCAAAAGCCATATTTCTTCACACTAAGACCAAAGAATAAAGGCAGATATAAATGCGAAAAAAAAAAAAAGCAGTCCACACACTCGCAAAACAAAGGAAAATAACATACTATAAGCTGTAAAAGGGATAAGGCAACGAGAGCAGTGAATTAAGTCAAATGCAAATGCAGGAAATGGGAGTCTGCGGGTGCCAAGCATTAGAACAAAGGCTGGTATCCCTCTTTCCAAAACAAATTGTATTTGTGCTTTGTGTGAATCCCTTGGAGCAAATGAGAGTGTCAAAATGCCTTCTTTTAGCATTGAACCCCCAAAACTAGCAACCTGCAGAGGGCCATAATGAGTACGATACTCAAACAGTACAAACTTACATATGAGCATTACAAGATTCTACTATACAACATAGTGTCAACGTACCCCACAGCCCATATCGAGGGCCGTCCTAAGAGTTCCACCGGTTATGGGAATGTACTGTCCAAGTTTCTCTATATACGATGCAGCTCCATCAGGGAACATTGTTCCACCACCAGGGAAAATAAAGTAAGGACCTTCCTCTTTCATCCATCCTTGGTGACCTTTCCTATCAGCAATTTTGTTGTGTGGCATGTTGGAATGCCATATCTAACCATGAAACAATCAGAACTGCTTTAAGTGACGCTAACAATTTACTTCCATTTCTAAAAGTATAAAACAATTTTATGGAAACAACATCAATTTTTAAAGAAATTTTGTGTTTAATAATAATCTCTAATGGAATACAAAACAAACCCACAGTTTTGTTGTGTGACATATTCGAATACCATACCTAGCAATTATATACTTGGAATTCTTCCAAGTAAATACTAATAATTTGCTTCCATTTCTGAACAAAGGAGCAATTTTAGGGATGGCAATAATCGAGCTGCTTTATGGATTTCGACAGGAAACCACGCTGAATGTGGAAGTTCTTATACTGAAGTGAATGCAGATGATGGAGCGAGACAATTTTAGTAAATTTTACTATTTGCTCCACTAACTCGACTTTTAAAATTACTAAAACCATACATATATGAATATATTATATTATAAGTATACTAGAAATCATATATATAAACTATAATTATGTTTATGAATATGCTTAGAATCATATAATTTGAACAGTATCAAATTGAAGTAAGTATCGGAGAGCAGTGATCCAGTTATGGATATTACTGATCCATGGAAGTGACGCTCTCAACATTCTTGTAAGAGTGGAACAGAGGTAGACAAAAACAATTCTCGCTTAGCTCCATTGCCATCCCTAAGCAATTTTATAGCAAATTTCGTGTTTCAATAATCTCTAATGCTCCGTTTGGGAACTTAGATTTGAAATTTTGGATTTCGATTTCAATTATTGTGTAAATGGTAAGAATAAAGTGGACAAATTAGTTGAGATTCAATATAATAAAGATTAGAAAAGTATAAAACATGAATTCATCAAATCCTAAAATATTTTAAGGATTTCAAATTCATTAGTAAACAAGATTCTAACAAATCCATGTATTTGAGAAATGATTATTTAATGTTATATTTCTAAATTGTTTAGTACTCAATTTCCACTATTTTTGAGATCCAAATCCTGAAATATTAGTTCCCAAATGCTACCTAAGGAAAACCCAACAATCCCACAATGCCTTAAATACTCCGCTTTCATTATTATATAAATAGTAAGAATGCTATTCGAAAAAAAAAATAGTAAGAATGAAATACAGATATTACAAATAAATTAGTTGGAATTTAATATAATATTTTAAGAATTTCAAATTCAAGCATTTTTAACAAATTCATTAATGCTAGATCTTTAAATAATTTACTACTCAATTTACACTATTTCTAAAATCCAAGTCCCCAAACACTAACTAAAAGCTGAAAGAAGAAAATATATACATATATATACCTTGTGCAAGCTTTCAGGCCACTGAACGGGAATCTTGTAGCCAAGAGGAGGAGGGATCAAGCAAAGAGGCGTTTCATCAGGCAAAGGGCAATGTCTTTCTCTATAGAAATTCATCTCCCTACTAAGCTGACTATTACGCCTAGGATCCTCGCACGGCATATGATCGACGGAATCAGCAGGGCAAGCTTCGATAGGCTGGTGATGATGGCCAAGCTCCAACAGCTCCACCAAACGATGCCGTTGCTTTGGATCGGAGGTGGAAAGCAACAAAGCTTGCCTACCAGAGGCAGCCAAGGAATCGCCTAGAGGGGTGAAGACCAACAAGAAAAACAAGAGTACGAGGGCGAAGAAGAAGGCGGAGACGATGTCCAAAAGTTTCCATTGGCGCGGATTTCGCTTTGATGGTGGTAGATTTAAGTGACCCATGTTTTGTTGAAGCTTTGATTAGATTTAAATTTCAAAGGTTCATTGAAGACTTTTTAGCTTTTTTGCAGAGAAAGGAAGTGGAAGTGTTTGAAGTGAGTTTGAGACAATGGATTCAGATTTCACACCTAAGAATCCCGTCTTTTGTGTTTCTATCCTTTTCCTCCTCCTCCTCCTCCTCTTCTTCTTCTTCTTCTTATATTATTATTATTATTATTATTATTAGAAGAATTATATGTCAAAAAATCCCTTAAGAAAATATAAAATCAATTTCTTAAGCCATTTTATTAAATTCTCATCTAATTAAGTTCTTATTTTAACTAAAATAATCAATTAAGTCTCCACGTTAATAATTTTCATCATTAATCATATTGACTATTAAAATAAATTAATAAATCAATCAGATAATGACATATAATAACTTCTAATTTAATCTAATTTTTTCATAAAAGTCATAAAATTATAAAAATAAAAAATATAAAAATTAAAAATATATAAACCTATAAAAATATAATATTATAAATATTATAATAAATCTAATAAATTAATAAAAAATTTGAAAAACTTATTAAAATTCTATGAAAATCATAAAAATAAAAAAATTATTAAAAAATATTAAAATTGATATAAACTTATAAAATTATTATAAAAATTTAAACTAGACCGAATCTATCGATTGGACAGGAGGTTTGTGATTAATGCCAAAATATCCTACAAATTTTAATACTTAATTGTGCTTTATTCTGTTGTTTTTTTGGTCCTGAGTTTGTTTTAATTACATTTTATATTCTGATTAGTTTATTAATTAAAGTTAGTGGATCTAAACTAATACAAGTTTAGGTGAAAGAAAGGAAAAGGAGTGAGGGGAGCACGTGGGCAGTCCAAATTCCAAAATGTAACTCACCGCCACTCACCCTTCACCTTCGATTATCACTTTTTACTTTTACTTACCGACATTAGATAAACTACAATACTGGTCACTAAACTGTCATCTTCCTTTTATTTTAGTCATTAAACTATTAATTTTTTCGATTTAGTTATTAAACCTTTTAAAATCAAATATTTTTGTTACTCTCCTGATAGTAGACCTGTTCTTGAATTGAGCTACTCACCAGACCCGAAGGCTAGCCTAAAATTTAAGAGGGGTTGGATAAAAAAATTAAGTCCATTTAAAATATTGACTAGACTCATATTTGAACATTCAAGGCCTGAGTCTAACCCGACTCATTTTTAAGTTTATAATATTTTATATTACATTATTTTTATATATTATGTAATTTGTAACACATTAAAAATAAACTTATACTAAATATATAATATTACCTTAATGTAAACATTAAAACAATATTAAGATTAATATAAAAAATTCAATAAAAAAATAAAAATATTAATATTAATATAATATAATATAAATATTTTAAAATTTTAAAATATAATATAGGTGGGCCTAAAATAAATTTGGATTAGTTTTTTGCAAATATGAGTAGATTTAGGTAAAATTTTAGGCCCATATTTCGTGTCAAGTCGAGCTTAAGCAAGTATAAAATATGTTAATATCATGCATAGGCCCGACCCAAACCTAGCCCATGAGCACCCCTACTCGGTAGTTGCCGTTAAATGAGTAACGAAAAGTTGATGTGGGACTTTTTATTGGTTTAATAACAAATTTAGCCCTTCAATGTTTACACTTTAGATCAATTTGATCCTAAATATAAAATATTCAACAAATTTAGCCCTTGATGTTTACAAATATTATCAATTTAGTTCTAATTCTAAAAATTTCAATCAATTTAGTCCTCAAAACTTTACAAAATTTGTTGATTTAGTTTTACTTCTAATAAATTCAATAAATTTTAAAAAATCCAACGGAATTTACAATTTTTAAAGAACTTTTGTCCAAGAAGAACTCCAAGCCAATGAGGAATTGATCTTGGACCAAGCTATAAGAAATTTAAAAAAAAAAAAAAAACAACAACAGAAAAGTTGAATAAAAATCCAATGATCTCATGAAGAAAAAAAACTTCAATTGAACGAAGATAATAGTTTAGTAATCATTTTTATAATTTAACTCATGATTTTACCATAAGTTTCAGAATGGTCTCTTCAAATTAAATATCATTTTGTCATGACTAATTCAATTATGAACCTATTTGGATGAGCTGTGTGTTTATCAACGGTTAATATAAAAATAACAATAACGGTAAGATTAAATACAATATCGATATTGAAGCGTGAGACAAAAAAAGCTAAAAGCATCGCATTAAAAGCAAACGCCCATCCAAAGGGGCCGACGATGATGAAGATGAAGAGAATAACCTCAACTATTCTTGGTTTTGTTCTTCATAATTATTTTTTTTTTCCTTTTTCCTTTTCTCTAAACTGCCAATTATGTGTTTTCTTTCCAATTGTTCTACTGCTTTTGATGAAAATGTCAAGATGGGTATGTCTAAACCCGCCCATCTCGAGAATTTGTTCATACACAAGTGTAAATCAAGATCCCTTGAGCTGCATCTATCTTGAGTTTTTTCAATTCAATGACTTCAATGAACTCCAAATCAAGATGGGTTTTTCAAATTTATTGAATTTTTTAAAATTAGAATTAAGTTAATAAATTTTATAAATTTTGAGGGTTAAATTTAGTGACTTTTTTAGAATCCGAGCTAAAATGTCAAATTTAATAAACATCGAGGGCTAAATTCGTTGAATATTTTATATTTAAGATCAATTTGCTAGAATGTGTAAACATTGAAGGGCTAAATTTACTATTAGATCAATTAAAAAACACCTACATCAGCTTTCTTTCACTCATCTAAATATTTGAGTTTGAAAATTTTAGTAACTAAATCAAAAAAATTAATAATTCAATGGCCAAAATAGAAGAAAGACAACTATTTAATGACCATTTTTGTAGTTTACCCTAAATTATTTGGTGATCTTATCATACTATACTTTAATTTTACTCTCCATCCCACTATTTTCAAAATCAGATCGAATTGGTCAATTTGATCAATTGGATTGAAAATCGATCCGAAATAAGGGGTTATATCAATTGACTTGTGAACTGATAGGAACCAAATGTCTGAGATTAAAAACAAATTATTGAACCAACGATTGAATCAATTGAATCATTTTTGTTGATTTAAAAAAAATCTTAATTTTTATGATTTTTTTTTTAACAATCACATTATAGGCTCTGACCATATCTGTTCTTTTTGACAAAATGCCTAAAACTGCCCATAGCCCCTCCCCAACCCAAAAATAGGAGAATAATTTGTTTCAGCACACTCGAACACACGTTCTTCTGCATTGGCAACAATGCACATGCCAATCAAATTAAACGGATCAAGAATCGATAGTCTAACCGGTTCGATCATTAATTCATTAAAATTTGATAATTGAATTTGAATTAATAAGGTTTACATTAAATTGAATTATGCGACTTTAAAAAAAATTGCTTAAGTAGTTAATATAAAACCACGTGGAAGTTATATTACTCATAAATAGTATGAAAACCTTATAATCTTATATTCATTGTTGACTGTAACTCTCTGACCAACCTTGCCTCAAATACTCTGTGGACCATTCGAGTACTTAAAACCAAGATGGGATGAGATTATTCTCTAAATCAACCACATCAGCTACCTTCATAAATATTTGAAACTGCCTAGAAACTGAAATTTGTGATCCCGTCTAAATTCTCTATATCTAAATTCATTGTTTTGTCACCGAACGAGTCGATCTGCTAAAGTTGAACCAGACTCTGATACTAATTTATTGTGGTCAACCCATATAAACCACGAAATAAAAAAGGTAGAAGAATGAACATAAATATTTTAAGTGGAAAACTCCTCCAAAAATGATAAAAATCAAGGGCAAATGAGGTATTAACTTTTCACTAAATGAGTAAACAAACGAGAGTACAATATAGAAAAAATAAACCTAACTGTACAACCTGTACATTACCCAAAACCCCAAATATAAAGCTCAAAATCTCAAAGAGCAAATAGATAAACAAAACTCTAAATCTCATAAGGCACTCACAAAAGGGGTAAGTATAAAATACTTTCCATAATTATCACGAAACTCTCACTAAAACTCATACGTGACTACATTTTAATTGGCTTAACAAAATAGGGATACAATGACCCCTTTAAATAGGTTAAAATTAGAGTTCTAATCATACTAACATATCCCTAGAATAATCAGAGTCTAATTGGGAGAAAAAGTCCTGCTTGAAGTCTAGAACACGGCTACCAAATAGGAGAACACGTCGTGACAATGCAACGTTTCATTCGCCTTGTCACGACATTGTCCCGACGAGCCAACACTCTTCGTCCCGACATTGGGCCTGTTTTGGTCGTTCTTCGATTGCTCGTCGATTCTCGTCTAAGGTGCTTACAACATGTCCAATAAATGCAAGGCATATCCCACAGATTAAATTACTGAAAATAAAAGTATGACTAAATTCTAAATGTATGAAGAGCACAAAGACTTAGAGCATATTTAAGCTATTAGTTTGTAAATCAAAACGCAGTGAATAAAACTGAATAGAGTATCGATATTAGTGGGTTAAGTGGTAAAAGAGTTTGATGTCTATAAAGTAAAATTTTGGGTTCAAATTTTGTGGATGAAAAAACAATACCGGAAAAACTTCACCTTACAATTAAAAAATTCAACCTAAAATCCATTGCTATATGTGTTGTAAACTTTTATTCAACAAATTTAAAGCTCAAAATCTTAGTATTTTTTCCGAGTGAATCCATAGCTATACATGTCGTAAATCATAATGCTATGTTTGGTAGAATTATTATTTTTTACACATGTTTTAATATACATGTTAGTAATAAACTAATTCAATTGATAATATTTAGCCATTCCCATAAATTATTTTTAGCGAAAAGAAAGAAAATATTTTCTGTTTTACTCTTCTTTCTAATTTCAAGTTCAAATTTATACTAACTATTATTTATTTTATATCTACCTATTATAATACAAATATAATAAATAATTTTTCTCGTATTATTACACTAATAATCACCCAAGATAAATTTCAATGAAAAGATAACACTTTGAGAGGATAAAACTAAATACAACAATCAAATTGAAGGAATGGTGATTTACGTACAAAATGTAGTCAACAGAAAATCCCACCCAATGCCATACTTTTCACCCAAATATATTTTCTTTAATATATTTTGTATTCATATCCAAACGTATCGGATATTAAAATTTCAAAGAAAATAAAGACTTGGAGTAATTGGATCCGATCTTACGTGCCTGATTGCCCTGTGTCGAATTCCAACGAGTCGAGTAACGGCGTACGGCAAACGGGGCAAGTGGAGTGCTTTCTGAGCCAAACGTCGATGCAAGAAAGGTGAAAATTATGGGCACACTTGGGCATGATTCTTAGCACTTCTTTCTCTTCGTACTCGCCTAAACATATCGAGCATCTGTTTCATAAAACTAAATATGTTAAAGTGTATTATTTTCTTATTTATAAGTTAAATATTATGTAAAAAAAAAGCCTAGAACCTATAATAAAAAAAAAAAACTAAATCAGTGACGATAATTTTGTTTTATAAAGTATTTTTATTTAAGATATGTGTTCGAGATTTTATAAGATTTGATTTTTGAATATATTAAAAAAATTGAAATAACATAGGACGATAATACTACGAAGTGAATAACAGGTTTCATAAAATCACCCATCAATCAAGGAGAGGAACCCGGAAAACTGCTTCATTGTAATAAAAATTGGGTAAATTACAATAGAGGTCATACAAATTATGGTTTTATCTTTTGATCACTAATTGGTTAACGTAAAAATGAAAACATCAAAAATTTAAGATAGTTGAATGACCAAAAAATAAAATTAAATAATTAAGTGATTATTTTATAATTTTTATAATTAAATTACTAAAAAAACTATAATTAAATCACTACTGAAAGTGTCGAGTATATATTTCACAATTGACATTAGTTTGTCTTTATAAATTTTGATTTGAATTGAAAATTTCAAACATGAATTAACTTGATTTGACATAAAACTCAACAAAAAATTTGAATTAACCAAAGTTAAAATTCTCAAAAGCATCTAAATAAATAACTTGAAATGACTTAAATATGAGAAAAAATTACAAAGTTAGAGAATTAATGTAGAAAAAAATCAAATTAAAAAAAATTATTAAATTCAATGACTAAATATTGATTTATCCCATTTTAATACCACAAATAAAGTTTAAAAAGTCATCGCATATCTCAGTTATGTATTCTTTTAATTATTAGAATACAACTTTCTATGACACTTAATAATTTTATAACCACCATTAAAATTAAAAGGTTAAAATATATTTTTGATAAATTTGAAATTTAGTCCCTATATTTTTATTTTTAGAAATTTAATCTATCTACTTTTTAAATTTTAAAATTTAAATTTAATTGTTAACACAGTTAAAATTATTCTATTAAATTCAGGTTTTACAAAGTCATTTTTTAGTTATATTGCTATCAAGTTTTTTTATTTCAAAATATTACACCAATAAGTTTAACCAAAAAAAAAATAAAATAGTGTTAATAATTGGATTTGAGTATAAGAATTAAATTTCAAATTTGTGAAGAATGTAAGGACCTATGGCATATTTTAACCAAATTAAAAATTGCCACAATCACTAAATTGAATAATTATCATGAAATTAATGAAAAATGGAATGCACCTTTTCACGATAAAAGTATTATAGAGGTCCTTATATTAAGAGTCGGATTGTATTTTTTTCCCTCTACCTAAAAAATAGCAAATTAATCATTATACGTTAGATTAAAAAGCAAATCGATCATTCTATTACAAATTTCATCCATGGTTACTATTAAAAATTATTCCATGTACATCAACATGAAGTACATATAACACAACATGTGTAATTTTATGGTATTCCGTCAACCACACCAATTTCTAAAAGTAGAAATGGATGAAAATTTTAAATGAAAAGATTAATTTGATTTAATATACAGAGACTAATTTACTTATTTTTTATTAAAATGATAAAATGCAATCTGAATCCTAACAGATGAGCCTCTGTTGTAATTTTACCATTGATACAAGAGAATATAACGGCTGAGGGAAAGAAAAAACTTACTGTGCATCTTCCATGGATTTGAAGGCTTCACGATTGAACTTGATGGTGGGTATTGCAGCTACCACTACTGGTTCAACCCCTCTAATTTCTGCCTCTGCCTGCCATCAAACCATTAATGTTTTAGAAAAACCCCAAAATTCAATGCCACAAAGTAATCAAATCGAGTTCGAAAATTTGCCCATGAATCTGAATATACTGAATGTTATGACAGATAAGGAATCAAAATTCAGGAAAAATGAAAAAACCTTAGCTCTAAAATCCAGACAAGCTTTAAAAAACGAAATGAACCTGTTCGAGATCAATCCTGGATTCGGTCTGAAACAAGAGTCGGGTTTGGGACCCTCTAATTCTCCGACAGATCATTTTCGTACAAACAAACACAATAAAAGTGGCACTCATTCCAAAACCGATCACTGTTGTGATCAAATTCATGCCTGAACCAAACATCTTTTTTCTCTTGAAATTTTCCTTGTTTTCGATTTTCCCGAGAAAAAAAAAGGTTAAGAAAGACCTGGATCAGAATTTTCCGAGCAAGAGCATGTTTGGAGGCAAAACTGGGAAAAAAAGGGTGGGTTTTTTTCTGAAGAGAAAAGAAAAGAAGGCTACCACATGGCGGTATACTATCGGTTTGGCATGGTGGGGGATAGGATTCGAAAGAAAAGGACAAAATGGATTGTTTGTTGTTTAATATTTGGAATCACATTCAATGGACCCAGTTTTTGTAATAGCAGCTGGTTGCAAGTTTTGGCTACAAATTTGCAGCAGTATCGATGGTAATAAAATTGTGGATATGCATTCCTTTGTAGATTTAAGGTGGAGAATCTCTTTATCTGCATTAATGTTTTATAGCTTCGTCAATGGAAAAAACAGAAAGTGATCGGGTTACTCAGGTCATATTATTCGAATTTAATTTAATCAATCAATACTTGATTCATGGATTAATCGATTTGATATTTCTCTTTGAACTGATGCATCAATTGATTCATAGTCTAATCGATTTGATCAATTGATCCAGTTTAAACAACCGTAATTTTATCTATTATTTAGAGACCCAATCCAACTTGACCCTATATTTTATAACAGGATAAGTAGTTGAATTAGTTAAGTCATCGGGTCGATCGGATTGTACTATTTAATTAAATAAATTATTAAAAAATGAGTTTAAACAATTCAATTTGATTCAATCAATCAATACTCGATTCATAGATCAACCGATTTGACGTCTCTCTTCAAACTAGTATATCAATCGATTCACAGTCCAATTGATTTTATCAACTGATCTAGTTCAAACAACCACAATTTTATCTATTATTTAAAAATTCGATCTAACTTGACTCTATATTTAATTAAAATTTAACATAACTATTGTATATCAATAAGGTAGAGGATATATGATTTTGTATCCTCGTTATTTATTTACAAGTAAATATTTAATGCATTATTAGTGAACAATACGACACTTCATCATTAATAAAAAAATAGTAGTAAAATATTTATAAATAAATACTACTAAATTTATAACATAAACTCATAAATTCAAATTTGACTAAAGTGATAACATGATTATTTTGCATGATTTCTTGTATTTAATTCGTGTATTTCAAATTAATCCTGCTAATTTGCATTTTTATGATTTAATTTTGTTAGGGACGAATTGATGGAAACATGTTTAAAAGGGCTAAATTGAAAGAAAATCATGAAATTGGGCCAAATTAAAAAATGGAGGAAGCAAGGACTCATCTAGCAATTTGACTTTGTAAAAAGACAAATATAGAAAATTCTATATTTAGTTTATTTTATTTTTATTTATTTATTTTATTTTTATTTTAAGATTTTATATTAATTTAGTTAAGCTTAATTTAGTAAATCCATTTAGTATAAATAGGGTTAAATGTAATTGGAAAAATCATCAATTAATCAATTCTCTTTTCCTATTTCAAATTGGAGTTATTTTCTTTTCTTCCTATTTCAATTTTAAGTAGGATTTCTTTTATTTTCTTTCAAGCCAACGTCCATATTCTGCCAATCCCAATCCAATTTTTGTTTCTTTTCCAAAATTGGTTTAATTACCTTCCAAGTCCCCCTTCCTTCCTAAAATTCCATCATCCATTACAAAAAACCCAAACACTTTCCATCACCTTTAAGCATGAGTAAAATCATGCCACACTAAACCCTTTCATTTTAAGCGGTATTAACCCGTCAAACCCGTGAGTTACTTAACCCGAGCCATTCAACTCTCGATTTTCGATACTTATTATTTCTCCGGATTAGGAGTATGACTGTCACTCATAAAGTCAAGTCGCATTAAGTCAAAAAGACGCTATTTGAGTTAGCCCGACTAGACGTACGATTGGAATTCAAAGGATCGATTGTCTAATTGGTCTTCCGTGAACATATTGGCGTGCCAAGTGGGGATTGTTTGGTTGGTCAAGGAAATAGTAATGGATTTAAATGTCCCAACGTTTGAGGGCATTGGTTCGAGCTAGGCTCTTCTAGAACGCAAAGCTGCCGGAGTTCTAAACCGCGAACGTTTCGTAGGTTGTTCAATCGGTAAGGGTTAGTTATAGGACGTTCCATAGCTAATTTACACAAGGAAGAGTTGGTTCGAGGCGCCCTTGGTAGCTATAACTAGCTTATCGGAAAAGACGAGTTCATCTAATTTCGAGGATCGGGTCAAAGACAGGAAAACCTGCTTGAGGTCGAGCTAAGTTCTATCGATTTCTTTTCATACTATTTCAATTTATTTTCTTATTTAATCTGCTGCTTTTCACTTTTTTTTATTTTTTGTGACTATTTCAGTTTAACATTTTTACTCCCCTAACGTCATGGCACGACAATTGCCAGATACACTAACTCGTCAAGAGATAGACGATTGTTCAAGAAACCGGTCTCTGTGGGATCGACCCTACTCCCTATATCGCTTAATTTTGCAACTAGGTGTAGGTTTATATTGGTGGAATCGATGTACCATCACCAAAGCTAGACCTGAGTTAAGGAATTCACTTTTTAAGTTGTATTTAAAAAATATATATATATATAATTATTGTTAATATTTTGTGTTAAGATAAAATTATTAATATTTATTTATAAATTATTGTATATTTTTTATTTTAGATAATGAGATGTCGAATTTAAATTCATTAATGGTACATGAAATTCATATATGAAATGGTGTAATATTATTTATTTATTTTATTTATTTTAAATATGAGTGATTGCTGCATTTGGATAAAGCCTAATCTAAGGTTCACGATTAGAGTTATTTTGTTTTAGGCATAATTGTAAAAATCACGCCTTAACATTTTTGGGTTTTTTCACTTAAGCCCTTAAGCTTTTTTTTTCATTCTCATCCACAACGTTACAACTTTTTTTAAATGGCTTCCCTCACATGACACGTTATCACTAATGTGGCATTTTATATTTTGAAAATTATTAAAAAAATTAATTATAAAAAATAAAAAATGATATTTTTCAAAAATTATAAAAAATAAAAATAAAAATTTTAAAAACTTATTAAAAGTTTAAATTTTATTAAAAAATTCAAAAAAGGGAATAAATTCAGGAAATATGTGTATTTTGGGAAATAACATAAAAGAAATTAGCAAACCATGAAGAGAGATCACAATCATTTCCAACCTAATCCAATCCCGTCGACTCATCCGTCAGCGGCGGTTCTTCAACAGGAAAGGCCAACAAATTTTTGAGGAAGCTTCCTTCTCAGATTATGATCTCAAAGCAATTCCTAATAAGGCTATTTATTCTCAAAATATCAAGATCAAACCCAATCCCAGACCCATGATTATTCGTCTTCTACCAGCTGCGACAGTGGGATTGAAGAGGTTGTGAGGGAAAAGGAAAGCGATAACATAGGCTTAGTTTAGATGGGCGGTATGTTTACCTCCGGTGAGATTAAAAGCACAGTAGTATGTGAGATTAATTACTATAGATGTGAGATTGAATACTGTAGCAGTGAGATTAGAAATAGCAGTGGAGTGTGTGTTTGAATTCAAACGCAGCTGTAACGGTGAGGTGAGAATAAAAAATGACTTTTAAGGACATTAGATTAGAAATGATATGTAATAGAAGTTTTTAAAATTATTTAACAATTATAAAATTAATAAATGATTAAAAATTAGTACAATTATATTTATTTTTAATAATAATTTTAATAATAAATAATTAAAATAAATTAAAACTCAAGAAAAATTAAAAATTTATTTTATTTAATATTTCAAAATTAATCAAATATTTAATTATAAGGGCTCAATTCATTATTGAAATTATTGAGCATTTAGAAAAGTAAAACATTATTGAAAGATAAAATAATGAAGCAACTCTAGAATAAAAAAGAAAAGAAATAATATTTGGGTAAAAGAGGAAAAGAAAAAGCAACTGAAGTTGCTAAATTTTTACTGAACCAAAAGGCTACGGTCTGGATTTAAGCTTCCAGTGAGGTGAAATGCATTCTTAACTTATTAATGAATGCTTTCCAAACAGCCTTACTTTTTCTAACATTTCAGTTGTAATTTTTTTTAGCCTAACTGAAACTCGATTACATCCAAAGGAAGTCATAGTCTGAGCAGAACACCAATCACAATAAGTAAGTCAATTCGAGATCCACGAATTTGTCCCAACAACCACCCGCCATCAGTCCAACACTCTTAAACAGAGCGCAAAAACAGAGAGATGAAGAAGAGAAATCGGTCTTTGCTTAAATCTATTGCATCAATGAAAAGATAAGTTGAAAAAATTAAGCTAACAACTTTCTGGGTTATTTATTTATTTATTCTTATTCAGAGAAATAAACAAAGAGCTTAGTCTTGCCACGTCAGACAATTGTTAATCGTTGGTTGACAAACGGTTTCTGTCAATTTTGGCCTTCTCTGGAAAAAATTGCAACGTTGTGAATAAGAATGACAAAAAAGAAAGCTCAAGGGCTTAAGTGAAAAACGCAAAAATATTAAGGGTGATTTTTGTAATTATGCCTTTATCTTATTAAGGGTATGGCTTAACCCTATCCTCTAACCATTTTTCATTCTTTAAACAGGCAAAACGTAATAAACGGTTTCAACTTTCAACTTTACTAGTTTTTTAAGCTAAATCAACATCAATACATATAATTGGTTTAAATTATGATTTAAATTTATTTTTTTTAATTTTAAAATATTTTAATTAAAATTTTAAAGTATTTGTATTATATCAATTGAGTTTTTCATCTAATAGTAATTTGAATGTTAAATGTCAATTTGGATTTTGAGTGGAGCATACTTGAAACACAATTGATCTTCCATCAGTCTAATAATGGTTTGGAAATTAAATGTCGGTTCGAATGTGAGGTGGATCATGTTTAAAACATGTAGATAAAATTTTAAACACGTTAACTTATTGCATGAACAATTTAAATTTAACATGTTAACAAATAATCTTCCTAAAATTTACTGCATGAAAAATGTGTTTAAGCATAGGGTGAGCGTTTAATTGAATCGAATGGAAAGTTTTTGAGTTAATCGAGTTGATGAATCCTATTTTATCATCCTAACTTGATTTGAAATTTTATCGAATCAAGTGGGATGAAATTGAATCAAATATATTTATTCGAGTTAAATTAAAAAAATATATTTGGGTCTTTATAGCCATTGTCACCCATCATAATCAAATTGGCCCACCGTAATTAAATTTGTATTAACTTTTATCCCCACATAATTTATTTATTAATCTTTTATATATGATTTAGCTTCTTTGCTTGCTTAGTTGCTTCAACTCTTCTATTTTTGTCACAATGTATTTTGAAATTAAAAAATATATTAAATGTAAAAATATAATTTTTAATAAAATTTATTTTAAAGATAAAATATGAAATTAATACCAATGAAAATTTTAACACGGATATTTTATGGCATCATTAATAATTTAATTTTAACAGAAATTGATAAAGATTCAACATGATTAAACAATTTAATAATATAAATATTACAAAATGTGAAATTTAATTCAATAATATAAATAGTAGACATAAATTCAAAAAAAAATGGGAAAAATAAAAGGAAAAAAATTGAGGTTTGAGAGATGTAAAAGTTTTGGGAATAAAATAGAAGGAAAAAAATTTTGGAGGTTCGGGGGAAAATAATTTTTTTGTTGGGAAAGTAAAACGGTTTGAGGGGGTTTGGGGAAAGGGAAGTAGAAGAGTTTGATATTTGGTTTATTTGAATAATTTGAGTTATTCGATTAACTTGATTAATTCAATTTGAATAATTCAAAAATCGAATTTTATTTTTAACTTTTTCGAGTCGAATCGAATATTACTCATCCTATTAAGCGCATTCGATTTCAGACCTTCCTAGTTGTTTTAACTTATAACAGCAACGGTATCAACTGAGATAAGACTCAACTGATTATGGAGTCATAAATTGATTAAATTAATATATTACCTTAATAAACAATATCCATTTTATCTCGAATATATATAAAATAGAATTATTCAAATTAAAGCAATTTTATACACTTTTATAATATTTTATATGATTAATAATTTAACTATTTAACTATAATAAAATATTTCAATTTAGGGAAGCTTTGAGTAAACCAAAAATGCTTGACTATTTATTTTAAGTAAAAAACAAATCAATTGTTAACATGTATTAATAAAGACAATATTATGATTTTTACGATAGAGATATTGGCATTGAAAATTTTATATACATAATTGATAAACTGTTAAAATGTTAAGAGTTAATTGCATCGATATCCCTAAACTATGACCTTATTCTAAATTCTTCCCAAACTTAAAACGTTCTAATTATATCCTTAAAACTAACAATGTCATATCAATTATGTCATTTTATTATTAAAATCGTTAAATGACACTTATCCAACTAAATTTAAAACAATTTTAATATATATATATATATATATATATATATATAACGTTGTCGCATAACTTTTAAAAGTAAACATTAATAATAAAGTAAAACTAGAGATGGTAATGGAGCGGGACGGTGACAGATGTGACTAAATCCATCACATTCTGCTCCATCACTCCCCCACTCCAGTATGAATGTATAATCGTGAAAACCATAATCGTCTCTATGAATGTTGGATGCATCCATCCTTACCTCATCTATCTCGCTCTGTCTCAATTTAATTTTTGCTATTTATCTTTAATATTTTCAATATTTTTAAAGCCAAGTAAATATTTAAACTTGATTCTTTAAAGAGTATTTAAACATAAATATATGAATTTTCACTATAATACATTATAACATTCTTACCCTTTTAATAGTTATATATACAAAGATAAAATGATAATTTTATATAGTGGAGCAGGTCGGGGTGGGATAAGCAATTATCATACCCACTTCTATATTACTTTCCAAAAAAAAAAAAATCCATCCTACCCCACATCCACTTTTTAAAATAAAAAAAATCCACTCAATCCGAAGTGAATCGGTTTGAAATCCATTAGACAGTTCGAATTTTGCCATCAATAAGTAAAATTAGAAAAAAAAAAAAAAAAAAAAAAGAAAGAGCTTCAGAAACCTAAAATTAAGATTTTTAAAATATCCATTTTTACAATATTTAAAATTTTCATTTTAAATTATATTACATAAGATCTAGCGTATCATTTAACAATTAAATTAATAATTTTAGCAATTAAATGTCCTAATTAATATAACCCCAATTAGATATATAATTAAAATAATTTGAAGTTTAAAGATTAATTTAAAATGAAAATCATAATTTAAAATGTTTAATGCAATTAAATATATATATAAGAATATATGCTTGAGAAGAGTGAGTTTGCTGTATAAAATACCATTTTCTATATGAATATGGCTCTGCTTGTTCATGTGATTCTTCCCTTTATATGCAAAGTATATATAATTATATATGATTAGAAGATGCTTTACTTTCATCATCTGTTAATGTAAGAGAATGATGATTCGAGTGCGTCAAGTGCATAATCCTCTTATTTACAGGTTAGGAGAGGTTGAGAGTAGTTTTAACATTGTGTTAAAAATAATAAATATTATCAGAATTTATAATAAAATTGTTAATAAAATTATCGAATAAATTAATAAAAGTGAAATCTAAAAACCATTAGTGGAATGCTATACGAGTCTTTAGGAGGCATTGCCGCCTTTTCTTTCTCCCAAATTTAAAAAAACGTTTATTAAAGATTTCAAGATTTTTTGAAATATAAATAATTGTTGATATTGATATTCAAACTCTAAATTTATTGAATATCATCTCTTAAAGATAATTAAATAAATTAATAGAAGAAAATTCTTAAAGTTAATCATGATCGTAACAAGAGTCTAAAATATCTTGGCTAGAGACGAATTTAATGGGGCCGGCAGGCAAGGGGCCTCCCCCAAATGTAAGATATTCAATTTAGTCCCTTACTAAATAATGGAATTTTAAGTTAAAAAAAAGGAAAAAACGCATTTTGACCCCTCAAAAAATGCTTTTTTTTTTGTTTGTTTAATCACTTTAAGGATGATGAAATCATAAATTATTAAACAATAAAACTATATTTTGACCTCTCAAAAAATTATAATTTAATTTTGACCCACTAAAAAAATTATAGATTCGCCCTTGGCCTTGGCTCTCGAAAAATTTGAAAAGATTTTATTAAGCCCTTCAAAAAGTTAGAATTTCAATTAGGCTCCTAAAATTTTTAGAAATTTTAATTAAACCCTTTAAAAGTTTTAAAAATTTCAATTAGATCCTCTTTTCTTTTCTTTTAAATTCTCATTAATCCTCTCAAAATTTTAACTAAATCACCCAAAAATTTAAAATTTCTCATTAAATCCCTAACATTTTTATAAAATTTTGATTAAACCCACTTGGATAAGTCTTTGAATGTATGATGTTAATAATTGACTATCCCTTGCACCAAAATATTGAATATTCTTTTGATTGATTTGAATTCTTCCCCTATAATTGATTGTTTTAATAGTGGACTCAACATAATTATATTTGGAATTTATATAACCCTTCTTCACTTAATTATGCTTGACTTTGTTTAAAGACACTTCTTCATCATTTAATCTAAAATACAAAAAAAGAGTGCAAATTAAAAGATTAAATTAAATTTAAAGTCCAATTTCTGTACCCACAAGTCATTTCTTTTCACTAGTTTTTTACCCATTATTTCTAGGTATCGAAAAAGGAGAGAGTCTTAAACCCTCAACGGAAGGTATTATTATCATGACAAGATCTTATCTATTGTACTCTAAAAAGAACCTAAAGGGATTTACGGAATTTAAAAAATGCCTCACTTGATGGAGATACGACCTGCAAACTTACAAAACCATATTTATTTGACATAAATATATTTAATATCTTAAATTTTTTTTTATAAATTTTAAAAAATTATATCTCAAAAAGAAAGAAGTCACGGAACTTGCTATTATTACACATTTAGTTACAAACACAGATTCGGATACATGACAAAACAGCAAACAACGTATTTTTAAGTGTTGCTTAGAAGGCATATCCAAACATATATCGAAAATAACTTCGCAAAGACCCTCTATATACATGATTGTACTTCTATATCGGACATATCCGAGATAATGACTGCCTACTATCAGAACAGAAACAGAGAATAAAAGACCAAATAGAACTGCTGTGTTTGATTACTACATGCTACAAACTGTTGAAACCGGACATCGTAGGAACAAGCATGGAAAAAAGAGGTTCGAACGGTACGATCTATCCACCTTCCCAAAATGAAAGGGGTGAACTTGTAGTTGTTCTATGAGTTACTGTGGTTTAGCACCACCATTTTCTTCCTTGCTTTCATCAGGAGTGGTGGTTTCACTTTTCTTACTGGAATGCCCTGTAACTGTCCTCCCCATGAACTTTCCTGCTTTGCTCAGTCCACTGCCGACAGCTCCGAGGCCACTCCCCGCCATCCCGACTCCAGCACTGACACCACTTCCCACAAGTCCAACTCCAGTACTGATACCGGTACCAACCATACCAACACCAGATCCAACCAGTGACGCCGCTCCGTCGAGTGCATCCATTGTGCTTCCGATTACTCCGGCTTCTTTCAATCTCTTCCTTTCTTCTAGGATCCTCTTCTCTTCTTCCAAAGCAGTCAACTGTTCCTCCTTGTTAAATTGATGGTACAAAAGCTGAAAGCATAAAATCGAGACTATATTAATCTGAAAAAAATACAATACTTGACTGAAGATAAACCTCATTCACAAAAAAAGAGAGGTTAAAATATGCTTCAAGTCTCTACTCTTTGCACACTTGGACTTTAGTCCCTCTATTTTAGATTTCACAATTCAAGTCCAATTGTCAATACCATTAAAAATTTTCTCTTAAATTCATTGGTATGACATTCTGAAAAAACAAAAAATACTCACTTGGTAGCTATCTAACATAAAAAAATTGACATTGTAATGAACTTGAATTTAGAAGAAAAATTATAAGGATATACACAACTGGACTTGAATTTTGAAATCTTAAAAGTAGAAGAATTAAATTCCTTGAAATAAAAGCAGAGAGACTAAATTTTAAATATACGAAAAATACATAGACTCGGAGCATATTTTAACAAAAAAAAAATGAAACTCGACATTCCAATGGAATAACAAAGGGCATCAAATAGATAAAACTAGAAGCAAAAGGAGGATACAAGTAGATAAAACAGGTAATTGGAGTGTCCATACCCAAAACCAAATATGCGTTCGACATGGGTATTTCAAGAAAAGAGAAAAATCAGAGGAGCATATGACTTAATTACATTAAAAGCAACTATTAAGACTAATAAATCAAGCATAAAGAAAGTAAATTCTAAAACAATACCTTAATGGTACAACTTCCCCTGTCCTTGTTATCTTTTATTTTAAGTGTATCAAGTGAGGACAGAAGGTTCAGATTAACCTCCTTTGGTGTCTCCGGTTCCAGTTCGATCAAACGGAATTTTGCAATTCCCAACCTCTTGTCTTGCCCAATGTCCTGGTCGAAAACCTGTTTGAAGAATATCAATGTCAAATACGAGTATATGCATGGCACAGACATACTCAATTTTTTCTAAGTTTTTCCATGTATTAAGAGTGTTTTGGAATGTCATATTCCCTATAGCCAGGAATTTTTGTTGGAGGCGGAATAAGATTAAAAAAATTTGGGGGGTCAAAACTACAAATTGTGTGTTAAAATAGCTTATTGAAATATTAATTTTAGAAACGGCCAAAAATGAAAATTTCCCATTGACGAAAGGGGCTAAAAGAGATTAAATCGAATGACTTAGGTTTAAGATGAGCTAAAAGTGCAATTAAAACATTTAACCAAGGGGGCCAAGGCCACTGCCTCCTGGCTTAGCCACTAAGATGATAGCATAAGCAAAAACGAGGAATAGAGAAACTGGTTCAGAACCTCTACAGTGAGATCCTGTGTCTCTCGATCTTCGGCAATCAACTCAAACGTTTCATTCCAAACGGGATTCAGGTTGTTCTCGATGACTTTTGTTTTAATCTTGAAGAGAGGTCGGATGTGCACGACAACATAAGGATCAGATTTTCCAATCATTTCCATGTTCTTTAAATTATTCGCTTTGACTACAGTAACTGTCAGCTTTCCCTCCGGTTTAAGCTCTAATTCACTGCATAACAAAAGAAGTGATATTCAAGCAACATATCGGAGAAATTCTGGAAATTCAAACCAAAACAAGTGTGCAACTAGAGCTTTTTTCTTCGGTTTTTCAGTTTATCACTCAAAATGGAAAAAGAGCAGAGAACCAATGTTTTGGAATCACCTTGTATCAACTGGTATGCCACCAATTGGAACAACAATTCTGTGTGGCCACTGAAGCATGTCTGTGACAATTGAATTCACAGTATCCTACAGAATACGATAAAGTTGGAACAATCTACAATCTCAGTTAGTGTATCTAAGAAATAGCAAATCGGTCAAAACATGGGAATATAAACCAAGAAAACTTACATCAATCATGTCTGAAATTCCGGGAACTGCTGTTAAGCTTCCACCAACAGCTTTCAGAGTGTAATCAATTCTAGGCTTTGGCTGATTGAATTTAAAAAAGGAATCCGTGATTTCAAAACAGTTATAGATAGCATTATTCTGAATTTCGACATTTCGTAGCAAAACTTGAATAAAAAAAAAAAAAATGAATGAAAGCAGAAAGGACATCAAACAACTTATATAAACCCCATTGCATTTGCAGCAATGTATCAATACCTCAGCAAGGAAAGCAACAACTACCGCAGAAATACAAGGAATCTCTCCAGCAAGTTGGAAGATAACACGAACAACAGTGAAAACTTGGAGATTCTTCAACTGCATCATAGAGCAACACACTAATAGTGAACCAATAATCTCATGTCTTAAGAATTGAACTCTTACAATGGAAGAAGTGATACGGTATGTTACAGAGTTGAAACGTAATTACATTTGCATTTAATATGGATGAAAAGTTCAAAAGGCTGCTGAAGCGCTGACCTGAATCGGTATTGAGGCAACAAGTGCAGCTTCAACACCTAAAATTATACTTGGATCACCACCCCACCTAAGATCAATATCCATCGTGATTTGGCCTTTCTTAAGGCTCTGAACTCGAATACCTGCATTGCGTAAGCAAACATGCTGGTAGAAATGCTTAAAGCAAGGAACTCACAATAGTTTAGAAAACTTTAAAAATCAAATTGAGCAGTAAAAAGGTCCCTGCTAACAAGAACCAGTTATATGTATGCATACATTTGAGTCTCATGGTTTAACCATCTCACAAATTAACCAAAGTGCTCCATCATGAAAAATTATCACAAACCTAAGACATGACCAAGACACTCTCCACGGAAGATTTAGATTGAGAACTTTGGAAAGAAGGGAGATATGACTTGAATAAGCTAAAAGCCAATGGGGAGAAAAAAAAATGTAAATGCCGTGGTAAGAAAGAAATTTGGACAATCAGGGGATCAGGAAGGTTGATTATCCTTTCAGCAGATACAAAGTTTCTTTAAGTATAGAGTTATTAATCATCTTTCGAGCTAAAAATGAAATAGATTCTTGAGTTTTATGGTTAGTTGATTAGCTTTTTCATTAGTTTAATGTAGTTAGTTTGTTCATAGGTTAACTTTGAGTTGAAATTTAAGTGTACTTTTGGTGTCTGTTTTAGGACCAAAACCAAGTCAAAGAGTGTTGGAATTACAGAGATAAAATGCTAAAAGAACTCAACACCTCAAGTGGAGAGCACCTTGGCAATTGGTTTCATGATTGCTATGTTCAGATGTGAAAAAAGAGAAGGCATGAAAACTTGTCTCGGACTTTACTATTTGGGGCCAACAGGGATTCTACTTTGACTAGGCTTTTGGACTATTTAAGCATTAAAATTATTTTAGAATAGAGAGAAGCCACAACCTGAAATAGATGTATAAATTACATTAGGACTCTTAGATTAACTTTTCCATTGGTCAAAAAGGAAATTAAGGGATTATAGATTTGTGTGAAATATATCATAGGTCTAATCTCATAAGAACACAAAACCTTGTTTTATATTAATTTAGTTTTAGATTTTAGCACTACTTTTCATTAATTGATTTTCTGGATATATTTAATGTGCAATTTTCGGTTTGAGTTGCACTAATTTATCACTTTATTATGAGCTGCCTGCAATAGCATATATTTGCATTAGAAAATTCTGCAACTTGAAAACATGACAAAACCCACTAGCTAAAAAGCAAGCAAAATGAGCTCACAATTCTCCATTAAGTCATACCTTCGATCTTGGGAGCTACGGTACCAAGAGACAGTTTACTGAATTTTAGTGAAGTAATACCAGGAGGTCGGTATTCTTCCAAGATAGGTTCAACAGACTCTTTAATTACCGCTGATGCTGCCTGAAAAGATAACATTTCAAAATATTTTAAACAGTGAACCTAATGTAGGTTTATCTGCGAGCAAATGTAGCATAGAAAACAACTGCAAATTTGCAATTATTTTCACTCAACAAAACATAAAAGAAGATGAATAAGTTGCCAAAATTGAATCTATTCTAGTGGAAACACTCAGTTAAACAAAAGGCACACTGCTAAGATTCTTTAGCTTTTACGACCAAATCTTGATCGGTCACAAATATAACCATAAAAAGAACAAGCAGCTTACCTCTGCAACAAAAGGCCATAACTTGCTCAAGTGCTTGTTCAACCATTTCACCTAAAAGGGCCAACCATAGTATAAAAGGTAACCAACTATACTGCATAAAATCTTAATCACAAAATTAAAGTACATTTATTCAGTACCTAACACATGTAGATATACCTGGTAGCCGAAGATGGATGTTTTAGGCAATAAAACCAACAAAAATGCACCATGAATACACTTATTATGCTCTGACTCTTTATTATTCTTGAATTACACATATCCAACACCCATATTCAATGCATATTTGAACATGCATATAGAAATATGATCCTCCAAAGACTCTCCAAATACATGAAATCTTGGAAAAAAGAACATGCTCGTGTTTGACAGTCATACCCAAATCAGAGTAACAAAGGAATACATGACAAAATACATGGACATATCAAAATTTATATATAGGAATTATTAATGTCCCAAAAATTATATGAATAAAGCAATATTATGACAGCAAAAATACACAACAATGACACGAATATACAAATTATTAGGTCTAGAAAAATTCCAAACTTCTTGTGAAGAAATCAAGAAATAATTTTGCTTTTACAAGTGAAACAAGAGAAATTTGGTTTTCTTCAGGTTGAACTTAAACCACAGTAGCCTAAAAGAAGGTTAACAAGAATCTTAATTGATTTGACACCATTAAACCAACCTGTTCATAGACAGGGAAAGATATCCATTCAGGATAATTATCACCACAAATTTTCTTCAAATCATCTCTACTGAGAGCCCCAAGAACTTTTATATCAGCTGCCTGTCAAAGAAGAGAAATATTATAATTAATAATGATCCAAAAAGTTTCATTCATCTGAAAGCTTAAAGGCTCACTAAGTTGCAAGATCAGTTTCCGCCCATAAAGACGAACCAAAAATGGAGCAAGGGACATATGCACCTCCCCATTTTTGCATCAAACTAAAAAAACATGAGGATTTGAAACAAAATACATGAAAGCACAAAAAAATTGAAGTTAACAAGCTACTATTGTAGTGGCAAAAAGACTTGTAAGTTGGCCTCAATATCCAAGGTTCAAACCAGGTGAAAAACATACACCTCCCCCAAATTTGAATATACCAAAAAAGAAAAAACAAAGAAAAAGCTACTGTAAAACCACCTTGTTCAACCCATTGAGCCTAGATTGTTCATTGACCAAGCAACCCAAGCACAGCTCAAAAGTACCACCCAATAACCATGACCACACTCTAGAAGGTCATGCGATCACCTATGAGTTCCCAGTGGTCAACTCATTTGTTACATCAAGGACCACAGGAGATTCTACCACTAGGATGGTCACCGATACCTCTCACCAATTGACCACCAAATCCCATCAAGAGAAAAATACATGATGCTCAGAAAGTCGCCCAAACAGGTATAAATAGCCCATTTTTCACAGCTAACCATAAGTATACATTCTCACCTTACTCTATCCATTTCCTTTCTCGTGCTAACCTCATTGACTTAAGCATTATAACACGCCCGGAGAACTACCTCCGGCACCCTCTAACCTTTTTGTCCTCCTCTACAGGTATTTGACCACTTTCACTACTTCAACTCCAACCCAACATCAACATACCACGAAACACTCAAATAATTTCTTATAACCACCCTACTACATACAATCAAATTTGATTAGGATGGCAAGTAGCAAATTGAAAGTTCCTTCTACTAGAGGATGCTTATGCTGACACAGCTCCATCAAGGAAATTAAACTTAAAAAATTAACTCATCTACTGATAAAAAAAATGCGAGGTCGTTTAATACAAGGAAAATTACAATGAATTTACTCACTCAACTACAAAGTTCAGCGTTCTCTTTAATTCATTTCATAAATAAATGAAAAAAAATAGCAAAGTTACACGAATTGTGATTAAATAATCAACGAAATCTAAACAGATTCAAAAAGTTGCGTGAAATAAAGATACCTTGGCGATTCGTTTAGTGCTTCGGTACTTCATCATATGACGCCAACCAGCCATCAATGAAAGCCCGAATACCATCCCCATAAACATCCCAGAAACCAACCCCATTTTCCTGGATTTCAAACATAAAACCTTTTAAAAAAAAAACTAACCCAAAGAAGTATAAGTAAGCAAGTAAGCGTAGGATGCATGAAATGATAAACAAAGAAAGAAAGAGTTAAAGTGAAACTAAAAATTGGGATCCAAAAGAGGAAAAAAAAAATTACGTTTAAACAATTTGGTTTCTCTGTTTTTTTTTTTTTTTGCTTAAGAAAACTTTCTTCAATCCAAATAACTCAGTGATTTAAGCTCCAAAGGAAACGTCTCTAACAAAAAAAAGAAGCTGGAAATGGCAGCTGGGACTGCAAATAAAATACTGAGAGAAAAAAAAAAGCATTCGAGTAATGTAAAAGCAAAGTAGAGCTGGATTGAGGATTGGAGGAAGCCAAAGCCGAGAGAGACTCTTCTTTGTCTTAAAATTTTTTAGAGTTTAATTTTGGTATAAAGCAACATTTAGTTCTTTAACTTGTCGATTTCTCTCAATTTAGTCCTTTAATTTCGTTTGTCTATGTTAGTTTTAGAACTCAGCAACTTCTCCCCATTCAACGGATATCTAATTTGGTTTCAATTAAGGTATGATATTTTAAGAAAGTATTATATCTCACTTGAAAATTTTTGAAAAATTATATAAAATCTAAAAATATAAAAAAATTACATAATTTTTTAAAAATTATGTGATGGCGTGACACAATTTAAAAAATCACATTATCACATTTTAACGAAATTCAAGTTTATAGATCAAATTGAAAAAACTGTCAAATTCCAAGCATACTTAGGACCAAAAATTTCAAGGACTAAGATAGAAAAAATTATTCATATCAAGGACTAAATGTTGCTTTATCCCTTTAATTTTCTCTTTTTCTAATTACACGTCGGTCGGTTATTGTTTTTGTTCAAGCACGTCTGTCGGTTTTGTTACTACGGGAGACTAATGGGTAAATTGCACCAATCATCATCTAATTATAAAAAAAAGTTTCATTTTAAGCAACCTAAATTGGCCACTCCCAAAATTACAAACAAAAATCCAGCTTTCCTTAAAATTTTAATTTTCCACCTAATTTATGTAATTTCCAATTCATTGTTGTACATTTAAATAAACAACTATCATTTTAGATACCCAAATCTTTTAATATAAATGAGAAGAAACCCTAAAAATTGGGGATATTTGCATTGCTTTTGTCCCTTTTCTCTGATGTACTAGTGATGCAGCAGTGAAGACAAGAAATTGAGAGGGAAAAACAAAGGAAAGCATTCTCCGACAGCCAAAAAGAAAGAACCCGATGTTATTTCGACATGTTATTGTGGAAATGGAAAAAAAAATTTGAATTCCAAAAAAAAATGACAAAATTTCGAAAAACAAAAACATCAATTTCAACTGATCCAAAATATTTTCAAACGCCATTTGTCACCAAAGGTAGCTGTAGTCGGTTATGGGTGTGAAGCAGCAAGATCATGCAGAACTCAACTCGATGATTGACCCCCTAGATGTTAGCTTTGAGCAACTCGATTGCGGGCAATGGTGAAAGCTCACAGTTCTAAGCTTCAATGAAGAACTTATGAAGCGTGGTTTCTGATGAGCGTAATGGGGAAGGAAAAGAAGAAGGTGCAAGTGAAAGTGAAGGCATACGTGAATAATAACATAGATAATAAAAAGATATCACATTAGTATGATAAATAATTAAATCATACGTGAAGACAGTTCAATGTTAAAATTCTGCCGAATATCTTAAAAATCCTGTTTCAATCTTTCGTTCTTACACGAAAAAAACAAATACAGGAATGTAGCTCAAATAAGTACAGAACCCTTTAGAGGAACTCACACCTCGTAATTTTTATTTAATTAATCTTGGAGAAACTACATAGTTACCTAATTATTAAAAATAATTTTAGTATCCAAAATAAAAGGTTTACAATTTAAGTACTCATATTATATAGTTTGATTATTTTGGTTACTCTTGTTAAAATTACAACCAACAAATTGACATGCCTATTAAAAAATAGTATAATAACAAATTTAGCCCTAATATTTACATATTATATTAACTTAGTCATAATTTTAAAAATTAAGCCTCAAAATTTATAAATAATCTCAATTTGATCCTAATTCTTGAATATTTAAAAATATATAAAAATAAAAATGTATATAATAGTTGTAACACCTTGATTTGACGAACCAGGTTGGATTGGGAAGACAACTCCAGTAAAGGATGCCTAGGTTGCTGGACTTAACCCAATGAAGGTTGGTGATTGTATGGCTAAGTACTCGTAGAACTTCGCCAATACGGATATATTAGTGAGTAATAGCAAGGTAGAGATTAGGGCGAGGACCTTATTAGGCGGGCATTTTCGCTAATGAGATCGTCACCCGTATTTTTACGTAGTGACTAGAGTAAGTAAAATAGCTTATGGAACACATTTAAGTCATCTGATGTCCTATTGGAGGTAACATGTCGATAATTAGGACACTTGGAGGGCCTCGTAAGATGTGATTAATTAGTGGAAGCATGTAAGAGCTAGAAATGATTGGAGATAGTTCTGATTGGGATTTGTCCGTAAGATAGCTATAAATGGGATAGAGTAGTGGTGGAGAGAAGATTTCTAAATCATCTTTTCTACTGGACGTTGTTATCATCAAAGAAACCAGGAGAGTTCTTTCTTACTAACGAAGGTGTTAACTATTAAAGCTTAGTTGAGCTTCTACGATAATTGTCTACTAGTAAATTCTTAAACATTCCTTTAAGTTTTACCAGATAGATAGAAAAGTGTTAGCATAAGAAAGGTGGTATTATATTTTGAATACTAGGTATGTGTCGAAACCATTTTTTGATTGGAAAACGGGTCGGCTTTAAAAAGAAAAACGGAGTCGCCACCAATCATTTTTGAAGTGTGATTGGGTCACTTTAGAAAACATTTTGGTCTACGAATTTTAAGAAAACGGGCTCGAGAGTCGGTTATGTAACATCCCGAAATAGGGCCTAAACGGACTAGTGGTTGCGAAACCATGAATCCAAGCTATAAAAGTTTATTATGATTAATTATTATGATTTATTGAGTGATTAAATACATGTGTTAGAGTATTGATAAGAAATTTTATTAATTTCATGCTTAAATTGCCTATTAGGACTTGTTTGCAAAAGTTGCTAAATAGGGTTCTAATTTATAGAGTACTTGATTGAAATGGGGTTTGAAGTAGGAGTCCTTGAATGGTAATTAGACCATTATATTTTCATGGACAAAATGGACATATATAGGTAGAAAGAACCAAAGTTTTTAATGAAGGGTAATTTAGTCATTTGGTAATAAAATGAATTAAAAAGGGAAAATATGAGAAAATATGCTCATCTTCTTCATTAGGACGAAATTACAAGGGTTCTCCATAGCTAGGGTTTGTTTCAAGCTTCCAAGCTCCATAGTAAGTGATTCCAAGCCTGCTTTTTAATGTTCTTTACGTTTTGAAGCCCAGGTAGCTCGATTTAGCTTATTCTATTAATAATTCATGCTAGGGTTCATATTTGGAAAAATACCCATAGGTGAAATGTGTTTATTTTGATGTTTTATGATGGAATATGAAGTCTTAAATTATGTTAAACAACTTTGCTAAGTGATTTTAAGTGAAAACAGTAAAATGACTTAATCCAGTAAAAATACCTAATGTTCATAAGTACAAGTTAGAGTGAGAATTTGATGTTGCCATAGAAGGGAAAAATGATCAGCATGTCATAAAACATAAGAATAAGGGATAAAGTTTAATTTCCGAGCTTTGGGGTAAATGTGTAAATATGTAAAAGTTTAGGGGCAAAATTTTAATTTTGCCAAAGTTAAGAGTTAAGGACTGTTTTGATGAATGTGAGTATTAAATAAGCTAAATTTGCCATTATAGATCAAGAAGAACGAAATCCAGAGTTAGATCGAGGAAAGAAAAAGATAGAGGATTAAATCGATATAGTTGATCGTATTTTGTTTCGAGGTAAGTTTGCAGTAAATAAATGCAATATTCTATTATTTTACATTTAATATTGTTAAATTCCAGCATTTACATATTTATTCTGTAAATTTATTATTTAAAGACTCAAGTATGAATTGACGGAAAAACTATCTCAGAAAGTTCCAGTTGAACCTTAGGAATGTGTAGGATACAAATGTCATGACATTAGGGTTTAAGGAAATCATGTAAGACCATGTCAAGACATGGCATTGATATGTTACTATAAGGCAAAGGTCCATGTAAGACCATGCCAAGGCATGGCATTGGTGAGTTCATAAGGCAAGGATACCATGTAAGACCATGTCAAGACATGGCAATGGTTAAGTTTCATAAGGAAGGTACCAGCGTATCCTTAGTATTCCAAGTGGTTCAACGGGAAAATTCAAGGAGTATTCCAAAGTAAAGGTAAGACAAGTTCAAGCTAAAAGGTAAGGTAAGATAAATTCATGTTAAAAGGTAAGGTAAGTATACAAGTTTTAAGTATATTGAGTTAAAAGTTTAAGTGATCTTGATAAGAAAAACATAAGATAATTCATTAAGAATGTTGCTATTTATTTACATGTAAACTTACTAAGCTTTATGCTTACTCCCATTCTTTAATTTTTATAGTATTACAAGCCAACTCGGAATCACAAAGGCGTCGGAGATCGTTACGCACTATCAAAGGATTATCTTGGTATTTTGTAACTCGACGTTTTAAGTTATGGCATGTATAGGGACTTAGCTATCTTGTGTGTATAACCTTATGATATGGCTTAAGATTGGCTTGTAAATGTTTGGTAATGATTAGTTATTAAAATGGCTAATTAAGAGCATGTTTTGGACATTATGAAATGCCTAGTTGGTAATTGTTAGAAAGAAATTATGTAAGTATATGCAGGGAACAGTTTGTACAGCAGCAGTGATGTGATTTTGAAAAATCACCAAAAATAGTATAAATGGAATTAGGTTGTGCATGAGATATAGAATTAAATATTATTGAGTCTATTTTTATATGAAAGAAACGATGTAGGAAAAAGAGTTGTATATTATGAGATAATTGATTTTTAGTGAAGAGAGGTCAGAACTGTCAAACTGTGTAACAGGGGAGACTTTAACTAATAAACTGTACTAATTGGCCGCATCAAAAAGTTCTGGAAAAATTATAGTAAGAAGATATATGAGTCTAGTTTCAGGGAAAATTTACGGATCTAGATTTCGAGTTTCGTAACTCGAGTTATAATTGATTTAGTGAACATGACGCAGATGGATAGTTTTAAACTTTTATGCCCCGAACTAGTAAGTTAAGTCTAGTAATGCCTCGTACTCGACTCCGGCAACGGTCTCGGGTAAGGGGTGTTACATTTATTGGTATCAGAGCAAGGTTTAGTCGATTCTCAGAATATTTAGTATGAGTAAGAGTCTATCTATACATGCCATACTTATATTTTGATAGTGTGACGACTCTTGACGATTTAAAAAATATTTTCTTTTATAGTTATGGATCCCGAACGAGTGGTGCAGATGATGTAGAGAGTAGTGCACCCACTCCGCTGAGGGACAGTGCCACAAGATAGTAATGAAAGGCCCGTTCTGAGTTAGTCGGGGAGGAGGGCTCGAGAAGCCTTCTTCCAAGCTATGAATGAATGGTTTCTTGAGTTCGTTTCAGACGAACCGGTGTTAGACCTCCACCCCTCATGATCCACAGACCACCCATGTAGCTTCCCCACCACAGATCTGATCGAAGAGAGAAGCCACCTGTTGACAAGATCGAAAACAAGGGGTGAAGAGTTTCTGCTACCAAAGATGATGATCAGAGAAAGTGAATTTTGGCTCGAAAATACTATCGAGTTTTTGACGAGTTATCCCGCACACCGGAAGAGTGTATTAAATGTGTAGTGTCACTTCTTAGAGATTCACTTACCGGTGGTGGAAGACACTTGTATCGAGAGTACCGAAAGAAAAAGTTACATGGGATTTCTTTCGGGAGGAGTTAAGTAAGAAGTATATCGATCGAGGTTTATTGACCGAAAAGAAAAGAGTTCCTTGAATTAAAACAGGTAAGATGGTGAGACCGACTATGAACGTGAATTTGTTCGACTCAAGAATTATGCTCGAGAGTGTGTGTCTACAGAGGCTATCATGTGCAAAAGATTTGAGGATGGGCTCAATGATGATATCCGACTATCAGTTGGTGTTCTAGAGATAAAAGAGTTTGTTGTTTTAGTTGAACGAGCCTGTAAGGCAGAAGAGTTATTAAAAAGAAAGGGTAAATCTGAATTTGAGATGCAAGACTCGAAGAAAAGACAGATGAGCAAGTCATTTCAGTCTACATTCAAGAGGCCTAGAGAGTTCTCTACGAGATCTAATTTTTCAGCTGGGTATTCTAACCGAAACAGAGGTGGAAGATTTATGGATTCAAAAGCTCAAACCACTTCGATTGCGAGTGTTGGTAGTATTCAGCCTAATAGACCTGAGTGTCCTCAATGTGGCCGACGTCATCCAGGTCAATGTCGGCGGCCGAGGTTGGTTGTTTCCGATGTGGTGCACCGGATCATTTCATTCGGGAGTGTCCTGAGATGGTAAAAAAAAAGTAATACCGAGTGCAAGATCGTAATGCCCCGTTAGAGGCGCATGAAGAAAGAAATCCGGAGTAAGGCGGTAGAGGTGCATTTAGAGATACAAAGAACGAGATCGGATGTTAGAGCACCCGCAAGGACTTATGCTATTCGTACTCGTGAAGAGGCATCCTCCCCGATGTAATTACCGTACATTTCTCTTCATGATGTTAATGTTATTGCTTTGATTGATCCGGTTCAACCCATTCCTATGTTTGCATGAAATTAATGCCTAGTATGAACATGCCCATAGAGTTCTGAAATTTGTGATTAAAGTATCAAATCCATTTGGTCGACATGTGTTAGTAAACAAAGTATGTAAAAATGCCCTTTGATGATTAGATGTTCTTGTTTTAAGGTGATCTCATGCTATTGCCATTTGATGAGTTTGATATGATTCTTGGTATGGATTGGTTAACGCACATGATGTGATAGTGAATTGTGGAAAGAAATTCATTGAGTTGAAATGTGAAAATGGTGAGATCCTTGGTTAATTCGGATGAGTCGTAGTTCAATTCCCATGATTTCATTATGTCTTTCGAAATGTTTAAGGAAAGGATGTGATGCTTATCTTGCTTTTGTATTGAATACTAAAGACCCGAGTTGAAAGTTGAATCGATGCACTGTGGTAAATGAGTTTCTGATGTGTTTAGGAAGAACTACGTGTTTGCCTCCTATCGGAGAAGTTGAGTTTGGTATTGAATTGATTCCGGTACCACACCTATTTCTATTGCTCCTTATAGAATGGCTTCAATAGAATTAAAAGAATTGAAAGCTCATTCTGTGAATTAACCGATAAAGGCTTTGTAAGACCTAGTTATTCACCATGGGTGCGCCAGTGTTATTTGTGAAAAGAAGGACGGTTCCATGAGATTGTGCATAGACTATCGGCTGACTTAACAAGGTAACCATAAAGAACAAATATCCGTTGCCTAGAATAGATGACTTGTTCGATCAACTGAAAGGAGCCTTGTGTTTTCTAAGATAGATTTGAGATCCGGATACTATCGATTCTGAGTTAAAGAGTCGATGTTCAAAGCGCTTTTCGAACTAGGTATGGTCATTATGAGTTTCTTGTGATGCCATTTGGCTTAACCAATGCTCCGCTATCTTCATGGATTTAATGAACCGAATTTTCGACCTTACTTGGACAAGTTTGTAGTTGTGTTTATTGATGACATCTTGATTTATTCTCGTGATGAGACCGAGCATGCGAGCATTTGAGAACGCTTTCTGATTTTGAGAGATAATCGACTTTATGCCAAGTTTAGCAAAAGTGAGTTCGTTACGAGAAGTTTGTTTTCTTGGACACATTGTTTCGGTGAAGGTATTAAAGTTGATCCGAATAAGATTTGACCATTGTCGATTGGAAGCCTCCCAAGAATGTATCGAGGTTAGAAGTTTTCTTGGTCTTGCTTGGTTATTATAGACGATTTGTAGAGGGATTTTCCATGATAGCTACTCCATTGACAAGATTGCTACAGAAAGATGTCAAGTTTGAATGGACTGAGAAGTGTCAGCAGAGTTTCGACAAGTTAAAGGTATTGTTGACTAAAGCTCCTGTCTTAGTACAACCGTAAGGGTAAAGAGTTTGTGATTTACAAGTGATGCATCCTTGAATGGACTAGGTCGTGTACTTATGCGGGAAGGAAGGGTAATTGCTTATGCCTCTAGACAAGAAACCACATGAGAAAAATTATCCGACACATGATTTAGAGTTAGTGCTATTGTATTTGCATTGAAAATCTGGAGACATCATTTGTATGGTGAGAAATGCGAATATTCACCGATCATAAAAGTTTGAAATACTTGATGACTCGGAAAGATCTAAACTTGAGGCAAAGAAGATGGCTAGAGTTGATTAAAGATTATGAACTAGTGATCGATTATCACCGGGTAAGGCAAACGTTGTTCTTGATGCTTTGAGTAGAAAATCGTTATTTGCATTGAGAGCTTTGCACACTAGTTTGGCCTTGTCGGATGATGGTTCTATTTTAGTGAGTTGAGAGCTAAACCGATGTTTCTTGAAGAAATTTGTGAAGCTCATAAGCCAAAAGGGTTCATCTTGAGTCGGTGTAGAGTCGATTTTCGGATCGATCGATGGTTGTTTGATGTTTAGAGATGGTATGTGTACCAAAGAATGATGATCTTATTCGGAAGGTTTTACAGAAGCACATAGCAGCTCTTGGTCTATTCACCCTGTAGTACAAAGATGCATAATGATTTGAAGAAAATGTATTGGTGGATGAGGAATGAAAAGAGATATATCGAGTTTGTTTCTAGATGTTTGATCTGTCAATAGGTAAAGGCCGAACATCGGTACCTTCAGTTTATTGCAACTGTATTAGTTCACGAGTGGAAATGGGACCGAGTTACTATGGATTTTGTGAGATTGCCTTCGACACGAGAAAGAAAGATGTAGTATGGGTTGTGATTGATAAGTTAACGAAGTCACTCACTTTATTCGATTCAGATGGATTATTCACTTGACAAGTTGGCCGAGTTGTATATTTCGAGATTGTGAGACTACATGGATCATCATATCGATTATCTCGGATAGAGATCCAGATTTACTTCACGGTTTTGGAAGAAATTGCGAGGAAGCTTTAGGTACAAAGTTGAGTTTCAATCTGATTTTTCCATCCTCGGTGATGGTCGATCGAGAGAATTATTCAGTACTTGAAGATATGCTTAGATGTCGTGTATTGGAATTTCAAGGTAGTTGGGAGAAATATTTGCCTTTAATAGAGTTTGCTTACAATAATAGTTATCAATCGAGTCTAAAGATGGCACCTTATGAAGCTTTGTATGGACGTAAATGTCGCACGCCTTTGTATTGGATAGAGCTTAAGGAAAATCGATTCTGAGGGTTGATCTAGTCAAAAAAGCGAAGAGAAAGTAAAAGTCATCGAGATTGCTTGAAAGCGACTTCGGATAGATGTAAATCTTATCTGATTTGAAAAGAAAAGAAATTGAATTTCAAGTTGGTGATGAGGTATTTTAAAAGTATCCCTGGAAGAAAGTTCTCGAGTTGGCAAGAAAGGCAAATTAAGTCCCGCTTTATTGGACCGTTTGAGGTAATCGAGAGAGTTGGGCCATTGGCATATCGGTTAGCATTGCCGATTGAGTTAGAGAAGATTCATAATGTCTTTCATGTGTCTATGCTATGTCGTTATAGTTCAGATCCATCGCATGTAATTTCGCAGACAGAGGTTGAGATTGACCAGATATGACTTACGATGAGGAAGGTAAAAATTTTAGCTCGGGAGGTTAAGCAATTAAGGAACAAAAGTATTGCACTTGTGAAAGTATTATGGAAGAGGCATGGGATAGAAGAGGCTACATGGGAGCCCAAGAGATTATCAAAACAGTACCAAACCTCTTTCTGGTAAGATTTTTGGGGACGAAAATCCCAAAGGGGAGAAATGTAACATCCGAAATAGGGCCTAAACGGACTAGTGGTTGCGAAACCATGAATCCAAGCTATAAAAGTTTATTATGATTAATTATTATGATTTATTGAGTGATTAAATACATGTGTTAGAGTATTGATAAGAAATTTTATTAATTTCATGCTTAAATTGCCTATTAGGACTTGTTTGCAAAAGTTGCTAAATAGGGGTTCTAATTTATAGAGTACTTGATTGAAATGGGGGTTTGAAGTAGGAGTCCTTGAATGGTAATTAGACCATTATATTTTCATGGACAAAAATGGACATATATAGGTAGAAAGAACCAAAGTTTTTAATGAAGGGTAATTTAGTCATTTGGTAATAAAAATGAATTAAAAAGGGAAAAATATGAGAAAATATGCTCATCTTCTTCATTAGGACGAAATTACAAGGGTTCTCCATAGCTAGGGTTTGTTTCAAGCTTCCAAGCTCCATAGTAAGTGATTCCAAGCCCCATTTTTAATGTTCTTTACGTTTTTGAAGCCCCGGTAGCTCGATTTAGCTTATTCTATTAATAATTCATGCTAGGGTTCATATTTGGAAAAATACCCATAGGTGAAATGTGTTTATTTTGATGTTTTATGATGGAATATGAAGTCTTAAATTATGTTAAACAACTTTGCTAAGTGATTTTAAGTGAAAACGAGTAAAAGACTTAATTCCAGAAAATACCTAATGTTCATAAGTACAAGTTAGAGTGAGAATTTGATGTTGCCATAGAAGGAAAAATGATCAGCATGTCATAAAACATAAGAATAAGGGATAAAGTTTAATTTCCGAGCTTTGGGGTAAATGTGTAAATATGTAAAGTTTAGGGCAAAATTTTAATTTTGCCAAAGTTAAGAGTTAAGGACTGTTTTGATGAATGTGAGTTTTAAATAAGCTAAATTTGCCATTATAGATCAAGAAGAACGAAATCGAGTTAGATCGAGGAAAGAAAAGATAGAGGATTAAATCGATATAGTTGATCGTATTTTGTTTCGAGGTAAGTTTGCAGTAAATAAATGCAATATTCTATTATTTTACATTTAATATTGTTAAATTCCAGCATTTACATATTTATTCTGTAAATTTATTATTTAAAGACTCAAGTATGAATTGACGGAAAAACTATCTCAGAAAGTTCCAGTTGAACCTTAGGAATGTGTAGGATACAAATGTCATGACATTAGGGTTTAAGGAAATCATGTAAGACCATGTCAAGACATGGCATTGATATGTTACTATAAGGCAAAGGTCCCATGTAAGACCATGCCAAGGCATGGCATTGGTGAGTTCATAAGGCAAGGATACCATGTAAGACCATGTCAAGACATGGCAATGGTTAAGTTTCATAAGGAAGGTACCCGCGTATCCTTAGTATTCCAAGTGGTTCAACGGGAAAATTCAAGGAGTATTCCAAAGTAAAGGTAAGACAAGTTCAAGCTAAAAAGGTAAGGTAAGATAAATTCATGTTAAAAGGTAAGGTAAGTATACAAGTTTTAAGTATATTGAGTTAAAAGTTTAAGTGATCTTGATAAGAAAAACATAAGATAATTCATTAAGAATGTTGCTATTTATTTACATGTAAACTTACTAAGCTTTATGCTTACTCCCATTCTTTAATTTTTTATAGTATTACAAGCCAACTCGGGAATCACAAAGGCGTCGGAGATCGTTACGCACTATCAAAGGATTATCTTGGTATTTTGTAACTCGACGTTTTAAGTTATGGCATGTATAGGGACTTAGCTATCTTGTGTGTATAACCTTATGATATGGCTTAAGATTGGCTTGTAAATGTTTGGTAATGATTAGTTATTAAAATGGCTAATTAAGAGCATGTTTTGGACATTATGAAATGCCTAGTTGGTAATTGTTAGAAAGAAATTATGTAAGTATATGCAGGGGAACAGTTTGTACAGCAGCAGTGATGTGATTTTGAAAAATCACCAAAAATAGTATAAATGGAATTAGGTTGTGCATGAGATATAGAATTAAATATTATTGAGTCTATTTTTATATGAAAGAAACGATGTAGGAAAAAGAGTTGTATATTATGAGATAATTGATTTTTAGTGAAGAGAGGTCAGAACTGTCAAACTGTGTAACAGGGGAGACTTTAACTAATAAACTGTACTAATTGGCCGCATAAAAAATTCTGGAAAAATTATAGTAAGAAGATATATGAGTCTAGTTTCAGGGAAAATTTACGGATCTAGATTTCGAGTTTCGTAACTCGAGTTATAATTGATTTAGTGAACATGACGCAGATGGACAGTTTTAAACTTTTATGCCCCGAACTAGTAAGTTAAGTCTAGTAATGCCTCGTACTCGACTCCGGCAACGGTCTCGGGTAAGGGGTGTTACAGGTTACGCACGAGGAAGGATTAGCACCCTCGCAACGCCCAAAATTGGTACCGTGTTGATTGATTAATGTCCTTAATATCGACAATTAAAAAAATATTTTAAAATATAAATCTTTAAAAATATTTGGATAACTCGCATTGGATATCGAAACTCTCTTGTTCTGAGAAGATGAACTATCACATCTAGCACGATAGGACCCGATGCTTCAAACTCTTGATACCAAGATCATTTCATGATGTCCGAAATTCATGTATTGCAATTTGAAAAGGGTATTTCACTATTTAGCCAAACCAAGAACCGAAACCCAGCACGATTGGGCACGATTCCTTGAATTTCCAATCATGAAATATGACCTTATTTAAGAAAACGCGATAAAGAATTTTCGAAGGATATTTAGTTGTTTGGATGAATAGAAAATCGAAACCCAGCACGACTGGGCACGAATCTCTCGAACTTCTAAACACGAAACATTGCCTTATCTTAAAAAAACACGATCGAAATCTTTAAAGGATATTTAGTGATCTAGACGAACGAAAAATCGAAGCCCAACACGATTGGGCACAATTTATCGAACTTCCCAGACACGAAATATTACCTTTGTGAAAGCCCTTTTTTTGTGAATTCTCAAAGACACATATAAAGATGTTGAAACACGATTTAAAATCATCGATCTATGAAATGAAGGGAACAAGGATAAATAAACCATAATATTAAAAAACACTAATAAAAATAGCAGTGATGATGTTGATAGTAAAATATAAAAGTAATGAGAACCCTAATAATAAAAATGAAAATAATAGACATAATAAAAAATAATAAGTAATAATAATATATATATGAATACGTAAACATTGAAATGCTAAATATATAAAATAGTTAAAAGAGGTAAAATATCTATATATAAAAAAAGGTAAATATATAGTTTAAAATGTAATAATAAATATATATGATAAATATAATGGTAAAATACTAGTAACCATATTGAAAAAATAGAAACAACAATAAATATAGTAGTATGTAATAATATATAAAATAGAAGTAACAAAATATATAACAATAAATATAATAATAAGTATAGTATAGTAATAATAACATATGTAACATAATAATATTAAATATAATTATAGATAATAATATATAAAATCGGGATAATAAAAATATCAAAAAAATAATTAATTTACTGGTACAATAATAGAAAACAGTAAAAAAACTGAATTGAAGAAAAACAGAAAGTCTAGGCCAATAGGGTGAAATTGCCTTTATGGCATAAAATTGGGGCCAAATTTTAAAACATAGAAAAAGCAAGAGGACTTAATTAAAACAACAAAGATAAAAAGGAGGGCTAATCGCATAATTTACCCATTTAGGGTGAAATTGTGCATATCCACCTTAGAAGCCAGTAAATCGCTGGGGCCCCTGTTTTAAAGGCTAAAAAACTTTCATTTTACCTTTTAGCCTTCATTTCAAAAATCAAAACCAGAGTCCCCAATTTCCTTTCGTTTTGCCCATTAGGGTTTGAGTTTCTCCTTCACATAAGTCCCCATGCTCGCCATCAACGACGGCCAGAGGAATAACGGCAAGCCCTCTCGATCTCTTCTTTTAGTTTTAAAAAACTTTATATGTTTAAGATTTTGTATTTTTCTAAACAAAGGAAAAAATAAACGAAAAGACAAACAGATTTGAGGGAAAAAAAGAATAAAAAACCTTTCTTTTGTTCTCTTTGATTCTCTGCTATATAAAAAAAATGTATATTCTCTGTACCAAAATAATCCCCCGTTTACATTCGATTCTTTCCCTTTTATATCCGCAAAATCTCGAAAATAAAACCAATAAAATCAAAATACAATCTGTTTTTGTTGTGTTGTTGCTTGGTCCTCCTTTTTCGCAGGTGTGGCGACTTGGAGAGGAGACGACGTGGTCGAGCACGCAAGTGAAGGGGTCGTTAACGGCGCGAGAGAGTGGCTAGTGTTTCTGTTTGTAAAAGAATATTTGGGCTTAATGGGCCTTGAACTGTATTGGGTCACTTATTGGCTTTTGTTTTGTTTGTTTTTTTGTTTTGGTTAATGGGCCCGGGCTAAAATTAGGCCCTACAGCTGCCCCTCTTTGCTCATTGTCGAGTAACGAGAATAGAGCAAAGACTTTAAAAGGGCCAATTTTGCCCGGGTTTGCCAGGTCTTGATTTCTTGATGCGTTATTTCTTCAGGTAGCTTTAACTCATTGCTTCCTTAGGGGTGTAGCAGTTTTGTTTCGATCTATTCCATCATCGCTTTCAGTGAAGATAAGATCCGCTATCTTCACTGTGACCCTACCGCTAGGGATTAAGACTCGTCGTCTTGATTTACTCCACACGCCTAGTGGAGATAAGATCTGTAATCTTGACTGTTATCCTCTCGCTTAGGAATTAAGGCTCATTGTCTTCGATCCGCTCCACTCCCGCTCAATGGAGATAAGATCTGTTCTTTCGATCTGCTCGCCTGCTTAGTGGAGATAAGGCTATAATCTTCAATCTGCTCCTCCTTTCGGTGGAGATAAGATCTGCTGCTTTCAATCGCTTTCTACTCTGCTTCAAGAGAGATAAGATCTGCTATTTTTAGCTCTGCTACCCAATTGCTTAGGGGATTAGGCTAGAGGTTTAAATCGCTCCATTCCGATACATGAAGATAAGATTCGTCATCTCGATTCACTCCACTCCTTTCGGTGGAGATAGGATTTGCTATTTTGATCTGCTCTACTCACCTTTCGGAGAGATAAGATCTGTGTCTTCACTGCTCCACTCCTCGCCAATGGAGATAAGGCTATGCACTTCGATCTGCTCCACTCCTGCTCAGTGGAGATAAGATCTGATGATTTCGATCTATTCTACTCCTGCTCAGTAGAGATAAGATCTATATCTTTGGCCTGCTCCACTCCTGCTCAGTGGAGATAAGGCTCATTATCTTCGATCTGCCCCACTCCTGCTTAGTGGAGATAAGATCTGCTGTCTTCGATCTACTCCACTCCTGCTCAGTGGAAATAAGATATGCTTCTTCGATCTGCTCTACTCCTACTCAGTAGAGATAAGATCTACTATCTTTAGCCCGCTTCACTCCCTTTCGGTGAAGACAAGGCTATAATCTTCGATCTGCTCCACTCGCCAAGAAAGATAAGATCTGCTTTTTTCGACCGCTCTACTCCGCCGGTAGAGATAAGATCTACTTCTTTCGATCCGCTCTACTCACCTTTCGATAGAGATAAGATCTGCTATTTTAGCTCTGCCCACTCCCGCCAAGAGAGATAAGGCTTCAATCTTCGATCTGCCCGCTCGCTCGGTGGAGATAAGATCTGTTATCTTCAATCCACTCCACCTTTCGGTGGAGATAGGATCTACTATCTTTAGCTTTGCTCCCCCCGCTTTCGGTGGAGATAAGGCTTGATCTTCGATCCGCTCTACTCCCTTTCAGTAGAGATAAGATCTGTTATCTTTAATCCGCCCACCTCGCTTTCGGTGGAGATAGGATCTACTATCTTTTTCGCTCCACTCCTGCCGGTGGAGATAGGGCTTCGATTTTTCGATCCGCTCTACTCCGCTCCAAGAGATAAGATCTGTTATCTTTAATCCACTCCACTCCCCTTTCGGTGGAGATAGGATCTACTATCTTTAGCTCGCTCCACTCCTACTCGGTGGAGATAAGGCTTGATCTTCGATCCGCTCTACTCCCTTTCGGTAGAGATAAGATCATTATCTTCAATCCGCTCCACTCCTTTCGGTGGAGATAGGATCTACTATATTTAGCTCGCTCCTCCTCGCCTTTCGGTGGAGATGGGGCTTCGATCTTCGATCCGCTCTACTCCGCCAGAGAGATAAGATCATTATCTTCAATCCGCTCCACTCTGCCTTTCGGTGGAGATAGGATCTACTATCTTAGCTGCTCCACTCTCGCTTTCGTGAAGATAAGGCTTCTTTCTTTCGCTGCTCTACTCCTACTCAGAGAGATAAGATCTCAGATTCTTGTAACTCCCATCTACTTTGCTACATTGTCCTCGAGGGACCTACAGAAGTGATTTCATGGGGTCTATGCTTATGTCAAAATGATTAGGATGTCATGAAAGATGCTCCTAACCATATGTATCATGAATGTTATGAATAGATGAAAATGTCATGAGAATGATCCATTTTAACACTTGGGATGTTATTGCTTGCTGCTTATTAAGGTGACATCCACGACGTATGTCTTCTTTGTTCAATTGATACCTCTAAAGAGAATCTAAAAATGTTGTCACCGCTAATCCCTTTCTCAAGTGCTCCGAGCCCTTTAAGCCTAGTTAGTTCTAAATAATTGTCCTGTTTCGGATTCTTGTATTATTTAGAGACTTTCAGAATAATATGCAAAACTTCTTTTGTGAAAGCATTATTAGTTCAATAATCATTATTTCAATATGAAATGCTTGGAAAAGATATAATAATTGACAAGAAAGAAATCAATTAGGAGCATAGCTCGAAACAAATAAGATAGCAAATACAAATAAGAAGGAAATTTATTGGTAGTGTATTTTGAAACGAACAAATTAAAAATGGGTAAGATGGCAATTAGATGCCCCAGATATCACCGACTGAGCTTCTCTGTTCAAACTTCTTGAGGACCATTTAAGCTCAATTTGTGCTTGGGGATCCGGAGTATTTTGTCGATGCCCCAAGATGAAATAGAGGACCATTTAAGCTCAATTTGTGCTTGGGGATCCGGAGTACTTTGTCGATGCCCCAAGATGAAACATCCTTTATCAGTGTTAATTCAAGCGTAGCAAAACTACTGTATGCCCCATCACGATTTGATCATAATTTGAGCCGCCCTTTTTAGGTTTTCAACTCAAAGCCCCTTTGGTCTCAAAGCGCCCTTTGTGGGTTTTCATCTTGGCCTCTCCGTTTTTTTGTTTTTTTATTTTTATTTTTTGGAAAAACCTCAAAGCGCCCTTTACGGGTTTTCGCCTTGGCCTATTTCCTCCTTAACACCGTGTTTCTTGACTGAGTCTGCATTAATTGAGTTTGACTGACTTTTACCGTCCATCTCGGCTAATATTCATGCTTCTCCAAAAACCCTTCTTTTTACCATAATGTCCTTCCCAATTAGGCATCCACTTTCCCCTGAAGCCCTTTTGCATAGGGAGGATCTTTTCAATATCAAGTCTCTTTCATGAACCTATCTGGGGTGGACTTTTTATTGTAAGCCTGTATCATTCGCTTTTGGTACATTTGACTATGACGGATGGCTCTTAATCTTTTTCCCCGACCAGATTCAGTTGATCATACCGAGATTTAACCCATTCCGCTTTATCCAACTCATTTCGACAAGATCGAAGAAAAAAAATCTCAACTTCGATAGGCGAGACTGCATCCATCCCATAGATCAATGAGAAAGGCGTTGCCCCGGTGGAGGTCCTAACCAATACTCGAGAAGCAAAGAGGGTAAATGGTAACTTCTCTATGCCAATATTTACAAGTCTCAAAAAAAATCTTTTGGATGTCCCCTTCTCTTTTTCTTTCTTTCTTCTTCTTTCTTTCTTTCTTTCTTTTTTTTTTTTGCCCTGATATGGCGTCTGATCTTTAAACAGACTGTCAACTTTGACATTATATTTAGACGTGTAACTTTTGGCATATGAAGCGACCTTCACCCTCTTAATGAAGTAATTAACAACCGGAAAGATGACGATCTGTTAGAAGCTTCTGACTAGATCATCCCCGTAACATCTATGCCCCACGATATGGAGGAAGTACATAAGTCTTGTCTTCCTTTATTTGGCATTTATGGCATAACCGACGCAATCTCCTTTTCATGGTAGACCAACAAGACTTGAAACTTATAATCGACACGGATATCGAAAACTCTTAACATGTGCCTTTTGAACACTCCATAGTTTCCTTGTGCCTAGGAATATCTTGATGCGATCATGCAAAACATCTTTGAATTCTTGGAATAACTCAATGACATCTCGCTTAGTTTCTGTGGTAAACAAGGCTTCGATCTTTGCTCATTTCCCAAACTCACAATGTCTATTGACCCTTTGTACAAAGAAAGTCATTTTCATTTTGTTCTACCATCTTTAACAAATCAAAAGATAAGTTACAATCTTGACATTTTCAAAATCCTCGGATCCCTTTAGCCCCATATTTCACTTAAAAGGAGTCTCAGTAATAGCATTGCTCATGTCTTGATATCTGGGTACCTATCGAGGTGCGAAGGTAAATTCAAAGAATAAGCGATTCTTAGGATGATGAAGAATGGAAGACATCCCAAAAAACAAAAGAATGTATAGTATGACATGGAACAAAAAATGAAAAAATATTTGCTCGGCATGAAACACAAGAATGCATTTTTTATTGAAAATAAATATGTTTGAACATGAGCCTATTTCACAAAAGATTCTTATTGTTTCTAGGCTTAAAACCACAAGTGTGTTTTGAACATTACTCTGTGTTAGCTTTAAAAACTACAGGAGTTTCCTTCACAGTCCAGTTATTCAAAACACTTTCAGGCTCGTAGGGGCGAATACCTCCTAGGTTTCTTTCATTCGATCCCTCTTCGAATACGGCGTTGATGCTCAAGGTTTTCATTATATCCTTAGCCGTTTCTACACTCGTATGTAGTAATGATGTTCCAGGGTCACTATAATACAACTTCTAATTAAAAGGGTTGTCTTATGATATTTAATGCAAATGATGTGATGCAATGCAAATGCATGAAATGCAATGCAAATGAATGAATACAAAAAATAAGAGGCATTGACTCTGAATTCAGTTACATTAGAAAAACTTTACTAGAAAATAAATTTCTTTACACAAAACGGATTGCATACATGGCCTTGTCCTCATAGTCCAAGTGAAAACATGAATCCCTTCTTCACAAAAGTCAAGTCTTGTAAAATTCTAATAGATGCTTAATCTGGACAGCTACTCCTGTTCACTTGTTAGCTTATTCAAGAACGCCGAGACGTAGTAATCTTCGAATAGTCTTGTCAACTTGAATCCCTGGGTGATAAGGTCTTGTATTCCTTCACGGACTATCAGTCTTCTCTCGTTGTATTCACTTGGACTATATTCGGATAACCGTATTATAATCCACTTTATCAAAAAATCCCTTTTCTTATGACCAACTTTTCTATTTAGTAATTGAATTTGAAATCAACACCTCTTTTCTATGATGTGAATGCAATGCAATCAAAACAGAATAAAACCAGTCAGTACAAGAAAAATAAATAACATAGAACCTATCAGGGTGACCACTAGGGTTTGACACGGTTCTACCTAGGGTAGGCCCTTAAGTTTTCTACATGTGGTTTAGTTCTAAAGGAAGGGTATCTGAACCAGCTGATTCCTCAATCCTCACCCATTATAGGCTCATATGGATCGAGTTCATTGAGGATACATTTCCCTATGGCCATGGAGGTGAAAACCTCACGGAACCATAGGTACAGATGTATCCGGAAGCGATCCCAGCCCATGCGGAGGTGAAAACCTCACGAAGGCATAGATTTTTGCCCCACTTAAGGGTGTGACCACAACGGTCATGCAATATAAATGCAAAAATATTCTATGTATCTCAAACCAAAGCAGACATATGACGCGACACGCACTCATGCAAGCTGAAAACGAAAAAATTTTATTTTTGATAAAAGGACATTAATCAACCAAGTTTACTACTTGACTCTCTTATTGGTCCTCGATTGGAGTCGCTAAGTCGTCGAAACCATTTTTGTTTGGAAAATGGGCCGACTTTAAAAAGAAAAACGGAGTCACCACCAATCATTTTTGAAGTGTGATTGGGTCACTTTAGAAAACATTTTGGTCACAATTTTAAGAAAACGGGCTTTGAGTCGATTCACACGAGGAAGGATTAGCACCCGCAACGCCCAAAATTGGTACCTTGTTGATTGATTAATGTCCTTAATATCGACAATTAAAAAATATTTTAAAATATAAATCTTTAAAAATGTTTGGATAACTCGCATTGGATATCGAAACTCTCTTGTTCTGAAAAGCTGAACTATCACATCCAGCACGATAGGACCCGATGCTTCAAACTCTTGATACCAAGATCATTTAATGATGTCCGAAATTCATGTATTGCAATTTGAAAAGGGTATTTCACTATTTGGCCAAACCAAGAACCGAAACCCAGCACGATTGGGCACGATTCCTTAAATTTCCAATCATGAAATATGACCTTATTTAAGAAAACGCGATAAAGAATCTTCGAAGGATATTTAGTTGTTTGGATGAATAGAAAATCGAAACCCAGCACGATTGGGCACGAATCTCTTGAACTTCCAAACACGAAACATTGCCTTATCTTAAAAAAACACGATCGAAATCTTTAAAGGATATTTAGTGATCTAGACGAACGAAAAATTGAAGCCCAACACGATTGGGCACAATTTATCGAACTTCCCAGACACGAAATATTACCTTTGTGAAAGCCCTTTTTGTGAATTCTCAAAGACACATATAAAGATGTTGAAACACGATTTAAAACCATCGATCTATGAAATGAAGGAACAAGGATAAATAAACCATAATATTAAAAACACTAATAAAAATAGCGTTGATGATGTTGATAGTAAAATATAAAAGTAATGAGAACCCTAATAATAAAAATGAAAATAATAGACATAATAAAAATAATAAGTAATAATAATATATATATATGAATACGTAAACATTGAAATGCTAAATGTATAAAATAGTTAAAAGAGGTAAAATATCTATATATAAAAAAATAGGTAAATATATAGTTTAAAATGTAATAATAAATATATATGATAAATATAATGGTAAAATACTAGTAACCATATTGAAAAAATAGAAACAACAATAAATATAGTAGTATGTAATAAGATATAAAATAGAAGTAATAAAATATATAACAATAAATATAATAATAAGTATAGTATAGTAATAATAACATATGTAACATAATAATATTAAATATAATTATAGATAATAATATATAAAATCGGGATAATAAAATATCAAAAAATAATTAATTTCTTGGTACAATAATAGAAAACAGTAAAAAATTGAATTGAAGAAAACAGAAAGTCTAGGCCAATATGGCTTAAATTACCTTTGTCTTGCTGAAATTGGGCCAAATTTTAAAACATAGAAAAAGCTCAAGAGGACATAACTAAAACAACAAAGATAAAAAGGAGGGCTAATCGCAATTTACCCATTTAGGGTGAAATTGTGCATATCCACCTTTAGAAGCCAGTAAATCTGTGGGCCCTCTGTTTTAAAGGCTAAAAAACTTTCATTTTACCTTTTAGCCTTCTGTTTCAAAAATCAAAACCAGGAGTCCCCCCCCCCAATTTCCTTTCGTTTTGCCGATTAGCGTTTAAGTTTCTCCTTCGCCGCAAGTCCCCCTATGCTCACCATCAAAAGCGGCCAGAGGAACAACGGTAAGCCCTCTCGATCTCTCTTCTTTTAGTTTTAAAAAACTTTTATATGTTTAAGATTTTGTATGTGACAGACCGAATCTGACCCTAATCGGAACGGTGGTTTCGGAACCACGAATCCGAGCTCGATAAATATTTTATATATTATATCATGTGTCTATTATAGGTGAATTGATGCATGTGAAAGTTTAAGAGAAGAATTTAATCATTTGAGTGTTTAATTGGCTAAAAGGATTAAATTGCTAAGAGGATCAATGTAGCGAGCATGAAATAAAAGAGCTAAGTGATTAGTTTATTAAACATAGGGATTTGCATGTCAAATTCCCCATATTTAATATGGTGGGCGGTAATCATGAGAAAAATAAAATAAAATAGTCTATTGTCTTATTATATTATATTTAAAGCATTATTATATTACAAGTATGTTAATATATGTGCTAGTTTAATAAACAAAAGAAAAAGGAAATTTAATTCTCTTCCTCAATCATCTTCTTCCCGATTCTTGTCTTCAAAATAAAGAAGAAAACTTCATCCTCTCCATTCGCCTTTGCATGTGCCATTAAGGTGAGGTATTTAGCTTAATTTTGATAAATTCTTGCTTGATTGTGTTAGCTTTCATGAATGCTATCACATATATGAAAAAGATTTTAAGTTTAAAGCTCATCCTAGGTTCGGCCATGGATGAGCATTATGGTTTTGTTATGATTGATGAGAGAACCTTGAAAATATTTAGGACATCTACATGTTGAATAAGAAAATTTTTTAAATGTAGGCATGGGGATGCCTTTATATTTGGCCGAATGTGAAACCACCATTGATGAACCCTTTTTTGCTTTTGTTTTGATGTTCGGCTATTCATGTACAGCGAAATTGCTCTTGGTTGATTAATTACACTTAGATATAGTTATTGGGTGAGCTAAGTATAAGAGTCAATTACTTGAAGTAAATTTAGAGGAAGGGGTAGAATGATAGAAGGAAGAATTTTAGAGAATTTGAAGGCCCTAGTGATCATTCGGCCATTGAGGAGAAGTTCCAATTAGTTGCTATTAGTATTGAAGTGCATTGTGAGTAAAATTGAATAAGTTGAATGCTTAAATTTTGTATGATTATTATTTTAAATTAAATGAATAAAGTAGGAAATTCGGTTCTTAGTTTTTCTTAAACTAAGCTATATGCGTTTTGTTTTGAGTTGAGCAAATGAATAGGATGTATATGAATAAAATTTATTTGACATTTCTTAGATCGGGAACAAAAAGAGAAAGACCAAGATCGAGGAAAAACAAAGGTTCTCGAATAGCCGATTTACACGGCCTATCGACAACCGAGGTAAGTCCTTTAGCTAAAGAATGTTAACGACTTAATTATGATTATATACAATGGTATGAATTGCTGAATTTTTGTACCTATTTACATTATGGCGAATGTATGGTGGTATAGTTGGTTGATGATTGAAGTTGGTTATGTGAAATAAATTGTTGGATTGCATAATGATATAGTAAATTTTATTGGTTTAAATGTGAATGAGCTCATTTGAGTTAAACATATGTATATATTAGTTGTGAAGAATGTGTGGAGAACGTTTGATTACATTGATTTAATTCAGGCTTCGTGCCTAGCAGGCTTAGTGCCGGTGATTTTAATTCGGGCTTCGTGCCTAGCAGGCTTAGTGCCGGTGATTTTAATTCGGGCTTCGTGCCTAGCGTGCTTAGTCTTAGGTGATTTAATTCGAGCTTCGTGCCTAGCGAGGCCTTGTCTTGGTGTTACTCATCGGTCTTTATCGCCCGGCGAGCTTGATGCCGATGATGTGTTTTATAAAAAGAAAGCTGAATATTAATTAAGGCTAATCATAGTTGAAGTATTCACTATCTATATAGGTAAGCACATAAGGTAAGTTATGATTAAAATATTTGAGTCAAGTTATCATTATAGAAATTGTGTTATATATATGTTTGAGACAAAATTGATATGTGTGACTATTTTATCATTGAATCCGAATGTGATCTTAATGTTATGGAAATTCACCTCAAGTGGATATGCTTTGAATAAAGGAAATGTAGGTTGAAAGAAATGGAGTATAAATACTTATGTTAATGAGCTACTAGCATTTGATCTTGTATAAATAATTATACTTAAATGTTTATGTGAAATGTTATATTCTTGTGAGCTTAGGACTTACTAAGCTAGTAAGCTTATTTGTGTGAAATGTTCTCCTCGGTTTCTGATTTTGTTTACGCTTACGGGCTCGAGTAGGATCGTCAAGCAAGTCGCCACACTATCAACTTCTTTTGGTACTCTTTTGTTGTGTTAAATTAGATAAAGGCATGTATAGGAGGGGTTTGAAAGTGATTGTGTGTGAATGAAACCTTAACATTATATGTATTATAGCCATGCGAATATGGCTAAATTTTTAGTTAAATACTGTTGTGTCTTGATATGTATGTTGGTTTATGATGGCAATGTTTATGCATTCTTAATCAAAGTTTAATCATTTTTGTTAAGGAAATGTTTGTATCTGAAATGAATCCTTGAATTAGGGATGTAGGTAGGTTCGGTTAGAAACTAGTCTTTCATAAATGCAACAAAACAGCTTGTAGTAACAGCAGTGATGTGAGTTAGAAAATCACCAAAAATAGGGTATATTGAACTAGAAGGTGAATGAGATATGAAATTAAACCTTATTGTGTCTATTTTTACATAAAAGAAACAGAGTAGGCAAAATATTTATATATTAAGAGATAATTAAGTTTTAGCGAGACCTGCTCTGAATGAATTCATGAGTCATTGTTCTGTTGTGGAAAAATGATCAAAAATTGTACAAAAATCATTAAGAAGCATGGTTTATATGTGTAGAACCCTTAATGAGTCTATTTTTCATTGGTATAAACAAGAACATTATAGGAAATTTGTGCAATGGGATAACTGTATTTTTGTAGAGACAGGTCAGAATTGTCAAGCAGTGTAATAAGGGTAATTTTGATGAATAAACTGTACTAATTGGCCACATGAAAAATTCTGGAAAAATTATGGTGAAAATTTATATGAGTCTAGTTTCAAGGAAAATTTACGGATCTAAATTTTGAGTTTTGTAACTCGAGTTATGGTCGATTTGGTCAGCATGATGTAGTTGGACAGCTTCAAAATCTTACACCCGAGTTAATAGTCAAGTCTAGTAATGCCTTGTACTCGATTAAGCAAGGGTTTGGGTAAGGGTGTTACATTTATTGGTATCGAGCTTACGGTTTAGTCGATTCTAGGACTACCGTAGCGTGTGAGTCTAGCTATACATGCCTTTATCATATATTGATAGTGTGGTGATTCTTGATAGCTTTGAACTTTGTTTTATATAGCAAATGGATTCCGATCCCGATAGAGCCAGTAGCGGATGATGTAGAAAGTGTAGCGCCTGACCGTGCACATGGATCCGCCATTAGGCTCTCAAAATCAACTTCTACGGGTAACCATGAGGGAGAAGCTAAACAAGCCTTCTACCAAATGATGAATGAATGGTTTACCGGTTTATTCAAAATAATCCATTGTACCACAACCTCCACCTGAATAATCCAACTCCGGTTCCTTCAAGACCCGATGATAGATCCGATGAGATCTAGTAGACCTCAGTTGATAAAATCGGGAAGTTTGGGTAGAAGAATTGAGGCCAATGATGATGATGACTGAACGAAATGAAATGTGGCTTGATAATACTATTGGTACTTGATGAGCTATCTTGTACTCGGAGGAATGCTTGAAGTGTGCCATATCGTTACTTGGGACACTGCGTATCCTTGGTGGAATACACTAGTATCGATGGTCCCGAAAGAAAAAGTGACGTGGGATTTCTTCCGAATGAATTTCGTAAGAAATATATCACCGAGGTTCATCGACCGAAGCGAAAAGAATTTCTTGAAGCAAGCGAGGGCGAATGACCGTGATGAATATGAGCGGAAATTTATCGGGCTCGCAGATATGCTAGAGAGTGTGTTTCTCTGAGGCTATTATGTGCAAAAGGTTTAAAGGCAGTGCGAATGAAGATATAAAGTTGCTTGTTGGCATCCTTGAAATTCAAGAGTTTGTGACATTAGTTGAGCGAGCTTGCAAAGCTGAAGGGCTCGGGAAAGAGAAGAGAAGGGCTGAGACCGAAGCTAGAGACACTCGAAAGAGATCGTCGAGTAAGAATTTCCACTCCACCTCTAAAAAGTTTAGAGATGACTTCAGCCGACATAAAGCTACCTCGGATTCACCTAGACGCGATCGACCTCCAGTGATCTCCCGAGCTACCTCGATGGCTAGTGTTGATAATGTTCGCAGAATCGAGTTGAATGCAAGCATTGTGGAAAATGGCATTGAGGGGAGTTGTAGAGTTCGTGATCGGTCTGTTTTAAATGTGGATCCTCGGACCATTTTATTCGAGAGTGCCCGATGTTAATGAAAGCGAATCTGGCACAAAACTCTAGACCGAAAGCGATTGCATCGACGCAGGCGAGACCACCCATGCGTTAAGCAATGTAGGTGGTAGTCGAGAGGGACTAAGAACACATGATTCGATCGATGCTAGACCTCCGTTAGAGCTTATGTTACTCGAGCTAGAGAGGATCTTTGCTTCTCCGGACATCATTACCCAGTACTTTCACCCTTTATGATACTCTTGTGATAGCATTGATTGATCCTGGTTCGACCCATTCATATGTATGTGAAACTACGGTATTCAAGAAGACTCGCCGATTGAGTCTCTGAATTTATGATTCGTGTATCCAACCCTTTGGGTAGATGTGTGTTTGTAAATAAAGTGTGTAAAGTTTCCATTGATGATTCGGGACTTTTGTTTCCCAAATCGATTTAATCTTTGTTGCCTTCGATGAGTTTGATATAATTTAGGAATGAATCGGTTAACCGCATGATGCGGTGGTGAATTGCAAAAGAAAGCTTATTGATTTGAGACACGAGCGGTGAGATCATTAGAATTGAATCCGATGATTTAGGTGGATTTCCTGATTATATCCTTGATGTTAGCCGAAAGTATGTGAGAAAAGGGTGTGAAGCTTATTTGGCTTATGTCTTTGGATAATAAATTGTTCGAAAATGATTGAATCTGTCCGATCGTATGTGAATACTCGGATGTGTTTCTGAAGAACTACCGGATTACCCCAAGACGAGAGATTGAGTTTGGTATTGAATTAATTCGGAACGACTCCGATCTCAATAGCTCCATATCGGATGGCACCTCTTGAATCGAAAGAGTTGAAAGCACAGTTGCAAGAGTTAACGAGATAGGGCTTGGCGACCAAGTTTTTCTCCTTGGGTGCGCCATTCTTTTGTGAGAAAGAAAGATGGAACGATGCGAATGTGTATTGATTATCGGCAATGAATAAGGTAACTATAAAGAATAAGTACCATTCATGGATTGATGATTTGTTTGATCGGTTGAAAGGGCTTTCGTATTTTCGTAAATAGATTTGAGATCGGGTTATTATCGATTCTTGAGTCGAGATAAAGATGTGCCAAAGAGCGCATTTGGACGAGGTACGGACATTTTGAATTTTAGTTATGCCTTTTGGGCTTACTAACGCTTTTCTTGTTTTTATGGATTTGATGAATCGGGTTTTAGGCAGTTTTGGATCGATTTGTAGTGGTGTTTATTGATGATATATTAATCTATTCCCAAGATGAAATTGAACATCTTGAGCATCTGAAGTTAGTGTTACAAACTTTGCGAATCGCAGTTGTATCGAAGTTTAGTAAGTGTGAGTTACGGATGAAAGAGGTCGACTTTTGGGGCATGTTGTTTGAAGATCGGGCATTCGAGTTGATCCAAACAAAATCTCGGCTATACTTGATTGGAAACCACCGAAAAATATTTAGAGATTCAAGTTTTCTAGGACTTGCGGGTTACTATCGACGATTTGTGAAAAATTTTTCTATGATAGCTACCCGTTGACAAAGTTATTGCGAAAGATGTACATTTGGTGGTCGGAAAAATGTCGAAAAGTTTTGATCGGTTGAAAGCCTTTTGATGAAGCTCCGGTGTTAGTTCAAACTGAATCGGGTAAAGAATTTGTTGTTTATTCGATGCTTCTTTGAATGGTTTGGGCTGCGTTTGATGCGGGAAGGCAAAGTTGTAGCCTACGCTTCAAGACAATTGAAGCCGCATGAAAGAAATTACCCGACGCATGATTTAGAACTTGCGACCATTGTGTTCGCTTTGAAGATTTGGCGTCATTACTTGTTTGGCGAGAAATGTCATGTTTACTCGGATCATAAAAGTCTCAAGTATCTAATGACTCAGAAAGATCTGAACTTGAGACAACGTAGATGGCTAGAACTACTGAAAGACTATGAATTGGTGATTGACTATCACCCGGAAAAGCTAACGTTGTGGCGGATCGTTAAGTCGAAATCTTTACTTGCTCTTCTGCAATGAATGCTGAGATGGCTATGTCTAGTGATGGTTCGATTATAGCCGAAGTTCTGAGCAAGACCAATGTTTATCCAACAAATTTGTGATGCATGAAAGTTGACAAGAATATGATTGCTAAACTAATTCGATGTGAAAAGGTGCGAGTCGATTTTGATTGATGCAAATGGTGTTTGAATTTTAAGAGCCAAATGTGTGTTCCAAAGAACTCGGTTGATCTGATGATTTTGAATGAGGCTCATTGTGGCCGACTATCGATACATCCGGGTAGTACGAAAATGTATAACGACTTGAAAGCAGTTTATTAGTGGCTGGTATGAAACGTGATATATCCGAATTTGTTTCAAAGTGCCTAATTTGTCGCCAAGTAAAAGCCGAGCATCAAGTGCCTTCGGGTTGCTTGATAGATCATGATACCGAGTGGAAATGGGATAAAATTTCAATGGATTTTGTATCCGGTCTTCCTATGACACCGAGTAAGAAAGATGCCGTATGGGTGATAGTTGATAGGACCGACTAAGTCACCCATTTTGCTTGGGTCATACGGACTTTTCACTCGATAAACTTGTGAATTGTATGTATCGCAGATTGTAAGATTGCATGGTGTACCGAGCTCCATTGTGTCGATGAGAGACCGAGATTTACATCGCGGTTTTGGAAGAAGTTGCAAGATGCTTTAGGTACTAAACTACATTTTAGTCTGACCTTTCATCCGCAGACAGACGGTCAATCTGGCGAACTATTCAGATACTTGAGGACATGTTGAGATGTTGCGTTCTCGAGTTTGAAGGTGCGTGGGAGCGATACCTACCTTTGATTGAATTTGCTTATAATAATAGCTTTCAATCAAGTATCAAAATGGGACCTTATGAAGCCTTATACGGCGAAAATGTCGAACACCATTGTCTTTGGATGAGCTCATGAAAATAAGATACACGGGTTGATTTGATTAAAGAAATTGAAGAGAAAGTGGCCATAATCAAAGATAATTTGAAAGTCGCATCGGATCGACAAAAGTCCTATCTTTGATTTGAAACGTAAAGATATTGAATTTGATTGGAGATCGAGTATTTTAAAGGTTTCTCCGTGGAAGAAAGTGCTCCGTTTTGGTAGGAAGGGCAAGTTGAGCCCGAGGTTCATTGGACCGTATGAAATCATTGAACGTGTTGGGCTGTGGCTTATAGGTTGAAACTACCCTCCGAGTTAGAAAAGATACGATGTATTTCATGTTTCTATCGCCAGAGATACAGATCGAATCCGTCACATGTAATTGCTCAAATCGAGATCGAGATCTGATCGATATGACGTATGAGGAAAAGCCGATCCGTATTTTAGCTCGGAAATGAAAGAGTTAAGAAACAAAAGATCTCCTTAGTGAAAGTGCTATGGAATCGACATGGAGTTGAAGAGGCAACGTGGGAGCCTGAAGATTCAATGAGGCAACAATATCCGAGCGTTGTTTAACGGTAAGATTTTCGGGACGAAAATCCTTAAGGGGAGAGTTGTGATGATCGAATCGACCCTAATCGGAACGGTGGTTTCGAACCACGAATCCGAGCTCGATAAATATTTTATATATTATATCATGTGTCTATTATAGGTGAATTGATGCATGTGAAAGTTTCAGAGAAGAATTTAATCATTTGAGTGTTTAATTGGCTAAAAGGATTAAATTGCTAAGATGATCAATGTAGCGAGCATGAAATAAAAGAGCTAAGTGATTAGTTTATTAAACATAGGGATTTGCATGTCAAATTCCCCATATTTAATATGGTGGACGGTAATCATGAGAAAAATAAAATAAAATAGTCTATTGTCTTATTATATTATATTTAAAGCATTATTATATTACAAGTATGTTAATATATGTGCTAGTTTAATAAACAAAAAAAAGGAAATTTAATTCTCTTCCTCAATCATCTTCTTCCCCGATTCTTGTCTTCAAAATAAAGAAGAAAACTTCATCCTCTCCATTCGGCCTTTGCATGTGCCATTAAGGTGAGGTATTTAGCTTAATTTTGATAAATTCTTGCTTGATTGTGTTAGCTTTCATGAATGCTATCACATATATGAAAAAGATTTTAAGTTTAAAGCTCATCCTAGGTTCGGCCATGGATGAGCATTATGGTTTTGTTATGATTGATGAGAGAACCTTGAAAATATTTAGGACATCTACATGTTGAATAAGAAAATTTTTAAATGTAGGCATGGGGATGCCTTTATATTTGGCCGAATGTGAAACCACCATTGATGAACCCTTTTTGCTTTTGTTTTGATGTTCGGCTATTCATGTACAGCGAAATTGCTCTTGGTTGATTAATTACACTTAGATATAGTTATTGGGTGAGCTAAGTATAAGAGTCAATTACTTGAAGTAAATTTAGAGGAAGGGGTAGAATGATAGAAGGAAGAATTTTAGAGAATTTGAAGGCCCTAGTGATCATTCGGCCATTGAGGAGAAGTTCCAATTAGTTGCTATTAGTATTGAAGTGCATTGTGAGTAAAATTGAATAAGTTGAATGCTTAAATTTTGTATGATTATTATTTTAAATTAAATGAATAAAGTAGGAAATTCGGTTCTTAGTTTTTCTTAAACTAAGCTATATGCGTTTTGTTTTGAGTTGAGCAAATGAATAGGATGTATATGAATAAAATTTATTTGACATTTCTTAGATCGGGAACAAAAAGAGAAAGACCAAGATCGAGGAAAAACAAAGGTTCTCGAATAGCCGATTTACACGGCCTATCGACAACCGAGGTAAGTCCTTTAGCTAAAGAATGTTAACGACTTAATTATGATTATATACAATGGTATGAATTGCTGAATTTTTGTACCTATTTACATTATGGCCGAATGTATGGTGGTATAGTTGGTTGATGATTGAAGTTGGTTATGTGAAATAAATTGTTGGATTGCATAATGATATAGTAAATTTTATTGGTTTAAATGTGAATGAGCTCATTTGAGTTAAACATATGTATATATTAGTTGTGAAGAATGTGTGGAGAACGTTTGATTACATTGATTTAATTCAGGCTTCGTGCCTAGCAGGCTTAGTGCCGGTGATTTTAATTCGGGCTTCGTGCCTAGCGTGCTTAGTCTTAGGTGATTTAATTCGAGCTTCGTGCCTAGCGTGCCTTGTCTTGGTGTTACTCATCGGGCTTTATCGCCAAAGAGCTTGATGCCAGTGATGTGTTTTATAAAAAGAGAAAGCTGAATATTAATTAAGGCTAATCATAGTTGAAGTATTCAGCTATCTATATAGGTAAGCACATAAGGTAAGTTATGATTAAAATATTTGAGTCAGGTTATCATTATAGAAATTGTGTTATATATATGTTTGAGACAAAAATTGATATGTGTGACTATTTTATCATTGAATCCGAATGTGATCTTAATGTTATGGAAATTCAGCCTCAAGTGGATATGCTTTGAATAAAGGAAATGTAGGTTGAAAGAAATGGAGTATAAATACTTATGTTAATGAGCTACTAGCATTTGATCTTGTATAAATAATTATACTTAAATGTTTATGTGAAATGTTATATTCTTGTGAGCTTAGGACTTACTAAGCTAGTAAGCTTATTTGTGTGAAATGTTCTCCTCGGTTTCTGATTTTGTTTACGCTTACTGGCTCGAGTAGGATCGTCAAGCAAGTCGCCACACTATCAACTTCTTTTGGTACTCTTTTGTTGTGTTAAATTAGATAAAGGCATGTATAGGAGGGGTTTGAAAGTGATTGTGTGTGAATGAAACCTTAACATTATATGTATTATAGCCATGCGAATATGGCTAAATTTTTAGTTAAATCTGCTGTTGTGTCTTGATATGTATGTTGGTTTATGATGGCAATGTTTATGCATTCTTAATCAAAGTTTAATCGTTTTTGTTAAGGAAATGTTTGTATCTGAAATGAATCCTTGAATTAGGGATGTAGGTAGGTTCGGTTAGAAACTAGTCTTTCATAAATGCAACAAAACAGCTTGTAGTAACAGCAGTGATGTGAGTTAGAAAATCACCAAAAATAGGGTATATTGAACTAGAAGGTGAATGAGATATGAAATTAAACCTTATTGTGTCTATTTTACATAAAAGAAACAGAGTAGGCAAAAGATTTATATATTAAGAGATAATTAAGTTTTAGCGAGACCTGCTCTGAATGAATTCATGAGTCATTGTTCTGTTGTGGAAAAATGATCAAAATTGTACAAAATCATTAAGAAGCATGGTTTATATGTGTAGAACCCTTAATGAGTCTATTTTCATTGGTATAAACAAGAACATTATAGGAAATTTGTGCAATGGGATAACTGTATTTTTGTATAGACAGGTCAGAATTGTCAAGCAGTGTAATAAGGGTAATTTTGATGAATAAACTGTACTAATTGGCCACATGAAAAATTCTGGAAAAATTATGGTGAAAATTTATATGAGTCTAGTTTCAAGGAAAATTTACGGATCTAAATTTTGAGTTTTGTAACTCGAGTTATGGTCGATTTGGTCAGCATGATGTAGTTGGACAGCTTCAAAATCTTACACCCGAGTTAATAGTCAAGTCTAGTAATGCCTTGTACTCGATTCCGGCAAGGGTTTCGGGTAAGGGGTGTTACATTGTATTTTTCTAAACAAAGGAAAAAATAAACGAAAAGACAAACAGATTTGAGGGAAAAAAGAATAAAAACCTTTCTTTTGTTCTCTTTGATTCTGCTATATAAAAAATGTATATTCTCTGTACCAAAATAATCCCCGTTTACATTCGATTCTTTCCCTTTTATATCCGCAAAATCTAGAAAATAAAACCAATAAAATCAAAATACAACTGTTTACATTGTGTTGTTACTTGGTCCTCCTTTTCCGCAGTGTGGCGGCGTGGAGAGGAGACGACGTGGCGAACACGCAAGTGAAGGAATTAGATTAACTGCACGAGAGAGTGGCTAGTGTTTCGTTTATAAAAAATATTTGGGCTTAATGGGCCTTGAACTGTATTGGGCCGCTTATTGGCTTTTGTTTTGTTTGTTTTTTTGTTTTGGTTAATGGGCCCGGGCTAAAATTAGGCCCTACAGTATGAAATAAACTTCTACTCAAAACTGTTTGCATGTCTATAAATGTTTGCTATGCCATAGCCTTTTGGTAGTTTTTGATTATTTTAGGAGTTGTTTCATTGTTTAGCTAAAGACATGGGAGAAGGCCCTAGTACAAAAGGCAATGAACCAATAGAGTATATAAAGCTCTAGAGTAAAGCATTTTGGTGAGTTCCTTCATACCTATAGTCTGTATTGTTTCGGTTAACAGTTTCTATCATTCCGCAAGGTAAGTGCCATTGTCCCTTGTCACTGGTGTTTACATCTAGAGAAATATGTTCTTAGAGTTAGTTGCATGCATAGTCAAACACGATAAAATAACTTCAAGATGTGGTGTATATATAAAGTATGAGTACTCATTCCTTGGTGCATAAGCTTCGTATATAGACTGGTGTAAGGAGGTATGGGTGGAATGATATATACATTGATCATAAAGATCCAAGATAAATTTTTAACCTCCTGTATGGCACGTAGATGCAAACTGTGATTGGTGAAAGCCTGACCTTGTTGGAGAACACTTATGTGTCCAAACAATGAGGGGAGTGTGAGGATACACTTGAAATGATTATGTATGGTTCTGTTGATGAATTATGAAATCTAATTTATCATTCTTCTATTAGAAAGGGATAGGGATGACGTGGAATCACGGCTTCATACAATCATTTCTCCAATTTTTGAATTACTAAAATTCAACATTTGGAGTGAATTTAAAATATATAAATATTGAATGATAAATAATTTATTTTATAAATTTAATAAAATATTTTAATATTCAAAATTTATTAATAAAAACAAAATATTATTTTAATAACAATTTAATAATATAATCATCAATAAATAGTATTTTATTTATTTTAAAGTTTCTTCACTTATTTATATAGGTTTTTTTTCTCATCTTAATGAAATAATAGATGAAGGCAAATATAAAGGTCTAATTTCAGATTCAGTATCTATACTCTTAAAATTTTTAAAATTGAATTCTTTTTTAATTTTAACAATTTGATCCTTTTATTTATTTGATTTAAAAATTAAACTGCAATTAACAATGATATCAATTTATTTCCATTCGAATACCATATATTCAAATTTAGTGAAAGTCTATTATTAGGATTATAAATTGTACTTTATTTTTTTTTAAATTAGATAAAGTGGAGAGTTATTCTTGGATTTAAAAGGGTAAATAAAATCCAAGGTCACTAAATTATTAATAAATTTATGTTTTGGTCACTCAATTTTAAAAAGGTTACAGAATGGTCATTGGATTACTCGAAAGTTTTCATTTAAGTTATTGAGCTGTTAAAACCGCTCTTGTATGTCCTTCTCTATTTACACTGTTTGTACCAATTGAAAGCTTTCATTGCCCTTCTTTTCTACAATTTTGTTTTTTTTCATGAAACAACTTTGAACATCATGAGTTTACGAAACAAAATCCAAACAACTTTCTTCTTTAATATCTAATACTGACCGTCAAATCAACTTAAACTTAAGGTATGTTCTTCTACTTGTTGATAGATACTAATCCATCGTACTGGTCATCGAATTGTAGCTCGGAGCTCACTAGATAGACTTAAAAAAAGAAAAGAAAAGCTTAACATCCCAATGACTTGAATAAAAATTTTCATATAGTTCAATGACTTTAAATGAAAACTTTCGAATAGTTCAATTACCATTTTATAACTTTATAAAATTGAGTTCCTAAAACGTAAATTTAATAATAATTTAGTAATCTTTTGATGTAATTTACTCAATTTAAAATGGAGAGATTAATTTTTAATAGAAAAAATAAGAGAATAGTGCAAAATTAAATAAGAAATATAAAATATAAATATTTATTCAAGACGGGGATCAGCGGCCGATTGGGTCGTACTATGGTTGTTAATAATACTGTACGAAACTTATTTTCCGCTACTCTTTTCAAACCTGATTTTTCTACCGATTATCTTAGTGATTGGAAAGGACCTGATTTTTCTATAGATTATCTTAGTGATTAGAAAGGACATTGGGTAATTCTAGCTAGAAGGTTAATCGTTGGCCGGTTCGGATAGATACTTTAAAAAGAAAAAAACCGCCATCCCTCTTAGATTCTCTGGCTATCCAAACAACCCTATCCTGGAAATTTCCCACTTTTTATTCCGTCCAAACAAAATGGCATTTAACTCCCTTCCTTTCGTTTAATCCCACCTTCTCTGCTCCAAATTTTCTCTAGAAACGTACTTCGAGATGGCATTTCTCATGCCATCACCTGAAATTTCCACCGCCTCTGCAAAAATTTTCTCTAACCCTACCCCTCGCCATAAATTCCTCAAGAGCTGCGCGATTTCGAAGAACGACGACGAGAAAGCTTGGTCAAGGACCAACGCTAGGGTCGTTGTTAAAGATGCCGGCAGTACGGTTTCGGGTTTGAGCCAAAACTTGAGGTTGTACGTACAATTTTCGGCTCCGGTGAAGCGAGGATCGAAGCCCAGCAAAGAGGAAGAGGAAAAGCAGGATTATTACGTGAATATGGGTTACGCTATTCGGACCTTGAGAGAGGAGCTCCCGGACGTCTTCTACAGAGAGCTCAGTTTTGATATTTACAGGTTCGGATTCAATTTTCCCGTATTTGATTTCTTCGGAATGGAGTAAATAATGGAGAATTCTGTAGAATAAATTCGTTTTTTCCAAGTTTTCCTTGTTCATTACTGCTGATTTTTGGATTCTCATCGTTAAAAAAAAAAAAAAAGGTGATGCCATTTGTTTGAATAACTCGTACTAATTCATCCTAAGCTTATGTTTTTTATGTCATTAGATGTTTTTGAATATTGGTCTTTTGTTTGAAAGTTGATTGTTTAGTGTTTGTGTGTGGTGTATAAGGAAGAAAATATTAGCTCTTAGCTTAGAACATAGAGAGCTCTGTTAAATAGTGTCCATGTTTGATTGGTTTTACAAATTGATGGATGGCAAAGGTGGTTTTGTTAAGGGCAAGGTGTGCACTCTATGCGTTTGAACCCTTATATTGACCAAGGCACAAAGCTCGAAAGAGAAGCGCTTTTGCTCGAGTGAAATAAGGTGCAACATGCATGTGTGTGCATTTTTGTATGTCTATTTGTCATGTACGTGCTTGTGTGTATAATAAGCTTAAGATTTATACTTATGATAATAAACTCTGAAAGTTGGTCAAATTTGTTTAGTGAACAAGCTAACTTTTCTTTTAATTTTGTTGGCCGGTATGCATGATTTTTTTTGGTCCTGGGCCTGTCGTCATATACACAAATATTGAGAAGGATCCCTTTTCAAATATTTTTTTTTTCTTCCTTTTTTTGTGTATTGCCTTACAAAAATGCATGCCTAGGGGTGTCGAGCTTGTGCCTACTGAATGCGCCTGGCCCAAAGGGGTTTGAGGTGCTTTTGTTTGATGCTAAGGCGCAATGCCTAGGTGCTTGTCTTGACAAAACTGGATAAAGTTATGCCTTACGTGCATAGTAGCATATGCCGCTGGGTCAATGCATGCTGCTGCCTTCCTCGTGCAAATAGATTACGGGCTTTTCTATGTGACACCGCTATAGATGCAGGAGGATTAATTTTCCCATTTTCTGCCCGTCTTTATACTCCATATTCTGACAAAGTTACTTCTCCTCTATTTAGGGATGATATTGTATTCAAAGATCCTCTCAATACTTTCATCGGAATTGACAATTATAAGTCATTCTTCTCGGCACTGCAATTCCATGGGAGGATATTTTTCAAAGCTCTCTGGTTTGACATTGTCAGTGTATGGCAGCCAATGGAGAATGTCATAATGGTTCGCTGGACCATCCATGGCATTCCACGAGTCCCATGGGAGAGTCGTGGTCGATTTGATGGCACTTCTGAATACAAACTCGACAAGAAGGGAAAAATATATGAGCACCGAGTCGACAACACCGCACTGAATTCACCCCCTAAGTTTCACGTGCTAGCTGTGGAAGATCTTATCCGATCCGTAGGTTGCCCCTCAACCCCAAGGCCAACTTACTTCGAGATTTCATTGGCTTCACCTCCAGAAAAAACATAATAAAACCACCTTAGGTTCTTTATAAATTTTGGTAAATAATGTGTGTCATTGTTTGTTGAGGTATATATAGCATGAAATGGGTGTTATTAATGTGTAAAAAACTTGGTTTAGATCACAAAGCTAGCACTTAGTATTTGCTTGGGTTGTGTTCTCACATTATGATATCAAACAAGTTGTATGGTTTTGTAAAAATACAAGTATATTGAAGTTCGCTGTAAAACGGAATTAAATTGATTAATATAATAAGATTTTGACTTTGTTCAACCAAGTTTCCGAAAGTGTTCAAATAAATTATTGCCTGCGTTTGCCGGGAGTCGAACCCGGGTCTATTGCTTGGAAGGCAATTATCCTAACCGTTGGACTACAAACGCTTGTAGTTTACAGTTTTATTTAGAGAAATAAAACTAAAAACAAAGAACTACAAAGTTAATAACTCGATCTCAAGTAGACATTATGATAATATTCTTGTAGTATGTGATATGGAAGTTTATATTGAATAAAATTAGCTTTTATTGTTTTATTTAATTCTAAATATATTATTAATTTATTTAATGTAAGGCACCATAATAATTTTATTATTAATATTTACTTACTTGCCATTTGAGTCTTAATTTTATTTTTTATCATTTCTTTCGATATTCAAATTTAATTAAATTAATTTTTTGCAAAAAAACTCATAAACTATTAGAATTTTTAATGATATTGGTGACATTTATATAATGTATATTTTATTACCGATGTAGATATTTGTTTTTTTAATGAATATTTTTAAATTTGTTGAAATTTTAAAATATTTTATGTGATAAATGTGAATTATTACATGAATTGTCACTTTAATATCATTAAAATTTTAAAAGTCTACCTAACTGTTTCATCTAAAAATATAATTAAATTAAATTTTAAAAGTTGAAAATGAAAATGATTGAAAAAATAAAATTAGTGTTGAAATGATAAAAAGTAATAAAAATTAAAGAGGGAGTGATCCACTTACATCCTCGATTAATATTTTAACTATCATGCCATTGAATTTTCAATATAATTGTTACGCATGTAAATTTTCGAATCGATCGATATATATATATATTTATTTAACAATAGAAAATTTTACTTAAAATAAATAATTAAATTTTTTAATATATATTAAAATTTACATACATAATTTATATGGATAAAATATAAAATATAATGATTAGACCGTAAAAATATTAATGTAAAAGAGATATAAAGTAATTTTATGTCCATGTAAAATTAATAATTCCTTATATTAAAAACTAAATTTATGAATTATGATTTAATTTAATTTAAGTTTTAAAAAAAGATGACAGATGTTACCACATTATTGGCCAGAAAATTTAGGAGTGATTTGTGTAATGGAATAGTAATGTTTACATAGGGAAAACAGATTGTACAGTTAATAATGTGGGCATTTATAAAATTGGTGCTACCAGCTGTAGCACCAAAGTTCTCTCCTCCCTCGACGTGGATAACGCCTGCTCACAGTGCTAGGGTTCCCTTTTGTTTAACGTAACAAAAAAACAAACAAAGGACTGGGTTTTTAGCTGTTTTATTTGGGATGAAAGACCAATTGAATTCGGACCCCACGACGGATATGGGTTCGAGGTTTCGGCATGGAGCCCCTAGCTCCGGTTCCGATGGTGATTTCGGTTTCGCTTTCAACGATAGTAATTTCTCCGACCGGCTTCTTCGGATCGAAATTACGGGTGTCCCATCGGAGTGTCACCCTGATGGTGAAGATTGCACCGGTATCTCCGATTGGGACCACCACCGCAAAAGGCGGCGGGAGGATATCAAGAAGGAAATTGGTTTGTTCCCTATTTTGCTATTTATTTATTTATTCTGTTTGGTCAGCTTAGAAAATGAAATGTAATAGAAAATTTAAGCAACTATTATTTAATTGTTAAAGCTGTTCTTTGTAGACCAGAGTTGAGAGGGAAAATTAAAAAATTAAAAATTCAAGGATATACTTGTTTGGGTAAATGGAAACTCTGAAGGAAAATGTTATGAAAAAAAAGAGAGGAAACTTTATGGAATACAGCCACTTAAACAAAATTTATAAGGATTTTATTTGTTTGGAAATTTTGTAAATAAAAAATTGTGCTGGAGATTGCTCTTTCTTTGGATGGTCTTAAATGTTATTTCTCTCTATACACAAAAGGCATAGCCTTTTAAGAGCAAAGAACTTGAAAGCTATGTTATTTGGACTTAGGTGTGAGTGCTCGACAAAAAATTATGTTTAATTCTTTTCTTATTCTATGTAGTTGGAGGATCATTCGAGGGTTATATCCCTGTAGTTATGTCCGAATTTGGGTCGGACACTGCTTGTTGGATGCTGATACTTTGAAAATAATGAAGTGGAGCAAAATAGCTTGATGGGCTAAAAAATTATGTTGAGAGCCTGTCGAGATGGATTTCAAAGAGTTGAGATTTACTCATTTTTAACATATAAACTTGTCCATGGTCTTTTGTGTTTGTCTCACTTGTTTCCATCAGGGGATTTGATTCCTAGATTACTTTGTTCCTTGCTTATGGATGCTGACTTGTTATGATATATATAAACATTGTCTATTTTATAATATTTATGATATATATAAACATAGTCTATTTTATAAGATTGGTTGGCTTCTAATGATTTTGCTTTTATTTTACATTCTCCAGTTCTGGATCTTAGTTTATGTCCTGAGGAGCAGATTTTAAATGGTAACCAGCCTGATATGGATGATGGTGTGGGCTGCGAAAATCAAGATGCAGAGGCAGAGGCAGAGGCAGAGGCTGTGGCAATGGCTGAAGAAATACATTCAGGTTTCCATGTTGTTTAGACAATGAACTATTTTGTTAATTGACTGCTTATGTTCTCTTATGTCGAGACTTTAGGAACTTTTATTTGTACAAGGTTGCCACAGGTAGTTGGGTTTTTTAGCAAATAACAATCGAGCAAAAGAGAAAAATACAACAAGCTGTCAGATTACAGTTTCCTAGTTAGGAATATTCAGAGAATCAGTAGATATTTTATATAATCCTGTAGATATTTTACACCCCTAACTTTAAGGCTGTGTTTTAAGGGACAGCATCCCTAGAATCGATTGTTTCCTAGTTTAGAGTTTCCTAAAGTTAGGCTCACCATGTGTATAAATGTTAGTGTAATTTCTTGTGAAAGAAATAATAGAAAAGTCTATTTCTATCATGGTATCGATTAGATCGATTTGGATTTTTTTCGTAATCTTTTCCTTCCACACAACCCTTAAGCTCGCTTCTTTTGTTCAAAAGAACTATGTCCAAATTATCCAAACCAATACAAATGAGGATAGTTCGCCCTAGTTACAAAGGTGTCAATGAGAGGAAAATTGCCATGGAATGATAACCGGCAATGATCTCAAGCGTAAAGATTCTACAAGGTCTATTAAAAGGAGTCTCAGATGGTGCATCTATCGTAAAAATCTCGTCACACAAAAGATCTTGGAAGCTTCATGGGAAGCCACGCACAATAAAAGGAATTTTTCCGACAACAATGGACACCCAAAGGAACAAGGCGAGCAAATATAGCACGACGAGATGGATGAAGAATGAATTCGTGTTTTTAATAAAGACGAAATTGAGAAGTTAAAGACGTTCTTCGGGAACATTGAAAAATCTTCTTCCATGTGTACTTGCGGTTTGGCACTTTCGGGTATTTCCTCTTCTCAAAATTCTAATGTCTCGGACATAGTCACCAATGTGTCTTGGGTCATTGACTCAGAGCTACTGCACCATATGACCCATTCCTCCCACAAATTTGTTTCATATACCCCTTGTCCTAGTAATAGAAAGATTACTGAGTCGATGGTTCTATGCTAACGATTGGTCGGTCAGGTGATATTGTTATAAATAAAACCCTTACCCTTAAAAATGTCCTTCATGTTCCTAAATTATTTCCCAATCTTCTCTCCATCCAAAAACTTACCAGGATTCTAATTGTAGTGTGGTTTTTATCTCAAACAATGTTTTTCCAGAATGAATATGAAGAGGATGATTGGACATGCTAAGGAAGCAAATGGTCTATGCTATCTTGAAGAATCTAGTGGAGAAGTTAGTGCTCAATTCCTCAACATTATCTTTCCTATCCAAGTCTGTTCAAGCTAATAAAGACCTAATTTGGCTCCATCACCTCCGCCTCGGTCATCCTTCGCTTCCAGCCCTTAAATTTATGTTTCCTCCTTGTTCCTAGGAATAAATGTTGATAATTTCCATTGTGATGTTTGTGAACTTGCCAAACATAAACGTACCTCCTTTCCAAAGAAGCAATAAAAGAACATCACTCCTTTTACTCTTATTCATAGTGATATTTGGGGACCATCAAACATTTCAAACATCTCGGGGCTCGGTGGTTCGCTTCCTTTATTGATGATTGTACCGTGGGTCTTGGATATTTCTATTAAAACAAAAATCGATGTCAAGTCTGCTTTTTCAAACCTTTACAACCCGATCAAAACACAATTTGAAATGCAATAAAACGGTTTAGGATGCACAATGCTAAAGACTATTTCAATCACTTTCTCTCCTCATATTTTCAAGAAAAGGCATTCTCCATGAGTCCTCTTGTGTTCACACACCCCAACAAAATGGTGTTGCGAGAGAAAGAATGGTCATCTTTAGCTATTACTAGAGCTCTATTGTTTCAAAGCAATGTTCCTAAACAATCTTGGGGAGGTGCTTTTAACTGCTACTTATTTGATAAATAGGTTGCCTACAAAGGTCCTTGACTCATAAAGTCCTATACAAGCTCTATCGAAATTTTTTCCCGATTTCCATACCTCAAATCTTCCTCTTAAAATATTTGGGTGTGTTGCCTTTGTCCATGTCCATTCTCAAAATACGGAAAACTCGATCCACGAGTCATCAAATGTGTCTTTCTTGGTTATTCCTCTACACAAAAAGGGTACAAATGCTACAATCCACCACCAAAAATATTTTGTTTCAAATTGATGTCACTTTTGCGTAAGAAGAACACTTTTTACTCATCCTTATCTTCGGGGAGAACTTATTCACGTAAGATAAGGGTAGAGAGTTTTTCTTCTTGATTTTCCACTTTCATCATTACCGCCTAACTTCATTTTCCAACTCCTATTCAAAGACCAAACACTCATTTCTTACCTACCAACCCACTGCTCACCTTGACCCTATGCAACCCGAAATTGAGCTTACTACACCTAAGTCACCAAAAGGAATTCAGGACACTACTACCCTTACTAGGTTACTCAAGGAAGAAGGCACCAGTGCAAGTTCAATCATCTTCTTCGGATAAACAACATCGCTTCTACAACCCGAGGTAACTCATCGAACCTACTTTGAATACTATCGAAAATTCAGATCGGAGAGACTATGAGTTTCCTATTGCTATTAGAAAAGGAACTAGGGCTGCATACAAAACATCCCTTGTACTCATTCATATCCTACAAAAATTTGTCCCATAACCACAAAACCTTCCTTACTAGCCTAAATTCAATCTCCATTCTCAAAAGCAGATCTCGAGGCATTAAATAATGAGAATTGGAAAAATGCCATGAATGTCGAAATGGAAGCACTTGAAAAAATAAGACATGGGATTTGGTAGAATTACCGAAAGAAAAGAAAACAATTGGTTGTCATTGGGTGTATCTGAGAAAATACAATTCAGATGGCTCTTTGGAGAGGTACAAAGCAAGATTAGTTGCTAAAGGGTACAGTCAAAAGTATGGAATAGATTACCTTGAGACATTTGCCGGTTGCAAAGATGAACACTGTGAGAGTGTTGTTGTCACTTCTTTTAACAGCAGGTCGGAAACTACAACATTTGACATCAAGAATGCTTTCTTACATGGTGATCTTGAGGAGGAAGTCTATATGGATGTTCTACCGTGTTTTGGTTGAGATCTGAGACAAAGCGGTTTGCAAACTAAAAAGGCTCAGACGGACTAAAACAAATTCCCGAGAGCCCGGTTTGGAAGGTTTACCAAAGTGATGCTCAAGTTGGGGTATAAACAGAGTCAAGGAGATCACACTGCTTTGTAAGGCACTTATCTTGAGGGGAATGACCGCTTTGTTAGTCTATGTAGATGACATTATAGTGTGAGTTGATTTGGAAGAAATGGAAAACTTGAAGAAATGCCTAGTAAAAGAATTTGAGGTCAAAGAGCTTGGTAAACTAAAATATTTCCTTGGTATTGAAGTGGCACACTCTGGAAGGAATCTTTATATCTCAAAAAAATACATAATTGATTTGTTGACGAGACGGGCAAGTTGGGATGCAAACCAACAGAGACACCTATAAGTGAACCACAAACTTGGAGATGCACTAGAAGATGCGAGAGTTGATAAAGGTTCATATCAAAGACTCGTAGGGAAGCTCATTTACTTGTCACATACTAGACCGGATATTGCCTATGCATTGGTGTTGTAATTCGGTTCATGCACAATCCTAAAGAATCACATCTTAGAGTCTGTCTACCAGATTCTACAAGACTTAAAAGGCACTCCAGCAGAGGAATCCTATTTAAGAAAGGGAGAATTTAACCTTGAAGCCTATATCGATGCAGATTATGGGATCTATGGTTGATAGAAGATCAACCTCCTGCTATTGCACATTTCGGGAGGCAACCTTGTAACTTGGAGAAGTAAAAAATGAATGTTGTGGCTAGATCTAGTGCGTAAGGAATTTAGTGCGATGGCTCTTGGAATTTGTGAATTACTATGGCTGAAAATTATTTTGGAGGATTTGAAGATCAAGTGGGAAGGTCCAATGAAGTGTATTGTGATAATAAGTCTGCTATCAATATTGCACATAATCCAAGGCAACATGATTGTACAAAACACATTGAGGTTGATGACATTTCATCAAGGAGAAACTTGACAATGGCCTAATTTGCACTCCATATGTGTCCACCGATGGTCAATGGCGATATCTTAACCAAAGGATTATCTGGGAAGACCTTTCAAAACTAGTAAACAAGTGAGAATGGATGATATCCACTTCCCGACTTGAGGGGAGTGTCGACACAGCTTCCTAGTTAGGAATATTCAAGAGAATCTCAGAGATATTTTATATAATCTGTAGATATTTTATACCCCTAACTTTAAGGCTGTGTTTTAAGGGACAGCATCCCTAGAATCGCTTGTTTCCTAGTTTAGAGTTTCCTAAAGTTAGGCTCACCATGTGTATAAATGTTAGTGTAATTTCTTGTGAAAGAAATAATAGAAAAAGTCTATTTCTATCACAAGCTTAGGTAAAAGTACCATGAAGGCTCTTGTACTAGGAGTAGGATTGCATAATTCCCTCCCTCTACTAAAAAAATGAGCAAATTAGTCCCTCTACATTAGACCAAAGAGCAAATAAGCCCTTCTGTTAAAAAATTTATTCATTTCTACTGTTAAAACTGGTCCTTGTATGTCATCATGCACGCCATGTGGAACTGTCTGGATATTCCATCAACCACATCAGTTTTTAACAGTAGAAATGGATGAAAATTTTAACTAAAAGGACTAGTTTGCCCTTTGATTTAATGTACAGGGAGTAATTTGCTCTTTTTTTTCGTAAAGGAGGCAAAATCCAATCTGACTCCTATTACAGGGGCTTCCATTTTACCTTTACCACAAGCTTATTGTTATATATATAATTTATTCTGCTAAAAGGAAAAGGAAGTATCTCTATTTTGGGATAGAAACTTTGTAGATGATTTTTATTTGTTCAGTTTAAATTCTTGCTCCTTGTGCGCCATGACTGTATATTACTTGGGTCTGGTTTGTTGCAAACTGGTATAGTACATTTCTTTTACCTTGCTTAGAACTTTTGTAGGTGATGAAGATGAAAATAGAAATGAATCAAGTTGGAGCATGGATTGTTCTACGGTTCTGAGAGTTAAAACATTGCATATCAGCTCTCCCATTTTAGCAGCGAAAAGTCCATTCTTCTACAAGGTAAGTGATCACTATTCTTCATAAAATTTTGTTAAAAAGTAAATAGAAAGAGAGATTTGTATTGCTAGATTGAAAATATAACTTGTCGGAATATTTTTCGCTCTTTCTCTTTATTGGTATTTAATTACTTGATTATTCATTACTTATAGCTTTTCTCAAATGGGATGAGGGAATCAGAGCAACGGCATGTAACCTTAAGAATCAATGCCTCCGGTATATTATAAACTTGTCTATATTTGCTTCATGGTTATTTTTACTTAAATCAAACAACTGTGAGCAGTCAAAGTTAAATGACGATGCATGTTTGTACTATTATTTACAGAGGAAGATGCCCTTTTGGAGCTTTTGAATTTTATGTATAGCAACACCTTATCTGTCACTACAGCTCCAGCCTTGCTTGATGTGTTGATGGCTGCTGACAAATTTGAGGTTGCCTCATGCATGAGATATTGCAGTTGGTTATTACACAATTTGCCTATGACACCAGAATCAGCTCTGCTGTATTTGGATCTTCCCTCGAGTTTATTAATGGGTGAAGCTGTCCAACCTTTGACTGATGCTGCAAAGCAGTATCTCACTGCCCGTTACAAAGACGTGACCAAGTAAGCTCCTGTTCTTTTTGACATGAGATCGATAGTTTTATTAGCTTGGCTATGTTGTTGCTTACCTTGTCTAGTTAACTGTGTAGAAACAAAAATTTTAGACGTTTGATAAGTTTCCATATGGTGAATGTACCTGAGATGTCCCTCTATTATGGGGACTTGATCAAATTAGTCCCTTTACTAGTAACTGAATCATTTTAGTCCTTGCATTATTAAAAAAGAATCAAATAAGGTTAAATTGGAATAAAGTTAACATTTGCTATTTAACAGAGTTAATATTTTTAAAGTTTTTATGGTTCTATAAATGAAATGTTTTGTTTGCAATTGAAAAAAATAATTCAAGACATCTTTTTATACCGAAAATGTTTTTGATTCTTTTTAGTAATATAAGGACTAAAGCGATCCATTTAATAATAGAGGGATTAATTTGATCCAGTCTCTATAATACAGTGACCTCCCGGGTGCTTTAATCGTTTTCGTCTCTACATTGCCCTAGTGAATTTACATACGAAGCAAAGCCCTAGTGCTAGTCTTTGGTAAAATTCTCTCCCACATTATCCGAGCAGGGGGAAGACTGTCTACGATAACCAACCTTCTCCGACCCTCAAAATGGGGAGCCTGGATCTTCAGGGAACCTTTTTGTCAAAGTAGAAATTATGCATATTTAGAGGCTTATATGTGTATGATTTTGGGGCATATTTTTTCCAGGTTCGAAGAAGAGGTAATGGCTTTGCCACTAGCTGGGATCCAGGCAATATTGGCCAGTGATGATCTTCAGATTGCATCCGAAGATGCGGTGTATGATTTCGTGTTGAAGTGGGCCAGGGCTCAATACCCAAAACTAGAAGACCGAAGAGAAGTGCTTGGTTCACACCTTGCACAATATATTCGTTTCCCTTACATGACTTGCCGGAAACTTAAGAAGGTATTAACATGTAATGATTTTGATCATGGCGTTGCATCGAAACTTGTGCTCGAGGCCCTATTTTACAAGGCTGATGCCCCATATAGACAACGAAGCTTGGCTGCAGAGGAATCTGCAACCTCAAACCGTCGATTCGTTGAGCGAGCTTACAAATATCGACCCGTTAAGGTAGTGGAATTCGAACTTCCCCGTCAGCAATGTGTCGTGTACCTTGACTTGAAGAGGGAGGAATGTGTAAACTTGTTCCCATCCGGACGAGTCTATTCTCAGGCATTCCACCTAGGGGGACAAGGTTTCTTCCTATCAGCACATTGCAACATGGACCAACAAAGCTCTTTCCATTGCTTGGGGTTGTTTTTAGGAATGCAGGAAAAGGGCTCCGCTAGTTTCACGGTGGACTACGAATTCGCAGCAAGATTAAAGCCGACAAAAGAGTTTGTTTGTAAATACAAAGGGAACTACACATTCACCGGCGGCAAGGCGGTTGGCTACAGGAATTTATTCACTGTACCTTGGACATCTTTCGTGGCAGAAGATAGTATTTACTTTATAAATGGTATCCTCCATCTTAGGGCTGAGTTAACTATCAGATTGTGTTCCTGAGGCGATTGGTTGAGTTAAATTTTGGTCTTTTTAAACCAATGTATAGAAGTTAAACACAGTCCTGAGTGCAGGCTTACAAATATAAATTGATGGTGCTGCTGCCTAGGAGAAACAGGCAGCCTATCTTATTATTATTAATATCATTATATAGATGCTCTGAAATTTTCAAGTGGAGAGGCTATAATCACATACACTAAGACCATATTATTAATATATCAAGTACTAAGATCTTTATGATAATTTCCTCTTCTTTATGACAAAACTCCTAATGAAGCATGGCCTTCAATTGACCATCCAGAGTTTATGGATATTGGTGTTTGCCTCTTGTACAATTTGATATATATGTGTGTGTGGTGTGGAGAGTATAGATGATGATAATTATAATCAAGTTGCAGATGTTCTGTCAGCCTGATGCACCAAATCAAATATATTTTCATAGACATTTATAATTTGTTTTCAAGTTTCTTAGTCTTTACTAATCTGTAATATAAGAAGCAAATATATATAGTATAATAGAGATTTTTGTATTAAGAGTTAGATTGTATTTTACCATTTCTACTGAAGAAATGGACAAATGAGTCTCTATATGTGTTAGTTCAAAGAGCATATTGGTCATTTCTGTTAAAAATTTTATTCATTTGTAACTGGTATAGTTGACGGAATAACTAGATGGTGATACATGACATGCCTAGAAAATGATGAAAATTTTAACTGAAAGATCAATTTGTTCTTTGATTTAACTTACATGAACTAATTTATCTATTTTTTTAGTAGAGAGGGCAAAAATACAATATGACTCATAATATAGAAATATTCATGGTACTTTTACCTATATATATGTGTTTATGTGCAAATATAAATATCAGATATTATTATAATTATGATATCACGATTCAAGAGGACACCAATTCAATTAGAAAATAATTAAAATTCATTCTTTTTACAAATTAAATTAAAGAGTTTTTATCTTTTATATCATATAAAACAAGCTACACAAGTATTCTAGAAAAAAACATTATAAAATTATGATACTTAACACTTCATCTATTATAATATTAATATAATTATTAGGTTCGCACATCTTAATCAATAAATAATACTTCATCTAATTAAAGAATGAATATAAATATTTTTTATATTTAAAATTACTCTTATCAGTTGAGCCTTAATTTAATTAGCATTAGTATTATAATTAATATAGAAAGATGTAAATTGATTATATTAAAACACATTATTTTTTATTTATGAGTTAAAGAGGAAGTATTAGTAGTTCTAAAATTATCTTAAAAAATAAACATAAGATTATTTAAAATTAATTACTTATAAAATTCTATGATTTGTGAATGAACTATATTATTATTTATTTTATTTGACATAAACCTCTCGAGATAATATACTTTAATGCATTTAAAACTACTAATCTTACATAGTTAATAATGCCTAATACATGATCGATAATTTTACACCCATCTAAACTTTATTTATTATTTAAAATACATATAACTCAAAATTACCATATTTTCACATCACTTGGCAATGAAGTAAACAAAAGATCATAAACACAATGCCCTTTCAGACTCCATAATTTAAAAAAAAAAAAGTAGAAGAAGAAGAAGAAAATTGGGATCCATAAAACAACATTAATTGTAGCTAACGAGGCCACAGAAAAGCTCCCATGGCGAAGCTTCTCTTCTGCTCAACGTCGCCGGTGATGGGTAGTCCGTATTCTTTAAGCAAACAATCAAGTTTCCACTCAGGCATGGCTTCGTAATCAGCTTCGGTGTACCTTGGGTAATGCAGCGGCATCTGAAAGTCGCTGCCGCACCAGGTTTTAGCCGCCGCTTGATCACCTTTGTGCAGGCCGCCGGCCCCTAGGGTTGGAGTCGGCGATACCTTTACTGATTCCATACCCATTTCCTTTTTATAGATGGACCTTTTTATAGAGGATTTAATGTGTACATGGAATTGTGTGTTGATATATGCATTGAATGTTGGTGTCTTTTTGTAGAGTTGTTAACAGTAGACAGATATGATTATATATTAGGGTAAATTTCACTAATAGTCCCCCAACTAACCTAACTATTCAATTTTGTTTCCTTTTACACTAGCTTGTTAACCATAGCAGCTTTTAAAATTAGCATAATAATAAATTTTAATCCCCAACTTTTATGTATTATGTCAATTTAGCCTTGATTCTAAATAGTCTAATCCTCAACATTTACACTTTGTATAATTTAGTCTTTTTTGCAGTTTTAGTTTTCTTTTTAATTAAAAAGAAATTTACTAATAGTTAAGTGACAATTTTGTAACTTTTTATAATTAGGTGACCAAAAAAATATTAATCGTTGGGTTACTACTAGTGCAATTTCATTTATACATTATTAATATGATATGAAAAAATATAATGTGAATGCAAGGTAAAGTTAAAATTTTAAAGTGGATTAAAATTAAATTATAATTTTTTAGAGGTCAAAATGTAATTTTATGACTGTTAATTCAAAGGTTAAAATATGTTTCAAGTTTTGTATTTTTGTATATTTGGAATTTAGTTTTTTTTTTAGAATTTAGTCTTAGTTTTCGAATTTAAAAATTCAAGGCCAATTGTTAATGTTGTTGTTGTTAACATTCTTTTGTTAAATTTATTTGCGTGACATTTTGAAATTAAATAATATTCACTTGTCTTACTAAGCATTGGTTCTATTCCGACCAAGCACCATATAACAAAAAAATGACGTCGTAATATATCTGAATTTAACGAAAGAATTTTAACGGTGTTAACAATTAAATTTATATTTTTAAATTTGAAAAATAAAGAGATTAAATTTCTAAAAGTAAAAATCAAAAATAAAAGAAATAAATTTCAAATTTACGAAAAATATATTCTAGTTACCATTTCTAAAAGGATTACACTTTAAATTTATAATTTATAGGGCTAAAATCAAATTCTAAATGGAAAAAAAATGTGATTTACCATTATATTAATTTAAAATTTTATAATTTTTACACAAATGATCAGTGTTAATGCTTTTTTTTGGATTGATACGAATCTATGCTGATAAATGAGTCTAAAAGGTGACGAGATTTTTAAAACGGAAAAAAGATGAGTTATTGAAGTTGTCGGAGCTGACACTCTGATCTATCTTTAATATTCAAGTCGATAAAAGATTCATGATTTTAAATATAAATCACCGGTTCCAACATAATAGCATTTAGCAAATCAAAGTCGGATAAAAAATAGTAAAATTTATAATAATAATAATAATTAATAATAATAATAATAATAATAAATCCACTATAACCAAACCTTAGTTACTATTTTATAATCTAACAAAGAAATTAAAATCACCTTTGCATAAATAGAATTAGTTGGACAAGAGCTGGATGTGGTACCACTCAGATCTTCTAAATAAGTTGGATAATTCTAAATACATTACTAAGAATAATTAAAGTAGGATATAATACTAATTTTGTTAGTTTTAAATTAATATGCCATGAATTATTAACTATAAAAATTCTAATATTCCTTTGAAACTTTTTAAAATTTTAATTAGGTCCCTCAAATTTTTAAAATTCCCATTATACTTTTTTCTTTAAAATTAATTAGACTCTCCTTACATTTTAGAAATTCTTATTAACCTAAAAAATTTAATTAGATCTTAATTTTTTTAAAAAAAATCTCAATCATACTATTTAAAATTTTTGAAAATTTTATTTAGATTCTCTAAAACTTAGTTCTAAGATAATCCTTTGGACGTATTATATTTTATCTTAATTTTTTATCGAACAAATGATCACCACGAAACCTAACTATGTAAGTCTCTCGTCATAATTTCTTAACATCATCTAAATATTATCTTCAAAAGACTCGTGTAATCTATAAAAGATATAAGAAAAATTTCTAATAATATTTATCAATTCATCACATCCAATAGACATTCCATTCGATCTCAACCAAATCAACTCCGACAATTCCATAAATTGATGCATACCACCCCATCACCACACCCAAAGGGTCAATAAACAACTTTACTCAATAAAATCTCTGTGAACCCCTTCATCTTAGTCAGTCTTCGCACCCTCAAGAGTCCATCTATGTTGCAAAACACAAAGTTTACTTGAGAAAGTTGCTAACCCACATTGATTTGCTCAACATTGAATCAATTAAAGACCACACGTTTAACACTTAACAAGAACATGAAATCACGGCATTTGCCCCCACCAGTGGAAAACACGCATTCAATCAACTTGTTTAATAACTTATTTAAACACAATATAGTGAGTTGAAGGAGAATAAAAAGAAAATAATAAATAGGGAGGGCTTAGAAGGCAATTACTCAAATTTAAATTTTGATGCCACGCACCTCACACTTTCCTTTCCTTTTCTCAGAACTGGAAATATTACATAATAGGTCCCTCAATCTTTAAAATTTTTTTCAATAGCTTTTAAGTGTGCCGCCTCGACACCCTCCACCCACCCAAGCCTCGCAGACCTCCACCCACTGTGCCGCCTCTCACAGAGCCTCCACCAAGTCAAATGTACCATTTTCGTAATTTTGAAAAGGGACCCCATTTTGGATATTTTAAATTTTTTGTACTAATTTGGTAAAAACCCAAAACATTTATTATACTACCCATATCGCACAAAATATAAATCAATACAAATCAACATTCATACAAATCCATACATGTATTTTTTTTTTGCAATTTAGCCCTAATTAATCAAAATCACAAAAATCGAATACAAAACATGTTAATCGAATAATGTCAATCCCCACTCCTCGTGACGATTGGCCAACATGGGAGTTTCATTGCGGGCATTTACTTCGATTATGACCACCTAACCTGCATATTCCACAGCGCCTATCGTCGGATTTCTCCCTAATGTCCATTTCATTATGGATTCTAGATGATTGCGGATGACCTCTCGGATTCCTGCGTAGCGCTTTGTCCGGGACAAGCTCAAAAGTCATCCCAGGTACCTCCCATGTAGACAGGTCGGGCAGGACAGGGAACTCATTTTCCCAAACACGTAACGTACGCTCCAGTGTGTACACATCATTCACAAATTGTTCAACATTAAGGTTCGCTTTAGTACACGCTGCCACGACATGTGCGCACGGATAATGAAGTGTTTGGAACCTCTTGCATTCGCACTGTCTGTTCCGAATATCGACTCCATAAGATCTAGGTGGCAAACCAGGTCGACGACCGATAGACTCCGTAACTCGAAAAGTTTCTAGCCGTCGTGAATATATTTCTACAGTCATCGACCTTGCAATCCAACGGTTTACAATCAATATATCCCTGACATCTTCCACAAACACGTGTCTGGCATCCATCTGGTTGACTTGTTGTTCACCCATTCTTGGCATCGACGTGGCCAACCTGTAGAATGTAGCCGAGAAGACAGATGAAATTAGAAGATGTCGTGTTTTCAACAACACAGCGTTGACCCCTCCACCAAGTTTGTGGTCATTTGACCATACCGAAAGCCGTCGTCAAAACTTTGAGCCCATTGCCACCGCTCCATTGTGCCTAACCATTCTCGAAAAGATTTGTTCATTTGACCTTCCATTTGACTCTCAAGTCGAGTCATTCTTTGGTTAAAAATATGTGGCTCTAACTCGTACGCTGTACACATTTTAATAAAAGATAAGTTACGATAAATATATAACATAAAAATATTAAAATTGAATGATTGAAAATTTAAGGCTATCTTTTACCCATTTTCACCACTTGTCTCTTCCACTGCATTCTTATAGTCTCGAAGGAAGTTAGCATAATATGACGGACGCATCGATGTGATCTCCATGGCACACCTAACGCCTAATTGCGGCAATTAATACTTTCCTCTATCGAAAATGATACAAATATTATCGTTCTTGATAACATACCTCCACAAGTTGGTAAGAAAGAATTCCCGATTCTATATTCTCCTTATCTACTATGGAAAATGCTATTGGGAGCACGTTCTATTGCCGTCTTGAGCAACCGCAATAAGTAGGATCGTGTATATTTTTCGATGACCATGTCCCATCAACTCGCACAAACGGCTTGCGTGTGTGGAAATGCCCGCACACATTGATCAAGCGTCCGAACATCCGATGAAAAATTCTTTTCCCTTGTAATTGGTTATTTTGGCCGTAATAAGGTCGTGTTCGCAACTCTATCACAAATCGATGCGTACTCTCTCATAGCGACTATCCATCCTCGCACTCGTTATACGATGAGTCGTAATCTCCATACAGCTGCTCCATTGCCATCTATTTAGCTATCCACGCTTTTCGATACGATACTCGATACTGAAATCATGCTTGTATTTCAGCAATCAGTACCAAAACTTTGATGGTTGGCATGTCCTTCACCATTGGGAGGATACACGTACAGATGGTTTTCGAATCAAGTTTTTTATGATCTTCTGTCATACGTGTCGATCTGCATGTATGCGGTCCAACCAATTTTCGTATCTCTCACATCTGCGAATTTTGAATGAACGCAGCTCGTACCCGCCAATTGTAGCCTTCCGCTGCCTTCCAACACTCCCCAATATAAACCGTCGGTTTGGACACTACGACTTTGTAATCCGCTGATATATCCATGCTATACCATTTAATAGCAGATACGCACTCTTCTTTACTTTCGAATCTCTGGCCTACGAATAACTCATGCTCGAAATTTACGGCCGGTAGATAAGCGAGGATACATTTGAGGTACTCAGGAACTCACTACGCTATTGCGTCGGGTCTATGAAGCGACATGTGTGGCCCAGGATTATTGTGTATCATAATACATCCCATCTGGTTCCCGATCGAAGACGCGCTAATGTTTCCATCATCATTCACGTCTTCATTGTCAATATCATCAGGTATATCGTCCATATCGGGATCGCTGTCACTATCGACCTCTTCCTCACAATGATCACTACTATGGTGTCCATCATCACCAACCACGTCAATATCTGGCGTAATATTAAGATCAATATCGATCCTACGTATATTCGAATCGGTATCAACATACGATATTGGATGCACCATGCACGGTTCTTGAGCTCCACGTTCTTCACCATATGCATTGCTCTCTTCATTTGCCTCGATACCAATACCGGCAAACTCAGCAAATAAGTGAATTGGTGCATTTCTGTTACTCCCATTCCCACAGTAAAAAGCGATCATTGTCTCAACGTCTTCGTCGTCTATAAGTTCCATTTCTGTGAATTTGATCGAATCTGCCGAAATTGGAAACTTGTAGAAAATTATTGAGATCGTTCTCCCACAACGTCTAACAATTTTTGCGTTTATCCTTCGCTTCATATCATCCAACGAGACATTTCTATTAAATCTCATTGCTACTTGTTGCCGACATTCAAATATGCATCCAATGATTGTTGTCAGGATGATTCCATCGAAATAAACACATACGAAAAACTGATCATCCATCTTCAATATTCAATCATTAAAAAAAACAAAATTGCTCAGAAAATTTTGACTCGTATATACTATTCTTAAATAAAAAACATAATGTTTCAATATGTTATTTTTTCATTCTTACGCTCACACTATTACAATTATCATTTTGTACATGAACAACATTTATCTTTACATCTAACCACTTAAAGTCGATCTACATTTTATTCCATCTCAGAGCTTGTATCTTCCTCTGGAAAATCTTGTACAATCAATTTATAAATTCTTGATTCTCTTCATATTGATCTTCTACAACATATTAAATACTAACATATTATTAATATACTAACATATTAACATACTAACAACAACAATATACTAACTATGTTACATATTAAATAAAATATTAATATACTAACATATTATTAATATACTAACAATATATTATTTTAGGGTTTTAAGATTTTTAACTAACATATTAGTCTACTAACAATTTATTAACTAAATATTAATATATAATAACATATTAATACACTAATAATATTTTAATATTTTATTTTAGGGTTACCAATAATATACTACTAACTAAACTAAAATATCATTCTAGGGTTTCTAACTAAAATATTAATAACTAACTAACTATATTATTAACCTATTAGTTATAAACTAAACTAACAACAACAAATAATAAAAATAAAAATCAATATATATCATATAATATTACAACAACAATATCTTCCTTATTAAAAAAAAATTTATACATACTCTTATTTTTTTTTTCTTTCTCCTCCTTTCTCTTTCTTTTCTTCTTCTTCTTCTTCTTCTTCTTCTTCTTCTTCTCAATTGCTAAAATTTTGATAAAAACTTACAACCGAGAGCTTAAAACAGTTGGTGATGCCTCTGCCAGTGGCACCATTGGTGCCCTTCTACCAGAGGCACCATTGGTGCCACTTTGTGAGGCTTCACCAACCTTTTTCTCGCCATTTTTTCTTTTTTTTGATTTTTTTTTAAGATTTTATTTTTTTTTTTTTTTTAGATTTTAGAGCCTATGTAAGAAGGTGGTGCCGCCTCTGCCAGAGGCGCGACCACCCTCTCTATACCAATCTCGTAAATTTTAAAAAGTACATCCCATTTTCATATTTTAATTTTTTTGTAATATTTTAATAAAAAACCCCACGTTTAACACTTAACAACAACATGAAATCACGGCATTTGCCCCTAGAGGTGAGCATGGGCCGGGCTGGCCGGGTTGGTCGGGCCCAACTAAAATTTAGGCTGTTCATTGGGCTCTCAGTGGGCCCAAAAATGGGCCTAAAATTTTCCCAAGCCCAGCCCATATAAAAATACTAAAACCAGGCCTGCCCACCTTACCAGTATTAATTTTTATATTATTTTATATAATTTTAAATATATATAATACATCAAAATATTAAAAATTAAAATAAATATTTTTAACAAATTGAAAATAAATTTTAAAAAATATGTAGACTTGAATAACACTAAAATAGATGCAACTTAACAAGGAAATACCTCTAAAATAATAACAAAATTAACAAATGTCTTTAAAATAATAACAAAATTAACAATAAAATAAGTTTTATATAATATCTAAACAATAACAACAAAATAATAGAAACATAATAGTAAAATGGTAGCAAAATAAAGAGAAAAACAATAAAAAAATAATATTTAAAAAATATTTTTTTTTACCTTTAATGATTTCGGGCCGGGCCGGGCCGGGCCCGGGCCAAGAAATTCTTACCCGAGGCCCGGCCCATATTTTAAACGGGCCTCATTTTCTGCCCAAGCCCATTTTTCGGGCCTATATTTTTACCCGAACCCTCCCATTTTTCGGGCGGGCCTTCGGGCCGGGCCGGGTGGCCCAGCCCATGCTCAGCTCTATTTGCCCCCACCAGTGGAAAACACGCATTCAATCAATTAATACTTACCTGTTTGAAACGACACATTGTGGCGGCCACACTGCCTATTGCTGATTGGCATTGTTAAACAGTGCTCTGCAAGGCTCAAATAAATGGTTAGAAACAAAAGTTCGAAATAAATATCAACCACTAATGGTGGTGTGATCTTGTACCCTAGCCGTTGGTTTAAAGCAAATAACAAAAGCAATTAATATAGGCCAGAGACTTGGTCAAGCTATCTTTGTACTCTTTTGAGTAGTGTTAGGTTTTTGTTAATCCATAACTGCAATCATGTGTAATTTTGTTTTAAATGTCAATCAATGTTCTACACGACGGAAAAATAAAAGTATGTTTCAAGTGTGAAAGAAGGAAAAATGTGGTTCGAGAAATATTTTTTTTAGTTACAGATATTTTTATTTGTTTCACTGTATGAGGTGGCAGTTAGATAAAATTCTCCCAACAATGACAACTCTAAACTTTAGTTCAAATAAGTTGCAAGAAGTACATTTCCAACCAAACAGTGAAGTTGGTACTTAGGTGCAGGTGATTGTTGGCTTTGGCTGTTTGATGTGAGAAAATACAATTTCTATCTTTATTAATTCATTCTTATCTATCCAAGTAGAAAGTGAAGTAATACAAACCTTCTTTCAAGCGTAACTCCAGGGTTTATTTACGAACTTCCATGTGTTTGACAACCCAATTTTGAGACCATTGTTCTAACCAAAAATTGCAAAGCAAGTCCTTCAAGGTATGCCAAATTGTTGTTGTGCAATTCTTTTCTGATACAATATTGGGGCATGAGATGATATTAAACGAGTGTCTGATAAAAGTTTTAATCACCGAATTATATTCAAGTAAATTCTATGTTTTGGTTTCTTTATTTGTGTTGGCTTAATGTTGAAGTTATTATACGTAATGAATTATGCATTGAAAATTGGTTTGGTTCTCTATTCATGTTACATAAATCTCTTAAACAAGTGCTATATGTTAATTTTCATTTTGTTTAAGTTGATACTAATCAGTTTCGTTATTGAAAATTTGTTGATTATTTTTGCAAGTAAAATAACTTTGAAATTAATCTTATAACGTAACCGGATTTTGTTGTGCTAATACACAAATTGAGATGCTATTTGGGTACTCATAAATTATAATTGTTCGAAAAATAAATAAATATTCTTCAGTCTTTACTTTTCATAAGTTATTTGGACCTGTTGCTCTATAATGCTTCGGAGGACTTTTTTTTTTTTTCTCGAAATACCCATATCCAACATATATCCAAATTGAGGTATTGAGATATATAATCTTCTAATGAAGATTCTCTACATACACGGAACAATAAAATAAAAATAATAAAAATTTTAACATTCGTGCATCGATATCTAACACGAGTCCTAGTAACATAGTCTATGGCAGCAATACAACACCATACGCATTGTTCACAGATTTAAAAATAGTTTGCCAAAACAACCATCTAACAATATAGAGCACTACGATGTCATCATCCCGAAGATGATTGAAGAAAAAACATAATGCATGCCAGAGTTATTGCCATTACAACATACCTCGACCTTTACCCATTGCAATCAACTTATAAAGTTGAATTTTCACTTCACACTAAGCCCAATCAATCTACTTATTGAGAGATAAAATGTTTGCTAAGCCACAGAAATAACGCAATTAATCTAGCAGAGATGGCTTAGAAATTGCCTTCTCGAGTATTATCAAGAAGGGAAGGTGAATGCGAGACTCGCATTGATGCTAGTTCAGTCTTTTATTGATACAGAACATGAATGGGGGAGCTGAAAAGCTACAGAGTTCACAAGGAAAACATAGGAAACCATGGGAACAAATTATGGGCAGGCTCGTATAAGTTTCTAAACTCATTTTTGTATGATGAGACGAAAAGAAAAAGGTTAAAAGGTTGTCCCCTAGTTTATCTTGCTCTATATCCCTTTACCTACAAAAATAGCACACATCCCTATAAACATTGAGTAGAATTGGTACCGGTTTAGTCTGATATTCTGATTTCAACTCCTAAAATGTCTTTCACCACCTCATATGTCACGAATGCAATAGCTATTGAAGGTACAACCTGGAAAAGAAAATGAAGGGGACAAACAATATTAATTATCAACAATTGAAAGGCATTTTTATATTCAATTGTAAAAATAAAACATTGATGACATTACAGAACCATGAAAAATAATTTCAAGTTATCAAGTAGGTTCTTTTCCATACTAAATAACAACTTATACTAAACTAGGGCATAAACTGGGGTGCAAGTGCAACCGAGAGAGGATGGCAGATGTTAGTGGATTATAAGACTTGCATCAGAATGTGAAAAGGCTTAGGGAGATAAACTTTTTAAGGGCATATGCAAAATAACAATTTGATGCATACAGCAAGAGCAGGACCAGCACACAGTATCAATTACATAGAAAAAATGTTATTCCTGAATTCATAGACGTGTGAATGAATGTGAATCAAAAGACACTGACCTTCACGGAATTAGGGACCAGACCCTTGTATAACGCTCCAAAGCCCTCGTGCCTAACAGTTTTCCTGAATGCATCGATCATGCCAGTATACTCAAGAGGAGCCTTATTCCTCCCATCACCAGTGACAACTGATGCAGCATCTTTCCATCCTACCATTTGCATTCTTCTGCGGATGACATCAAGAGGGTAAGCAACAGTTTGCCCAACAGTTCCAGCAGCAGCCCCACAAGCAAGCCTGGTTGTCACACTCAACTCAGAATCCTCTGCAAATCTGAGTTGTTTATTTTTTATTAGCCAATCTTTTAGAGACTCGTACACAGCAAAGTTCAAACCCACATATGGTATCTGCAAAAATAAAATGAGTCCGATATCAACAATGCAAAAGATAAAGTAAAGCATTCTCTTTGTCAAGTAATATAGTAATTCACCAACAGTTTACTCAGTGATCACTTTAAACCACCCAAAATGGGGGTACAGGCATTAACAGCTATGACATCGAAAACTATTAATCTATGAAACTCCAAATAGAAGAAATTAAACAACTCACAACTCCAATGACTGAAGGAAGCCAACCCTTGTACAATGCCCGTGGGCCTTCTTGCCGCAACACAGTTGACAGAGCATGGAACATTCCTCTGTACTGATAAGGAGAGCTGTCTGTCTGCAATATAAACAATTAAATGATTAATTGCTCATGTAGCAAAACTACAAGGAACTATCCCTGATATCAAAGAAAGAAAATCCACCAGCTAAAAACAAAATCAATATTTTCTTTGATGAATTAAAATAATTCTCAAAATTTTCTCCTAAAACAAATAAATAAAGGAAATAACAAATTGATGTCCAAAGTTCATTATTTACCACAAAGTAATCTCTTTCATCTTGATAGCATTGAGATAGATTAAACCAAAAAGTAAAACATCAAACATCTGCCAAGTGAAACAATATTTAAGAGATAATACCTGTACAGTAAGCCTGCCTCGTACCATGTCCATTGGGTAAGTTGCAGACATGGCAATTATTCCAGCACATGCTCCAGCTCCAAGGCGTAAAAGAGGAGTGAGTTGAGCATCTTCTGCAGAATTAACAACAAAGAGAACCCTTATATGAATATTCCAGATTTCAAGGAGATCTGTATATAAATTTCATAATACATGATAATATCTGCTTGGTTTGATATCACATGACCGAACATTAATGAACTTGACAATAAACTTTATCCTATAATAACAAGTTGCACAATATTTCCAAAGCCCAATGCTTTTATCTATGATTATTATGGCTGTGAGACCACAAAGCATGTAAAGGACAAAACTTGTAGTGTCTTTATTAAAACCTAAAATCACAACTGAATTTTGTATGTGATAAGATAATGCAAACATGATATGATTGCTCATTGCCCGTTAAAATAAAATGAGCAATACCATTGCCACTTTGCTGTTGATATAGATACAGGATTCCCCTGTCACAAAAGAAACGAGGAACAATCAGCAAAGAGAAATTCCAGTTCAAAATTTAACATGTGTGGTAGGAGAGTAAAAAGGAAAGAAAACTCTGCAGCCCCAAGGAACTTAAGGCTGATAGGTTGCGCTTGATCAACCAAAAACGTTCATGTAATATCAGTTTGAATCAGTGTTGCCCAAGCATGCACCAAGGCATTGTGCCTTAGAGTCAGACAACAAAAATGCCTCAAATCCTGGCAGGCGAGGCACATTTGATTAGGCACGCTTTTCTGAAAGGTGATAGGCACAAAAAAGCCCGTTTGGTTGACATTCTCTTTAATTTCTTCTTTATGTTAAACTTTTTTCATTAGTTTTGGCTCTAGTAGCAAAAAAGGGGTACTAGGCAACAATATGAGACAATAAGAAAATCATGCATATTGACTAGCAGAAGAAATAGAAAATTTTGCCAGTTTTGTAGATAAGCTGGACCGTTATTTAGAGTTAATATCATGTATATCTTAAGCTTATTTTATGAGTATACACACGCACATAAAAAACACATATATATACATATTGTGCCTTGCTTCAATGGCCAGGACTTTTTTTTTGCGCCTTATGCCTCAAGCAGTACAAGTGTTCAAGGGCCTCGACAGCGACTTGCACTCTTGACAACACTAGTTTGAACTTCTCTTTGTTCAGTCACCCATGAACTGATCAGTGATCAATTGATCATCAAATTTTTAGGGACCAAGTAAACATTAACCTAAAAAACCTAACCAATTTCACTAAAACAGATCACTCAAGCTTAGCAATACAGAGATGATTGAAAAGAAAGTCAAATCAATAACAGAACAATAAAAAGCAAGTTGTATTTAACAGAGTTCAGGAACCCTACTTTGAAGCTTGCTCATAGCTGAAGAATTTGACTGCAGAGTTTGGAACAATGCGCGCACAATTAGTACCATTGCCCTTGAATAATCCACGAAAACCTTCCGTTCTCCAAATGTACTTCAAGCCTTGAACCGTTCCGTTGTATTTTATACTATGTGGATTCTGAACCTGCATTATTTTATTTTTCAAGAGAATTTTATCATTTCAGAAATCGAAGCATTCATATTTCTCAATACAATAAATTTCAAAGAAATTAAACAAAATAAACCTGAAGTAAAATCTTTAAACGTTCCAAAGGAGCAACGGCAGTTCGTGACCTGCATAATTCAATGTTCATGTTTATGTTCCCAATTATAAAATCCGAGATATTCAAATGTCTTCAGAAAACATTTCTTCCTTCGACACAAGCAAAAACTCCTTAGTGTGCGTGTGTGAGAGAGAGAGAAAGACAGAGAGAGAGAGAGAGAGAGCACACAGTCCACCGGCCACGCCGCCGGCAACGAGAGACTTGCAGATGCTAAGAATAGCATAGCTAGGTGCCTTGACGCCCTCTCTCGCAAGCTTCGCTTCCTCTGCTAAATTAACGATCGTCGAAACCGCCGATTCGCTAGTCTTCACATCCTCCGAAGCCATCGAAAACCAGAAAAAAAAAAACACAAAAACACACTGAAAAACTCCTCGAAGTCCTTTTCTCTCGACGGAAAACCCTAAGAAGGTTCTTTTTTCCCGGTAGGATTGAAGGGATCACGGATTATCGAGGAGGATAATCCGGCGATCGAAAGGATCGGATCTCCGAAGCAATTTATAGTAAAAAGTGGTTCCACTTTTCTCTCTTTTTCCAATTTTTTTTCTAGTTTTTGTGTTCGTTTTTGAGAGAGGTGTGGTGGACTGGTGGTGGCGGCTGGTTCGAGAGCTTGAGATGAACTATTTGAGAGCGTGTAATGTCGTTGCTTTAAGAGCGCGTGGATTTGGTAAAGTTTTTTCTATTTTCTTTTTGAAGAGGATAATATGCAGTGTAAACTACACACTACAGCGTACAGTCACCGAAGGTGATTTTTTTATCACCTATGATTTTTTTAAATAGTTGACCCAATTATAAGTTTTTTTTTTTCAAATATGAATTTTTAAAATTCATTAATCAATTAATTGAGATTTTTTTGTCCATTTTCGTGTTAGTTAAAATATTAGAATAATAAATTTAACTCTTAATTTTTATATACTATATTAATTTAATCTTAATTTTAAAAATAATTCTCAAATTTTATAATAATTTTAATTTAATTCTAATTTTAAAATTTTCAAAAATATATAAAATTACATAAAATTTTCAAAAATATAATAAAAATTTAAAATAAAAATATAATAATTAAATTAAATTTTATATTAATAATTATATAAATATTAAATAAATAAATAAAACCCTCCGATCCCTCACCACCATCCCTCCCTCCCCCCAATCATCAAGGGTATAGTTAGGGGATGGCACCCGACTTGCCCTAAAATAAAAAAAAAAAAATCTCCATTTAAAATATTTAAAAAATAAAATTATACTTTTAACTCTCTTAAAAATGATAAATTTTGAATTAATCATTTAAAATTATAAATATATAGATTATTAAAATAATAAAATTATATTTTTACTATAGTAAAAATTATAATTTAATTTCAACCCTCTAAACAAATTTATCGCCATTTAGAGTCCGTTTATTTGGAAATAAAACATTTTCAGGAAAATATTTTCAGCTTTTTTCAATGTTTATTTGGTTGAAAAGATTTTACCAAAGTAAAATTAAATACAAAACACGGAAAAAAAGGCCCTTAATTTTAGAAAATGTCTTATCCTTTCTAATTCGGGTAAAATACTTAAATATACTAAAAATAACAAAATTTACGGAAAAGGGTCGATTTTTTGAAAATTTACGAAAAAGGGCTGTTTCCCCACAAAACGCGTCCACGTCAGCGCGTTTTGTTGGGGAAAATCAGGAAAGCGCGTCCCCAGGGGCGCGCTTTAGACCTGCAACGGTCAAAAACTCACCCTATAAAAACCTCCCAACTCTTTTATTTTTTTACACTTTAGTCCTCTATCATCTTTCTCTCAATTTTCTCTCAATTTTCTCTTAAAGTCCTTGAAACTTAGTCTCAAATTTCAAAATAGTCCTTTACTATTTACAAAAAATCCCTTTTTAATTTTTTAATATATTTTTTTTTGGAAATTTTTAAAATTTTTGATCGTATTACAATGGTCGGGGAATTAATTCGTCTAGACAACAAGCACATCTCCGTCGATCAAATGCAAATGGTAAGTTTTAATTTTAATTTTTTAATATTATTTAATATTTTTTAGGTTTATGCAATTTTAATTAATTTTTATTTTATAATTTTTTAAAAAGTCTGTAGATCGGGTGTTGCAATGTTATATTCGCAATATACATGGTCCCTCATCGTCGTTGATCGAGAATTACCTGCGGAAAGCGGGTTTTTGGCACGTGGCCACGATAGGTCGGGGGTTCAAGTTGGAGCCGACTTTGATCAGTGCGTTGGTAGAGAGGTAGAGACCCGAGACGTACACTTTCCATCTTCCATGCGAGAGTGTACCATCACTCGGAAGATGTCTGATTGCTGATTGGATTATCGGTGGATGGTCGGAGTCACCGGTCCGCAACTTCTACCGATTGGATGGTCAGATGCTATGAGCTTACATGTAACACCCTGCACCAAACCTAGAAGTTAGGCCCGAATCTGGCGTGTCACATTGGGGTGCTTTTCGAGAAACCATGGTTCCATTTGAAAACCTTTCTTGATATTAAAAACTAAAGTCCCAGTTTGTGTTTGTTCATTATTAATCAACATTTATTAAAAAGTTATTACCAAAAAAACCTTGTTGGTTGTGGAAACTTAATTAAAATGACTGACTTATGAAAACGTGATGTTTACTACCTATTCGCAAAAGCGTAGTATTTTGAAAGCAGATATTATTTTGGAAAACCGTGATACAAAGTTTAGCAGATTTAAGACATAATAAACTAAAAATCCAAAACTAAAACCAGAATTTAAGAGAGACCTTACTACAAAATATTAACCCAAGTTAAAAATAAGTAAAATACTAGAGTCCAAAACTGCTCGTAATGTGGCCACCTCCGAGTCCTCCAAAGACGTCGAACCGCCATCGAGGATTACCGAGAAAAATATTAAAAGAGGGTGTGAGTTTACGAAAACTCGGTGTGCATAACCTCATCAATAAGAACATGAATCACAACAGTTCGGGCCGAAGCCCATTTCAGCAACGGTGGCAATTGGGCCTTAGCCCATAAAAGCCTTAGTTGGGCCTTAACCCATAAATGTCACAAATCATATTTATCTGGGCTTGAGCCCATCTCAAATAAAACCACATATGCAATGCATTAATGCCCATACCAACCCTGCACCCCGTCTCCTGTCCAACCCTGCATTCTTGTGGGGATTTAATCGACCCACCCATCCCTACACTCCTTATGTAGCAGGTTGTCGTGACTAACTTATCGGCAAAGATAGTCGCTTCGGTGGCTAAAAGCCTTCGGTGGATCCACAATCGTTAAGTGACCATGCGATCCTATCTGCACTTCCCCTTTCGAATAATCCCACCCCCATGCAACATAATAACACATGAATGCAACATACAATAATAACCATACGATAACAATCATAAATCACATACAAGAATAACCATATAACATGTAGGGGCGTTTTCGTCATTTTTTCCCTTTAGGGGCATATCGGTCATTTTACCCATCGAGGGTATTTTTGTAATTTACCTACCAAGGATATTTTCGTAATTTATATACCAAGGGTATTTTCATAATTTACCCACCAATGGTATTTCGATAATTTTGCAACCTAGGGGTATTTCGGTAATTTTACAAACCACGGGTATTCTAGTAATTTTACAAATTAGGGTATTTCAATAATTTTTCAAACCAGGGGTATTTTGGTAATTTTGCAAATTAGGATATTTCAGTAATTTCACAAATTATGGGTATTTCGGTAATTTTACAAATTAGGGTATTTCGATAATTTTACAAACTAGGGGTATTTTGGTAATTTTACAACCCAAGGGTATTTTGGTAATTTCACAAATTAGGGTATTTCAGTAATTTTGTAAACTAGGGGTATTTTGGTAATTTTGTAATCCAGAGGTATTTCGGTAATTTCACAAATTAGGGTATTTCGATAATTTTGTAAACTAAGGGTATTTTGGTAATTTTATAATTCAGGGGTATTTCGGTAATTTCACAAATTAGGGTATTTCGGCCCAACAGAAGGTCCACTGTCGCCTCGAACGACTCAAGTATTCTAAACAGAGATAATGATGCGAATGGGCCTAAGGCCCATTATCGACCCAAGTGGGCCCACACACTCGTGTGGCCCATTTAGCCCAAACCTAGCCACATATATGAGATTCATATAGTCTAGTTCACTATCTTCTACTCAATCATACAATTTACTCATATGGGCCCCCGGGCCCACTTGGCCCCTTTCGGGCCATCGTAGCCCAACAGCCCAACCTACAAGAATACTCATGGTGGCCTCGACTATCACTTCGAAGCTTCCACACGTGCGCTCACACGCTCATGTGGCTACCATTGCCGTGTGACCGGCATTTCGGCATTTGCCGCTCTACAACTAGAGTAGAGAGAGAGTTGCACACCTAATAGGAATTCTGAAGCTGCTAAACCACGCTCCCAAAGCTCTAGCTAGCTTCTCACCTTCCTTCTTTATATCTTTCCGATGTGGGATCCTTCCGCTAGCAGAGTTTAAATCCAACTCAAACTCTTGCCGCCCCATCTTAGCAAAATAAATATTCCCTTACTTCTCATGAGATTCGAACTCAAGCTCCCTTGTAACATAACCCACGCTGCTAGCCACTTTACCAACTAGCTCCTTGTTTTTAAAATCATGCGCAACTAAATATAAGTCCTATGGTCAATTCAAAAATCCATTTAAAAAGAAAACTAAAATGCAAGCACCAAGACTTGAACCTTGGACCTCCTTCCTTCCTCTATGGCGTCACCCCCTTGCTCTTTAAATGGCGTCACTTTGCCACTACACCACATACTTCACTTGTCGTTTTTCCCCACATTTTATTCTTAAAGCCTACCTACCAACTCCCAGGGTTTTTTTCACCTAAAACCAAAATTTTTCCTATTGCCTAACTTTACCCCGGGACTTCATAAAAGCCTCTTAACCTTCCAAAATCAGTCACCTAATAGGTCCAACTTGCACTAATGTCGTTCTCTTATTCTTAAAAATTTTAAACGCTCTCGTGCCCAAGGCCCATTGGGCCCCAATCCTACTAGGCCCAAATCCGGGATGTTACATTCTGGGTGCCATTCCGGATAACATTCATAGAGGTCGGATCGAGATGGCCTGGTTACGAGACACATTCTCGGAGCTGAATGATGATTCGACCGAAATAGAAAGAATACGGTATGCTCGGGCATACATTTCTTCGATAATTGGAGGTTATCGATCTGGGACTGTCTAGAAACCTCAGACACTTGAAATGGGTCTGAAACTTGTTAATTTTAGAAAGCAGTGAAATGAGTTAGGGTCCGTCGTCTTATCGAAGTTGTATCGGAGACATCTTGGCTAATTCGTGAGTAAAGTTAAAATCGAAGGTTGCCTATCACTACTGCAGTAATGGGCACAGTTTCGATTTCCATTTTTACGTCCTCGACTCGACCACCCATATTCATTCCCACTGATAACGAGATAAATTTAATGTTATATTTTACAATTATTACGTAGATTTACAGTATAATTGTATGCTAAAATTTTATTTAATTAGGTGGAATCATTTGGCGAGTTATGCTGGAATACTTACCTCGCTTGAAGATATATGGCTTCTATTGGACCAACTTTCGGAATCACAAGTAAGTTTCAAATTTCATATTTATAATTTAGTATTTCGTATTTAGTGTTTAGTATTATGTATAAAACTAATATTTTGGTAATGTTAATATAATTTCAATGGACACTGTACGAGGATCTGACAATTCGGGTAGTAATTCCGGAAGAGTTCTTGTAAAATCCAAGCCTTTAGCACGTGAAGATCTCATTAATCAACTATGCGACCGTGGAGATGCACCAGTCAGATCGGGTTCTGCGACAATTTAGATTCTGGCAACCGATTCCCGTGCCACCTGAGGTGCTCGATGATGAGCACAGAGTGGACTTACGGCAGTTGCACATGGATTGGCCAAGATTTTGGTCAACATATATCGAGATGTGGGAGAACTGGTATGACTATTTACCTATCCGGGAATAACCATCGTTCCTGAGTTAGCGTGCGTGCCGAAATACATGCCACGATTTAGGATCCATGGTAAGCCGTATTCGTTGTCGGAAGAAGAGAGGCGACGACAACTTCATCAATAAAGGGAACGTGGGGCCCTTTAAATCCAAGAAGAAGGGGTAATGAGACGGGGCTATCAACAGCACCGACACAGTCACCGGGCCCATCAACAACGCCCACACAGTCACCGAGCCCATCAGTTCAGCCGACGACACAGCCTTTAGCCTTTATGCCAGGTGCGTACCCTACTCCTTATATGTATCTTAACCCATATATGTTTCCTTTTCCCACCCCACCCGGTTGGAATGCATGGCCGAGTTCGAGTCCGTTCCCTATTACTCCGACTGGCCAACCGATCTTGAGGCCGCCGTCGCGTGAGGGATCACAGGAGGCGCCGTCGGAGAGCACTTCTTTTTACCAGTCTCCTTCGCCATACGGGATTCAGACACCTCTGCCGTGGTTTATGCAAACACCTCCGGGGTCATTATTTTATCAAGGTGGGTCATCCTCGCAACACCCACAACTGCACCCATCACGGAGGAATGAAATCCCACCGAGGTTTCACAACCCCACGGAAGCTAGAAGAAGGAGGAATCCAATACAGAATCGCCACCACCTGTGTGGCACTCGATTCAACCAAGCATCAACATTGATTCGGATAGGCTTTTTATTTTTAAATTGTAATAATTTTTTTAATAAAATAAAAGTTATTTTTTTATTTTTGTTTGTAATTTAATTTTAATATCTTCACTAAAATAGAAGTTGTTTATTTTTTGTATGTAATTTAATTTAATTTTGAATAAAATAAAAGCTATTTTTTATTTTTGTAATTTATTTTAATATATTTAATAAAATAATGGTTGTTTAATTTTTTATTGTAATTTAATTTTAATATCTTTAATAAAATAGAAATTGTTTAATTTTTATTGTAATTTAATTTTAATATATGTAATAAAATAAGAAGTTGTTTTATATTTTTATTTTTTTGTAATTTAGTTTTAATATATTTAATAAAATAATAGTAATTTAATTTTAATATCTTTAATAAAATAGAAATTGTTTAATTTTTTATTGTAATTTAATTTTAATATATGTAATAAAATAAGAAGTTGTTTTTATTTTTATTTTTGTAATTTAGTTTTAATATATTTAATAAAATAAGAAGTTGTTTTTATTTTTATTTTTTATAATTTAGTTTTAATATATTTAATAAATAAGAATTTTTTATTTTTATTTTTTGTAATTTAGTTTTAATATATTTAATAAATAAGAAGTTTTTATTTTTATTTTTTGTAATTTAATTTTAATATATTTAATAAAATAAGAAATTTTTTATTTTTATTTTTTGTAATTTATTTTTATATATTTAATAAAATAATAGTTGCTTATATATTTTATAATTTAATTTTAATATATTTAATAAAATAGAATTTATTTAATTTTTTAAATTTAATTTTAAAAATAAAAGTCATATACTAAAGACGCTTTAAAAAAAGACGCTTTTTTGCATTACACCAACAAAATGCGTCCACATCAAGATACTTTTATTGATTTGACATAAAGCACGCCCTTTTTCTTATTTTTCCTCTACAAAATGTGCTGACATAAACGCTTTTTACGGAAAATGTCTCTTTATTTTTTGGTATATTTGGTATTTACCCTTCTAATTCGGTAAGATATTTTCTAAAAAATTAGAAGCCAACACCTATCTTCCCTTTCCCTTCCCCTTCCCCTTCCCCCATCCTTGACACTTGATCTTCTGCTTGCTGTCAGCCAACACCGATTCTCAACACCAGCGTTCATCAAATCTTTTCCCCATCTTTGCCTTTCGTTGTCAAAATCTGCACTGGCGTTCATCTTCCTCTCTCGAAGGTAAGAACGAAAAAAATTGAAAGCTGAAGTTCTACTCTTTTTTACAGACAAACAGGACCATAAAACAAAATTCCTCTAGTTCTGGTAATGAAACAATTGTTCACAAATTGATTTCTCCATTTTTATTTTGTTTTTGCTTCAGTTTCAGTCCTTCCTTCATCATATATCCAACAGATTCCTTGAGAATGAATTTTCTTCATATTAACTTAAAAAAGAGGAAATCCCAAGCAGAATGCACCATACTTTTCATTATTGATCTTAAATTATTGTTTTAAATTACTTACGCCTACTTTACTTTGTTTCACCTTTCTTCTTTCTCCTATTTCTGTTTTAGCTATCAACTCTTTTTAAAATGAAAATAATGTCTGTTATTTAATACATGAAAGAACAATGTCTGTTATTTAAATTATTGCATCAGAAGTAGCAAGATCCTGATTGGCAAGAGAAATTGCAAGTATGATACAGTTGGGCTACAATGAGGAACAAGTATAGCATAATTTTTTTTTCCTTTTTGGAGAAAATATATATTCTATATGTTAATAAGCATTAGAAACAAACACTAGTTTAGGCATTAGTAGACCCTTTTATAAGAAGGAAAGCAGTTAAAGATATGAACATGTGGTGGGTGAGAAACGATTTTAATATGAAGATGTCACATGGTGTGCAATTTTACCAAGAAACAAAATGCATTCATCCACAGCTAATAAATTGTGCATATGTTGCCCTCTTGTTGAACTTATTTCACTCAGGCTTGGCATATGTTCTCAGTACATGATCTGTTGTATGGTTTATCATTGTATTGTTTCTTATAGGTTCTAGTATATGATTGCAGTTCGTAAGGTTGCTTGGGCAAAGGGAAACCTCAACCATACTGCTCAAGGCTACTGCCATTACCGATGTTTTTACCGTTGTGCCTACAGTAAGTTAAACTTAACCTTTCTCTTATTGGTTGTTCTTTTATTAATACCAGTGAAAACAAGGTATTTAGCCTCCAACTTAGGACCTCTAACCCAAATCTAACCTTACACTTACTATTTAAGTTAAGCCTAAATGGCACACAGTAAATTAGTTGAAAGGTGTTTAAGTCTAGAGGTACAAGAAAGCACGTTTATGGCTTAACATGCTTCTGTTGACCTTTCTTAAAATCTTATTTGTTGTTTTCCTTTTGTTTTCCAATGATGGTTAATGTGATCATGAAACCTTTTTATGATGGTGGAGTATAACGAAAATGGAAAAAGATTGTAAACAATTTCTGTATTCAAGCTGAGGAAACTAGTTCGAACGCAAATAAGTATTGAAGTTGTATTTATGCCTTTTGGTTGTAACTCTTCCATTTTATCACATTAGAGTTGTATTATCATTTGATTTAGTCTTGAATGCTAGGAGTAGATAATAGATATTTATTTTTTGAATATTTATCACAGTTTTTTGGGGCCGTAAAATATTGATCATAGTTGAATATTTTTATAGATAGGGATTAGAAATTGAGCAATACTAGTATTGAATGCTAGAATGGGGGAGGCCTTTGGATCCCAGTATAATAAAAAATAATAAAATCAGGCTGCTAGAGGGTCAAGACATGCCCAAAAATGGTGAAGACTGGTCTCTAGTCAGTGACATGGTGGCTAATAACCAAATGCTACTTGTCTTCACCTCAATTCAGTCCAAGGAAGCAAGCGAATGAATTGCTTACCAGTGGAACTACATGGTCGAAAATCAATGTAAACCATATATATATGTATATATATCCATTATTAATTAAGCTTTAGACATCGACATGGTTAAGGAAAAGCAAAAAGTCGAGATAACACAGAGTGGTTGAATGCGAAATTGGCAGAAGGGGACGGCGGAATGCAAGCAGAAAGTTGCCCGAACAGGGCAGAGTCGTCAAGTCTAGATGACAAGACTAAGTCATTGGTATTTGTAAATTACTTTCATTCAATGTCAAGCAAAGAGAAGACATGCGAGGACAACTCTGGAGATCTGATTAACATGCTTCGTACTTGCTATGCGGCTGCTGGTAACCGTTGGGCTAACTTTGTTGCTGTTGATTATTACAAGGTTCCTTTGTCCACTCTTTAAGTTGCTAATTGTTTCTTGTTGATTCAGCTTATTTTCTTTGAAACCTGAAAATATTCATGTTTTGGTTTGCACAGAGGAGTGAAGGAGGAGGATCATTCCAAGCTGTCGATACTTTGAATGGGAAGCTGTTATGTGGATGTGATGATATTCATGCATGTGTGGTAAGTCAAAATTACATTTTGCAAATGAATGTAGTTCTTAGATTAATATAAACCATATTTTTATACTTATTTCGAGCTCAATTATTTGTGTCCAACCCCACTCTTAAATATCTGCAGACCTTCGAAGTTAGGTAGATAGTAAAAAAATGTGGTTTGTTTTGTGATTGCAGGCTGGATCAACTTCAGGTGGCTGCACTCTATAAGGTGGATTCGAGGCAAAGGATGTGGCACAAGATTTCAGACTACATCAACATTTTAAGCACTGAATTCACTCTTATCGTAAAAGTACAAGTTGTAGACATATCCATGAATTTAATAAAATTTACAAATGGAATTTCAATCTGCTCTTATAGCATATTTTTTCTCTGATTGTCTGCTCTTATACCTCGATTGCTTTTTTATTAATTCTTGGTTTTAAAATATGGATGATAATAGTACGGCACTCACCATTGATGATGGGGAGGAGGAGCCATGGCAGATTAATTTAGGGGGAGTGGCTACTGCATTTGCCTATATTAAGAACATGGCTTGATGGATAGCTTCTAGTGGTGTGCATTATTAGTCCATAGGCAATATGTTAGTAAATATTTGGCATCCAATTGAGGGTATCACAATTTCAGACTGGGGGAGAAGAGATTTGATTTTTTATTTAGATCCCACTAAAAGTTGATGTGAAAAGAGTGGGGAAAAGGATGATGGAGGTTTTACAATTACCTGATGATTATCGATGGGTAGAGAGATGATCCAATGCAGGTCTTGATATACTTTATTGTTTTTTAGGTGTAAATTTACGATATACTTTGTGAATTAACATCCTAATGAATTAACTTGCATCTAAATAAGTCTATGTCATAATATATTTTATGATTTGAATTTAATTTAATTAAGATGGCATTTAATCCTTGTTTTTTATTTTAATCCTTGTTTTTTTTGTTTTTTATAACACAATTAGAAATAATTTATTTAACTTTGGTTGTTTTCAATTTATGACAGTTAATATTATAGTTTAATAATTGAGTATTATTATATATTTAATTTGATTTATTTATTTATAAATAAATCGTTGCAATATATGTAAAAACAATTTAAAATATAAATTTATTAATATATATATATATATAAACTCAAATAAACAATAAAATATAATAAATTCTTAAATATATATTTGTTTAATTTAAAATGACTTTTGAAAAATATTTTCAGAAAATTTACCAAATAACAAAAATATTTTATACATATTCATTCAAACACTAAAAAGTAAATCATTTTTAGAAATTATTTTTGAAAAATATTTTCTTGATAAACAAACGGAACTTTAGAAAGTGTTCTTGTGTTTATTTTGGTTATGTCTAGAAATCTAGATTGAGAGCTTCTTTTTTTTATATAAAGAAGAAAACGACACCGGAATTATACAGTTACTAAACGGTTCATATAGTCATGAAATACACTTAGGGTGGGTTTAGATGGGCGATTGAGTGCGGTGCAATGCGTTTAGTTTACTTTTTGTCTCACGCTACAGTATCGCTACAGTATCTAATCTCACCGTCATTGCTGCTTTTACACTAACCGCAGGTAAATATACCGCCTATCCAAACCCACCCTTAATCCCAGTGGCCGGCGGAAAGCAGTAGCGGCCAAAACATCAGCTACTGAATTTCCTTCTCCGTAGACATGTCTCACCTTCACCCCGCACTCTTGTTGCAGCAACTTCCTGATTTCTCTTACCAAAGCATTTATGACAGCAACACCAGGATCACCTTCTATTAACTGTATAACCGTTGAGAGCATTTTGTTGAACACCCCAAAAAAAATGGAAGCTTTTTATTCTTAAAGATTTCCAAGTTGATTTTTACAAATTTAATCTTTGGATGAAAATATAAATTTATGTACGAATCCATCACGACTTAAATGGTGGTTGGATGAGGAGAGGGGATTGAATTTTTAGAAATTGGATCAAATTGAAATTATTTATAAATTTTGAAGATTTTTTTTAATTAAGACTAAATTGATATAATATATAAAATTGAGGGCTAAAATTATCATACTGACTTTTTAACTGCTACGTCACCTTCTTGTTTGTGCAATTAACGGAAATAGACAAATAATAATAATCTTGATTAGTTGGGAGACTAATTTAGAAAAGAAATCATAATAAGATGACCAAAAAAGAAATAAATCCATAATTGGGTGACTATGGTGTAGTTTACCCTAATATGAAAAGACACTTTGGCAATTACTTTTCGCTAGGTATAAAAAATGTAAAAGATATATATGTCTACACTTATGCTACTAAATTATTGGTAAGTTTACGTTTTGATTAATTTTAAAAATTATAAAATAATCATAAAATTGTAGAAGAGAAAGGAAAGAAAATATTTGATTGGTGCAAGTGATAGGTAAAAAGAAGGCCATATAAAATGATTTTAATAGATTCAAGAACTTAAATGAAAATTTTAAATTATTTAATATTTATTTTTATAAATTTTTAAATTAAATGATTAAAACGTAAACCGCTAAGGTTTAGTTCTTTTCTTTATTAATAATTATACTACATTGAGATATTTATATAATATTTTACTATTTTTATATGCATGATATTATCTAGCTAACTTAAACTGGAACAGGCCAGCTTGGGCAATACTAGGTTGTATTTATGGCTTTGGGTTAACTTGGGCTCAACTTCGCCCCCTAATTCAGAGCCCCTCATTTTACTTTTAGGATTATCGGTTGTTAAATTATATATTTGAATAATAATTATATAAAATAAAAAAAATTATAATAGATTGAATTATCAATTTTTATCTTGATTTTTTTTTACTTTTATCAAATATTTGTTGTATTTCTAATTATATATTATAGATGGAATCATTGGTTTTCAGTTTAGTGAATCTAGACCTAATTATGGACCAGATCACCTGGTTCGATCTGAATGTCTGCCTATAAAGTAAGATGGTATAGATAAAAATATAGGCTCGAAAAATGGGGTTGAACAAAAAAATAAGCCCCATTTGGAAAATGGGTAGGGTCTAGTGTAAGTTTTTTTTGGCCCGAACCCGATTCGAATTTGCAAAAAGAAAAAAAATGATGTTGTATTGCTACTATTTCGCTATTACATTACTACTATTTTGTTGTTATTATTTGGATATTGTATAACTCTTATTTTATTGTTAATTTTGTTATTATTTTAGAGGCATTTGCTTGTTAAGTTGCATCTATCTTAATGTTATTAAGTATAATTTTTTTGAATATTTTAAATGTATTATATTTTTTATTTTTAATTTTATATAAAAAATAATATAATTTTTAATATCGACAGGTTGGGCTGGACCCAAACTTAGGAAATGAACTAAAATTTTTGCTTTGACTCGATCCATTTAAATCCACTTTTATCTTGACCGAACTTGGAGCAAAAATTTAAATCCATTTATTGAACTAGGTTGTACTCAAACTTAAAAAATGAAGTTTTAATTTTTGCATTGACCTGATCGGGCCATGATTAGCTCCAAATGTATCTTATCCAACTATAGATTAGGTTCAAAGTTTAGATTGTGAAAAAAAAATGTATCTTATCCAACTATAGATTAGGTTCAAAGTTTAGAAAAAAAAGGCTTAATGATAAATTTGGCCACTAATATTTGTATGTTTTGTCAAAATTACTCTAATTGTATTTTGAGTCTTTTTTGGCCATCAATTTTTGTTCTTTTTTCAATCTGCTTTTCTAACGATATGTAATAAACAAATAAATTCAAAGTTATAATTTTATTTTCTTTCAAAATATTTCAATTTTTCATACGTTTATATATTAAGAAGTTTTTCTATTGAGTTAATTTTTTAGATTATTACGTTTATTTTCTTTAAACTAAGAGTTTTTTTTAAATTTATCATATTATTTATTTTATTATTTTCACATGTAATTATCTTATTGAGTTATCTAAGCAATAAATTACATCTCATTAAAAATATTACACATATGAAATTTCACATCATCCTTGTTAACCTTTTTAATGAAACTTTTCATTAAATTTGTTAGAAAAAATATTGAAAAAAAAAAAGATTGATGGCAAAAAAGGCTCAAAAATATAATTAGAGATATTTTGACAAAACATGCAAACGTTAATGGACAAATTTGTCATTAAGCCTATATTACAAAAATTATATTTTGGTTAAAATTTGTCATAAGTTGTTGTACTATTTGAAAATTTGGAATTAAGTTTTATATTTTTATTTTAGGAATTTAGTACTTCTACTTTTCAAATTTGATTTCAAAATTCAATTCTAATAGTTAATATTGTTTTTTTTTTGTTAAATTCAAGTTCATTACAACATTTTTTAATTATTTGGATATTAAGTTTAAAAATAGTGTTAATAATTAGACCTAAATTTTAAAATTTTTACAATAGAGGGACTGGATTCATGAAAATAAAAGTATAGGGATTAATTTCTTAAATTTTGAAGAGAATAAGGATTTATAGCATATTTTAACCTTATGTCTTTCACGTAATTTTGGCAAAATTATGAAGTATTCACGTCCGACACAAACGCTGCCATAACTACCTGTACAAATCTCTGCAATTTTTATTCCCTTTCTTCCATAGGAGCAAAAGAAAAATAAAAACATGGCGAAAGCACAAAGACCTCATATAGCAATCCTACCGAGCCCAGGGATGGGTCACCTCATTCCACTCGTTGAGTTCGCCAAACGTCTCGTTCACCAACACAGTTTCACCGTCACCTTCGTCATCCCCACCGATGGTTCCCCTTCCAAAGCTCTAAAATCAACTCTCGATTCCCTTCCAACATTCATTAATTCCGTTTTCCTCCCGCCCGTCAACTTGAGCGATCTCCCTCCGGATTCGAAGATGGAAACGAGGATCTCTTTAACGGTGTCTCGCTCCCTTTCTTCCCTCCACGACGCTTTCATGTCGATGGTAGCCGGCACGAAGCTCGTTGGATTGGTCGTCGATATGTTCGGGACCGACGCGTTCGATGTTGGTAATCAATCCAACGTCCCATCGTATATATATTTCCCGTCGACGTCCATGATGTTGTTGTTTTTCCTTTACCTACAAGAACTCGACCGAACAGTTTCATTCGAGTACAAGGACATGGTCGAACCGGTGAGATTACCCGGGTGTATACCGATTCATGGAAATGAATTACTCGACCCGACGCAAGACCGGAAAAACGATGCGTATAAATGGCTTCTCCATCATGCAAACCGGTTTAGATCAGTTAAAGGGATAATGGTAAACAGTTTCCCGGACTTGGAAAGTGGACCGATAAAGGCCTTGCAAGCGAAACAATCTGGTAAGCCACCGATCTACCCCGTTGGACCACTCATTAACGTCGATTCGAGTGACAAACCCGATCCATCAGATTGCATCAAGTGGCTCGATATTCAACCGGACGGTTCGGTTTTGTTTGTCTCCTTCGGCAGCGGTGGGACCTTTTAATGTAACCAAGTAAACGAGTTAGCAATGGGATTAGAAATGAGTGAGCAACGTTTTTTATGGGTTATTAGGACCCCTAACGATAACATTGCTAATGCCACATATTTCAATGTTGATACCCAAAAGGACGATGACCCATTTATGTTTTTGCCCAAAGGGTTCGTAGGAAGAACCAAAGGGCGTGATCTCGTGCTGGTATCATGGATACCACAGGCTCGAGTTTGAACCATGGGTTCACTGGTGGGTTCTTGACCCATTGTTGTTGGAATTCAGTTCTTGAAAGTGTACGGTTAATGGGATACCTTTAATTGCCACTTTATGCTGAACAAAAGATGAATGCCTTGATGTTAAGTGAGGATGCTAAGGTTGCTTTGAGGCCTAAACCTAATAGAAATGGGTTTATATGTAGGGACGAGATTGTAAAAGTTATAAAATGTTTGATGGGAAGTGAAGAAGGGAAAAATGTTCGAAATAGGATGCAGGAATTGAAAGCAGCAGCTAAAAGAGTACTTTGTGAAAATGGGTCTTCTACCATAGCACTCTCTGAGGTGGCTGATAGCATTAACCATGCATTGTTATCTACAAATTAGAAACCTTCTCTCTCTTTTTCAAATTTTCTTATTTTCCTTTTACCTTTCCATGTTTGATTACCATTTTCATGTACATGATCTAAGGTTTAGGTTTTAAGTTATGGTCACAAATATAATTTTTATAAAGTTTACAACTGTGTTTTTTTAATTATATCAATAATTTCAATCATAATCAATCAATATTCACTTGACAGCCATGTAGCTAAAAGATAACATTTTAATGAACTTAAATTTAATAAAATAAATTTAAGAGTGTTTACAAATAAACCTAAATTTTCATTTCCTCGAATATCTCGCATTTTTTTAATCGAACAACATAAATGCATCGTACAACCCATGAGAACCCATCAAGCACATCAAATTTGAAATACATCATGAAAGATTGAAGCTCAGCAACCATCCTACTCTCTAATTCTGATTGACTACCTAGGTTCCAAGACATAGTAATGCTAAACTAAGACTGTAGTCTATTCAAAAGTTAATTTTACAAATGGCACATACAAACACACAATTAAATAATAGCTAGATACAATGTTAGGTTTGATTAAAGTTTAAGATCTTACCACGGTTGCCCATTCCACCAAGTCGCCGTGCCAACTGAATATCCTTCTTCACTGAGGGCAACAAAAGAAAATGAAATTAACTTTGCTCCTTTTGAAATGAAACTGGAATGAAGCCATTGTTAAACAATGAACCTAATAAACCATAACATATTTTAATCCCACATTTAGCATATTTTTGGATGATTTATTCCCTGAATTGTGTAAAAAGGTGCTTTTAATCCTTTCTTTTCATGTTTTATACTCAGGAAAGCACATAGGGACGAAAAGAACGAGAAATGGGCTCAAAACGGACCAAATTGGGCCAACTCACGAAATCAACACGGCCTGAGCTCAAGACCACACGGCCGTGCCTCCCTAATTTACTAGAACACAGCCTAACCCCGAAATACACGGGCGTGTCTCTTCAGCAAACTCGACCACGACCTGAAATCGATTCACATGGGCGTGTGCCATGGCCGTGTCCCTGTCGTGGCAAAGAGCAATTTCATTCGGAGTAGGATACTTAGAGGCAAAGAAACACATTCCAAAGCCTATTCAAACACCCTAGTAGGAATTCCACTCAGATTATGATACTTAGGGGCCAAATAAAGCATTCCAAGAGCCTATATAAACACCCTAAGCATAACCTTCAAGGGGAGCTAGCGGAGCTAGGCCAAGGAACTAAGTCGAAAGGCGGTTGTGGGAATCACTCGAAGATAGCAGTTGATCCATCTCAAGAAGCCAAAATTCTACTCAATCGATGTGATTTCTCCTTCAATTCCTTTGGGAGTTTTAGGGATTTCTTATGTTTTGTTTTATCTTTTCTTACGAGATGTTTTCTTTTATCGTTATGAACTAAACCCTTGAGATACGAAGGGGATGAAACCTAAGACGGATCTTGTTATTATTTTCGAACTATATGATAAATACTTGATTTGTTCTTAATTATGTGAGCTTAATTCTTGTGTTAATATTTTGAATATTGATTCAAGTTGAATGTGCTTAGGTGGTGGAGCAAAAGTCCCGCCTAAGAGTAGATCTAGCATAATTAAGCGGAGTTGATCGAGCCTAGAGATAGGGTTACTAGATTTTGCGGGATAGGGTGAAACTTAGTATGGAGTCCATAAATCGAGTTAATGTGATTCTAGGGTTTTAATTAGAAAGAGATTTCAATTAATCAACCTAGGGTTAGGCGTTATTAGCCTCGAGAGGGTTTAATATAAATTAGGGAATCTTACGGATCAAGTCAAGTGAATAAATTATCTGGTTCAGTGTTAGATAGCAAGTGAAGTCTAGGTGGATTCTTCCTAAGGCTATCGTCTTAGTCAATTGAATTTTTCAACAATATTTCCCCAATTCATTCCTTTTGTCTTTGCGTCTTTAGCTTAGTAGCTAGTTAATTTAGATTAAACAATCAATCACTTAATATTTTGGCTAAATAATTCAAAGAAGGTTATTATTAGTACTTTTAATTCTTTTAGGTTCGACAACTAAGCTATCTTACTGTTCGATAGGTGCACTTGCCTTAATTCGTTGTCAGAGTTAGTTTCCAAGTTCGATCATTCTCTTTATAAATTTTAAAACTTGACAAAACATCGAGCAGGTTTTTGACGCCGTTGCCAAGGAATTAAAATATTAAGAAAGCCCTATTTTTATTACTTTAGCCATTATTTTTATTTTTCCGCAATTTAGTTTTATTTTTATTTTATTTTAGTTTTAACCTTGCTAATTTTCTTTCTTTCTTTAATAGGGCCTCTCTATATTAGGCCATAGTTAGTGTTCTACCCGATTTCATATATTTATAAATAAACCAATCTCCTTACCTTGAAATCTCGAAAATAACACGACTTGAGTGTTCTTGATCTTTGGCTTAGAGATCAACGTTGGACTCCTCTTGAGATCCCGAAATGCGAAAATAAGAAAACCCTTGATTAGTCACTAAATAGCTATTGGTTAGGGACTTTGAAAAGTCGGAGAAATATTGAAACTCAAAATCGATGGATACCTATTATTCTCTTGATTCTAAGGCTGGCAGACTTTCTTGAAAAAATTGAAGAACCGGGAGGTGAGATCTAAGAATTTTAGTTTTAGAAGATTTAAGAATTGAAGAGATGGCTAGGCCAATGAATATTAAGGAGAAGAATAGAATAATAGAGATGTGATTTGACCAACCAGAAATTTTAGAGAGGAAGAAAGGGTGAAGAAAATGGTGGTTTTCGACTTTTGAGAGGAAGAATATGAGAAAATAAAATAAAAGAAAGGCTTCCAAAATTTCAAAGACACCCTCTTATATAGAAAACCGATTCCTCCATTTAGAGATTGATTTTCACCAACAACGCCACACATGATAGCTCCTATCCCTTTTCCTTATCTTAATCTATTATCTCCTCAAAATAGTCTTTATCTGCTTATTATCCTTAAAGACTAAATCCCTAAATAATAACCTTTATCTCCTTATTATCCACATAGAATAAACATAATAAAATTCCCAAAAAATTAGCCTTGTCAGTCCACTTCCCTAATCCCTAATGCCAAGTTTAACTAACTTAAATTAGAAGATTTAGGCTCCTTAAAACTTAAAATTTGGGCCTCAACACTTAAATTAACTCATTCCACATATTCACCCATTAAGCGTATGGCCCAAAAAATTTAAGATGTTATAGTTCTACCCTCTTAAAGAAATTTTCTCTAAATTTCCAACTAACTAGAAATCATACTACCTAAGTCTCACCACTATGCTTTCAACATGCACTCTAATTCTAAAGCCAAAATAAACACTTAGTATACTATGGTGGGGTCGCGCACCATTATTCGCATCTGGCGTCTCCGTCCCCTTAGCGATGTGTCGATAGACCAAAGTCGTGCCTCGCCTTAACTTAACCTACACCTCTACCTTGTGCTTCACGATCGCGACCATAACCATCACCTCCCTGCTCAGGCCACGACCTCTCCGAGGTCAGCGACCACCTCTCCTATCCATCGATCGAACCTCATCCGGTGGTCATGCTCCGATCCACCTATGGACAGATCCTTAATCATATGTCCGTGGATCCACACCTAAAGCATCCATCGATTCTCCATCTCGCACTCCCATAGTGCATCTTCCCACACAAGGGACATGAACGATTCGAATTGGCCGTGTGAGCACGAGGCCGCCCATCGACTCCAGCCTTTTAAAAATGCTCCGCTGACTCGACGATCCAACATTCCTCTTATTCCTATCTCTATCTCTATTCTTATCTCTCTTCTTTTCAAACGCTTCACCTCCTCACTTATCTTTACTTTCTCAACCAACACAAAGAAAGTCCTCTCTCTCATTTGCGGTGTTATCAATACCTTAACTCATTCCTCACCCATCCTCAAACCGCACAACTTTCATATTCATCCGCTACCATTCCTCTAGCGAAGGGCTCAAGCCAGAAACTCTGCTTCATATTGATCACAGCACTTACTTCTACGCACCAAATTGAAATGCCTTTCTTTGTGCATCCATATATTGGTCCCAACATACTTTCCTCAAATGACTCCTTAAAGAAGTCCCAAACAATGCGGTTCGTGAAAGTACCCTCCTTCACCGCGTGAGCCACCACCGATAGGTTTGTCTCGAAGAAGAGACACGACCCCTTCAACTTCTCCTCCACCGTGAAGTCAAGGTCATCCATTATGCGCTCATTGCCTCTAACCAATACTCCCTATGTTGGGGCTACGCCGAAAACTCCCTAAACATCTCTCTCGCTGGCTCTGAGTTGTTCGTATTCTGCACTTCCGAGCTCCTAAACTCATGCCTACTCCACCACTCTTTCAAGGACCCGCAGGATTGCCTGAGACACTACCTCATCTCCACGTATTTGGTCTTGAAATTCTTCCTCCACAATTTGGCGGTAAGATCTCATTTCTGACCGTGGCGGACCTCGCTAGTTTGGACAAGGTCATCCTACCCCTACCATGATCACGCGGCGGACTTCCACGACCTTTTGTACTCATTCTTCTGATTTGCATTTATCTGATTAAAAATTTTATGAGTTATTACTTCTTTCCACTGATTATCCACGAACAATCTTATGAATAATATTTTAAGAGTGATTCTTTCAAATTCGAGCCTACAGTTTTAGACTTACCTCCTAGAAACCACATATATTCAACATTCATCAAACAAACAATGTTCATAAACCTACATTCAACGATAGAAGGGTATTTTGTCATTTCACTACCCGGGTATTTTCGTAATTTTAACTTCACGTGGGTATTTTCGTAATTTTCTAAAATAAGGTTCCGTGATTTGGCAAAATAAAGGTATTTTGGTAATTTTCCAACTCCTGGATATTTCGATAATTTTACAAACCGAGGTATTTGATAATTTTGCAAATTTAGAGTATTTTGATAATTTATAAATTTAGGTATTTTGGTAATTTTAAAATTTAGGGGTATTTCGATAATTTTGAAATTTGGGGGTATTTCGATAATTTTAAAATCTGGGGGTATTTCAGTAATTTTGAAATCTGGGGGTATTTCAGTAGTTTTGCCAAACAGTGGTATTTTGGTCATTTACAAATCAAAGGTAATTTGGTAATTTTATAAATTAGGGATATTTTGATGTTTTTGTTGTTGTTGTTTTGTTTTCTATGGAAAAATCATTGACTTTGTAAATCGTGGTATATTTGCAAATCATGGTATTTTTTTCAAAATAAGGATATTTTAGCAATTTTATGAGTAAAACAGTATTTTGTCCTTTCGGGTTTTAATTATCATTTACTTTGTCAACACATCCTCAACTACGCACTGTAGGATTCTAGTGAGAGGAGGTGAGTCACTAGGATCGCTTAAATACCAAGCTCTCCTCAGATCCACTCCTGAGACATGCATGCACTGCTGCCACACCCTAACTCCTCCGACTAGTTCACAGATTTGTTTTTTGCAAATTAAGTCTTATGGAATTTAAGAAGTTAAGCTAAGCATATAGTTCATCAAAGTCTAATTAAACTAGCCTCCATAAAGCCCATCAAGCCCACATATATATATCACACAATGGTTTAGAGTACTTACAGCGGACTTGGTAGTCGAGAAGTGCCATGAGCCCCTAACAAACTGTTATCATTTCAAAAAAAACAACATGCAAGTTTCAAAAGCGCACCTTTAGAAAACGAAAAATTTATAATTTTTGAGCCCCAAAACCCCAAAGTCGTAATAAGTTTTAAACCTGGGGGCTCGATATTTAAAAATTTGTAATAACGACAAACCTTTTGTGGATCCAAACGCTGACACACTAAGGCCTCCTCTTCACTTTTGGTTCGACGCGCTAAATGCTACTTGAAATGTTAATTCATGGTGAGTCATGAGACTCATAAGTAAACCTCATGCACCATTAGATTTGGGCCTTAGCCCCAAACTAAAACAATCAATTAATATACATAATAAAAATAATATGCAAGCCCAACCCAAATCCTAGGTTTCCATTACACGCCTGCATCACCCATTCATACCATCAGATTTCAACCCATACCGCTATATCGCCTGATGAAGGTCAGGTTTCATCATCGATCATGGTCAGAGCCATCACAATGATCACGACAAAAGTCGCCATAATGTATAAAATCGCTACACATGTAAAACCGCTATAATGATCACTGTGAAAACCGCTACAACATATAACTTCCTCCTTTCATCAAACCCAACTCATGCAATCACATAAATTCAATAACTTAAACATTTAATCGTAACCCGATGATTTGTTTTTACCCTCTTTGTTTCTATTATGCCCGAATTTCTAGATTTATCAAAACATATAAGACTTATAATCGATATTAATCAAAATGATCTATGGGACAGTGTTATATACCGATTATTTTTATTTTTATTTTAGTTTTAACCTTGCTAATTTTCTTTCTTTCTTTTCCAACACGTGTACCTCTAGTTTATGACTAGAAGGAACTCGAAAGGACCACTAGTATCTGACGGTGATATTGAAGCTACCGTCGTAGAGAATCACGAAAAATTAAGCGAGCCCTAAATTACACGTAAGAAGAACGAGAAGGCAGATCCAATTCTACAGAAGGGATGGACGAGAATAACCCATCACCATAAGATGTGGCAGAAAATAATGCTCCACGTACTATGTATGATTATGCTAAACCTCATTTAACAGGAGCAGAATCGAGTATTGTTAGGCCTACTATAGCTGCTAATAATTTTTGAATTAAAGCCTAACACTATACAAATGATTCAACAATTTGTTTAATTTGATGGTTTGCAGGAAGAAGACCCAAATACTCATATAGCTAATTTTTTAGAGTTCTGTGATACCTTCAAAATAAATGGCGCTTCTGATGATGCCATACGTCTTCGATTATTTCCCTTTTAATTAAGGAATAAAGCCAAAATGGTTAAACTTGTTACCACGAGGGTCAATCACTACATGGGATCAAATGACCGAAAAATTTTTATTAAAATATTTCCCACCGGCCAAAACGGTCAAATTACAGAATGATATCTCTTCTTTTGTGCGATTGATTTAGAGACATTATACGACGCATGGGAGAGATACAAGGATCTTTTGAGAAGGTGTCCACACCATGGTTTACCCTTGTGGTTACAAGTCTAAACTTTCTATAATGGTGTAAACCCCTCAACGAGGCAACTAATTGATTCAACAATTTGGTGAAACCTCGAACAATGTAACTCTCAAGTAGCCTACGAGTTTATTGAAGAGATGTCACCGAATAACTATTAGTGCCAGGTTACAAGGACAAAACCAACAAAATCAGCCGGAGTTTTCAACCTCGATGCAGTAACCACGCTATCAACGCAAGTAGAGATGATGAATAAAAAGCTTGATAGTTTGTGTTCTTCGCAGGTACATCCAGTAATGCACTGCGACACAAGTGGAACTGTGGCGAATCCTGAGTACCCACCCTACCAACCGAGCACAGAAAGCGAATATATGAACTACATAGGTAATAATTTCAGATCTAATAATAACCCTTATAGTAATACTTATAATCCAAGTTGGAGGAACCACCCAAATTTTTCGTGGGGAGGTCAAGGAAATCAAGGAAATTAGAGACAACAACCTCCTCCAAATTTCCAAAATTAGCCCTATCTACAGGAAAAGAGGCCGAACCTCGAAGAGATGTTGACAAAATTCATGGCAGCCACAGAAAACCGTCTCCAAGACACTGAGGCAACACTTAAAAACTAACAAATATCGATGGAAGGGATCAAGAACCAAGTTGGGGAACTTACTAAGTCAGTCGGAGAAGTTACAAAGTCAGTTGGACAACTTGCAAAGTTAATGTCCAAACGACCGTAAAGGCATCTACCAAGCAACACCGAGATTAACCCAAAGGAGCAAATCCAAACCATAACAGCTCAAGAAAATGTTGGGTTGGATAAACCCAATTTAATACAAGAAAGCGAGGTAGAAGAAGGTAAAGTTGGGGTAACATAAGAAAAGCCAAAATCGGTAATCAAAGAGTACCAACCTTGCATACCTTATCCCGAAGCGTTGAAGAGAGACAATACAGAGGAACAGTTCGATAAGTTTCTTAAACTTTTAAAAAAATTACATATTAACTTACCGCTTCTTGAAGCTCTTTCACAGATGCCAGATTCGAGGAAATTTTTAAAACAACTCTTGACGAACAAACGTAAGTTAGACGAGGAGTTGTATGTGGACCTAAACGCAATGTGCTCAACAATTTTACAAAATAGACTACCGCGAAAGCTAAAAGATCCAGGGAGTTTTACAATTCCATGTTTAATTGGTAGAGTAACTGTTGATAATGCCTTAGCTGATTTAGGGGCAAGTATAAATGTCATGCCTTATAAAATGCTCATGCCTTATAAAATGTTTAAACAACTAGGTCTAGGGAAACCCAAACAAACTAGAATGAGTATTCAACTAGCTAATAAAACTGTTAGAATTCCTAGGGGTATTATCAAAGATGTTCTTGTTAAAATTGATAAATTTATTTTCCCAGTAGATTTTGTTGTCTTAGACATGGATGAGGATAATTCGATTCCTTTAATTTTAGGAAGACCCTTTTTAGCAACTGCCAGGACTAAAATAGATGTTGGCACAGGAGAACTCATTCTTCGTGTAGGTGATTTAATCGATCACCACAAGCTCTTGACTCGACCAAGACATCAATTGATGAATGTGAGAAAGTAAATTCAGTTGATGATAAATTTGTTCACCTTTCACCACAGGATCCACCACAAAGCCGCAGACTTAAGCCAGATCATAGATCTCGTACAAATAAAGAAGAACCGGAAACACACAAAGTAAAATTAAAGGAGCCCCCAGAAGAACTCGTAGGAACATCAAATCACTTCAAAATAGGAGATAAGGTATGGATGAACAAAGAAGATCCTCGAATCATCCCATACGGAACAGTCGAGGTAAGCAATCCAACATGCGGCACTTTTAAGGTAAACGCTTCTCGACTTAAACTTTATCATGAAAATAAAACAGACAGCATGAGGGAAGATGTTCAAACCTTCAAACCACCATGATTATACAAACGAGGGGAAAGTCCAGTTTAAGACTTTAAACGAGCGCTTCTCGGGAGGCAACTCGAGTACTAACCTTAAGTACTTTACATTTTTTTATGTTATTTTTTTATTTTATTTTCTTCTTTCTGAATGTCTAGTTGTAAACTAACCAAAAGTACAAATTCCCAGGTCACACGGCCTTGCACATAGTCGTGGCCGTGGTCGTGTGAAAGTGCAGAATCTCCGTATTGGCAATGGTAAAAGAGGTACAAGTTAGAGAGAATAAAATCTTCGAGTCACGGACTCCAACCACCACCCTACTGGTACCGACAGAACACGACGGCCATGCGACGTGATCGTGGTCGACACTGACTTCTCAAAAACGGACGTGACAGTTTGAAAAACAAGCGAGGGAAAATAACACGCCTCATAACACGACCGTGCGAGGCAGTCGTGTGAATCGACACGTCCACAGTTCACGGGCGTGGGGAGGTGTCAGAATTCAAAACTCTATTTAAACCCTCCACCCATCCCTCTTTTCACCCCTTTCTCCTTACCTTTCATCCCCACCATTCTTCTCCTAACAAAGCCCTTACTCTATCATAACGATGTCAAAGAAGCGAAAAGATTCAAACACAATCTCCCTGTGGGAGACCGATCTACATAAGTTCATGCCGGCTGCTTCAACCCTCCAACACGCCAATGGTCTTCGAGACCTTTTCGGTTCTATTTTTCTTTTCTCTTTTGCTTCAATTTCCTTATCTTTACTTCTCTTCTACTTAATTTAGTTTATTTTACTTTAGTTTCCTAGTTTTAGGTTCTTTAGGCTGCTTGGGAATCACGCCACCACAACCACCACCCGCGTGACCACTTAGGAATCACACCCACCTCGCGAACCATCCAATAATAAGGACTCCTCAGTCTATTTACCTATTCTTATAAGTTTATTTTCCTTTTTATTTGCCTTCACTTTAGCTTGCTTTTCTTTAAATATTTATTTCGTATATTTTGAATCTTTATTAATAATTATTGACTAATTCTTCACGAGTTTCCCAATTTCTTTATCTAGCACAGTGACTGTTGGCATCCACCACAGCACCACTGCCTCCTCCTCCAAGTCGGGCCCGGAATAGTGATCCCAGAAAAAATTTAGGAAGTGTTACTTCTCCCCTTCTATTTTGATTTCAAGTATCGCATGATTATTTATCTATCTTTGTACATTGAGGGCAATGTACATCTTAAGTGTAGGAGGTAAAAGTGCCTAACTTTTTGCATTATTCTCAAATCCCTGAATTATATCTAGTTCTAAAGTAAGTTTCTCATATTACTAATTAGGAGGAAATTTCTTTGGATTTATGACTTTTATTAATATGTTTTAGATTAAGTCATAGTTAATTGTGCATTGATGATTTAAACTTTAAGATACTAGAGAATCAAGCATGATAAGTTTATTTTTCAAGAATAAAAAATTTTCTAGGTTGTTGAACTGAATTTAAATATTACCTTGAAGTTTGAAATTTACAGGGATTAATGTCAAAAACCCATAATTTTTGAGAGATTTGAGCCTTACAGAGCATACATTCTTTTTCGTGCTAACTTTTTGATTATGAGTGTGTCAACACTGAATTGTTATTCTAGAACTTGCCTCGATTATACATGTCAAGACCATATTATTGATTTGATATACTAAGATGATAAAGGCACCTAAGTTTTAACTCACTCACTCCACTAAAAAGCCTACCTACATAATTAACCCCTAGTGAACCCTTTTATCCTAATAACCATTTTTATTTATTTACCCACTAATATTAACCCAAAACCCCACTCGTATTTGTTATCACCATTCCTTTGACTACCTTTCTATCGAGAATGGATTTGATCAGTTGCCTAATTACTTCATTTCGGTTGATAAAGTTCTTTCTTATATTATGTATTTATTGATTTGTTCTTAAAAAAAACGAAGTATATTCATTATTAGTTCTATGTTTTAAAGAGCTTATATGTTTAATTTCAATATATTGAATAAGAAGAAGCTTGTATTATTAGTATTTTAATTTTTCATGTGATGTAATTATTCAGATTATTAGTTCATCTTTTTTTTTTCAAGTTAGGTAATTTGTCAATTCAATCTCGATTCTAAACCTTCTAATTCAGCCTTTATCCACACCTTTAACCCAAGCCCCGTTACAACCCTGTCAAAGACCCTTTGATTTGTGTATCATCTCATATTACAGTGGTGGAGATTTGATTTTCAGGCAAGCTTATGGGATTAACTTTTCAGGTTCGACTTATGAGTGCTTATTCTTGAACCTTAAACACTTCGAGTGCTTTGAGTGAATCTTTAGTGAGGATGTCAATCCTTGTCAGTTTTGAATTAAAGGTAATTATTTAGATAAGGGGAGACACCTATGTTTTCATGCTACAAATATATGACTTAGAATTATTTGAATCTTTAGGAGTCTTTTAGTTAAATTATCCATGTATAAATTATCTATGAATTATGATGAGGCATTGTTAATGAGAATTATGAATTGTGAAAAGTCCGTTTTAATTGTAAGTTGAGAATTTTGCTTGAGGACAAGTAAAAGCTTAAGTGTGGGGGTATTTGATAAACCGTAAAAGTAACATATTTTAATCCTATATTTAGCATACTTTGGATGATTTATTCCCTGAATTGTGTAAAAAGGTGCTCTTAATCCTTTCTTTTCATGTTTTATACTCAGGAAAGCACCTAGAGACGAAAAGAACGAGAAACGGGCTCAAAACGGACCAAATTGGGCCAACTCACGAAATCGACATGGCCTGGGCTCAAGACCACACGGCCGTGCCTCCCTAATTTACTAGAACACGGCCTGACCCCGAAATACACGGGCGTGTCTCTTCAGCAGACTCGACTACGGCCTGAAATAGATTCACACGGGCGTGTGCCATGGCAGTGTCCCTGTTGTGGCAGAGAGTAATTTCATTCGGAATAGGATACTTAGAGGCAAAAAAACACATTCCAAAGCCTATTCAAACACCCTAGTAAGAATTTCACTCAGATTAGGATACTTAGGGGCCAAATAAAGCATTCCAAGAGCCTATATAAACACCCTAAGCATAACCTTCAAGGGGGAGCTAGCGGAGCTAGGCCAAGGAGCCGAGCTAGAAAGGCCAGATTTGTGGGAATCACTCGAAGATAGCCAGTTGATCCATCTCAAGAAGCCGGAATTCTACTCAATACAGTGGATTTCTCTTTCAATTTTTTCAGGGAGTTTCAGGGATTTCTTATGTTATAAACTAAACCCTTCAGATACCTGAAGGGGATGAAACCTAAGACGGATCTTGTTATTGTTTTCTGAACTATATGATAAATACTTGATTTGTTCTTAATTATGTGAGCTTAATTCTTGTGTTAATATTTCCGGGATATTGATTCAAGTTGAATGTGCTTAGGTGGTGGAGCAAAATTCTCTGCCTAAGAGTAGATCTAGCATAATTAAGCGGAGGTGATCAAGCGCCTAGAGATAGGGTGACAAGATTTTGCCGGATTAGGGTGAAACCTAATATGGGAGTCCATAGATCGAGTTAATGTGATTCTAGGGGTTTTAATTAAAAATAGATTTCAATTAATCAACCTAGGGTTAGACGTTATTCGCCTCGAGAGAGGGTTTAATATAAATTAGAGAATCTTACGGATCAAGTCGAGTGAATAAATCGTCTGGTTCAGTATTAGATAACAAGTGAAATCTAGGTGGATTCTTGCTAAGGGTATCGTCTTAGTCAACTGAGTTTTCCAACAGTATTTCCCCTATTCATTCCTTTTGTCTTTGTATCTTTAGCTTAGTAGCTAGTTAATTTAGATTAAACAATCAATCACTTAATATTTAGGCTAAATAATAGAAAGAAGGTTATTATTAGTACTTTTAGTTCCTTTGGGTTCGACAATCCGGTCTTGCCTAAGCTATACTACTGTTCGATAGGTGCACTTGCCTTAAGTCGTTGTCAGAGTTAGTTTCTAGGTTCGATCATTCTCTTTATAAATTCTAAAACTCGACAAATCAACGATCAGAACCTATAAAAGGAAATACTTCGCTCTTTGAAACCGAGAAATCATGTTTCTCAATGAGCATGAAAGAATACAGTAACACTAATAGGGATAAAAACTTAGATCACACAAATGACAATCACTAAAGAGTTCTCTTATGAATGTTTGCTATCTATTAACTTCCCCGTGCTATAGATGCATAATAAACTTTACTCATCGTAAGCAATCCATAAACTTCTCCATGTTCCCATTATTTTTGAGAGATTCAACATTAGAACAAACTCATAGGCCAAGAGGCAAGCTACATAATGTTAGAATATTATTACGGCTACCTTTTTTTTTTGAATAAAAGGTGATATTATATTAATTCAGCTCACAAAACACACAAAACAAACAAATAGAAAGTCAACAACAACCGCCCAAGAACCATCTCTTCAGAGGAAATTGCCAAAGAAATGAGAAAACTTTAATAACTTTGCTCAACGCCTAAGAAGATTTGGAGATTCGAGAACCTTCTCTAGAACAAAGCTTCACAAAAACCCCTTCGTTACGGAACCCTTGATTCCTTCACCGCAATCGCCTTCACCGATTCACAGCATCAGTCAGCTTGCATGATCTCCCATCAAATACACAATATGGAAAGTGTCAGATTAAATAAAATCGCAAGTTGACTGCATAATGTTAGAATATTATTACGGCTACCTTTAGATTGCTACAACTATTAAAAACTTAGAAATACCCTGAAATGTAGAACAAATGTCCCCAATATAAACTAGTTCAAACAAAAACAACAGTTTCTCCATCCCTTAACTTAGTGTAGCACGCTTTGCATGAATTGCAGAGAGCGTTGCATCTCCAAACAATTGAATCAAATAATCCTCTGCTTCCTACAAAGCCATCCAAAGTTATATGCTTTTCAAAGTAGAAAGTAGCAAAAGTATTGACATCACAGATTGCATTATTGTGTGATAGAGTATTAGTTACTCTGTTAGAACTGTTAGTATTGTTCAAGCTGTTAGCTCAATCAGTTAGCAAGCAGTTAGCTAGCAAGTACTATAAAACAATTGTACAGAAAACAAAGAAAGCAAGTGATTCATTCATAATCAAATCAATTTCATTAACAGATTTTCTCCTCAATTTCATTAGCAGTATTATATTGTTCTATTTTCAACATTAAAGAAATTAACAGTAACCAACCTTTCAACATTGTGAACTGAACAAACTACAGTTCTTCACAATCATACAGTTAATTAGCAAGTGGAAATTTGCATACTCATGTCATACTCAAATTCAAGTATTTTTGGACACTTATAAGTGCAGAATGAACATACTATAACAGTGAATACATATGCTGATATGCAAGTTAGGCTCCGTTTATTTGGTGAAAAATATTTTTTGGAAAATATTTTTCGAATTTTTCAAGTTTATTTAGAGAAAAATTCCAAACACGGAAAAAATCACTTCCTTGGTTCTGAAAAACTTCTTATCGTTTGATTTTCTGTAACACATTTTCCCAAAGAGCTCTCAAGCAGATTCCCCTTTTCCTCGTTCCTTCATTCCTCCTTCCTTCATTCTTTCACAGCCAAATTTCTTTCTCTCTTTCCCCTAAATTTTCCTGTTCCTCTTCGGCTGAGAGTTTCAGAGATTCTACCGCAAATGCAAGACTGGTAATCTTCCTTTCTAGTTGATTTTTTTTTTCATTTATATTTCCAATTCTGATGCTTCTCATAATCTTGTTTCTTTTTCAACCTAAAACCCCTTTCATTTTTATTTCGGTATTTTCCTCATTTTAAACCCTAGTCCCAAAAATGGATTTTTATGAATGTATATAGTTTATATGAATCTTAACCTTCACTTTTGTCAGAAATAAAATTTTAAAGTTGTTTTTGCTATTTCTAAAAGCTGCCTTGTTTGTCTTGTGCTTGTTTCCTGGTACTGAAAAAATCACTGGAAAAATTCGGGATTTTGAGATTTCTGGAGGTCTCTTTGGATTGAGTTTTCTGAACGGAAGAGTTAACAGAGAAGTGGAGTTTCGCAAATTTTGTTGGTGTTGCTCTTTGCTTGCTCTATTGATGTTTAAATGTCTGAAATTCTTTTTCTGGAACTTTGTTGCTTTTATTTATTTCTTTCTATTTTTGGTTGCTGATAAATTGAGGGAAAAGTGATTTTACTATGTTTTTTTCTTAGCAATATTATAATATGGATAATCATAGTGGATTACCTTGTTAAATTGGATTTGCTTTTTTGGAAATACATACACATACTTTGCTGGAATGACCATGGCTGTAGTTGGAATTCTGGGACACTATAGGTGTGTGTTCCTTGCCTATGTTTCATTTGCCTGGTCTTTGTTTACATACATGTACGCATCAATGTATGTATTGTGTAGGCATGTCCCTTCACCCAAATGTCATGGTAGTAAACTCAGTGCTTTCCGAGTTCTGACTAAACATTCGGGAATTAACACGTCTCATTTTTAAGATTAAAAATGAAAATAGTGATGCAGTAACCTGGCAAGTCAACTTGACGGCCATGATTTAAGAAATGTACTTTATTGTCAATTAATGGCATGTTGGGTCCTAGAATATGGGGCTTTTGGTAGCATTCTGCACAAATTCTATTAACATTCATGCTGGTTTGAATGGCCTTGAAGTTGGGCAAACAGTTGTGATTGCATCAGCTGTAAAAACTTTTTCCAAGGTCCTTAAACAGGTTCTAAACTGAATATATATGAGCTTCATCTTACTACTTTTTATAGGTTCTTGTAGGCTTTACATCTATTGATTTAGGTGTCATTTGTTGAGTATAGACCATTTATCCGGTATAAGGATTGTGACATCATTCACTTTCATTTCTCATGTTTCTGAATAATTTATTGCTAGAACCTAGAAGCTAGCTCAGTTAGTTCATGCAACCATTTTTTAAGGGTCAACAGATCTGGAGTTGGAATCGCATATCTGCAACATTTTCCCCTATTCATAGATTAAGGTCTTCTTGGCATTGTACCACAGAGGGAAAAAAATGCATATTGATAAACAATAACCTCTTTTTTTTGTTTATTCTGGAATGGCAGTGGTATTGAAAAGTGCTTCCCTTAACGGGGATTCATCTAAAATCGATTCTATATATTGGTATAAGACTAATCATCTCTTTGAAGCCTGCATGAGTGAGGAAGAGGCTGATAAAGTTGCCGTTTGGTTCTCTACCCTCTAGTTTCTATTTTCTCCTTGCTTAGAATATGCCCACATTGATTTGAGTTTGTCATTTTCTTTAAAATACTTGTCTGTAAGATATATCGTGCGGGCATAGTATAGAGATTCAATCCTGTCATTATCTGAGAAAACATTTTAAGAAGAAAATTTTGAATACATGTTAGACATGTCTGAATAACATGGAAAATGCATGCATGTGTATGTCATCGAGCTCAATTAAGTATTAGGAGGGTGTCTTGAAAGTTGGTGAAAGTATGGCCAATAACTCCATCTATCTATTTCTTGACATTTATCATAAAGGTTGTGGGGTTATTTTGATGTGTTGTTATTTTTTATTGTTTTTGAAAGGTCTTGCCCCTGAAATTCCGAGGTACCACCTTAGGCTGTTGCTATCGGCAAGCATTTGGAAAGAAAAAGGAAGGATAATGATTCCAAGTTTCTGTTGATTCTTGTCGAGAGCAGGATTCACAGGCTTGCTTGTTACTACAAGAAAACAAAGAAGCTTCCACCTGTCTGGAAATAGTAAGTCTATGCATCGGTTCGTAACTTTATACTTGTGTTTTTATCTAAGACTGATCCTTGTTGCAATTAATGTCTATTTAGTGAACTTATATTGTTTAGTTTCTTCCTTGATGCGTGTTTTGTTTGTCTTGCCATGCGATGCAATACGTTATTACGGTATTAAGTTATTACCGTATTTTTATAATCCCATTACGAAATGGCTGTTCATGTAGTTGGTTTTATATTGTGATTTTCAATGAAATTAGTGCCTTCTTGTGAAAGATAGGAGTAAGGACTTTTCATGCGCTGACCAGAATGGTTACTTTATTCTAACACTTCCACCTGCTTTTTTTTTCTCTCTTCACAGTTCAAACTTCTAAAAAAAGATTCCAAACCCTTTGAATTTGGCCCCTGTCTCACATATTTCTTTTTTATTTAATGGAATCTTAAGAAAATAATACTGGGTTTATATGTAATTTATATATAAAGTTGGATCATGGCAAAGAAATCCAGTAGGTTAGAAGTCATGGAGGAATGGGAACAAGAGGGAGTTTCATCCTCTGTTTTTTATTGGCTTACTCATCAGTATGTGTATCACAATACAAGTGAAAGCCAAGGTCTACTGGTTTTCTGTTTCATTGAAACAACAAGCTCGCCAAGAACCACTGTATAAAAATAAGGTTTAATTATTCATTAATGTTTCTTTGATTTGAAGGAGCATTTTCATTTCTCTCAACAACAAAAAAGAAAGGAAGCTTTCTATAAAAGAAAAAAAAAGACTTAATATTTAATCATTTTATGTAATAAAGCATACAATTTAGAAAAAAGAAAAAAAGAAGGAACTTTCACTTTCTTCATTGTTCATTGACAAACTTAAGGCTTAGACAGCATATTATTCACTATATATCTTTTTACGATGGATATAAAGAATAAAGATAGAGATAGAGATAGGTTAGCAAACTTTAGCAAGTAGTAGTGGTAGACCATTTGCTAATGCTAGCTGCAGGCACTCAATATCTTTAACCCCCAAAAATCAACCCTTTTTAAGTTTATATAGAAATTATTTCATTCGTTAATGGTAAAAAAAACTTGCAATATTGTTAAAGCATCTCTTAAATATTTTTACCATGAATTTTTTTTTTTTTAAAATGTGGGTTAATTTAAACACCATCATTATATTCATTAATAAAAATAGATCATTATATTACATTCACGCATTTATGAATGCTAATTCTATCATAAAAATTTTGCGGGCAAGGTAATGATCTTAACCTTTCCTTATTACCCTTCAAATTTCATTTTTTGTTTTTTTAAAAGCTGATTTTTTGGCTTTGAATCAAAGCTTCTTTTTTTTTTGCTTTTTGATTGGTATTCATAGATTTCAGTTCATATAATAAAGCATAAACTAATGGCAATGAATGAATGCCCCCAACAGCTTCCACATGTTCATGTTCTTCATCTCTCTTAGGGGTCCTCAATTTCTAATATTTTCATACATGTATGTATGCACTTTAGTCATGATAGCTTTATTCATATATGTGATATTTGTGTGGCATTATTTTGTGTAGATGGATCGTAATCAAGATCAAAATGTAATTCTCGGAGTTGTGGCTTCAGTTTTAACTTTTGGGGTTGTTTGGATTAAAATATTAAAAAATTTGAAGGAAATGGGTTTGGTTGTTGGCAAAGATATGGCAACAGGGAGTTTTGCTAGAACATTTGCTGATATAGATTTGGATGATGGTAACCAAGATTCAGTGCCTCTAGACTGGGACAATGAAGAGGTTGAAGAGGTAAGAACAAATGTATCTTCATCTGGCACATCCAAACGTAAAAGAAAAAATGTTCAAGAAAGTGTCGATGAACAAATTAAATTTGTGGGTGAACAACTTGGCAAAATTGCAAATGTTTTGGAACAATTTACTGCGGATAAGACACCACAGCTTTACGAACAAGTGATGTCGATGGAGGAAGAAGGATTTGATGATAACTTCTTGTGTTCTGTGTTTGATTATCTAGTGAGTCATGAATTCGAGGCCAAAGCTTTTTTAGTTAAAAGTAAGAAGCATAAAAAAATTTGGCTTCAAAAATTTTCTCAAGGTTGAAGATGTTGATACTTTTATGTGGTGTAATATTAGTTATGCATTTAGACAATATTGTTGTTATTATGTGGTGTATTACTAATTATGCATTTTGATAATATTATTAATTTTAGTATTAATTGTGGTTTGAAAATTAATTTATAATTATTCAATCCTTATTTTTATTTTTTAACGTAATTATAAATAATTTATTTGATTTTAGTTGTTTTCAATTTATGACGGTTAATAATATAATTTAATAATTGAGTATTATGTATATTTAATTTAATTTATTTATAAATAAATAAATTATTGTAATATATGTAAAAATAATTTAAAATATAAAATTTTATTAATATGTATATAAATTTATTAATATATGTAAAAATAACTTTTTTAAAACTATTTTAGGTAAATTATTTTCAGAAAAATAAATTATTTTCTAAAATTATTTTTTAAAAATATTTTACTGACAAATAAAGGATCTTTAATATTGGCAATCTAACCTATGGCAGCATGACAATAAGGAGACTGGGAAGCATTATATATTCCAGATCAACCATATATCTGGAATCACAAGCAAAAAAATTAGCATGCACATTCTAGTCTATGTGTCGATTTATTTTTTATGGCTTGTCATCTTCTTTATAATAGAAGGTAGGGTAAGTTACTGAACCTCTTGAATTGCTACTAAAGCTTCCGCTTGTCAACGACTTATTCCTGGTGCAAGTTGGTAGCTAATAGTTATTACCTATAAAAAATCATATAAAAAACGGTTACCTTCTCATTAACCTCATAAGTTATAATAATGGTTAGCATAAAGATAAAGCATAATGTAATCTTGAAGGGATCCCCCCCCGGGCCCCCACCTTGGACAATTCACAACGGCGATGTTAATGTCAGCTAATTGTGAAATTTCAGAGTCAAAGCTAGAGATTTAAAACACCTTTTTTTTCAAATTCAACTGTAACTCATGTACTGAGAATTAATAGATTTTATTTCAATCCCAATTATTTTAAAATTGTAACATGGTAGTAAATATACCAGATTGCATTCAATCAGTAATGCAGACAATAACTAGTTTAGAGAGAGATAGAGCTGACTTCTCTGATGAAGCTGGCAGCAGGGATGATTCAATTCGTAGTCTTCTGGTATTTGCGAATCTCTTGAAGAGTCCTGGTTCCCAGTTTAAAACGATGAGGCTTCTTTAGTGTTCCTTGGGGTTCAACAAAATTAAGAAAGGCAAAAAAAAAAGAAGAAAAGAAAAGATCAATCTTTGATACAGCATGCATTTGGGTACCTGAGAAAGAACTCACATGATGTGGCCCGTCCTCCAGTTCTTCTTGCTCCTCCACTACGCCCTTCAGAAAAAAAAAAAAAAAAAAAAAGAGGAAAAGAAGGCAATTTTGACCTCAGATTTAAATTCCAGTTGTGGTAAAGAAGGAAAGAGGGGAAATCTAAGGAAAGCAAAGATAACAAACAACAAAAATAGCAAAAAAAAAAAAAAAAAAAAAAAGAAAAAGGGTATTTCTTAATCAAACTCATTTTTGAATCTATATTTTTACTTAAAACCACCCACATTTTGAGTCGAGCTGAATAACTTGGACCATGATCAGGTCTAATTGATACTATTTTAAAATCCATATATAACATGCTAAAAAATTTAAAACTCTCATGTAGTTAATACATATGGTTAAGACTTGAATTTGAGTGATCAAAGGCTCAAGTCAATGTCTTAACTAACAACGACAAGATCTTATTTGTTAATATTATTTTATTTTTAAAGGAATTAAAATACTATTGTACCACTAAAATTTATTATTAATTTCGATGATTTGAAAACAAATTTTAACAGAATGTTTTACAATTATATTCATTAACAATAACGATCAATTGTATTAGATGCGAATACAATATTATCGTACATTTTCATTGACTCGTCAATCTATTTCTTATCACATCCAAGTAAAGTTCATTCTGTAACATGTTACACATGTAACCCAAGTGGCTACTAATTTTGTTCAAAAATTTAATACATGAGAGAGTTATAAAATATTGACAATTGCATACATCTTAAAATATCATATAGAAATATATTTTTACCTTCTATTAATAGACAATTTTCACGACATCTGTATTCATGCTCATTTTTGCAAAAGCAAGTAATAGTCATTTATTTTGTTGATGTTTTTCGAGTCACATTGCAGAGTACTTTATATAGATATATTAGAGCCGTTGAACCTCAACTGAATGTATAAATTATACCAAAATATATCGACAGAAGAAGATACATGATAAGGACTTTGTTGCTAGATTTGTATGGTAACAACATTCTTTCTACTATCCAAAGCATACAAAGCTTTGACATATCGATTTATTTTATCCTCAATTTCATGTGTTGGATGGATTAGTTTTAGAAGTATCTTCAAGCACTTGCATTAACTATAATCATTTCTCCATGTGAAAATGGAATGCATCCGACTTCTATATTTCCAATAAGGTGGAAAACAACTTCGATATTATATTAAATTTTGTCATCATAGAAATCACATATAACCCAACAATCTTCAAACAGTCTACGATACATCCATTAAGCTTCGAAAAATTTAAATTATATCGAGAATGAACAACTTGATCTTGCTTCTATTTTAAATAACACAAAATATTTAATTTTACATAATCTTAGATTTTATTTTTGCAAAAGTTGCAAAATAAAAATATATATTGAGTTGCAATTTTGTACCATATTGATAGCATGTGTTCTTCAACCTTCAAGTGATCAATTTTCTCTTAAAGAATCAAATAAATCTAAATTATAATAGAGTTGACATTTCACAATTTTTGTTAATAGAATAAATTATTGTTAATTTATTTAATTATATTTAATTTATTAAATACAAATCTCATTATATATTTTTATTATATATAATTTTTTATATAATTTCTAAAACTATACCTAACCTATTTTCAACCTTTAAATAAGATAATAATATATTTTAACGCACTTAAATCTAATTATTCTTATATTAATAATAATACTGATATTAATTGAATTAATATTCGATCCAAAATCCCAATAGAAAAAACCAGTATAGATATCATGATATTAAACCAGGATATCAAATTATAATGATGAATTAAGATTTTATTTTTTATTATATATTTCATCACAATTAAATTTCCAAATTTTAAAATGCAAAAACCCTCAATTGCACAAATTTCATCAAAGCTCAAACAACTACCCTATCTTTGCCTTTTCCATAATATTACCCAATCTTTGCCTTTTGCATTAGCTATTTCGTAACGCTTCCACCTTTGTTTTTTTCTTCAATTCGAGGGCACTTCCCAATTTCCAGGATTGCTGTAGTTTCTATTTAGGGTTTTTGTTTTGATAATATCATCGCCCTATTATTTCCCATTTATTTCACCCTCTAAGGTTTCCTTATCCCTTTTTCTTCTTTTCAATTCCCAATTTTTTTTTATTTTAGGGTTTCTTATCCAGGTTTTGTATATTTTCTCAGTCGTCTGGGAAAAGAAAGGGAAAAGCTTACAATTTTTTTGATCAATTTACTTTGGGAATTTATTGGAAATAGCCCCTTCATTTTGCCAGTTTTTACTGCACTCGGCGTTTTAATTACTTCATAAACGTTAATACCATCTAGGGTTCTTACCTGGCTAATTAAAAAAAAAGAAGCCAAAGTAAAACTAATTTCGAAGCTTGATTTTCTGAAGAAATAATCATTGATTCACCAGAAAATTGTACATATTGAAAAACTATCCATTTTCTGCCCATTTTTAAAATTGAAAATTGATTATTTGTTTTTGGTTGCATTGTGGCGATTGAGAGGGTTTTAGAAAGTTGGTTGGGGGGGGGGGGAGGAAGAAAAGTGGTTTAAGATTGCATGGGAGAGCATGAAGGGTGGACGGCGCAGCAGGCACCGAGCGGGCTATTGCCGAACGGTTTGTTACCTAATGAAGCTACCTCTATGATTAGGATACTTGACTCGGAACGATGGACGAAGGCTGAGGAAAGAACTGCTGAACTCATTGCCTGCATACAGCCCAATGCACCCTCGGAAGGTCGCCGTAATGCTGTTGCTGACTATGTTCAGCGCCTCATCTCCAAATGCTTCCCTTGTCAGGTTCTATAAAATGCAACTCCATGAGAATCCCTTTTTCTTTTAGAAATGCCATTATATGAAATTTGACATTTAGAAAAGTTTCTATGTTGTGGAAATGATTGAATGGATACGTTTGATTATATCAAGGATACTTTTGAGTAGAGAGATGGATGAATTATATGCAGTTTTAGCTTTTCTGGGATAGGGTATTGGGTCCATCAATTGGTTTTAATTTGGAGTTGCTTGCTTTCTGTTTGCAGGTCTTTATTTTTGGGTCTGTGCCCCTCAAGACATATTTGCCAGATGGGGATATCGACTTAACAGCTTTCAGTAAGGATCAAAATTTGAAAGATTCTTGGGCTCATCAGGTTCGTGATATGCTGCAAAATGAAGAAAAACACGAGAATGCTGAATTCCGAGTGAAAGAAGTTCAATACATTCAGGCTGAGGTAAGGTTTTAATGAGATGTCTTTTGTTCGTAATGCCTATGGGATCTTGGATTTTGGTTTTCTCCTTAGGATAACTTGTTTATTTCTGTCAAGGTTTTATTATCTTTTTATTTCCCAGATTTCTTCAATTAATTTGCACATTTGTTGACCCTTGCTACTCTACTGGGATCTCCTTATTTCAGTGTTATTCTCCCTACACATTTTGAGCAATTTCTTGCATAGAACTAGTTGTAGAATTCCTGAACACATTTGCTCAATGTTGTCATCTTAAATTCTTAATACCTCAATTTATTTGGATATTATCTTTTCCTTCTTATGCACTTTCAGGTGAAGATAATAAAGTGTCTCGTAGAAAATATTGTGGTAGACATTTCATTTAATCAGCTTGGTGGATTATGTACGCTTTGTTTCCTTGAAGAGGTTAGGTGATGCAAAACCTGCCACTGCATGTCTGCAGGTTTATTTTTGGAATGATAGACCATTTAGGAATTTGTGTAAGCTTTAACCTAACTTAATGCCCATGTGTGTAGGTTGATCTTTTGATAAATCAGAATCATTTGTTCAAACATAGTATCATATTGATAAAGGCATGGTGTTATTATGAGAGCCGTATATTGGGTGCTCATCATGGACTTATCTCAACCTACGCCCTGGAAACCTTAGTTCTTTACATATTCCATGTTTTCAATAATTCCTTTTCTGGACCACTTGAGGTGCATTTTTTATTATTTACCTTTATCTATATTTTATGTTTTTTTGCATTTGTCTGCATGTCTGTCTGATATCCTTTTCATGTGTAGGTCCTGTATCGTTTTCTTGAGTTCTTTAGCAAGTTTGATTGGGAAAATTTTTGTGTTAGCCTCTGGGGTCCTGTCCCAATTTGTTCACTGCCAGACATAACAGGTACTGCAATTTCTAGGACATCTAATGCTAAGCTTTGGCCAAGAATCTTCTACTTACAGAATTTTGGCCTGTTTTGTAGTCTTAATTACATTGTTTTAAATACTTTTTTGCAGCCGAACCTCCTCGAAGAGATGGTGGAGACTTGTTACTTAGCAAATATTTTCTTGATACTTGTAGTTCAAGATATGCTGTTTGCCAGGAAAACCAGGGCCAACCATTTGTTTCTAAATATTTCAATGTAATTGATCCTTTGCGTTTAAATAACAATCTTGGACGTAGTGTTAGTAAAGGTAGTTACATCTACAACTTTGTACTGATTATTCGTTGTAACTTTTTTTATTTGTTTCTCTTGATTTTTGTGACTTTTGTCGTCTATCATTTGGCAATCTCTGTTTCCAACACTATGTTGCATGCTTTATTGGTTATAAGTTTCTATACCTGGCATAAATATTTGATAAATAAAATGTCCTTTTAACTGTCTTAATTCTGTATGGTCCTATAGAATCCATTTGAAGGTAGATAACAATGAACTTTTAAGAGATTCACGTGATAGAGAACTAATGAAAATAGTGAACTTAAGTGGGTGAAAAGCAAGGCGAGTAGACTTTTAATGGAGGGAAGGAAGTTTGTGGCAGATTATGTTACATGAACTCAGGAGTGAGTGTTGTATATGAGCATGTGTTTGACACAAATACACTCTTTTTTCAAAAAGATTTTTCATATATTCGGAGATTGTACCCTATACTCATGGCTGAATGTGTGTTAGACATAAGTGTCAGGCGCGGTATTTTAGGAAAAAATGAAGAGTGCACATAACATGGCTAGCAAACGGTAGGAATCTTAATTTTGTTTATTTCTACGTAGTTCTGGTACTTACTGGAAACTCATATTATTAAGCATATCACGAATCAAAGGTGGATACCATAAATTCTACATGTACAACTATGTAAATCTTTTTGTTAGTTTTAATGCTTTCGAGACAGTTGAGTTGTCAATTTTGTGTGCTACTGATAGGTTTTGATGTGCATGATGTTAATTTTCTATTCTCCAGGTAATTTCTTTAGGATACGCAGTGCGTTTTCATTTGGAGCTAAAAAGTTGGCAAGACTACTTGATTGTCCCAAAGGGGACCTGTATTATGAAGTAAATCAATTCTTTATGAATACATGGGAAAGGAATGGCCGTGGCCAACGTCCTGATGCAGCAAGGAACGATTTGTGGCCTTTGAGATTTTCAAATTCAGACCACACTCGTGGATCTAAGAATGTCAGAAACAATTCAAGCAGCAAGGAAATCATATTTCCTCTGGGCATGAAACTCAAGCTGAAGAAGTTCAAGTATCTTGTGGTGTTCCCTCACATAATCATCCATCGGAAAGCACAATTAGTGATGTATCTACTGTTTTTCATAGCCAAAGGAGCTATGGTAGCATGAGCAACTCAAAGACCTCCGATCAGGTTAGACGGAATTGTATTTCCAATCAGAATGTTCATAATGATACAGGCCAGAGGAATTCTAAAGCGGAGAATTTGGTGACTGATGTTCAAGGAAGATATATTTTTGCAAGGACACGTTCGAGTCCTGAGCTTACTGAAACTTATGAGGAAGCTACTTCTCGAGGAAGGCGGAACAGAATGCAAGAGAGTGGGGAAAAAACACAGATTGGTTCTATGCGATCAGATACTAACAGGAGGAATAATATGGGATCTGTTATGGTGGCAAGCTATAACATTAAATCATGTGATGATCCTTCATCTACAAGGCGAACGTCAACCAGTCAAAGCATTGCTGCTGCTGCTGATCCAAACAGTCTTCTTAATGGTAACCAAGATGATTCAGGCTTGGGAACCATGGCTCAGGACTTCTCTTCGATTCCAGGTTCACAAGGAATGCATCAAGAAGAGCAGGATTTAGTGAACATGATCGCATCTTCTACAACTCATGGCTTTAATGGTCAGGTTCCTGTTCCGCTAAATTTAGCTGCAGGTCACTTACCTTTTTCTCTCCAGTCTCTATCAACTGGGTACAATCAGAGAAATTTGGGAGGGATTGCTCCCGCTAATATTCAAATGTTTCCCCATGGATTGGTTTCTCCTCCTTTGGCCCATTATATTTCTGGCACTGAATTACCCTCAAATGCAGAGAATTCCGTTGAGCCCAGTAGTGGTAATTTTGGTTCTTCAGAAATGAACCCAGGGGAAGTGGAACATGAGTTACATCATGAACACGACAGGGGCTCTGTTGGTGGTTTTGATCTTGATAATGGAAATTTTGAAATCCGTCCATCAGATGATAACCAACTTTCAACTTCAGCTGGCTATAAGGCTGGCAGCTCTGGACAGAAGTTTACAAAAGAAACTCGAGGGTCAAATAGGGAACATCATCTTGATGTTTGCCAATTTCAAGATAATGGAGCTAGTGATGTTTATTTTGATGAAAGAACTGCAAGTTCTATATCCATGCCTGCTTCGCATACTAGTTCACTCAGAAGTAAAACCTCATCAGAAAGTTCTTGGGAAGGGTCTTCAGCAAGGGCCTCTAAGCCAGCTAGGGAGAAGCAAGGTAGGAAAACTGCTGCTTCTGTACTTCATTTTGCTGCATGTGGGAAAGGTAAGAGTGTATCTGAACGTTCCTCTCAGGCAGATGACGATGGCAGAGATTGGAATCCACCATCAATAGGGGGCACTGAAATGGTGGAAAGAACTATTGGACCTCAGCCGGTTGGTTCTTTTCCTGTTCCAAAGCATCAAATGCCTGGTGAGGAAGCTCAACCAAGTGGACCAGATTCACCGATACCTATTGCTCCATTCCTCTTAGGTCCAGGCTCAGGCCAAAGAACTTTGGATAATTCTGGAGTTCCTCCATTGGCCTTCACGATAACAGGGCCACCAGTTCCATTTTTGTTCTGTCCTGTGTACAACATTCTAGCAGAAACGGGAACTCCGGAAGCATCAACAAGCCATTTTAGTTGGGATGAAGGTTTGGATAACAATGATTCTGGTAGGACGTTTGAATCATCTGAGGGACTTGATCAATCTGAGGTGCTAAGTACTTCTATGAGAAAGGTTTCATCTCTTGACCCATCAGAGCATAAATCTGACATTCTTAACAGTGACATTGCTAGCCATTGGCAGAACTTGCTGTATGGACGGTTTTGCCAAAATTCACGATATCCTCCGAATTCGCTTTATCCTTCACCCGTCGTGGTGCCACCCATCTATTTACAAGGTCATTTCCCTTGGGATGGTCCTGGGAGACCTCTTTCTTACAACATGAATCTCTTTTCTCAACTTATGAATTATGGGCCTCATGTTCTTCCTGTTACTCCCCCCCAATCTGTTTCAAACAAACCTGCCACATTCCAAAGATATGTTGACGAAATGCCAAGATATCGCAGTGGTACCGGGACATACCTGCCAAACCCTGTAAGTGACTTATAACAATCTGTTATGAGCTTTTGTTACTTTCAATATCTGCCTTTGGACTTGGCAAAGCTTTCAGGAGTAAGGTTGGTTAGACAGTCCTGTTTTTCCCATTCCCCATTAATTGGAGATGCACAGTTATAGGGGACAATAATTTGAAATGCAATTATATGTTGGTCATAAGACAATGCTACATTTGTCTGTTTCATCAGTTTTTGAAGTGATCTTAATATTGTTTAGCTCCCATTTTCGCATGAGTCTACCTTGAGAACGATAGCCTTCAATAATTTTGTATATGAACTTTTTTCCACTCCAGAAAGTTTCAATGAGAGAACGCCGATCTGCAAATACAAGGAGAGGAAAATATAATCCTGATAGAAATGACCACCATGGCGATAAAGAAGGGAACTCGAATGCCAATACAAAGTCACGAGCTGCTGGGCACAACCATGGTCGCAACCAAAATGATAAATCAAGGTTCACATTTGACCAATTTGCTGGTGAGAGCAGAGCTGAGAGGCCCTGGGGTTCACATAGACATTATTCATTTACTTCATACCAGTCTTGGAATGGAACAGTCAGCTCAAACTCTTCACAAAGTAGCCCTGCCAGTATGCCATATGGCATGTACCCACTTGCAGCCATGAACCCCAATGGGGTGTCATCTAATGGACCTACCATTCCATCTGTGGTCATGCTGTATCCGTACGATCATAATTCCCCCACTGAACAGCTTGAATTTGGCTCTCTTGGACCATTTAGTTTCTCAGGCATGAATGAAGTATCACAGCCAAGTGATGGAAGTAGCTCCACTGGAGTATTTGATGAGCAAAGGTTTTATGGTACCTCTGCTCAACGGTCATCATCCAACCAGCCTTCTTCACCCACACCCACCACCAAAGGTATTTCGTCTTGTTTTTGTGAGGTATAGTTTCTTTAGAAGACGTAGCAAAAGCAGTCAGCTTGAAAACTACTCGGACTGCCAGTCTTGAATATTCTGATTGTTTTATGATGCTCTCATTTATTTCTTAACAGGGGACTTTGATTTTATTGCCAGATCCATGTCCTAGAAGAATCACAATTGAAAGATGGGGAATTCCCAAACCTTTGCTTTTCCATATGATGGAAGAAATGACGGTAGGAGTACCGATAATGAGAAAACCTCCATGTTACCGTTTTTGTTCTCATCTCAATCCTAAAACCAAGAAGTGGATTTTCTGATTCAATGACTCCTAGTGAATTTCTCACAAGATGGTGTCGTCCATGATTCTTAGCTTTGTGCTTTTATGTACACTATGACTGACTGAAAATCATTTTTGAAAGTGCTCAGTTTTTTGGAGGTTAATAACAAAGTAATGGTGAAAAAGAATGCAGGATTCAGTAACAGAGGTTAGTGTTTAAATTTAGGGTTCTACACATTGTAACTGAACTAGATTCTCTTTAGATTTACAGCTGAGTTCTATGTATCATTTTATCAACCTCTAGTGATTAGGATGTTATTTCCCACATTGTAATAGGTTTTTCTTTTCTTTTTTGATTTTTTAGTTTCAGTCTAACTAGCTCTCACTTTTGTAGACTTTCTTGTTGAAACTTGAAAGTTACCAGTGTACTAATAACAATTCCATGTTAACAGAGTTGATAACAGAAAAAAAATAGAGGTGGTCATGTTTGTTGCATGGAATGTTGTGTTCTTGCCTTATAATAATATCTTTGTTCAAATTTATTTTATTTTATTTAATTTTTTATAGGGTTTTTCATTCATAGCAAATATATTTGCTTAATTTATCCCTAAGCCCCTCTCATGCAATTAAACAAAAATTCAGAAAAGAAAAAGAGAACAATAATTGGAAAGGAACAAATTTGCAACCTCTATGCTACCGTCTTCCCCATGTTATTATTTGTTTTAAGGTCTAATTCTGCTTTCGGTCCTTGTATTTTTTGTACATCTGAAATTTAGTTTCTCTACTTTTAATCTTAAGAATTTAATTTCTTTATTCTTTTGATTTAATAATTAAAATGTAATTGATAATATTGTCAAAGGAATTCGGTTATATTGGTGCTCCCCTGGTAAATATTACACCCGTGAAAAGGCCAAATAAATAAATATTAAATTTTGGGTTGTAAGGTTTTCAATTCTAATTAAGGAAAAGTTTAGTGAAAGTTGTGTTTTTCTTCTTAAATGTCTTTCCCGCAACTTAAAATTAGTTGCGGAGAAAAAAATTGTAGGGGCTGAAATGAAAATTTAATTTTAAATAGTTTTTTAAAAGATTAAATTAAATTTTCATAATTTTAGGAGAGTCAATGTGTAATTTTATTTTTATTAAATTAAAATTTTAAAAATTTTTAAAGAGTCAAAACAATAATTTTCAATTTTAGGGGCTAAGCTCTTGTCAGTTCTCTGGATTTGCCTCACGGGAGTAAATTTTTTTATTTTTAAAGTGCCCAAAGTATTTTTATTTTATGAATTTATATGATGTTATCAATATAGATTGAATTTTAAATGTGTGACAAGTATAGATTCAGAACATAAACCTGATTTATATGCTATCAGCTGATTTATATGCTATCGGCTAAAGTATAATATACAATATAAATATAAAATAATATGAATACTGTATAAATATGCTTGTCATAAATATGGATTGATATGAACATAGATGTAGCTAGAAATTTATTTTAGGGTCAAAATTAAATTATAAAATTTTAAGAGATTCAATTGTAATATTAATATTTTATTAATTTATTAATTCATATTTTTTAAGGATTAAACTGGAAATTTGTCAACTTAGAGGGGTTGGAGTGTAATTTTATCACTTGGGTCACTTGCTTCCGCGATGTCATCTCTGGATATGAATATAATATAAATATATAAAATAATTTAGCTTTTGTATAAGGTTCTAAATGAATAGAAGTTCTGTTGTAACTGAATAGAAGTTGAAACAATGGATTGCAACAATCTTATTAGAATCGGACTGAATGGTAGGATCGGGAATTGGTTGAGATATCGGTTTGAAAAAAATCATTAGATTAGTTAATTCGAAAACTGGTATGAATCGGTTAAACTAAATAAAGGATGGATTAACCCAACAAATTAGATCAATTAAACCGATTAAATTAACAAACTAATGACTTGAACAGTTCAACCACATATTTATTTTTGAAAACCTTAGATTGTTATCGTATATGTTTATTATTTAACTTATTTATTTTCTATTTATAAAATTAAGTTACTTGATTCAAAATTAAATTATTTTATTTATGATAATTGTACCAACATGTTTACAAACAAACATGATTATAAACAATTAAAATTTTATTTTATAAAAATAAATTTAAAACAACTAAGCGTAATCTTTTACTTTTATTTAGAATATAATGAAGCATAAATATATTAATTATAAATAAAATAAAACTACATGATAATATTTTAAAATTATATTACAATCGAACAATAATTACTTTTCGAATAATTTATTAAATTAGCTTGATAGAATTTATAAATATATTTATTGATGAACCCCTTATATACATTATTTTCTTAATTCAATGTATTTAATAAATAACCTCAAATTTTGCTAAGAATTATTATTTAATGGTTTAATTATGAATCTTTTCCTTTACTTTTAAAAATTTAGAAGTTAGTCCTCTTACTTCAATTTATTAGAATTTGATTCTTATACTTAATGAAATTGAGAAGTTAGTCCAGTTGTTGCTAAATAGGGGTGAAGCTAGAAAATTTTTTAAGTGGGGCTCAAAATGAAATTTTAATTTTTAATAGTCTATATCTTTATAATATTTATATGATTAAATCAAATTTTTATAATTTTAGGGGCCAAAATATAATTTTATCTTTATTAATTTAAAATTTTAAAAATTTTTAAATGACCAAAATAGTAATTTTCATTTTAGGGCGGCCAGGGCCCTATCAGTCCCCCTAAATTTGCCTCTGTCGCTAAACACAAGAACTTAAAATCACCAATTTTTGCTAGTTTGTTGCATATAAATGATTGAATTGTCAATTTTTTTTTCTAATTTATTGCATATAAATTGTTGAACTACTGGTTTTTACGTCGACAATTTGTTCAAGGTTTATAATGTTATCCAATTGGACTAACTTTTTACTTTTCATAAATACAAAGACCAAATTCTAACAAATTTAAGTAGAAAGATTAACTTCTCAGGTTTTTGTAAATTAGAGGATATAATCTATAAGGATAAACAAATGTTACTAAATTTTTAGTAAGTTTACGTTTTGGCCACTCAACTTTAAAAAGTTAGAAAATAGTCACTGAACTACTCGAAAGTTTTCATTTAAATTATTGAAATATTTGAAATTCTATTCGAAATTTTTTATTTAAGTCATTAAGTTTTTCTTTTAAAAAGTCCATCTAGCGAGCTTTATGCAATGATTCAACCACAAGTGTAGCCAAGGGGGTTGGTACAAGCCCCGATCCCCCTAAAATAGAAAATTTTCCATTTAGGCCTTTTAATTTTTTTAAAATTTTAAATTAGAAAAAGTAAAATTACACATTGCCCCTAAAAATGATAAAAATTTAATTTAGTTCTTTAAAAATTATAAAGATATAGGCTATTCAAATGGTGAAATTGTATTTTTACCATCGTAAAAATTAAAATTTAATTTTAGCCCCCCTAAAAAAATTTCTTCCTTCGCCCCTGGATTATGATGAAGCAGTACCCATCAACAAGTAAAAAATCATATCTTAGATCCAAGTCGATTTGATAGTCAGTGTCGAAGATCAGGGATGAAAGTTGTTTCAATTTTAGTTCGTAGATTTGCGATGTTCAAAGTTGTTTCACGAAAAAAAAATTAAATTGTAGAAGAGAAGGGGAAGGAAAACTTTTGATTGAGAAACTCATATAAAGTGAATTTAGAAACTCATATAAAAGTGATTTTAACAACTTAGTGACTTAAAAAACTTTTTGAAGTTGAGTGACTAAAACTCAAACTTACTAATAGTTTAGTGACTTTGGGTGCAGTTTAACCAAATTATTAAAAGGACTAGAAAATTAATTATTAATCACTCCATTGGTTGACTGCTTTCAACAGTCATTTTTTGCCCCAATTAGGAATCCCATTTTATTTGTTACCAGAAAAATTAAAACCTACAATAAAATCTCAGCCTGAGATTTTTTCTCTCCGAGCTTTTAACGATAATAAATTTATTTATTAAAATTAATTAATGTCATTATAAACCCTAAAAAACCCCCTCAAAATCTTCCATAAATTTCACTACCGCTCTGACATTCAGTGCTTTTTTTTCCCCTATATCTGCAAAGGCATTTCTCGAAATCATTTCTCAAGTCCCCAAGAGCTTGAATTTCCAGCTTCAATCGGGAAATTTCCGTACCGTTTGAACTTGTATCTGTTTGGTACAGTAGAATTTTCCTAAGCATTTATTTAAAATTATTATGTGTTTTTTTTATTATTGAATTCTTAAGTTTGGATCTCTAATTCGTCGAAGTAAAAAGTATCGAATATTTTAGTTTTTTCGTGCTTTCGAGAGTCGGCAATTTTGTTTGTTTATTTCTTTGAATTATTATTATTTTTTTAGAATTGCTTAATTTAAAATTCTGGTTCACTTTCTTTATTGTTTATTTGTTTATTATAGCTAAATGCAATTTTTTTTTTGTTCCTTTTTAGGATCTTCGTTTTATTTACTGAAATTGACTGTAGCTGGTTATGATTATTGCGAATTTTATGTCATTATTTTTAGATCTGTTTGATTAGATTCAAAAGCTGGAATTCTTTTTCTGCTTTATTTTTTTTTCTTTTTTGAGTGTAAAATGCGTGACGCGTAACTTGCCTTTGAAAATTGAATAGTACCAGTAATGAAACCCTGTAGTTCTTTTCGTTGATGCTTGCCTCGAAAATTTCTAATTATTAGGACATGTTTTGTAATTTTGTTGGGAGTTAATGAATTTGACCTAACGGTCGATTTTGAGCAATGCGGTTGCGTTGGAGTTAATGATGAATAAACGTCCTTAATTTTGGGAAATTAATTGGAGAATTTGAGAATAGCTAAGCATGGTGTATTTCTTTGTTTTGGTTCTAACCCTAGTAAGTGGCATCTGGGGTGCATTCTTGTTTCATTATGAACAGGGTTTTGTTTTTATCTGTCTAAATTTATAGCTTTTAATCAGGAACAGTTCCCTTAATGGTGCTATTGGCTCACAACATTGTGATTGTAAATTTCTTCACAGGTTGGATATGGTTACTCAGATGCAGACATTCTTAGATGGGGAGTGTCTGAGCTGAGCAAAGAGATGCTGGATATCGGCTTTCAGTTGGAATGAAGAACTTGCAGGTTTTTCTCTTTTAATAAGTAATTTTACATATAAGTGATTGCTCGCTTCCGTGTTAGCTAAGTAGTCATTGCAGGGAGTTGTAGGTGGTCGTAAGAACTGTTTACAGATTTTCTTATTGCTGCATTAATCTGCTTGTCAGTTCTTTGACACTAACTTGAAGATAAATTTTATTCAAATTATAGAGCACAGAAGATATAAAACCTTCTACTGAAGATTCACATGAACCAAAAACGGAACAGCAGAACAATCAAACTGCAAATGGCTCCTTAGCAGACACTGGCTCTTTATCTGCTTCAAGCAACAATGGCGGAAAAGTTTCATGCCAAGATATTGAACTGGTAAGAAACCAGTTCCTTATTTTGTTTTATTTATCTCGTTTTTTTTTTTCTTTCCTTCCTGATGCTTCATGCTAGGTGGAGTTCTATTTATCTTTTCCTATTAGTTATATACAATTTAATGATTTATGTGAACTGATTGCTGCAGGTCCAGAATTTAATTGAACGATGTTTACAACTCTACATGAATAGAGATGAGGTTGTTAAAACCCTCTTGAATCGAGCAAGGATAGACCCTGGATTCACAACTTTAGGTGCTCTTCCTGAAATATCTTTGCTACTCTGCACATATATATTTTAAATTTGGAAATTTCAATAAAATGCATTAAATGTGCATGCATAAACCGCAATAGCGAAATGAAAACCAATCTACTGCAATCATATCTTTGAATAAAATATATTTCTTGTTCAAAAGTGATTGATTTGGGTACTAACTCTGTTAATCTCTTTACTGTTCATGTTTATTCAGTATGGCAGAAGCTGGAAGAGGAAAATGCTGAATTTTTCAGGGCCTATTACATAAGGCTGAAGTTGAAGAAGCAAATCCTTTTATTTAACCATTTGCTTGAGCATCAATATCATATGATGAAATATCCAGTGCCTCCAAAGGTTCCCCTGGCCCCAATACAAAATGGAATTCATCCCATGCCTGGTAGGTTCTGACTAAATAAATGCTAAACACAAGCTTGTATTATTTTAGTTATCTTATAAAGTGATAATGATTTTTGGTATTGAATAGCCACAAGTTTTAAGAAACTTTATGAGTAGAAACATTGCTATAGTATTGTTTTCTGAACATGATAAATATTTCTGACTGCCACTTGATATAATAATTTCAAAGTTAGATATCAAATCCTCCTTTCAAATTCAGAACGTAAGGAAAAGGAAACTTGGGCTCCGAAGATTTCTAGAGAATGGTTTTGTATTTTAAAATTTAAACTTGATACGGTGTCTATTAGCTGTTTGTTTGATTATTTCTAATTCAGGAAGTTTGCAGTTATATTCTCTATTAGAGGATCTAGTGAGAAGGATGGGCATTGAAACAAAATCACAACTTTCTTTTTGGATCAGTATTTGTGAAATATACTTAGAGGCAGAGGATTTATTGTTGGAGTTCTGAGTATTTGGTTTGCATGTTTATGTCACTATTGTGGTTATTTAACTGCACTTCTTTGCAGTGCAGTCAACAACTTACCGATGGGATACCCTGTGCTACAACCTTCAATTCCGGCTGCAGGGCAACCTCATCTTGACTCTATGGGCATATCAAGCTGTCATGTGGTCAATGGAGTCCCTGCACCCAGCAATTTTCAACCTATGCGTTTGAATTCTGAAAAAGAGTAAGAAGTTAACAATCTCTCTCTTTTTCTTTATATATATATATACATATCATTAGTTGCCTATTAAAGCTTGCAAAATATTTGCTAACATGCATGCATGAAGACGCTTTTCCTCTTTCTTTTCATGTTCTCATGCTATAAGTTATGCTATTTCTCTCAAGATAGCTTGCCTAATTAACAATTTGAGTACTTGCCATCTAGTTTTGTTCCGCTGATTTCTTTCTGCTTTCTTTTGGTTGAAATATTCAGGAGCTGCTTGGTGAGATTTGCGAAACATGCATGATTGCATTAATGTTTATATCACATTGTTCATTAGCAACTTTGTTCAATTAAGCTGTAATTATAATGATTTTGCTTAGCTACATGAATAATTTTTACCACCACGCTCTTAAAGAATGTTTAGATATTAATTTCTTGTCAAACTATCTCCAGCTTTATCCCTCTTGTGCCTTGCTTTTTGGCTATAAATTTTTTTCTTGGCTAATTACAAGAAGTTTATGGAAGCTTCTATTCTAATTCTAGAATGTTGATGGACAGCAATGCCACTGATGTAACACCTGCAGCTCCTCCAACCACTACGGTGTCATCTATGTCAGAGATGCCCGTGAGCCCTACATCAGTGGCATCAAGTGGGAATTTTCCCTTCACTGCATCAGACATGTCAGGGATAGGAGTAGAGACATCAGCACTTGATTCAGCCTTCACAACAGATGTGGCAAGTTCAGTAGGATTGCAGCTGGGACCTGAAAATGGAGCCGGGAATTCTAGAGATTCCCTTAGATCATTGGATCAGATTCAGTGGAATTTCAGTCTTACAGATCTGACAGCAGATTTGTCAAACTTGGGAGGTGTGTTATCTCTCTCACACTCACACATACATTTGAATATTCATGCTTTTGTATTTGTTTTTCAATTTTCTGCTCTTAATACATTGTGCATTGCTTTCATTGTTGGTCTTGGAGACCGTCTAGGAACCCAACATTTTTTTATTGTTTTTCTTTATGGAGCTTGTTGTCATAAAGTGCGGCTAACCGAATTTTTACAGATTTAGGAGCCCTTGGGAACTATCCTGGTTCTCCTTTCCTTGCCTCTGATTCAGAAATTTTGCTTGATTCTTCAGAGCAAGAGGATATAGGTAAGGTTACAGAATGCTATTTACTTTGATGCCCACTCGATCCTTTGTGATATCATGTTAGCGAATGATATTTCAAGCCTATGTTGCTTTTGACTCTTCATTTACCTTAAAATACTCGTATTCGTCACATATTTATATATAAGTAAGAAGATATTACCCTCTGGATACATGGAAAATGAAAAAAAATGAACATATCCATGTCAGACACAGTCTCGCACACTTGAATTCATTGCAATGTGTAATTAGGATCTCCGCATGGTCTTGTGAGTTATAGTAGTGAGTAGGCAAGTGGCATCAATGTGCCATTTTGAAATACGCAGTTCGTTGACATTTACGCCATTCGATATACACTCTGCATACCCGTGTTCTTTTACCATACACTAATAAGTCTAAACTTGTTACAGTGGAGGAATTTTTTGTTGATTCCGTACCTGACCATCCAAACTCTCCATCCGAGGAAGAGAAACCATAGACCAAGGTGAGTATTTACCTTCTCATCTTAAAATTGTTACCGGTAGGATAGATTTAGATCAATAAGAACAACATTTGATATCTATTCAGTAGGCATTTCGAGTCTTTAGCAAATTTGAAGCTTTAAGCTGTATAATTTTATATCTCGATCGATCGAATAGCAGTCAGCAAACACCAAACCAGCCATGTTCCCCGGTTGTAATTTTTCACGCATTGTTGAAACGAGACTTCATTTAATTATTATTGTCCGATATTTGAGGTTGCCGGGGTTCGGTCCCTGGTCCTACACTCTTGCCAACAGACTGCATGACTATTTGGCAATATGAGATTTTTTTTATTTGGTTCCTACATCTAGGGAATTATAATTGCAATACTTCCCTGAGGTATATCGAAATAGTCTGTTAGTGATCTGCTGGTAGCCTGTTAGATTCTTAGTTCCGGTCACCTGAAATTACTCTTTTAGTTTATCGAAAACGAACTTTTAGATTATTAAGAATTAAAATGAGGATATATTACATGCTTAAGTGTTCTCGAATTTATAGTTTCAAACAGAACACATCTCATTTGATATAATACTCAATCAGGGGTGAAGCTAGGAAACTGAGCCGAAATTAAACTGTAATTTTTAATAGCCTATATCTTTATCATTTTTAAAGAATTAAATTAAATTTTTATCAATTTTAAGGGACCAAAGTGTAATTTTATCTTTAAAATATTTTTTTTAGGTGGTAATACCATTTGATTGATTTGCTTTTATTTTCTACTTTGTAAATAATAAATAAAATTTTGAATTTTATTATTTTGTTTATTTCTTTTATACTTTTAATATACTAAACTAATTTTTAAATTTTAATCTGCACCGACTAATTTTATACATCTAATTTATATTTAAATAAAATTGTAATAATTTTTTTCGTATTTTAATAAAAATTGATAAATGTGAAAATAATTAATATTGGATAATTGTCCTCAGAGTATACGTGGGATAATTATCCTTAAAACATATAAGTAAATTCTATATTATTAAAAAGTTCAAACATATATAATATATGTTAAATTTATTTATTGAAAAGAGTTAAAAAACGTACACGACAGCTAATAAGTTTAAATTAAGTTATAAAAATTAGATTAAATTTAATTGCAATTATTATTTAATTAATCATAACTTAAGTGCCGTATGTGGAAGTTGAAAATAGCATCATATTTTATTTAGTGCAATACAAGGGGTTGATTACAGATAATTTTATGAAAAGTTCTGCCCATCTTTTTATTCATTTGGCATGCTCTTCATTTTCACATTTCCCCCACTTCACTCTTCACACCCTGCAACCAAAATAAAATAAAATCAATATTTGCAGCTTAGCGAGAAAATATTTTTAAAATAATAGTAAAAATAACAATAAAATAAACGTTATATAATATTCAAATAATAACAACAAAATAATAACAAAATAATAATGAAATGGTGTCAAAATAGAAGCAAAACAACTTATTCAAAAATCTTATCGAGGTTTGGTCCATTTAAAAAATAAGTTTTCTTTTTTGTTCAAACTTACTTTTTGGGTTTATATTTTTACTCGAATTTTTTTATTTTTTGACGAGTTTTCAAGCTTAAACGGGTGATTTGACCCATGATCAAATCTAATTATATTGAGATAAATGACATTTAGGATGTTATTCAAAATAATAATTGAATATCTTGAATTTCTTTGATAAGCTCGATGATGCTAATTTATTTAGTAAAAATAAATTTGAAAATTATACTCTATTTTAAACTATTAATTTTATTTGAGCTTGAGTTTAGTTTAACACTTTTCGATGCTAATTAAAAACTATATATTAAAGATAGGAAAAATGCTTGGTTAAGCTTGTTAACTACTTAAAACAAGTGTTAATATGAGTTGACATTAAACAGATTAAATTTAAGGTTTTTTTTTTTTTCTATACTAGAGTTGATTGAGGGTGGGTTTGAATGAACTGTGCGTTTATTTACGGTTAGTGTAAAAACAGCGGTAGCGACGAAATTAGATACTGTAACGATACTGTAACATGAGACAAAAAGAAAATTAAACACAACGCATTGCCTATTCAAACCCACATTGAATATATTAATAAAGGGTTCTCCGAGAACATGTAGGGTCTTTAATTTTCCCTAATTTTATAAAATTATCTTTTAAAATTTTAAAATTTATAATTAATAAAATAGTAAAATTTATATTTTAACATTCTAAAATTTATAATTTAATTTCGATCTCATTATAAAATTTTGATTTTGCTTTTGCAGTGTCTCATTGTCAAGTAATCAATGAGATGCATATAATTCATATAAAATGAAACATAGAAAGAGAAAAATAAGGAAGAGAGTGGGGGTTTACTTGGTGCAATCAGTAGTGGCAGAAACTGGAGGAATTAAAGTATTGATACCACATTTTGGGCAATAAGAGGGAATCTTTTAGGGTCATATGGTCCTATTTTTGGCAATACACCTTTAACGCACTCGCATATTCCTTGCCTATCTAGTTTGGTGTTAGCTTGCTTAGCAAGTCCTTTAGCACCCGAACAACATCCCGGTGCCGGATCGGGTTGGCCTTTTATGAAGCTCAAGCAAGGGGTAATCGACACGATAACCTCCTGGCACGGAGGTGCGGCATCTGCAATTTCCGAACTAAATGTAAGTAACACAAGGATGGTTAGGATGTTGATTAAGCTAGACATGGTGGTCAATTAGGTTTTTTTTGGGCTTGATCTTATTGTGGGTTTGAAGCTTATATATATATATATAGTTGAAGAGTATTTGGTATTTGTTGGTAAAAGTATCATAGAGGCTTTTGTATTAGGAGTTAGATTGCATTTTGTTTCCTCTATTTAAAAAATGGGCAAATTGATCCCTACACATTAGATCAAAGAGCAAATTGGTCATTCTGTTAAAACTTTCATCCAATTCTATTGTTAAAAACCGGTCCCTGTACGTCAGCATGAGGTAACATGGCACGCCACACGTGTTTGGTTATTCTGTCAGCTACACCAATTTTTAACAATAGAATTGGATAAAATATTCAACGAAAAAGATCAGTTTGCTCTTTGATCTAACATACAAGGTTTAATTTACAATTTTTTAAGTTAAGAGGGATAAGATGTAATCTAACTTTTAGTGTAAGGACCTCCATGATACTTTTATGCTACTTTAGTTAATACAATACAATGATAAAATTGGGAATATTATGAAAATACTTGCGAAATCCCTTTGTTAGGGACTAGATCAAATTAGTCCCTCTACAAATAAATGAATTAATTTGATCACATCACTATTAAAAAGAACTAAAAAAGGTCATGTTGGAACAAAGTTAACATTTACCATATGAAAATAAATTTTCCATTTACATATCAACTCAAAACAAAATATCGTATCGAAAGAATCATAAAAGTTTTCAAAATATAATTTTATTTAACAATAAATAACATTTTTAAACTGTAAATGTTAACTTTTTTAAAAATTTCAACTCATTTGATTCTTTTTTATTGGTACAAGAATTAAATTAATCCAATAATAAAATAATTAATTTGATCTGACCTGACCTGATACATGGAGCTGAAACATACAGGGAAGAATAAGAATTTTGAGGTAGTTGCAATGCAAGTCTCGTGATTGCATGCTTCTTAGCATATTAGAGTACTAAAATGGCAAAATTCATGATTGAAGTTACGTGAATATAACTTAGCAGCATAAGTTACGTGAATATAGTGGCCAAGCACTTAATTGCCTTCCCACATTTTAGGGGGCAAATTCGAAAAATAATTATAAAAAAAAGTTAAAATTAAATTATAAATTTTCAAAAGATTAAAATGTAATTTTATTATTGTATTAACTTATAATTTTAAATTTTATAGGGATTAAATGATAATTTTACTATTTTTAGGACCAAACCTGGCATCATAAAATTAAAATATTGGTTCTTATAATTTTCTTAGTTTGATTTATAGTCAATATTTATTTTTATTTTTATTTTGTTTTAGTGTTGTTATACCTATGTGAAACACGAGCCTACTAATAAATCATCTTCAACTGTACTCTCTTCTACCATGTATCAACAATTGTGTTTCTTCGGATTTACACTAACAAGACACATCATTAGTTCAATCTGCTCAACAAATTGAATATGCCTACTATATTAAAAGGAATGTAAATAATTTTATTAAATAATTTATCCGATAAAACTATTGACTAAAATCTAAACTACTTTTACATCAACTAATATTTGTAACTCAATATTGAACCTACATGGTTACAATCACTCTCCCCACACTAATCTTCACTTACAACCAATTAAACTCTCCAACCCCTCTAAAAAAAGTCATAAAACAAACCAATAAAATAGAAAAATACAAAAATCAAACACACTCGCAAAATCAATAGTTGACGCCCACCAACTAAGTATTTATAACTCTTCTCCTTCGTTGATTAGCAGCCAAGAGATAAAATTTTATCATAAATTTAAACGTGGAGTTTTCTGAATAATATAATCCTATAAATAACCAGTAAACTACAAAAATAATTATTTTTGTTTGTCTCATATTATATTATAGTCACTTATGTTTGAAATGTTACGTTTTAGTTACTTAGGTTATCGTTTGTTACAAAATGGTCACTCTACTGTTAAGCTCCATTACCTCCCTAACGACAGTCCTCCTTGGCAATCCAGATGGGTTTCAAATTCCAACTTAGATATCTAGTTGTTTGGATGAAAATAAGTTTTTAATTAAATAAATTCTAGTTGTTGGGATGAAAATAAAGTTTTAATTAAATAAGTTTAATTTGGACTGCTAGGGTTTAGGGTTTAAACTGCCATTTGAATTGCCACGTAAGACTTCCGTTAGCGAGGTAACAAGGGCGAAACCAAAACAATTTTTGAGGGGGGCCGGATAAAATTTTAATTTTTTATAGTTTATATCTTTATAATTTGTAAAGGATTAAATTGAATTTTTATAATTTTACGGGAGGCCAAAGTGTAATTTTACCTTTATTAATTTAAAATTTTAAAAAAATTCTAAAGGCCTAAATAGCAATTTTACATTTTAGGGGGGCGGGGCACTTGCCAGCCCCCCTGGCTTCGCCCCTGGGAGGTAACAAAGTTTAACGGTAGAGTGATCACTTCGTAACAAAATGATAACGTAAGTGACTAAAATGTAACATTTGACTAAAATGTAATATGAGACAAATAAAAGTGACTATTTTTATAATTTACCCTATAAATAACTTTATCATTAGGTATCCTACAACTTATTTCAAATATATAAGAATTGACTTTAACAGCACAAAAATACTTTGACTCCATCAAACAACTCGAGCAGGTGCTGATTATTTTAGTGTGCTAGGCTTCAACAGTTAATTTTCTTTTTCACAGTTCATAAAAATTTGAAATAAAGTTGATATTGATAGAGATCTCATGATGAAGTAATTCATCTGATATTTGATTGATACATTGATTTCGTGCTTGAGATAATTGAGAATTGAGAATAATTTGAGTGAGAATTTCTCAATTAATTTTATAGCATTTGTTATATTGTCAATATGATTAAACTCATAAGCTTACGACAATAGAAAGATGAGTCAGCCATTGATTACTTTCACCAAATATATAAATAGTAACATCATGATTAATTATTTTTAGTTGTTTGTCGTAACCATTCTCTTTTTTGGGGTGAAACGGTAAACGACGCGGTCGACTCGATTTTTTTAAAAAAGAAAAGGAAAGGAGTCGCCACCGATCTTTATTTGGTGTGATCGGATCACCTTCGTTTTAATAAAACATTTAATTTACTAAAACGGTGCTTTTTGGTCCACGAACTTTGAGAAAAGCGGGTTCGAGGTCGATTACGTGCGAGGAAGGATTAGCACCCTCGACACGCCCAAAATTGGTACCAAACTGATTGATTGATGTCCTATTTGTTGAAAACTTAAAAGGGATTCGAAAATACAATGCTTTTTATTTTTAAAATTGGGAGGGACGTTAAGGCTTTCTTATTATCGAAGAGGTAAAGCATCACATCCGAGAAGTTAGGCGCAATACTTTAAACTCCGAAGCTAAGCTCGCCTTTTGAAACTTGGTTTTATTTGAAGAGGATCTCCGTCATTCGTCAAGTGAGAAATCGGAACCCGATGAAGTTAGGGCTCGATTTCCCAAGATTTCAAATTCGGAGATTACCTCCATTTCAAGAAAAGAAACTTATCCGAAGTATCTAAGTGTCGAGTCCGAGAAGTTAGGGCACGACATTTCAATTCGAGATTAAGTATTTTGTTTTAAAATTGCAACTTCAAAAGAGATATCCCGTTGTTTGACATAAACGAGTAAAACCGGAACCCAGTAAGTTAAGGCTCGATCTTCCCAAATTTTCAAACACCGAACATTATCTTTATTTTGAAAATTTGATTGATTAATATTAGACAAAGTAATGATACTAACAAATTAAGCGAATATATGAATAAATCTAATTCCTACAAACAAATGAATGAGCGGTAAATAATGACATGAGACCGACAATAATAGGACTATAGAAACAAGTAGAATGATAATGATAACAATAATAAGAAAATAAAGAATATGATAAGTAAATAAATAAATTGCTTTAAAGTACTAAAAAGTAAAGAGCAATGAACGAATAAGCAATAAGTAAATGAAATGGTAACGAATAAAATAGTAAAAATGAATAACATAAATAAAAATTTATAAATGGTGAAAATTAAAAGAATGGAAATCAATTCAAATCAAATAATTGTAATAATATAAAATAATGATATATTAAAGAGAATGATGCATTGATGAGCGAATAATAATAAAAAATAAATAAGTAAATAAAATAATAAATAAATAAATAAGAGTAAGAATGAAAATAATAATAATAATTATAATAATAATAATAATAGTAATAATAATAGTAATAATAACAATAGTAATATTAATGATAACAAAGAGAATAATAGAAATATTGAATAATAATGACACCAATAATATTAATAAATAAATAATAATAAATTGATAATGATAAGTAATGTTACATTAATAAGCGGATAATAATAAATAAATAAATAAGTAAGAATAAAAATAAAAATAATAATGATAATAGTAATGGTATTAATAATAAAAATGAAATAACAATGGTAATAATAATAAAATAATAATAATAGTAATTGATAATAGAGGAATAAAATAATAATAATAATAGTTGTAGTAGTAACATAGTAATAATAATAAAATAATATAATGATATAAAATATGTACAATATAATAATATGAGTATAGTAATAATAATAATAGTAAAATAATAGTAATGATAAATAATCAATAAAAAACATTAAACAATAATAATAATAATGATAATTAAAGGGGAGGGCCAAATCGAATTAAAGATAAAATTTTGGGGGAAGATTTATAATAAAAGGAAAGGGGAGAGGACCCCATTGTAATGCGCGCGAAAATATGGAGGATGAGAAGCGCAAATTTACCCAAAACCTCAAACGCAGCGTTTTATAGGGACTAAATTTATAATCGCGTAAAGTTCTGGGGCAAAATCGAAATAGCAAAAGACCTAATTGTAAAATTCAAAATGCGGAAGGACTAAAAGTGCAATTAGCCCTTCCTAAAAAAACACGGATCCTCTAGCGGGTCGGGTCTATCTGCTGGTCATAGGCTAAACGACGTCGTTTTGGGGCCCTTGAATCAGCCCTAAGCAGGCGTCGTTTTGACATCTTTATAAAACCCCAAAATTTCCTTCATTTTCATTTCACTACTTGTTTTAAAAAAAATTTCTTTTTCTCGATCTTCTCTGCAGAGGCGTGAGGCGATTTCGGTGAGGGCCGCCACGGGTTCGAGTTAGTCTCCTTCTCTTTTATTATTAAGTAAAATAAAAAATAAAAAATAAAAAATAAAAAACAATAAGCAGATGAAAAGAAAGGAAATAAAAAACAGTTTGCTATCGAAATGAAAAAGCTAAGTAAAAAACAACCTTTATTGCTTTTTGCTCTTGATTCCTGATGATTTAAGTCTCTGTTTTCTCTTTTTTTTCCAAACAAAAAAGGGCTCCTTTTTTTCTTTTTTTTTTCCTCCCTTTACAATCATTTTCTATGGCTTTATAGCCAAAGCCGAATATAAAAGACAAATGCTTTTCCTTTCTTTGTCTTGTTTGTGCCCTCGTTTTTGTTTTGCGAGGTTTGGCGGTGGGTGGCGATGGATGAGCGGCAGAGAGGCGTGTGGGTCGACGTCAAGTCGAGAGGCTAGGGTTTTCTTTGTTTTTTTTCGTTTTTTTTTTTTTTTTTTTTTGAGTTTTCTGAGTTGGGTCAGTTTTTGGGCTTGTATTTTGGGTTTTTTTTTATTTTGTTAATGGGCCCCGATTTTTGATTGGGCTTGTAATTAATTTTAATGTAATTGGGCCCGGGCAATTTGGGTTCTACAGCTGCCCCTCTTTGCTCATTGTCGTGTAACGATAATAGAGCAAAGACTCAAAGAAGCCCAATATTGCCCGGCCTCGCCAAGTCTTGGCCTCTCCGGTGCTTTTCTTCAAGTAGCCTCATCCTGATCCTCCACACCTTGTTGCTTTGATCCACTTCACCGATATGTGGCTTCAGTCTGCTCTTGCTGCGATTTCAATAGGATGTGACTTGTTTATTTTCGATCTGATGCACCTTCAGAGAGATGAGGTCTTTGGTCTTTAGCCTATCCCACCTCTAGTTAAGGCAATAGGACTAAAGCTTAACCATGCTCCCTACTGGTTAGGGACAGGAATTACAAATTTTTTACCTATTCCACTGCTGGTCGGTGGCAATAGGAGGGTGGAAAATCATGTTCTCTACTGGTTAGAGAGCCAAGATTCGCCTTCGATCTTGCTCCGCTACTGGTTAGGGCGACAAGATCTACAACTTTCTTTTGACCCATTCCACTGCTGGTCAGTGGCAATAGGATGATGGCTTAAATCGTGTTCCCTACTAGTTAGGGAGCCAAGATTCGCCTTCGATCTTGCCTCACTACCGGTTAGGGCGACAAGATCTACAATTTTGACCTATTCTACTGCTGGTCAGTGGTAATAGGACGGTGGCTTAAATCATATTCCCTACTGGTTAAGGAGCCACGATTAGCCTTCGATCTTGCCCCACTACTGGTTAGGGCGACAAGATCTACAATTTTTGGCCCATTCCACTGCTGGTCAGTGGCAATAGGACAATCTTCAACCTATTCCATCACTGGTTGATGGTAATAGGACAATCTTCAATAGTGTTGCTACACCGTCCTTTAGGGACATATCCTGTAGACTCGATTTTGTGTTTATGCCAAATGGTGAGGATGCTATGGTCAGAATGACTCAAATGCTCCTAACTTCGTGTGATATGGATGACACTTACATGAATGCAGAATGTCGTGAGAATGATGATTTCTCATTAAGATGCAATAATTGTAATAAATCAAATGCTCCTGACTAAATGATATTATGGGGGGCATTTGCATGAATGCAGGATTGCATGAGAATGGTCTCTTTAAAAGTTTAGGGTTGTAATTGCTCGTTCGCTCGTTAAGGTCACGACACAGAGGCAACATCTTGTCTGATGTCTATGCCTGCGAATCTGAAGAAATGGTCATAATTTTGGACTTCTCTTTTCAAATGTTTCCAACCCTAAGCGCGGTGGTTCCTAAACAATGTCTTATTTTAGGTTCCTCTGCTGTTCGAAGCTTCGAGTAATAGGCGGGACTCGTTTCATGGAAGCATTATGGGTCAATGGGTCGTTATTTCAATTGTAAACAACTCAAAGTTAAAATAACAATGGATTTTATAAAGAATGGAATTGGATTAATTCAACAAAAGTAAACATTATTGGAGTACAAAAAATGGGTAAAAAGAAAAAGTAGGTGCCCAGATATATGACTGAGCTTCGCCAATCGAATCTTTTCAAGATCATTTGAGTGAAAAGGCGTTGGGAGACTGCGATTCTTTCTGTAGATGTTCCGAGGTGTAACATTCCTCCTTTTGCCAATTCTGGGGGAAAAGATTGTCACACACCTCCTTTTCCGTGCTAATTTGAGCTGCCCTTATCGGGTTTTCGACTCAAAGCCCCTTTGGTCTCAAAGTGCCCCTTACGGGTTTTCACTTTGGCCTCTCCGTTTTTTTTTTTTTTAGGTCTTAAAGCACTTTTTTCGGGTTTTCACTTTAGCCTCTCTCCTCTTCAAGCATAATATTTCTTAACTGAATCTGAATTTATGGGATTGGGTAGATTTTTCCCATCCATCTCAGCCAAGATTAGTGCCCCTCCAGAGAAAGCCTTTTTCACCACATATGGTCCTTCCCAATTCTGAAATCCTTTTGTATGGGAAGGATCTTTTCAAGACGAGATCCCTTCGTGGAATTCCTTGGCGAACTTTTTGTTGTAAGCTCGCATCATTCGCTTTTGGTACATCCGCCATGACGGATAGCCCTCAATCTCTTTTCCTCGATTAAGTTCAACTGATCATATCGAGCTTGGATCCATTTAGCTTCATCCAGCTTTACTTCTGACAATACTCGAAGAGAAGGTATTTCCACTTCGATAGGTAGAAGCGCCTCCATCCCATAGACCAATGAGAAAGGTGTTGCCCATGAGAGGTTGGACGGACGTTCGATAAGCATAAGCCTTGACGGTAATTTTCATGCCAATCCTTGTAAGTCTCGGTCATCTTCCCCACTATCTTTTGATGTTTTTGTTGGTCGCTTCCATCGCTCCATTCATTTTTGGCGTCTGGTGATGAATTGTGATGTTTGATGTTGAATTGGCTACAAACCCCCGCTATCGTGCTATTGTTTAAATTCGTGCGTTGTGCGATATGATCCTCTCGGGCATTCCATATCGACAAATGATTTCCTTCTTCAAAAATTGGCTAATCACCGATTTAGTGACGGCATATGAGGCGACCTCTACCCATTTCGTGAAGTAGTCGATGACCACAAAGATGAATCGATGCCGTTCGATGCCTTCGGAGATATTGGCCCAATGACGTCCATGCCCCACATGGAAAATGGCCATGGAGAAGTCATAACATGCAAAGGTGACGGGGTACATGAATCTTGTCTCCATAAATCGCATTTATGACATTTTTGGCATAGTTGATCTGATCTCCTCCATGGTGGACCAATAATATCCGAACCTCATTATTTGTCCGGCCATTGTAAAGCCATTAGCGTCGTTCCACGAGACACCTTCGTGGACTTCTTCTAGGATTAACTTAGCTTGGTGGCGTCCACACACCTTAGCGAGACTTGATCTTTCCTTTTCTTGTATAAGACTTCTCCATCCAAGACGTAATCACATGCTAATCTCCTCGGCGCCTTTTTTTTATTCTCGTGGCTTGATCGTGGTACTCACGATTCTTCACATACCGCAATATATCGTGGTACCATGGTGGGCCAATTTTTCTTCTTCCTCGACATTGTAGCAATGGGTGGGGCCTCATAAATGCTCATTTGTATAGGTCTCATATCCTCCTTGCTGTTTGCTCGTACCATAGAAGCCAATGTGGCTAGAGCATCAGCCATCTGATTCTCGTCCCTTGGTAAATAACTGAAAGTGATGTCATCGAACTCTTTGATTAGTTCTTGGACCAATCTTTTGTATTTGACCAATTTGGGATCTCTCGTCTCCCATTCTCCTTTAAGTTGATAAATTACCAACACGGAGTCTCCGTATACTTCCAAAGACCTTAATTTTGCGTTCAATAGCAGCACGGATGCCCATAATACAAGCTTCATACTCTGCCATATTGTTTGTACAATCAAAATCCAGCTTACAAGTAAATGGGTAATGATCTCCGTTTGGGGACACCAGAACTGCCCCAATTCCATTGCCCATAGCGTTCGATGCTCCGTCGAAGTTCAGTTTCCAAGGATGGCTTTCCGTGGTATCTTCTTCAGTGGTTGCTACGTACATTAGGTCTTCATTAGGGAAATCAAAGTCCAGAGGCTCATAATCTGTCAGAGCTCTACTAGCCAGAAAATCCGCTATTACACTCCCTTTTATCGCTTTCTGGTTTACATAAACTATGTCAAACTCAGAAAGTAAAATTTGCCATTGGGCCATCCGTCCATTAAGAGTAGTTGACTCCATTAGATATTTCAGTGGGTCTAGCTTCGAGATGAGCCAGGTCGTATGATACAACATGTACTGCCTCAGTCTCCGAGTTGTCCAGACCAAGGCACAACATATTTTCTCAATCGGTGAGTACCTTGTTTCACACTCAGTGAACTTTTTGCTAAGGTAGTATATTGCTTTTTCTTTCTTTCCTGACTCATCCACTTTGGCCGAGCACACATCCCATTGAATTATCAAGTACCATCAAATAGAGGATTAAAGGCTTCTCTGGATTAGGCGGTGTCAATACTGGAGGATTGGACAGGTACTGCTTTACTTTGTCGAAGGTCTTCTGACATTCCTCGTCCCACACGCCTGGGTTGTGTTTTTTAAGAAGACGAAATATGGGATCACATTTCTCAGTCAGTTGTGAAATGAACCGAGCAATGTAATTTAATCTTCCTAAGAAACCTCGAACTTCTTTTTGCGTACGAGGCGGAGGCAATTCTTGTATAGCCTTGACTTTGTCCGGTCAACCTCAATCCCCTTTTCACTGACTATAAATCCTAACAGTTTCCCTGACCTGGCTCCAAAGGTACACTTTTGGGTTAAGCTTGATTGGACTTTCCTCAACCTCAAAAATAATTTCCTTAAGACTTGGATATGCTCCTTTTGGTCCGAGACTTGGCAATCATATCGTCGACGTAAACCTCAATTTTCTTGTGCATCATGTCATGGAATAGGGTCACCATGGCTCTCGATATGTTGCTCTCGCATTCTTCAACCCAAATGGCATTATCTTATAGCAAAAGGTCCCCACATGGTTATGAATGTGGTTTTATTCATGTCTTCGGAAGCATCTTTATCCGGTTGTATCCGAGAAGCCATCCATGAACGAGAACAATGAATAACCCGCCGTATTATCCACTAAGGTGTCGATATGAGGTAATGGAAAGTTGTCTTTCGGGCTAGCCTTGTTTAGATCTCTGTAGTCCACACACATTCGTACTTTCCCATCTTTCTTAGGGACGGGGACGATATTGGCTACCCATTCTGAGTACTTAACCACTTGCAAGAACCCTGCGTCAAACTGCTTCTTGACCTCTTCTTTTATTTTCAGTAAAACGTCTGGCCTCATCCTCCAAAGTTTTTGTTGGACTGGCTTGTATTCTTCTTTTATGGGCAAACGGTGTACCACGATATCAGTGCTTAACCCGGGCATGTCTTGATATAACCATGCGAAGACATCTTTGAATTCTTGGAGTAACTCAATAAGGTCTTGCTTTGTCTCTGCGGTGATACTAGCTCCAATCTTCACTTCTTTCTTTTCTTGTTCATCTCCTAGATTCACTATTTCCACTGATTCTTTGTGAGGTATGATTTGTTTCTCCTCTTGTTCTACCATCCTTAACAGTTCAGGAGCTAAGTCACAACCTTGGTTATCTCCAAAATCCTGAAAATCTACCGCACCCATATCTTACTCAAAAGGACATTCTGAGTCATTGGTAGCGTTACTCAAATCATTGATATCTGGAGACCTGTTATGGAAATGAATAAAGGCTCACAGAATCATAGAATCTTGGCATGTTTATTGGTATGATAAATGAGGAATAGAAATGTTTAGAAGAATATTTAAAGAAAAAATAATGAATGAATGAAATGAACATAAAAGAAAATTTGCTCAAAAGATAGCGGAGATGTATTTCATTGAAAATAATGATGGCTTATACAAATTCATGTTTCACAAAAGGGTTCTTATTGCTTCTAGACTTAAAGCAATAAGTGTGTTCAGTATTACTCGAATAAGTTCTAAAGGCTATAGGAATCTCCTCCATGATTCAATTGTTTAGAACGCTACTTTACTCATAGGGGCGGATGCCATTTCGATTTTCTTCCTCAATTTCCCCTCGGATCTGACATTGACATGCACGATTTCTTCATTTTGTGTTTCTCGTCCCGGATGGATAACCCCTCCTGATATAAAGGTCTCACGAATATGAGGAATTATCATCGGTTGCCATTTCATCTCATCTCCCTCGACGTGCCTTCCTTCTTTCTTGCTTCTTTTCTAACTCTTCTCTTTTTGCTTTGCGTTTGGCTTGAATCCTAGACCAAGAAGTCTCGCTTTTCTTTTAGTCTTGGGACCTCGATTTCTCCTTGGAGGTACCTTCCAAGTCCTTTTCCGCATGACTCCATTCCCGACCATCGGTTGTAGACCCATTTTCGTGGTTTTGGATAATTGCGATCGAACCTTATTCCCTCGGCGACGAATGTTGCGTTGACAAATTCAAAGAACGGAAGGAACACTCACCGCTTCATCGTTGGCTTCTAAATAGGGTGCATTGTTTGTTACAGTTGCGATGATGTCCTCTTCAGCATTTATGGTTACTAGTCGGCTCTCTGAGATTAATTTCAACTTCTGGTGCAATGATGAAGGCATTACCCCTGCCGAGTGTATCCAAGGTCTCCCAAATAGCGATTATAAGGACGGCGGATATCCATCACAACAAAATCCACCTCATATGTGCCTGGTCCGATTAAAAGAGGTACTTCGATCCTTCCCATGACTTTTCTCTCGGTTCCATCGAATGCCCTTACTATGTTGTGGTAGGCCTTCATATGAGAACTATCAACGGGTAATCGATTCAGTGTCGATAGTGGTAGAACATTGAGCGCTGATCCATTGTCGACTAGTACCCCTGGTAATGTGTATCCTTTGCATCGAGTGGTAATGTGGAGAGCCTTGATGGAACCCGTACCTCCCGGAGGAATCTCATCATCGTTAAAGAAAATGAAGTTATCGGCACTTATGTTGCTAACCAGGCGATCCAGCTTGTTAACTGTTATATCATTCGCAACATAAGTTTCGTTCAATACCTTTATCAGCGCATTACGGTGTACTTCAGAACTCAATAGTAAATCTAGCACCGATATACGAGCCGGCTATTTATGTAGCTGCTTTACGACACTGTATTCACTATGCTTCAAAAACTTTAAGAATTCCCTAGCTTCTTCCTCCTTCACTGGCTCGTTTATATGTGTCTCTTGGTTGGTCCCTTTTTTTTTCTTCTGTTCACTCATCAAGTTTTTCCCTCTTGAGTGCTCCGTCTTTGTGTTTGACAAGTCGTAGCGCTTTCCACTGCGCGTGTAGGAGCCTTCCTCTTGGTTTCATTTTGTAGTGTTGGTGAATCTCCTCTCGTGAATCGTCACATTGCGATTATAGTTCAGGGACCTTCTTGTCATCTTTATATGAAAAGGTTCTGTGTTTTGGATCACGATCCTAGGATACTCCTGGCTCCCTTTTGTTGACGGACCTCCCTTTTCAGGAATCGTCACATTGCAGTTATAATCCCCGGGAGTCTTTTGGTTGTCTTCGGATGAAAAAGTAGTAGGCTTTCGAATCATGATTTTCGGATTTATTTTCACTCCGTCGCCCTTTGATCGTGAGATGGTGACTAAAGGATTGCTCGCCTCCGAGGCTTTTGCTGCTGACTCATCCTCCAACGTGCAGATGTTACCCTCTTTCCGGCCTTCATTGTTTTCAAAGAATTCTAGCTCTTTATTGTCCATCAGCGTCTGTACCAGCATTCTGAACTCAGTGCAACTTTGGATTTCGTGCCCTTCCGAGTTATGAAATTCACAGCCCTTTCGTGTTTTTTCATGTTCTTCCCTTGGACATGTGACAACCAATCCCCTTTTTATCATTTCCTTCCAGACCTGTTTCATTGGGGTTTTCACATCGGAAATATCCCTTTTTACTCTTCTCCTCACATCTTTGCCTATCATGTTGACCCCGTGATTAGGTAGCGGGTGCCCCTTGCAAGAGGTGTCATCGACTTCTATAACTCCCATCTGGATCAATCTTTCCACTAGTTTCTTAAAAGCGAGGCGTTGTTTATAGAATGCCCACGATTCTCGCATGGCATTCAGACGTATGCTCGTTCGATCATACCACTTAGGTGCAGGGGTTGCAAGGGTTTTAAGTAATGGGGAGACAACGTGTCGTCAAATAATTTTGGTACATTTCCTTGTATGGGACCGGATAGGCGTAAATTAGATTTTCTCCGTATTTTGCCTTGTATTGGACTCCTGTCTAAAGGGGCTCTGATGATCGGGAGTCATAGTCCTTGGCTGGCTCACAGTAATAGGTTTTCAATAACCTTTACCTATGTTGTTTATATCGCTCTCCTCTTCTTCGGACCGTCTTTCTAGTACTTTCTCCACCTCTATTTTACCGCTTCGATCGCATTCTCGATCATTTCCCGACAAAGACAATATCAAAAAACTTTTGTGGCACTTCCAAGCATGTGATTAATGAAGGAGCCTTCAACGTATTGACAAACAACATGGTTGTCTCTTTTTCTAAGAGCGGTATTGAACTTGCGTGGCTACTTCCTCCACCACCGGGCATGCTGAAACTTTCGTTTGGCTTTTTCTCCATATTTTGGGCGTGATTCGATCAGAGCTATATCGGCTACGTGCCGTATTGTTTCAGGAAGGCTCGTGCTAGATTCTTCCATGACTTGATCCGGTACGGTCGAGTGATTGTACCACTTGGTGCTGCCCCGCCAAACCTATCCGGAAACAATGAATAAGCAGTTGATCGTTGTTAACGTATCCGCCATCCGCAGACGAACATCGTGATGTGCGCTTGAGCAACTGGTCCCATTGTATTTTTCAAAATCCGGTCTTGAACTTTGGCGGAAGTATGAGGTGCGGGACTAGGCTCAAGTCTTTAGCGTCCACTCCGTAGCGATGGTCGTGATCTCTATTTCCTTAAATTTTCTTCTAACCATTTGCAACGATCCTCGAGTTGTTTGGGAAGGTTTATTTTGCCTTATCCATTTCAACCATTTCACCATTTCATCAAAGTCGGGACTATAGGGTTAGCCGGACCTTCTCCGGATTCTTGCTGAACCGATCGGAAAGTGCGGCGGCATTGCGGTCTCAACTCGCACGTGGCTCGATAACAAAAGGCGTCCTTTGGGGACCTATTTCGGTGGTGCTTGGGTATTTGGCGGGGTAAATCCGGAGGGTGTGAGGTCGTCATTATTCCCTGAACTAGTAGCGACGCCTTTTCCTCGTTCATTGGCTAATAGTTGCGCCAGCTGGCTCATCATGTTGTTTTGGGACTCTTGCATCCGTTCTATCATATCCTGCTGGAGTTTCATCATTTGCTCCTGCATCTGTTCTTGCATCTCCTTCTGAAATTGTTCAAATCTCTGATCCATTTTCTTTGTCTTAGCACGAGTCCCGTAGTGATGTCCAGTTCCCAGATTTCTTTTTCTTCTCTCTTGTTTCTCTTTTGTTTCTCTTTTGTTTCTGTGTTAATCTTAACCAATTAGGCATCTTTTTATAAACTTTAATACATGTAATATGATGTAATGCAAATGCATGAATGCAGGAAGAAGACATCGATTCTGATCAACTTCATTTTAGAAAACTTTATTAGAAGGCAAAACCCTTTACATAAAGTAGATTACAAATACGTTCTAGCCCTAAGACCTAAGGTTTTGATTTTTCCAAGCAGAGAGATTAGCTCCTCATCACGACCCGGTGGTAGCCCATATCTCATGCCCACTATGTTAGCCTCCTCAGCCAAAGTCTGTAGGTGATCAGCTACTTCTCGAATCTGGATTATTGCTTCTCCCATGAGGTAGTCCCGGCCTCGAACTTGCTCGCAAGAATGGTGAAGCTCTTCCTCCCAACGTCTTTCTCTTGTTTCCAGAAGCTCAATCCGGAGCTCGCTACTATGCAATACCGATTCTAACTCTTCAACCCTACTTTTCAGTTCCTCTATTCTGTTTAGGCTTGACTTTAGTTGGCTTTCCGAGTCTCGACTTCGGTAGTGGTGCAGAGATCGCCCAAGCTCAGCTATTCTAGCTTCTAATCCCTTTTTCTCTTTTTGGTCTTCGGTCTTGCCCTTCTCCAAATCTTTCTTTTGCGCTCGTATTTCATGAAACTTTTTCTCCCAACTGCTAGCTTTGGCTCTTTCCTCTCTGACCTCTTGTTGCCACTGCTCCAAAGTTTTCCCTAATCCCGCGTTTTTTATCGTTAAGCGCATCCTCTTGTACTCCATCTTCAAGTTATCTCGGTCTTCCTCTACTTTTCGCTTTTCCTTTCTGAGTTTTTCAGCCTCTGATTTTTGACCGTCCACTTCTAACTGGAGGAGCATCTTTTCTTCCTCCAACCTTTCTATCCTTTTCCCGAGTTCCGAGCTCATCCGTTCAAAATCTTGCTTTACAACCTCTAATTCTGATGGGATCACTCGCATGCATTCTTCTCTTGATCGGGCGCCTTCTGGATTTGGCTCAGGAATGTTATCATTGACTCTCCTAGCCCTCCATTCAAGGTATTCCGGGGTCGTCCTCGGGCCTGTAGATAATCTTCTCATTCTGTGAATCTGATTCCAGGCACTAGAAATCTCTTTAACCCTTTTCTTATAGCTTCCCCCTTCATACAAAAACTCGCATTGAGCTAGCCCGTATGTCGTTGGTACAAAGCGCCTTGAACCATCTTGTCTTAGGACCAATAAAGGCGTGGCGGTGGCACCCCAAATTTCCAATAGGGGAACCCAGTCAAAGCTTCCGCAACGATAAAGGATCCTGTCGGGAATCATCCAGGGAGCCTTCCACTCGATGTCGTCCTCTTGAAGGTTTTGGAAGAGCGCGATCTAATTTTCTTCGGACACATCCTCTCTTCTAGGCGTAGTTGCTATCTCTTCTAGCGGGGAGTACTTTTCTGACATGAACCGACAAGACACTTTCTCTATTTTCCAAAAGTGACTATGGAACCAAGCCAATAACAATTGCGACATCCAATAAACCCGCTTCACCTCTTCTCCGGCATGCGGTCAAGGATCCGAACGTTTGGCTAAGATGGCGAGAGCAGGTGTGACCCTTTGTCCAATCGGTGAATAGATCGATAATCGCTTCATCAATGTGCCTTAAAGCTTTGGAAAAGATTACCGGTCGTAAATACACAAGGCCAAGATGTCTATCTTTTCTTCAGTCGGATGCGCCGTAATCAGTCTCTCAAACATATCCGGGTATACATTTACCTCGCCTTCTTCGCATTCTATTGAGACCCACTGTTCACTCATTCCGGTGATATTCATCAACTTTTTCGTGAAGGTTGGGCCATTAACCGCCTTGGAATAAGCTTTGTCAACTTGAATTCTTGGGCAACGCAACAAGGTTGTATACTCTTCTACTGTGGGAACCAGATCCACTTTTTCGAAGGAGAAACAACTATAAGCGGCATTCCAGAACTGGGTCATTGCTCGGAACAGGTGCTTGTCTATTTTGACCTCAAGCAGGTAAGGTAGGTCGCCGTAAGCACCATTGAACAGCTGCTTCGCTTCATCATTCCACTGAGTCCAAATTTCTCTCAACTCCTGGAGCTCGTTCTGCGTGACACTAATATTGGTGAAGTTCCGTAGCTCCGACACATACCCTTCGACTAAGCTATCTCCTTTTTCTATTTGGCATTGCTCTGACCATATGCGGACGACCGCATTGTCTTCTACTTTATCAAGGAATTCGCTTTCCATAACCAGCTTTCCAACTCAGAAACGGACCGTGAATCGATGTCTCTTTAAAATATGAAATGATATGCACAAAAAGAAAGAAACACAAAAAGTTAGTACCATGGAATATAAAGTAAGTAAAATAAGCAAACGCCTATCTGGGTGACCACTAAGGTTTGCCATGGCTCTACCTAAGGTGGGCTCTTAGGGTTTGCTATATGCGGCTTAGCTCTAAAGTTCGAGGTTCCCGAACCAGCAGATTCCTCGATCCTCACCCATTATAGGCTCATGCGGACCGAGTTCGGTTCAGGGGAACACATTTCCCTATGGCCATGCGGAAGTGAAAACTTCACGAAGACATAGGTACGGATGTATTCCGAAAGCAGTCCACTAGCCCATGCGGAGGTGAAAACCTCACGAAGGCATAGCTTCTCGCTCCCACTTAAAGGTGTGACCACAACGGTTATGCAATGCCATGCCAAAGTATTTAAAAGACTAATATTGAAGGTGCATTAAAAGAAGCATGATTTTTTCAAAACCGTTTTAATCAAAAGGACAGAGATCAATCAATCTATGGCCTGACCCTCGCGTCCCCAGCGGAGTCGCCAAGCTGTCGTAACCATTCTCTTTTTTGGGGTGAAACGGTAAACGACGCGGTCGACTCGATTTTTTTAAAAAAGAAAAGGAAAGGAGTCGCCACCGATCTTTATTTGGTGTGATCGGATCACCTTCGTTTTAATAAAACATTTAATTTACTAAAACGGTGCTTTTTGGTCCACGAACTTTGAGAAAACGGGTTCGGAGGTCGATTACGTGCGAGGAAGGATTAGCACCTCGACACGCCCAAAATTGGTACCAAACCGATTGATTGATGTCCTATTTGTTGAAAACTTAAAAGGATTCGAAAATACAATGCTTTTATTTTTAAAATTGGGAGGACGTTAAGGCTTTCTTATTATCGAAGAGGTAAAGCATCACGTCCATGAAGTTAGGCGCAATACTTTAAACTCCGAAGCTAAGCTCGCCTTTTGAAACTTGGTTTTTATTTGAAAAGGATCTCCCGTCATTCGTCAAGTGAGAAATCGGAACCCAGTAAGTTAGGGCTCGATTTCCCAAGATTTCAAATTCGGGAGATTACCTCCATTTCAAGAAAAGAAACTTATCCCGAAGTATCTAAGTGTCGAGTCCAGTAAGTTAGGGCACGACATTTCGAATTTCCGAGATTAAGTATTTTGTTTTAAAATTGCAACTTCAAAAGAGATATCCGTTGTTTGACATAAACGAGTAAAACCGGAACCCAGTAAGTTAGGGCTCGATCTTCCCGAATTTTCAAACACCGAACATTATCTTTATTTTGAAAATTTGATTGATTAATATTAGACAAAGTAATGATACTAACAAATTAAGCGAATATATGAATAAATCTAATTCCTACAAACAAATGAATGAGCAGGTAAATAATGACATGAGACTGACAATAATAGGACTATAGAAACAAGTAGAATGATAATGATAACAATAATAAGAAAATAAAGAATATGATAAGTAAATAAATAAATTGCTTTAAAGTACTAAAAAAGTAAAGAGCAATGAACGAATAAGCAATAAGTAAATGAAATGGTAACGAATAAAATAGTAAAAATGAATAACATAAATAAAAATTTATAAATGGTGAAAATTAAAAGAATGGAAATCAATTCAAATCAAATAATTGTAATAATATAAAATAATGATATATTAAAGAGAATGATGCATTGATGAACGAATAATAATAAAAATAAATAAGTAAATAAAATAATAAATAAATAAATAAGAGTAAGAATGAAAATAATAATAATAATAATAATAATAATAATAATAATAGTAATAATAATAGTAATAATAACAATAGTAATATTAATGATAACAGAGAGAATAATAGAAATATTGAATAATAATGACACCAATAATATTAATAAATAAATAATAATAAAGTGATAATGATAAGTAATGTTACATTAATAAAGCGGATAATAATAAATAAATAAATAAGTAAGAATAAAAATAAAAATAATAATGATAATAGTAATGGTATTAATAATAAAAATGAAATAACAATGGTAATAATAAAAAATAATAATAATAGTAATTGATAATAGAGGAATAAAATAAGAATAATAATAATAGTAGTAGTAGTAACATAGTAATAATAATAAAATAATATAATGATATAAAATATGTACAATATAATAATATGAGTATAGTAATAATAATAATAGTAAAATAATAGTAATGATAAATAATCAATAAAAAACATTAAACAATAATAATAATAATGATAATTAAAGGGGAGGGCCAAATCGAATTAAAGATAAAATTTTGGGGGAAGATTTATAATAAAAGGAAAGGGGAGAGGACCCCATTGTAATGCGTGCGAAAATATGGAGGATGAGAAGCGCAAATTTACCCAAAACCTCCAAACAAAGCGTTTTATAGGGACTAAATTTATAATCGCGAAAAGTTCTGGGGCAAAATCGAAATAGCAAAAGACCTAATTGTAAAAATTCAAAAATGCGGAAGGACTAAAAGTGCAATTAGCCCTTCCCTAAAAAAACACGCGGATCCTCTAGCGGGTCGGGTCTATACGCGGGTCATAGGCTAAACGACGTCGTTTTGGGGCCACTGAATCAGGCCCTAAACGGCGTCGTTTTGACATCTTTATAAAACCCCAAAATTTCCTTCATTTTTCATTTCAGCTACTTGTTTTAAAAAAAAAAATTTCTTTTTCTTTGATCTTCTCTGCAGAGCGGAGGGGGGGCGATTTTCGGCGAGGGCCGCCGCCGTTCGCCGTCGCCGGCGTCGGAGCTCCGGCCACCGCCCACGGTGGCCGGAAAGGTAAAAAAAATTATTTTTTTATTTTTATTTTTTTTTTTTTTTTCGACTATATATATTTTGATGTTATATATATATACTATTTTTTAAAGAAAAAAAAAGAAATAGGTTTATTTGGTTTCGGAAAAGAAAGAAAAAAAAATATAAAAGATAGAAATGCCTTCGAAATTTATTTATTTGTTTTGATTTTCGTTGGATCTGCTATTATTCGCGTGTTGTTTTGAATCTGTTTTTTGTTTTTGAAACCCAAGAGGAGAAGAAAAAAAACTTCCGTTTGACTCCCGATTTTGGCTCCGACGACGGAGAGAAGACTCCGACGACGCGCCCCGGGGTTCAGGTTAGTCTCCCTTCTCTTTTATTATTCGTAAAATAAAATAAAAAATAAAAATAATAAAAAACAATAAACAGATGAAAAGAAAGGGAAATAAAAAACAGTTTGCTATCGGAATGAAAAAAACGGAAGTAAAAAAACAACCTTTTATTGCTTTTTGCTCTCGATTCCTGATGATTTAAGTCTCTGTTTTCTCTTTTTTTCGAAACAAAAAAGGGCTCCTTTTTTTCTTTTTTTTTTCCTCCCTTTACAATCATTTTCTATGGCTTTATAGCCAAAGCCGAATATAAAAGACAAATGCTTTTCCTTTGCTGTGCTGTTGCGTGCCCTCGTTTTTGTTTTGCAGGTTTCGGGCGGTGGAGCTGGCGATGGACGGAGCGGCGCAGAGGGCAGGTGGGTCAGACGTCAGAAGTCAGAGAGGCTAGGGTTTTCTTTGTTTTTTTTCTGTTTTGTTTTTTTTTTTTTTTTGAGTTTTCTGAGTTGGGTCGGTTTTTGGGCTTGTATTTTGGGTTTTTTTTTATTTTGTTAATGGGCCCCGATTTTTGATTGGGCTTGTAATTAATTTTAATATAATTGGGCCCGGGCAATTTGGGTTCTACATTGTTTATTTTTAGAATCGACAAAAATTAAATTACTTCAATCTTTTTTAAAAAAAGAATAATTTATTCAGTATCAAAATTGAAGAATATAATTCCCAATGCAAAAGTTAAAAATAAGTTGATATTTTATTTAGTGGAATCAAATTACAAGGGGTTGATTTATACATAATTTTATGAAATCCATTGTTAGGGGTTTTTTATTCATTCACCGTACTTTTGCTTTTCATATTTCCCAGCTCTCTCTTCATACCCTGCAAGAAAAATGAAAAAGAAAAAAAAATGTAATTGAGATCAACATTCTATCTACAATTGGTTTTGTCAATTTTCAGGTTGCCCATAACATTTTTCTAATCTATAAATAGAAGTATAATTCGTTTCAACACACTTGAATTCACATATTCCTACATTGACAACAATGTCTAAACAAATCGAGTTAAGATTCAATCAATGATGTATTCATATATTTTTAATAATTGATAACCAATTGATTTAATTATGTTACTCAAGATCATAACTTACTAAATCAATAAATCAATATAGACTTAACTGAATGGGTTGTTTAAGCCATTATATAGGTCATAACTCAGATTCAATTCAAATACGAATTTTAAAAATGACATTATTGCTAAAGATAATCTCGAACTCCAAATATAAACCGTAAAATAAACATAAAAAATGCTAAAAAAAAAAAGAGAAGGAAGAGAAAAGTTACTTGGAACAATCAGTATCGGGGGTGATGGGAGGAAAGAAATTCTTGATACCACATTTCTGGCCAAGAAGAGGCACTCGATTAGGGTCAAATGGCCCAAGTTGTGGCAATAATGCTTTAATGCACTGGCATACGTCTATCCTATCTTCTTTGGCCTTTAGTTGGTCAATAAGACGTTTAGCACCAACACAACATTCCGGCGCCGGATCGGCTCCGCCTTTTATGAAGCCCTCGCAGGGGCTTAAGAAAAAAATAACCACATTGCACATTGGTGATGCTGCTGCTGCAGTTTCTGTAATATCCCGACTAAAATGAAGGAACACCAGCATGGCTATAGAGTTGATTGAGCGAAACATGGTGGCCAATCACTTTTTGTTTTCGTTTCGTTTTTGTTGATTTTATTGTGGTTTCTTTTGAAGCTTATGCATGCTTATTATATATAGGTTGAAAGTATTTGGTGTCTCCTTATAGGGGAAGATGGGTAAAAGCATCATAGAAAACCCTATATCAAGAGTTAGATTGCATTTTAGTCCCTTTGCTTAAAAAATGGTCAAATTAATCCTTGTACGTTTGATCAAAATACAAACTGATTCTTCTGTTAAAAATTTCATTCATTGTTATTGTTAAAAATTGATCCATATATGTCAATATAAAGTATATGCGACACACCATGTATCACTATCTGGTTAATTTGTTAGCTATGTCAGTTCTTAACAGTCTAAAGGGGTGAAATTTTTAATAAAAAGGACTAATTTACTCTTTGATCTAATATGCAGGGATTAACTTGTTTATTTTTTTAGTAGAGGGGACAAAATTCAATCTAACTCCTAGTACAAGAACCTCCATGGTACTTTTATTGGGAAGATGGTTGTGTAAAACTAATATGGTTTTACAATATTTTATAATTTTTTAGATTGATATTTCAAGATATAATTAAATTGGTCTTCCATACACAATTTTGAGATTCAATATTTCTATCTTATCGATCTGAAATATTGTCTATATTACTATATATTAATAGTTAAAAGTTTTTGCTTAATAAAACAAATAGTTAAAAAAATTACTCGAAACTTGACATACATGAACTATATGAATGAAACATAAAATATGACAATTGAATCGCTAAAATATCAATAATAAAAATTTAAAGAAATGGTGTAAAATTATATTTGTTTTACACTCGTGTAAATGTTTCATTCATTATAAATTTATATATTATTTAAAAATGCTAATTTAGCTTTAATATATTTATAGAATTGAGAAATCTTATTCTTTTGGTAAGATAAAATGTGCCACATAGAAGGTTAATTTTTTTAAAAATAATTCTAGTTGAATCCATGACAGAGGAAAATAAAATTATGTAATAAGATTTTGACAGAAACGAGCTAAAAGATATACCATTTACGAGGATATACATTAAGAAGTGCTTCTTAGTTATAAAATTCAATAATCAAATTATTTAATTAATTTAAGTTTGATTTTAATGTTTAATTTTAATTTTGATTATTTATACTAGAATTTAAGTTTAAGTTTAAATTTAAATTTATAATATTAATTAAAATGGTTATTTTCGTAAATTACTCAGACGAATACATACGAAAATTTTGAAATCAAATTCAATTAACTTGCCATCTACCGTAGTGTTAGTAACTGTAGGTTAAAGTATTTAGTACACCTTATACTATAGTCAAAGATTTATATTTTTGTGTTCATTTTACAATTTATGTTTAAGATTAGTGATTATATATTTAACAATGTCTTCAATAAAATTCAAAAGCAAAATTAATGATGATATAAACGAAATAATATTTAAATGTTGACGAATTTCAAAAGTCTGAAAGAAAAAATATATTAGTGCAAATTATTACAACCCTTTACACATGTTACGACATCACACTGTAATATTATAATAGTATGGGAAACTTTTGAAATTTTGGAAATTTTAACTTGTAATTATTTGACTATTATGTATATTATAAAAGTTTAAGAGATATATTTATAAAAAAAAATATTTAAGGCACTTTAGATATATAGGTCTCATACACCATCAGTCAATAATAAAATGGTACATCATTATTGGTGTAAAATAAAAAACATTGAAGGACTCAAAAATAAATAATATTAACGTTGTTAAACATATTTAAACATTTATTATATTTTTTAGGTTTAAGGTTTCAAGTTTTAAAATTTAGGTTTTGGTTTTAGGTTTTAAAACTCAAATTTTGTATTTAATTTTTTATATTTTATATTTAATAATTATAATTAATATTTATTTTTAAAAAGATAAATTTATTAATTTTATTTTTAAACTTTTAATATCTTTTGTTTTACATAAGAGATGTACTATCTTATTATTAAATGATAGTATATAAAATTTATGCACTGATAATGCATCAAATATTCACTCATAAAAAATAAACATTCAAGAATTTATAATATAAATAATATTATATTATATTAAGTAGTTCTATATATAATACGAAATTTTTTAATGTTTATTAAAATACTTAATTTTAGTACATTTTTGTGGGGAGCGTACCGTAAACTTTTTTCTTTCTTTTTTTTTTTTTTTTTAAGGTTGTTGCAATGCAAGTCTCGTGATTGCATGTTTCTTGGCATATTAGAATATGAAGATGAGAAAATTCATGGTCGATGTCACGTGAATATATAGTCCAAGCACGCAACTGCCATTACCAAATTAGCAAATTCTCAAAGTTCCTTTTCAAGCTTCAAATATGCTGAGGCCGAATAAAATTATTATTAAATAGGTGTAAAATCCTAAAAAAAAAAAGAAATTAAAAAATTGTACTTGTCCTCACAAATTTCGACGTTTTTCTATAGCTATATTTTAATAAAAGGATAAAATGGTACAATTTTTTCAAAAAGATTATAGAATAAATAAGTAATTATAAAATAAATTACTTTAGAAGAGATAAAAGAGTTATAATAATAAGAAAATAAATTACTACTTGCCTAACCTATTAAAGCTTCCTTAAACTATAGGTTAAACTTGGATTGATTTTTTTTAATTTGAAATAATCCAAGTCAAATTACATTCTTTTAATAAAATTATCTTCATTTAAATTTAATTATAAATATAATAATAAAATGAATTTTTATATCCTATTTCGAGATTGGTGAGGCAAAGAATAGACCAACAAAAATGAAAATGCTCTAGACTCGATGAGCGTCGTACTATTCAACCATTTTATATACTCTAAATATCTCAAATTTGTAGACAAGTTTATGAGTATTGCTGACTATGGTCTGTATTTATAAAGGGCTTATATTTATACTAATCTATGAGGACAGTAAAAACAAGGGTACGTGTGGTAAGTCCAAAATCAATGTGAAAGTAAATCTTGTGGGTTGAGCTGTTTTTAACTATTATAAAAAGAAGGGTTAGAGGAAAGAACAAACCAATTTGAATGATGAGAAAACCGAATATCTGCGATTCTGGTTCAGGTTCAAGCAACATGTCAAAGGAGTTGTTGAGAGATTCTGATTGAAACAATTTCCCCTTCAGCTCCAGTTCTCATGGTATGGTACTTTATTAAGACGCCTGCTTCTTGGAAAAAAAAAAAAAAAAAACGAGCAATCACAATAAATTAAGTAATATCCATACAACTAATTTGAATGTTCGGTATATATATTGAGTTTTAATTCGATTAGCATGGGTATTGTTGCCAATACATGAGGATGTGAGTAGAGAAGTGGCTATCGGTAGTTTTAAACATACTCTTAAGTGCATATGCTAAAAAAAAAAAAAAAAGGTTTGGTAGATTGTGGAGTTTGTTACCTTGATTTTCTTGTAAATTGGTGTTGACTGCGACTGCATGAAGAGCAATGATTGCTTTTGGTTGAAAGTCATTGGGTTGTCCTATCCATGACTTATAATCGAAGATCCCTGTAAGTTTCATTGGCAAAGCTAAATCAGATCCTATAGCATCTTTTGAATGTCTTAAAGTTCAATATATATACCGAACAGAATGAGCAAATTTTAGGTGGAGAATAAAGTTTTACCCGCAGTTGCCTTGCTTGTGAGGTACTTGAAGTCAAAAATGGCTCCATAAGCTCCTCGTACTTTCTTTTTGATTTCATGAGATCCAACGAGTTCATAGTCCCAACTCCCATCCTGGAACCCATGGTTAAGGAACAGCTCAATATGCCTTGCATCTAACATCTGCATTGTTCCTACATAAATAATCAAATCTTCTTTACTCCAGGCTCTGCTGCTTCCTTTTAAAAAGAGCAGAAGCTTTTATGAATGCGACACAATTAAAAGTCTAAACTCAAGCTCAGCAGATACCAGAAATTTCCATAAGATAAATTTGGCACCATATAAATCAAAGCAGTAATCTAAATTTCAACAGGAAAAAAAAATGATATGATGCTTTTATGATTCTGTTAGTTTTACATTTCCATCTCAAAGTCATCAAATGTCAAGCATGATCCTGCCAAATACAAGGATTTCCTGTCTAAATTCATTTAAAGTATTTGTATCTGACGCGCATGCATGTTTGAACGTTAGGGTAGGACCCTTCAAGAACCTTCCAAATACAAGAGAAACTTTAAAAAAAAAATTAAAACATATCAATGTCGTACATATATTTGTATCTGACACTCATTCCAAGAAAGTAGCTGAGAACAGAGCAGAGATCAGCAGAGATTGAATGTAATTCTTAAATATCATTGGTTTTAAACCTATATGTTCATGTTCATAGCATTACTATAAAGAATCTTATACTTTGCATTTTCGTGGGCAGTAAGACATTTTCATTGCTCACCTTCACATTTTTCTTGGTCACATACTGGGCATCGAACAAGTTGTAAATCTAAAAAAAAATAAAAAAATCAACCATGTTGAATCGAGAACTTAGATGGAATATCGATCACAACTTAAATAAAGAACATGCATACATCTTACAAGAGATAAAAATGCGAGGCAATAATTTATAGGATTTGAACTGTACCAGCTATCCAGATTCCGGTCCTGATTTTCCTTAGCAGACATGAGCCGCAAGACTGCAACATATCATCTATATTTTCTTGTTTTGGGATTTTCACAGATGCACTCATCCTTTGGCTCAGAAATGCTGCTTCTGAATCGAATGAAAACGCCCCAATCCGCATCCAATCTGATTTATTCCCCAACAAAATCAAAATACAGTCGCTAGTAAATTGTCCTTGCACTAAGCTAAACATCTGATAAACTCGCTATAAATTGATAATCAATTCAAATTCATCAAACAAAATCTACGCCCCAACAAGGTTTGAGTACGACAGATATCTAAACATGAACATATGAAGATATGATCATCTAAAAACCCTCGAAATAACTTAAAGAACTGATAAATACTCATTAATTTACTCCCAAACTTCGAGTAAAATTGACAACTAACCAATGTGTTTCTCCTGCTGGCGGAAAATGAAAGAGTGACTTCCATCTGTTGAAGCCATTGGAATTTCAATATAAAAAACAGTTAATGCGCATACAGGTCTAAGATATCTAAAGAGATTTGATGTTTACCAACAACTGAAGCATAGAGCTTGGACCAACTGAATGCTACGTGACCAGGATCAGGAACCTGAAGATCCCTCAAGCATGTGAACTTCCATATACAATCTTGCATGATAACACTGTTGAACCATTTATTAGTAGTTCCCAGCATCACCAATGATCGTCCATCCAAAAACCTGGCTATGTATGTCCATAGATCCTGCTCATACCTTTTTGAGTATATATATGAATGAGAGATGATTAATTTTAGGAACGCAATATGGTAAAATTTTTACAATTAATAACTGTTTGGTTTCTGAGAAAACTAAAACAAATCGATATATTAACTTGATTCGGAGCAATCACTTTCTCGAAAATTAGTATGTGAGAATTGAAAATTAAGAGTTCTGTTCTCTGTTTTGAGCGAAAATACAAACTACAAATGTTGCAACATTTAACCTTCGGTATAAGAAATGAGTAACAGAATTAATGAAAGGAGATTAATGTCGAGGACGTGTTTGCTAACTAAGAAAATTTAACGGGTAATAGAAACTAAACCTTCTACTTCCCGCGAAAAAAAAGGAAGGAATATGAAAAACATTATAAAATTTGAAAATTACGAAGGAAGATTTTCAAAAATCTGTTAATGTTTAAGATCCCGCCATTTCTAAGCTACCATGCAGATCTTCAAATTAAACAAGCGCATAAATTGATCATAATGAAAATTAGTGCAGCTAATTCAAAATCAGAGACAAGATTCCATTGGAAGGAAAACATGCATTTAGTGCCGAAACTTAATGAAACAACACTCTCTAGAACTGAACCGTCTTTGAATAGCAGACTCGTTTAAACTTCCAGATCAGTGGTTCATGGAGACCTTTTTTATAGGAAAAAAAACAACAGAAATGATTTTTCTTCCTTTCTAACACATCATCGATGCATGAAGAAGCGCGAAACTTCGAAAAAATCAGAACTAGTGTCATAAACGAAAAAAAATTATTACAAATTGTTTTAGTTGAATCAGCTAAAACTCGAGTAGGCGAGTAGCTCAAATTCCTTTTGATCATCATTAGTTTCTTCAGATTCAACTTTTTCATAATTAAATCAAATTATCAAACTTAAATTCGAACTGATATCAGATCAAAATAAACTACACCAGCTCAAAATGTCAAAGGAAACAAAGAAAAGATTTGAGAAAATCAATTTGATGAAGCTCCAAATCAAAGAGAGATTTGAGAGATTACCAATTGAAGGTAGAGTGATTGATGCACCGAGGAGAAGAGCAACTGCAAATTCCCTTCGTTCTCTTCAATCGCTTCCTCATTCTGTCAATTGATTTTGAAAGAAGCACATTGGAAATCTCTTGGTATATATAGGAAGCGACGCGCCAAATCATCAATATTCAAAAGTAATTCAGAAAAGAAAAGGGGAAAAAATGGAACGGATCTGAAATTTGAATCGTGGATTGGGCTTAAATTAATGGATCCTTTTATTCGGCCTATTTAAAGCATTTTGGACCGATTGGGCGGGGAAATAATACACATAATTCTATTCAAAGCATATTGTAATTGAAAGTTGTTGTACACAATTATTATGGATGAAGAAATTAATATTATTTAATTATGATGTCAAATTTGATGTTGCAACAATTTACTACGATAACAAAGTGTAACAAACATATCTTAAATTTGAAGTTGTTGGAGGACGTGGGTTTGATTGCATTAAAGTGCATTATCTTTTTATTTATGAGTTAGGAAGGGACTATGAGTAGTTCTAGGCATTGTGTTAAAAGAAAATATACCTAATTTTGAAATCTCGAATTGGCAATGTTAGTTTGAGTCTAATGTACATGTATTGTTAAATGTATATATGGGATTGATATAAGTAGTTGAAATGGTTGGAATTTGCAAATGGTGACATATGTTGAATTGTTGGTTAGGTAATTTTGGATAGAAATGTTGTTTGAATGGTAGCATATGAGATGTTGAGAGTACGTATGATGTTTAAATGGTATAGGTATGAATTTGGTTATTTGTTTAGTAGTTGTAAAAATAGTAGGTGATGTCGCGACGACAAATCCTCAACGTCACGACGTGAAATCGATAGAGAGTGGTGCTGTGACCATAGACCCCCAATGTTGCGACGACACTCACTGTTTGTTCGAGGTCGCGACACGATACCCTCGACATCGCGACGCCAATCCAATAGTTTTGAAAATGTTGCATTTCAATCATTAACCAACCTTGATTTATCGAAAGAGCTTTCTTAAGCTCGGTTAAAACCCAAATTCGATAATATAACATGTTGTAATTATATAATGAGCTTAACAATATGTATTAATTGTTGAATTGAATCGCAATTGGAATCGTAGTTGCTTTGGCAACGAATGTGACATTCTATAGCTCAGACCTAAAGGTCGAGTCCGGTATGTGGTGTTACAAATTTAGCATAAGAGAAGTAAGATTATCCAATGGTAGTTACCTTAATGGATGTTCTACAACACTTAATCATTGTAACACCCCCTACCCGTATCCGTTGCCGGAATAGGGTACGAGACATTTCTGGAATTTACTGAACATTTTCAAATAATTCCAAGTCATTTATTATTCATATTCTGAAAATAATCATAACGTCCCTCTATTGGGCCCTCAAAGCCCAAAACATACATTAAGAACCAACCGGGATTAAATCGGGATCATAGGGAATTTTTCGCAAAATCCTAAAATTTTTCTCAACCACAGAGGTCGCATGCCTATGTGGTTCGGGGACACGTCTGTGTGGTCAGGCCGTGTGGCCAACACGCCCATGTGACTTACCTCACTCCAGACCGTGTAGCTTCACACGCCCGTGTCCCTAGGCCGTGTAGTTAATTTTTATTTTCGAATTAGGTGCAGGATTCATACGACCGTATCACATAACAAATCATTTCATAAGAAATTGCATAACTGAAACCTTTCCACTCCTTCATAAGCTCAATTATATTTTCATCTAAGCACTTACCATTTCAGTGCACTTTATAATTAAACATATTACCATTCAACTAGTAATTTGGCACTTGCCTAAACTTCAAGCAACAACATTGGTTAGCGTACTTTAATATTGACAAACTTATTTTCTCGACATGTCTCACTTGAATTTATTACTCGTCTTAATATACATAATTTTCCTTGTATCAACGTATCAAAGAAAGTCTCATATTTACATGTCATGATACATATCATTCTCTTGTTGTTTCTTCATAAATATAAATTATTCAATTCAATATGACAATATTTCATGTACCATCATTTTCATGAGTTTAGTGTATATTTATTCCAGTAGCAGTTCATAATCCTAAATATGCATAATTATCAGGCAAGTTTCACATACATGTATTTTCCATGTCATATTTCAATATATCAAATAATTATCATTTCTATGTATTTCAAGTTTAATTTCATGATTTCAAGTACTTACGATTTTCTATATTTATCCCATTGAATTTCTCGGAATTTCGATGGATTTCCAGTTGTACACTTATATTATACAATCTCATTAACCGTCAATTCGAACATATATATTACATAAGTCCTTTTCAGAGAGCACACTCCCGCGAACCTCCTTTCTTACAGCGGGATTACTAGTCCAGGCTAAATCCCTTGTAAGAGAGCACACTCCCGCGAACCTCATTTCTTACAGCGGGATTACCAATCCAGGCTAAATCCCCTATAACATATGCTCAAAGAGTATTTTCGGGATTACCAATCTAGGCTAAATCCCCTGCAATGACAAATACTCTATAGAGCTTTTTCTGGATTACTAGTCCAGGCTAAATCCAGACTCACATTTACTTCGGATTACCTGTCTGGGTTAAATCATTTTCACACATATTCTTCGGAAGGGCTTGTATCAGGATCACCCGTCCGGGCTAGATCCTTTTCACACATATTCTTCGGGAGGGCTAATACCAGGATCACCCGTCCGAGCTAGATCCTTTTTACTGTCAAATCCTTTTCAGTGATCTACGAATTCCATTCCATCCAGCTGGGATTTATGTCTCTTTTTATCAAGTATTATCAACATTTCATCTATTATCATACATTAAACATTCAATTCACATTCATGTCACATAAATATACAATTCAAGCATTCAAGAATTCAATTCAAGTTGCTCGAACTTATCTCGTTGCTTGTTCGTGTTTATAATTTCACTAATCCGATGTCTTTTCTTTTTCACGTTCAAGTCTCGTATTTGAGTCATCCGGATCTTTATAAATAAATTTGATCATCATTTTCATTCATTTCATATTTTGATACATTCAATTAATGCTCTAGGCAAAATTACCATTTTGCCCCTAGACTTTTAATTAATGACAATTTCATCCTTAGGCTCAGGAAAATAAAATTCTTGTAATTTAGTCCTTGTTTCAAGCCTAATTATTCTCATATATATTGATAACAACCCATGAATTCTATGAAATATCAGAATTTTCCATAATTTCAACGCTTTTCAATTTAATCCCTAAAACATGTTTTCACCCGATCTTGATCTAAATTAATAATTTCATTCAATTTTGTAATTTAAATAATAAAATAATTCATTTCATGCAATTTGGTCATTTCTAACATTTTTACAAAATTACCCATAAAGTTTTACTTTTATTCAATTTAGTCCATGAGCCTAAAACATGCAAATTAGCCATGCTAGCAGAATATTCATATATATTTTACTCCTTCCCCTCTCCATTCCACATCCTTAATTTATATAACATGCTTATAAGTAACATTATCTATGATTTCACTATTTACTTATAAATTTATTCAAAGCTGTCCATTTGAGTTATAGTCACTAAATTATTTATATCTTCAGCTACAGAATTCCAATTTAAGATCCGCTTGATGTTTTAGAAACTAGACTCAAATATTTTTCTACCATAAAAATTTAAGAATTTATAGTTTAGGCAATAAGTACAGTAAAATCTTCAAATTTGACTCTGTCCTGCTGTTTGACAGCTTCTACCTTTCTTTACTAAAAATTAATTATCTCTTAGTACGGGATTTGGATAATGTTCCCATTTGTTTCTAATAAAAATAGACTCATTAATAATTCAAAAATGTAAATTTAAGCCCCTAATTATTTTTCTCCAATTTTTGATGATTTTCCAAACTCAGAACAGGAGAACCCAAAATTATTCTGACCTTGTCTCACAAAATTTATTATAACTCATAATTTAAAATTTCATTGCTTACATTGATTCTTCTATGAAAAACTAGACTCAATAAAATTTAATTTCATATTTTATTCATCCTATAATTCGATTTCCAAAATTTTTGGTGATTTTTCAAAGTTAGACTATTACTGCTGTCCAAAACTGTTTTAGTGCAAGATATTAATTACCATGTTTATAACACCCTTATTTTCTTTCTCTACACTATTTCTCATCACTTTCTCTTCACTTGTCATATTCAATCTTTAACTTGATTTTTCTCTCTCCTTCAACTTCTATTTCTTGAATCCAACTTGATATTCTAACTCCCCATAGTCTCCTTAACATTTTTTTTCTCTTGGTAGCTATGGAAATTCTTTTGATTTCTAGGTGAAAATGGTGAATTTTTTTGGTAGAAGGACCAAATTGCAAACAAAGCAAAACTTTCTTTCTTCTTTTCTCTTCTAACGTGAAATGCATGGAAAAATGATAGAAATTCTTCATCTTTCCTTCCTTATTTACTAAATAAATAATAATAAAATATCTCATTAAAATATTAATAAAATAATATTTATCTAATTAAATAATTATAAAATATCATTAACATCATCATTACTTTCTAGATTTCTCTCTCTTCCAATTGACCATTTTGCCCTTTGTGATCTTTTAAAATTCCATCCTTGAATCATCACATAATTCGATAAAATTACGATTTAGTCCCTCATAATTCTTTACCTATTCAATTTGGTCCTCATTCATCCATTTTCCTTTGTTTTTAGATCATTCCACCCTTAAAATATTTGCACTATTGGACCTTCAACTTTTTCATATTTACACTTTAACCCCTCAAGCTTTGAGTATTAACTCTTAGGCAACAAAACTTTTCTCACTTTTACCATTTAGTCCTTTTATTGAATTAATATATCATAATATACTTTCCAATGTTGTCATAACTCCAAAATTTCCCTTTTTTTCGCTTTATTTCCTTATTTTACTATATCAAAGATAATATCTTACTGTAAAAATTTTCGAGGTATTACAATCATGCCTCCATAGGCTCTAATCCATCCTCAATCAAGCTTTTAAACTCCATTTTATCATTTTCTTATTTTCCATATCTAAAAATATAATCCAAAAATTAATATATATTCATCCTAAACTTAATCATGAGAAGTCATAGATAATATCAAGCTATTGTAAGTGTAGGAAACTATTTCTTACCTTATTAGAGCTTTGTAAGTGTAGGAAACTATTTCTTACCTTATTAGAGCTCCCTCTCACAAGCCATGAATTTTCTCAATAAAACCCATGAAACCCTAAGCTGCCATGGCTGAAAATGATGAAGGAAATGAACTTAGGAAGTTGATTTCGTGAAGATTTCAACATTATCTCAAGAAGGTGAATATTTTGAAATGAAGTAATGAAAAAGGCAACAAAAGGGAGAGGATGAAGATGAACAACCATGGGGGTTGTTGGTATATTGGATAGGGATGGCAAAAAAAAAAAACTTGAATCCAACGGATTCTAGCCTGACCCGATCCATTACGGTCAGATTTCTTTTCAAAAATTGGGTTTGGGGCGGGTCAGGTGAAATTATAAAAATAGTCAGGTTAGGACAGAGCCGAGTTTGAGGTAAATCGCCTTGCCTCGCCTCGAGAAGTTTATAAAAATGCCCTTGATATATATAAATTTATGTATATAAAGTTTTTGCCTTCAATAAATAAATATATAAATAAATAACTCTCTCTATATATTAAGTTTTAAGTCTAAACTAAAAATAATAATCTTATTTGCTTCCAAATAAAAATAAAATAATTTTAAAAATGTAATTTGGTTTGCTTCAAAATAAAAAAGAAAACAATTAAATTAAATTCGAGTCGGGTCGGATCGGGTTGAGTCTAGTTGGAGTTGGGTTTCCTATTAAATTTTAGGTTTGGATTTGAGGCGGATTTTTTCTCTTAACAGTCAAGGTTGGGTCGATGTTGGAGTAGATTGGTCCAGTTTTGGGTTAGGTTAGGTTAGGTTCGGGCAAGTAAATATCCATCATGTCTTGCCCCATTTGTAACACCCCTTACTTGACCCAATGGTCAGGTGTAAGCTACAGAATGCTACATTAGTTATTAGAATAATCACAATCAAATAAACATCCAATTCATGTATAATACTTTTTAATGCATGATGTCCCCAGCAACAGCGCCAAAAATTTGATGTCCACGAAACCAACTAAAAATACGACAAAGACAAGTGCACTTATCGATAAATAGTATAGCTACGGTGAGCAAAGATATCGTTCCCACGAGGACTAAAAATACTAGTAATTACCGTCTTTCTATTATTTAACTGACAAATTGAATTGATTGAATTAAATTAAAATTAACTAAATTAATTAACTAAGAACTTGGCAAAGAACAAATCAAGAAAATAATCGAATAATGACAAACAAGCGAAATAATACCCAGGAAAGAATCCACTTAGATTGCATCTGTCATTATCAATCTGAATTAAATAATTTATTCACTTAATATTTTAATCAGTAGAAATCCCTAAATTATGCTAATATCTCTCTTTAAGACTAAAAGCAACTGACTCTAGGTTGATTAATTGAAATTTCTTTCTAATTAAAACCCCTATTATCGCATTAACTCCATCTATGAATTCCCCTATTATATTTGACTCTAATCTAGTGGATTTATGTAGTCCTACTTCTAGGATTGCATGTAACTCTACTCAATTATGCTAGATCTACTCTTAAACAGGGTCTATTCCTCCTCTAAATTAAGCGCATCAAACATGAATTAATAATTAGGAGATATTAAATCAAGAACTAAGCACACATAACTGAGAACAAGATTCAAGTATTTATTGCGAAAAACAGAAATCAAAAGACAGAATTCATCATAGGTTTCATCTCTTCTAGGCATTTAGAAAATTAGTTCATAATCACGAATAAAAGCATCTCAAAGTCAGTATAACCACCAGAAATAAAGAAACTCATAATCAAATTCAAAGAAATTAAAAGGAGATCTTCAATCTTGATGGAAATATACTTTAGAGTCGACTTCAATGGTGTTTTCAGAGTTGTTTTCTTCCATGCTCTCTAACGGCCCCCTTTCCTCTTCTTATATTTGGTATTTATATGTCTTAAAATGCCTGAAAAACCTAAAAATTACGATTTTTCGCATATTTGGAATGCGAATCGCTAAATCTGCATGACCGTGTGTCCAACCCGTGTGGCTCCTAAAATCTACTCCAATTGTCCGATTTTTGCTTCATTTTCGCTCCCATATGCTCTCCTAATTATAGAAACATGACTTTAAAGTATTAGGAGCATAAAATTCACCATTTGCATTGATTAATCATCCAAAACGCATTAAGAACGGAATTAAAACATGTTACTTTTGACACTTATCAATGCATACAAGACAGGAATATGGAATGATATTCAATCAATTCCGAGACTTACACAGGCTTAAGAATACTCTTATACTAGTCCACACTTGAATAAACAAAAAATTTTGGGGTGTTACAAACTTGAACCCTAAGTTCTGGCTTATTAATTGGGTGTTCACCTTCCCAAAAATAGCCCAGGTTTGAATTGTAGTTATAAAAAAAAATACAAACTCACCCAACATAAGAAAGAAAAAACACATTGCAAAAGAAGAAAAAAAAAATTCATTCTTGTAAATTTAAAATTTAGTCTCTATACTTTTATTTTTAAGATCTAAATTTTGAAATCTAAAAAGTAGAGAGACTAAATTACTAAAAAGAAATATAAGGACTAAAATTAAAATTGATAAAGAATACAAAGAACTATGACCTATTTTAACCTAAATCAAATTACAAATACTATGCAAAACACATGAATTTATACAAATTGTGGACGACTTTATCCATTTTCAAGCTTGAGAATCTATTGGGACGACTTTCATTGGTAGTATGGATTTTGTGCGCTTTACAAATTAAATAAAACAAATTGTGGACATATATATATATATATGGTAGAAGGTAAGCACGTGAAACTAAGATTCAACTTATATTTTATCGGCTACGGGTAATTATTTGGTACAAATTTTTTTAATTTTACATGTAGGTTGACATTCAGTGGCGAAATTAGGGAGGGGCTGGCATGGGCCCCGACCTTCTTAAAAGGTAAAATTTTATTTAGACCTTTAAAATTTTTAAAAAGTTTTAAATTAGTAAAAATAAAATTACATTTTGGCCTTCTAAAATTATAAAAATTCAATTTAATACTTTACAAATTAGAAAGATATAAACTATAAAAATTAAAATTTTATCCGCCCTCCTAAAAGTTATCCTGGCTTCGCTCTTGTTGACATTTTACCTTATGTTTTATTTATTTTTAAATATAATTCAACAACAAATGATAAAATTTCAATTTTATTGGTGAAGTTTAAAATTTTCACAGACGAAACTAGAAATTATCTTTTAGAGAAGTCGAAATTAAATTATAATTTTATAATAAAAATAAAGATAAAATGTATTTTAAAATTTACTAATTTAAAATTTTAAAAATTTTAAAGAGGTGAATTTAAGAAGTGTGTACTAAATAATTATCTTATATAGCTTGCATTACAATATTTTCTATATGATTAAAATATGCGTCAAGTTTCACCGCTTTTTGTACCGTTGAAAATTCAGTCCGTTTGTTTTTATTTTTATGATTTTTGTTTTATTTTTCTTTTTAATTTTAAAATTGATACTTTAAAAAATTATTAAATAAAAAAATATTCACTTAATAATTGTCGTAACCATTTTTTGGAAAGACGGGAAACGACTAGGGTTTTAAAAATGGAAATAACAATACGGGAGTCGCCACCGACCTTTATTAGGTGAGATCGGATCACCTTTGTTTTAATAAACATTTTGATTTACTAAAACAATGTTTTTGGTCTACGAAATTTGAGAAGACGGGTTCGGGAGTCGGTTACGCGTGAGGAAGGGTTAGCACCCTCGTCACGCCCAAAATTGGTACCAAATTGATTAATCATGTCCTAATGTTGAAAATTTAGAAAGATTCGAAAATACAATCCTCTTTTATTTTTCAAGACTTGAACAAATCGAGATGGATGATAAGACCCTCTCGTTTCGAAGAGGTAAAGTACCATACCCAGTAAGTTAGGGTGCGACACTTCGGGCTCTCGAAACTGAGCTTGCCTTTTGATTTTAAAACTCTGTTTTAAGTTTGAAGAGGATATTCCGTTATTTGTCAAATGAGAAACCGGAACCCAATAAGTTAGGGCTCGACTTCTCGAAACTCCAAACGCGAAATATTGCCTCTAGTTTAAAAAACTTATCTCGGGGTATCTAGATGTCATGTCCAGTAAGTTAGGGTGCAACATTTTGAGTTCCCGAGAACAAGTATTTTATTTAAAACTTATATTACGATTTTAAAAGGGATATCCCGTTGTTCAGATTGAACGAGAAAAACCAGAACCCAGTAAGTTAGGGCTTGATCTTCCCGAACCTTTAATACGGAATATCGATTGTTATAAAATTGATGCATCGAGAAAAATTAGTGAGAAGCAAACGATGGTAGAAAGTACAGTGGTAATAATGTTAATAACACAAGATGCGAAAACAAAAGATAATAAGCAAAGAGAATACGAATAATAGTATTTAACGAATGAATAATGAGGCGATGTACATGCAAGGGATATGGTAATAATAACAATATACACCTTATATAAAAAGGATAATATGACGACTATAATAATAATATAATATATAACATATATAATGGTGGTAAACATATTATAATAACAATAGTAAAATGTAATGGAGAATAAGTATATACATTATGTGATACAATAGCAATAATAGTTTTATAACATATATACGTATATGCATAGCAAGATTTATAGGAGATAGAGTTGATAATATACAAAACAATTTAAAAACTAGTTTTAGGATGAGGATGATGATGATGATGATGATGATGATGATGATAATAATAATAATAATAATAATAATAATAATAATAATAATATATTGGAACGAAAATGACAAACAAATAAAATAAAAAACAATGATAAAATAAATAATAATGAAAATGTAAAGAAAAATAAATAATGACGATAGTAATAATAATAACAATTAGTAAATGAAATAATAAGAGATATATAGATATGTAAAAAAAATAATAATATAGTAATAGTGCTAATAATAATATAATAATAATATGGTTATAAAAGCGATAATAAAAATAATAAGAATAAATAATAATCATAATAAAATAGAAATAAAATGATAAAGTGAGAAGTGATAATAACAAAAATAATAATAGTAATAATGATATAATAATAATATAGTAATAATAATATAGTAATAATAATATAAATATAGCGATGTAGTGATGAGAGTAATAACATAGTGATAATAATAAAATAGTAATAGTAAAATAATAATACGATTTTCTTTAAAGAAAAACAAATAAATAACTAATTAAGCAAATCAAGGACTATGATAAAATCAGAATGAAAGTCAGGGGTCTAAAATCGCAATAAATCAAAGAAAAGGTGAACAAGGACCACATCGTTATGTGCCTAAACTCACAGGGACCAAATGGGTGAATAACCCACCCGATAGGCAGCATTTCGGTGCAGAACTCAATGAAAACGCAAATAAAATAGTAGGGTGAATTTTAAAAAGGAAAAAAAAGCTAAATTAATTTGAAACTAGAAAGCGAGAAAAAAAGGGAAGGGCCATCGCGCAATTATCCCATTGAAGGGATATCTGTGACTAACCTTATAGCCAAGCAGCGCCTTTTTTCAAAGCTTAAAACCCCATTTGCCAGTCTGTTTCATTTCAATCTTAGTTCAGAAAAAAAAAAACAAAAACGTTAAAGCCTCTTCCCATCTCCCCTCTCTTCCGACCGATTGGCGCCCCACCAGTTCGGTGGTCAGCGGTGTGAGGATGGGCCTTTGTGCTCTGTTTGAGTCATTAAGAGGCGAGCTTTGGCCCTCAAAACTTGAGAGAGGAAAACCTCCTCTCCTCTGCTCTCGGCCTCGACGACGGAGGGATGGCTCCGACGACGCGACCCCGGGTTCAGGTAATCTCTTTTTTCCTTTTTTAGTTTTAAAAGTTTGAAAATGATAAATAAAAAATAGAAATCAATGGTGACAATCGAAAAGAAAAAAAGTAAAATCAACCTTCAAAATTATTCTTGTTTTTGATTTCTGATGGTTCCTTTTTTTCAAAATCGCAAGATTGAAGAACCCCCTTTATACAATCGACTTTTCCGATGGGTTCAAATCCCTTTTTTGCTCTGATTTTTCTGTTCTCCCTTTTCTTGTTGTCTTCGAACCCCGTTATATATCCCTCTGAAATGTTACAATATATTAGTATTTTTACTGCTTTTGCTTGCGTGTTATGTTGCTTCTGTCTTGTTTTGCAGGTGCTTGGGCGGTGGAGCGGGTCGGGCAGTCAGAGCAAGTGGCCTAGGCTGCTGTGCCACTTGCATCTAGGGGCTAGGGTTTTTTCATTCTGTTCTTTTTTGTTCAGGTGTTTTGGGTTTGGCAGTTGGGTTATTCGGGTTTGGCAATTGGGTTTCGTTTGTCTGTTGTGAAATAGGCCGAGCAAATGGGCTCGTACAGCTGCCCATCTTTGCTCATTGTCATGTAATGAGAATGGAGCAAAGACTTTCAAAAGGCCCATTTTGCCCGGGCCTGCTAAGCCCCGACTTCTTTTGTAGCCTCGTTTCGTCCATCGCATCTTGTTGCTTTGACTCGCACCATCGCCATTTTGAAGTGATAGGACTTGCAACTCCAATTTGCTGTTGCGCCTTTAGGGAGATAAGTCTTGCATCTTCGATCTGCTCTTTCAATCCGCTCCTATAACATCAGGATCGTCAGACTTGTTATCTTCGATCTGCTCTTGCAACTTCAGGAATTTCAAACCTGCTATCTTCAATCTGATCCCTACAAACTCAGGGATCACCAGACTGATGTCTTCAATCTGCTTCCTGCAACTTCAGGAATGTCAAATCTGCTTTCTTCAATCTGATCCCTGCAAACTCAAGGATCACCAGACTGATGTATTCGATCTGCTTCCTGCAACTTCAGGAATGTCAAATCTGCTGTCTTCAATCTGATCCCTGTAACTCAGGGATCACCAGACTGATGTCTTCGATCTGCTTCCTGCAACTTCAAGAAGGTCAAATCTACTATTTTTAATCTGATCCCTACAAATTTAGGGATCACTAGATTGATGTCTTCGATCTACTTCTTGCAACTTCAGGAAGGTCAAATCTGCTATTTTCAATCTGATCCCTACAGACTCAGGGATCACTAGACTGATGTCTTCGATCTGCTTCCTGCAACTTTAGGAAGGTCAAATCTGCTATTTTCAATCTGATCCCTGCAAACTCAGGGATCACTAGACTGATGTCTTCGACCTGCTTCCTGCAACTTCGGGAAGGTTAAATCTGCTATTTTCAATCTGATCCCTGCAAACTCAGGGATCACTAGACTGATGTCTTCGACCTGCTTCCTGCAACTTCAGGAAGGTTAAATCTGCTATTTTCAATCTGATCCCTACAAACTCAGGGATCACTAGACTGATGTCTTTGACCTGCTTCCTGCAACTTCAGGAAGGTCAAATCTGCTAATTTCAATCTGATCCCTGCAAATTCAGGGATCACTAGACTGATGTCTTCGATCTGCTTCCTGCAACTTCAGGAAGGTCAAATCTGCTTTCTTCAATCTGATCACTGCAAACTCAGGGACCACCAGACTGATGTCTTCGATCTGCTTCCTGCAACTTCAGGAATGTCAAATCTGCTTTCTTCAATCTGATCTCGCAAACTCGGGGATCACGGATGATGTCTTTGATCCATTTCCGCAACTCGGGAATGTCAAATCTGCTTTCTTCAATCGATCCTCGCAAACTCGGGGATTACGGTGATGTCTTGATCCGCTTCCGCAACTTCAGGAATGCCAAATCTGCTTTCTTCAATCTGATCCCTACAAACTCAGGGACCACCAGACTGATGTCTTCGGTCTACTTCCTGCAACTTCAGGAATGTCAAATCTGCTATCTTTAATCTGCTCCACTACAAACTCAGGGAGACAGGATATGCTATCTTTAGTCTTTGATCTGCCCCGCTAGTAGACAACATCTGAAATATTTGATATTGCTACATCGTTCTCTAGGGAATTCGTCCTGTAGAATTATTTTTATGTGCTTATGCTTATGCAAATAACGAGGATGTCATGATAGGAATGACTCAAATGCTCCTAACTACGTGTGTTATGAATGTAGAATGATGCTTTTCCACAATGATTAAGATGCACTAATCGCAATAAATTGAATGCTCCTACTTAAATGGTATCATGGAGGACATTTGCATGAATGCAGAATGTCATGATAATGATTCTTTGTTAAAAATGTATAAGGATCACGATGCGATGATTGCACGCTCCTAATGATGATGAATGAATGTAAAATGAAATGACCTCTTTTTATGCTTAGGGTTGTCACTGCTCGTCGTCCACCAGAGTCGAACAACCCTGATATCTCGCTCTTGTTGGTACCTTTGCCAGAAACTCAAAGAAACAATCATATTTTGCTCAAACAATTTGCCCCAATGTGACTTCAAGGCCCACTCTACGGTACCTACAGGACTTTAAGGCCTATACCATCTTCAGATCAACCCATTGTGCCTTAAGGGTATAGAAATTGTGTCATCTTCAATCCATCCCACTACGACTCAGGGGTGTAGAATCCATGTCATCTTCAGTCAATCCCACTACGACTCAGGGGCATAGAATTTGTAAATGATTTGGTCTGTTGCACCTTTCCATTTCTGTGGATCGTGATCAGGTGTGCACGCATGATAGTTGTATGGATACAAGATCATTTTTTTTTTTGCGAATGATTCCCCATTCATACATCGCCCTTTTTCATCGAGATGGTACTGCTGACGTAATACCTCGTCATTTTGTTCAATCACCATTTTTTGACAAAATTCGAAGAGATAGCCTCAGTTCAGACTTTTCCTCCACCATTATTCCTATCCCTTAAACTCAATGAGTTTTAAGCAATAATCTTGTTTCAGGTTCCGGTACTACTTAGAAGTTTCCAGAGTAATATGTGAAACTCTTTTTTGTGAAAGTGTCGTTAGTCCATTAATCGTTATTTCAATGCAAAATGTCTGAAAGAGATCATAACTACGGATAAGAACGAAGTTAGTTTGGAGCATAACTCGAAACAAATGGGTTAAGCAAAGGTAGCGAGTGCAATCAGGAAGGAAATTTATTGGTAGTGTATCTCGCATGGTAAAAATAGAAACTAGGTGCCCCAGATATCGCAGCCTGAGCTTCTCTGTTCAAACTTCTTGAGGACCATTTTAGGCTCAATATGTGTTTAGGGGATCCGGAGTACTTTGTCAATGCTCCAAGACGCAACATACTTCTTCATTGTTAACTCAAGCGCGGTAAGACTACCGTATGCCTTACTTTTATCAAAATTTAAGTTCGCCCTTCTGGGTTTTCAACTCAAATCCCTTTGATCCCAAGGCGCCTTTTATGGTTTTCCTCGACCTCTCTTTTTCTTTTTTCTTTTTCATGTTTTTCATTTTTTTGGTTTTTTCGATTTTTTGTGTGTTTTTTTTGCAAAACTCTTTTTTTTTTGAATCTGAACTCACCGGATTGGGCAGATCCTTGCCATCCATCTTGATTAGTATCCATGTTTCCCCAGAACAAGCCTTCTTTGCTGCATAAGGCATTTACTTTTCATTTTGGAGTCCTTTTGAATACGAAGAACCCTTCTTAATGCCAGGTCTTTCTCCAGAAATTCTTTTGAGTGAACATTTTTGTCACAAGCCCATATCATCCATTTTTGGTACATTCGACCACGAGTACTTTTAATCAAGCTTACTGTAGATATTCTGCTTCACCCAACCAAATCAAAGCTTGTGAAAAGGAATCTTATCTTCCAACAATTGTTTCCCTTTTAATAAACCAATGGGAAAGATGCCCCGATGAAAGTCCTGGCCAACTTTTAAGAAATCTAAAAGGTAAATGGTAACTTTTCTATGCCAACCTTTACAAGTCTCAGTCATTTTTCAAAAATTTTGAATGGTTTTTGGCTATCTTGCTGCACTGATATGGTGTCTGATCTTTGGACAGACTATAAATTCGAGCCAACACGTTTCTTTCTAGCATTCTTTATCGCCATTCTCTCTTTATTCTTCTTCTTCTTCTTTTTTTTTTTTTGAATTTGAAGTTGAAGTCGATGACTGCTGACTTTGTAATTTTGACATGTGAAGCGACCTTTACCCTCTTGGTAAGGTAACCAAGGCTATGAATATGAATCGATGTTGGCTCAAAGCTCTTGAGGAGACTGGCTTGATAGCGTCCATGCCTCACATATAGGAATTCGCGTTTCAGTGGCCTCAACGTGTCTGGCTGTGATCATGCGATAATATCTTGCCTTATTCTTGCGGTGAGCTAAGCTTCCATCTTTATCTCCCTCGTTGGCTTGTAGTGTCGGCTGACATTTCGCGAGGTAGGATCTGCCATTTTTAACAAGTTAGGAAATAAGTTGCAATCTCTATCATCTTCTAAGTCCGTAGATCCTTCTAGACACATATTTCACTAGAAAGGGAGTCCGTAACAGCGTCACTCATGTCATTGATATTTGGGACCCATCGCCGGTTTGAAAGCAATTTCTAGAGAATGAATGATTATTTATGAATGAAGAATAAAAGAATATTCAATGGAAAATAAAAATATTGGTTCAAAAAGATGCATTTTACTGAAATAGTAATTCAGAACACGAGCCTATTTCACAAAAAAGATCTTATTGCTTCTAGGCTTAAAGCAATAAGTATACTTCATACATTACTCTAGGTAAGCTCCTAAATACTATAGGAATTTCTTCCACAGTCTCATTGCTCAAAATGCTCCCAGGTTCATGCTTCTGCTTTTGGTGCGTCGCCTATCTCCACAACACCCATTTTGACGAATTTTTCCACCAACTTCTTGAAAGTTGTGCAATTTTCTATTGAATGCCCTGTAACCCCCGCATGATACTCCTTTGGACATTTAGGTTATACCATTTTGGGTATGGAGGTTGCGGTGGTTTTATATAATAAGGAGCTACAACATGCATATCAAATAAGTTCGGTATAACTCCTATCGTCATGGGAATAGGAGTGAAGCGAGGTTTTTCGAATATGCTCTGGATTGGGTTTTTACTTTGGGGGACCGGTGGTGTAAGCGCCTTCTTTGGTGGTTTGTTTGAACGGCTTGAATAACCCTTGGTATACATACTCGTGCTAGCCACATCCTTATCCTTCCTCTTTGGGCTTTTGAAGCCCTTCTCCCTTTCTCTGCCTCTGGTAGGCCAAAAACAATGTGATTGACTTGCTCATTACGGGGCTCCTCGGAGAATTCAAGAAGACCAAGTATCGATCCTATATTGAGATCCAATAATGACAAAACCCATGGGAATCTGCTACTGATTGAGTCGAGGTACTTATTGGGGAATAAACGATGTCTTCATCATCATCTGCATTGTTGGCCACTGGGTCACTCCTTTTTTCAAGTCCTCCGGCTAACAACTGAGCTAGCTGGCCCATCATGTTCTTTTGGAAATCTAGCATTTGCTCTCGTATTTCTTGTTGAATTTGGGACAATTGCTTTTGCATCTGTATTTGCCTTTGCTCTATCCTCACCAACCTTTGTTCCATGTTTTCCAGGTTAACTGAAACATTTTACCTAATTAGGGTCCTTTTGTAAAGGTTTAAAGCAAATGAATGTAATGTAATGCGCATGTAGTGCGAATGCATGAATGCAAAGAGGCATCGATTCTGATCAACTTCATTTTAGAAAACTTTATTAGAAAACAAGTTCTTTTACATAAAACGGACTACTATATGCTTTCGTTCTAAGCCCTAAAGGTTTCGATTTCCCAAGCAATGGAGTTAGCTCTTGACTATGATCAGACTGTAGCCCATATTTTATGCTTAACATATCCACCTGTAATGCCAAAATCTGTAGACGACCAACTATCTCTTGAATCTGAACTATCATTTCCCTCATGAGGTAATCTCGACTCTTTAACTCGATGATCATAAGAATGATGAAGTTCTTCTTTCCAACATTCCTCTCTCGTTTCAAGAGGCTCGATCTGCAGTTCGTAATTGTGTAATGCTGATTTTAACTACACTTCATTTCCTTAATCTTGTTCAAACTTAACTTCAACTCGATTGCAGAGTTACAGCTTCGAGAGTAGTGAGGAGACTATCCCAGCTTAGCATCAATTTTCCAGAAAAGTATTGACCATTTACTCTAGCTAGCGTCGTACTCCGAGGGATACTTCCGCTTTCATGGCTCATAAAGATTAGAGTTTTTCTAGACGAAGAAGGAATTGCAGAGCTCCAGACAGTTTAGATTGTACCTGTTCAATAGCTTTTCTCACTCTAACCACAGGTGAAAGTTATCTATTCTGGTTCGTCTCTTTAGATCTATCAAATGGGGTCAATACAAATTCCTTTCACTTCTTCACACGAGCCGAATTCCTTACAATGTTGTTTGGATCACAACGATGAGCCAAGAAGTTCACAACAACCTATCTTTCCATCCTAGATGGTTCCACTAAATCAACGCCCATTCTTTGGAAAGAAATTTCCATCATTGCCCCTTGGTACTGACAGAATACGATCTTCAACTTGGGTGAAATTAGTACTGATAGAAACGCAGCATTGGCTCGACACTATGGTTGCTCCTCTGTGAAGCATTGGATAAGGCTTTCATTCTTTCCTGAGACTTCTGTCTTAACCAAAGAAACTCTCTAGTTGGCGGTTTGTCAATTGCAAATACATCCAGGAATGGAGCTCCAAAGGAATGTATATAGGTTGTTTCGGCTCTCCGACATTAAAGCATGGCAAGTCTTGCAGAGAAGCTCGACTGTATGTTGTGATGGTTGACAAAATGATTATAGACAGTAATCTCTAGATTCTCAGCTTCACCATTAACTTTTTTTCAAACTTTTCTCCTTCAATGAAAACGACAGATCTTTGCACAACTGCTCGCTCAATCCAGTGATCTTGTACTCGTGATTGGATGGGCTGACTTTTATCCTCAGGTTCTTAAAGCTTTGCTTAGCCATGGTCCAGTCCAAGATCCATGGCATTCTGATTGGTAAAGGATCCACAACTGGGCTAGGACGAATATCAATATTCAGAGAAAGGCCTCTTTGAGTAGCCATGAAATTTGAATGGAAGCCCCTATTGCCAAGGGCACCTCTTCCAATGTCTGTGAAGCTGTTCTGATTATCTTGAAAGATTGGCAAACTAGTAGGCATCCCTGTTTCGCAGCATGCTATCTTAAAATGACATCTATCACCCTCAATGCTTCTTGAGAGTTTTCAGATTCCTGTCCGTGCCAAGCATTTTGAGTTGCTCGCATGGGTGTCTATGCAACAAAGCTGATTTGACCGATAAGGCCGTTTAATTCTCTTCCTGTCTTGCCTATTTGAGTCATCATGGACATCAGGTCTTGCATTACTATTGTTTCTATTAGATGTAACATCCTCAAATACAACTACAAACTCATGCTTGTTATTTGGAAGAGCACCAACAGTAAATAAACTTTTCTCCCTGTCGTAAGCAAAGTCCTTTTCAGCCAATTCATTGTCACAGGTCTCTTGCCCTCTGCCAATCACTTTCCTTCCAACACCCTTGCCGTCTAAAGGATGACCACCAGATTTTAGCACTGCCATATTTCCTTTTGCTCAAATGGATCCATACCCTTCTAACTTCCTAGGTTCTAACTATACGAACGACTGCATTGTCTTCCACTTTATCAAGGAATCCGTTTTTCATAACCAGCTTTCTAATTCAGAAACTGACCGTGAATCGATACCTCTATAGAAAATGAGATGATATGCACGAAAATAAAATACAAAGAGTTAGTATCGCAAAGTATAAAACAAGTGAAAATGAATAAACACCTACCTAGGTGACTACTAAGGTTTGACGTAATTCTATCTAAGGTGGGCTCCTAGGGTTCACTATATGTGGTTTTAGTTCTATAGTTACGGTACCTGAACCAGCAGATTCCTCGGTCCTCACCCATTTATAGGCTCATACGGACCAAGTTTGGTTCAGGGAAATACATTTCCCTATGGCCATGCGGAAGTGAAAACTTCACGAAGACATAAGTACGGATGTATCCCGAAAGCAGTCCACTAGCCCATGCGGAGGTGAAAACCTCGCGAAGGCATAGCTTCTCGCTCCCACTTAAAGCTGTGACCACAATGGTCGTGCAATGCAATGCCAAAGTATTCAAGAGATCCAATATAACATTGAAAGTACATTTAAAGAAACATGAATTCCGAAACCATTTTCTAATTTTAATCAAAAGGACAATGATCAATCAATCTATGGCTTGACTCTCAACGAATAATTCCCCAACAGAGTCGCTAAGCTGTCGTAACCATTTTTTGGAAAGACGGGAAGCGACTAGGGTTTTAAAAATAGAAATAACAATACGGGAGTCGCCACCGACCTTTATTAGGTGAGATCGGATCACCTTTGTTTTAATAAACATTTTGATTTACTAAAACAATGTTTTTGGTCTACGAAATTTGAGAAGACGGGTTCGGAGTCGATTCTGCGAGGAAGGGTTAGCACCCTCGTCACGCCCAAAATTGGTACCAAATTGATTAATCATGTCCTAATGTTAAAAATTTAGAAAGATTCGAAAATACAATCCTCTTTTATTTTTCAAGACTTGAACCAATCGAGATGGATGATAAGACCCTCTCGTTTCGAAGAGGTAAAGTACCATACCCAGTAAGTTAGGGTGCGACACTTCGGGCTCTCGAAACTGAGCTTGCCTTTTGATTTTAAAACTCTGTTTTAAGTTTGAAGAGGATATTCCGTTATTTGTCAAATGAGAAACCGGAACCCAGTAAGTTAGGGCTCGATTTCTCAAAACTCCAAACGCGAAATATTGCCTCTAGTTTAAAAAACTTATCTCGGGGTATCTAGATGTCATGTCCAGTAAGTTAGGGTGCAACATTTTGAGTTCCCGAGAACAAGTATTTTATTTAAAACTTATATTACGATTTTAAAAGGGATATCCCGTTGTTCAGATTGAACGAGAAAAACAAGAACCCAGTAAGTTAGGGCTTGATCTTCTCGAACCTTTAATACGGAATATCGATTGTTATAAAATTGATGCATCGAGAAAAATTAGTGAGAAGCAAACGATGGTAGAAAGTACGGTGGTAATAATGTTAATAACACAAGATGCGAAAACAAAAGATAATAAGTAAAGAGAATACATATAATAGTATTTAACGAATGAATAATGAGACGTGTACATGCAAGGGATAAGGTAATAATAACAATATACACCTTATATAAAAAAGGATAATATGACGACTATAATAATAATATAATATATAAGATATATAATGGTGGTAAACATATTATAATAACAATAGTAAAATGTAATGGAGAATAAGTATATACATTATGTGATACAATAGCAATAATAGTATTACAACATATATACGTATATGCATAGCAAGATTTATAGGAGATAGAGTTGATAATATACAAAACAATTTAAAAACTAGTTTTAGGATAATAATAATAATAATAATAATAATAATAATAATAATAATAATAATAATAATAATAATATATTGGAACAAAATGACAAACAAATAAAATAAAAAACAATGATAAAATAAATAATAATGAAAATGTAAAGAAAAATAAATAATGACGATAGTAATAATAATAACAATTAGTAAACGAAATAATAAGAGATATATAGATATGTAAAAATAATAATAATATAGTAATAGTGCCAATAATAATATTATAATAATATGGTTATAAAAACGATAATAAAATAATAAGAATAAATAATAATCATAATAAAATAGAAATAAAAATGATAGAGTGAGAAGTGATAATAACAAAAATAATAATAGTAATAATGATATAATAATAATATAGTAATAATAATATAAATATAGCGATGTAGTGATGAGAGTAATAACATAGTGATAATAATAAATAGTAATAGTAAAATAATAATATGATTTTCTTTAAAGAAAAACAAATAAATAACTGATTAAGCAAATCAAGGACTATGATAAAATCAGAATGAAAGTCAGGGGTCTAAAATCGCAATAAATCAAAGAAAAGGCGAACAAGGACCACATCGTTATGTGCCTAAACTCACAGGGACCAAATGGATGAATAACCCACCCCGATAGGCAGCATTTCGGTGCAGAACTCAATGAAAACGCAAATGAAATAGTAGGGTGAATTTTAAAAAGGAAAAAAAAGCTAAATTGGGCTGAAACTAGAAACGCAGAAAAAGGGGAAGGGGCCATCGCGCAATTATCCCATTGAAGGATATATACAGCTAACCTTACGACCAGCGCCGCGTTTTTTCAAAGCTTAAAACCCCATTTTCCAGTCTGTTTCATTTCAATCTTAGTTCAGAAAAAAAAAACAAAAAACGTTAAAGCCTCTTCCCATCTCCCCTCTTTTCCGACCGATTGACGCCCCACCACAGTTCGGTGGTCAACGGTGAGCGGGGATGGGCCTTTGTGCCCTGTTTCAGAGTCTGTTAAGAGGCCGAGCTTTGGCCCCTCAAAACTTGAGAGAGGAAAACCTCCTCTCCTCTGCTCTCGGCCTCGACGACGGAGGGATGGCTCCGACGACGCGACCCCGGGTTCAGGTAATCTCTTTTTTCCTTTTTTAGTTTTAAAAGTTTGAAGATGATAAATAAAAAATAGAAATCAATGGTGACAATCGAAAAGAAAAAAAGCAAAATCAACCTTCAAAATTATTCTTGTTTTTGATTTCTGATGGTTCCTTTTTTTCAAAATCGCAAGATTGAAGAACCCCCTTTATACAATCGACTTTTCCGATGGGTTCAAATCCCTTTTTTGCTCTGATTTTTCTATTCTCCCTTTTCTTTTCGTCTTCGAACCCCCTTATATATCCCTCTGAAATGTTACAATATATTAGTATTTTTACTGCTTTTGCTTGCGTGTTGTGTTGCTTCGTCTTGTTTTGCAGTGCTGGGGCGGTGGGAGCGGTCGGTGGTCGAGCAAGTGGCCTAGGTTTCTTTGTGCCACTTGCATCTAGGGGCTAGGGTTTTTCATTCATTCTTTTCATTCGATTGTTTGGGTTTGGCGGTTGGGTTATTCGGGTTTGGCAATTGGGTTTCGTTTGTCTGTTGTGAAATAGGCCGGGCAAATGGGCTCGTACAAAAATCATGCAATAAAAAATAATGTTATAATGAATATGAATTTTATGAAAGAAATTTAATAATGTTGACAATTGAACTTACATTTTAAATTTGAAAAGTACATAGACTAAATTTTTGGAATAAAGGTATAAAGACTAAATTTCAAATATATAAAAAGTACATTGGACTTTTATTTTGTACAACTAATGTATCTTTCATGTTCGTTTTATAATCTATAAAAATTAATCTTTTCGAATTTATAGTTACTCTTCTCAACAATATTATCTCGAATATAAATTTTCTCTCTAAAAATACAATCATGAACTTTCTTTTTATATTAATTTATGCCTATATGTTAAAGGAATGTCCTTTGGACATACACGTGGCACACACCCACTGTTTTTTTTTATTTTATGAAAAATAGTTAATTTTTAATTTTAGTCTCTTTAATGGGTAAATATCCCATATATATCAAAAAATTAAATTATTTACGAAAATGGGCCAGTTTGAAGAATATTTACGGAAAAGTACAATTTTCCCCAAAAACACGTCCACGTCAGCGTATTTTTAGAGGATATGCCAGCAAAGTACGCCCCTGAGGACGCGCTTTTGCCACATCAGCACAAAGCGCGCTGACAAGGACGCACTTTGCTAATGTGACAAAAACGCATCCTCAGGGATGCATTTTAGCCTGTATTTTTTTTTAAAAAAATTATTCTCAAATTTTTTAAAAGTTTACGAGAATAAACCTTTATAAAGGCTCAAAGTGACAACACTATTTTTTTTAAAGTGTCATCAATTAATAAAAAATATAACTTACAAATAAATCTTTATATAGACCCAGAGTCTCATTTCCCTTGTTTTCTTGAGCAAAATGGGATATGAGATATGTGTATATATAGGCTCATGAATAGTTTTGCAGCTTATTCCTAAATAATGTGGGATTCCTTCCTCTTTTAACTAACAACATGAGATGACATGCTACACTATATTTAGTTTTTTTTTACAAAATAATTTCTCTTTTTTTATATTTTGTTAACATTTTTTTATATTATAAAAAATAAGAAATAAAACAACTCAAATATATTTTTTAATATATCAAGCAACCCCAAATTAACCTTGGGTTATTCTATTGATTGGATCTTTTGCTTGTATCTTGGGTTATGGTGTTCTTTGGCTTGCTGCTAGTAAAACTGTTCTATATCTGCCTTATTAGCTGGTAAGTTTATTTTTTTATATTGTTTCCAGATCCCTACTATTATGGTTTTTTTTTAATTAATGATTAGATTGATTTTTATATAGATCAAATCCTTATTTATCTGCACTTTGGGTTGGAAGTTAATTGCATCCTTAGATCAACCATGTCCTTTTATGGAGTTTTGGGAGATTAATTTAAGCTCTTCTAATCAGTACTTATAGATATGACCTACTGTAATGATTGATACAAATTGGTAAAGTTGGTTTTAGCTTGCCTTCCTTGTTGCTTCGAAATATTAGGAAATTTGTTACAGTTATTCCATGGTGAAATAATGAGGTTTATTTGGGATTGCTTGATATATTAAAAAATATATTTGAGTTGTTTTGTTTCTTGTTTTTATAATATAATAAAATGTTAACAAAAATAAAAAAGAAATTGTTTTGTAAAAAAATCAAATATAGTGTAGCATGTCATCTCATGTTGTTAGTTAAAGAAGAAGAATCCCACATTATTTAGGAACAATTGCAAAACTATTCATGAGTCTATATATTTACATATCTCATATCCCACTTTCTTCAAGAAAACAAGGAAATGAGACTTTGGAATCTATATAAAGATTTCCTTTATAAGTTATATTTTTTATTAATTGATGACACCTTAAAAAAAATAGTGTTGTCACTTTGAGCCTTTATAAAGGTTTATTCTCGTAAAATTTTAAAAAATTCGAGAATAGTTTTTTTTTTAAAATACGGGCTAAAACAGTTTTTGCCACATCAGCAAAGTGCGTCCTCGTCAGCGCGCTTTGTGCTGATGTAACAAAAGCGATCTCGGTAGCGCTTTCTTTGTATATCCCAAAAACGCTACCGACGTGGACGCCAGACAGTACTTTTCCGTAAATATTCTTCAAACTGGCCTATTTTCGTAAATAATCTAATTTTTTGGTATATATGTGATATTTACCCCTCTTTAATATACTTAAATTTGATATTTAATTTTTATACTTTAATTTCTAATATAATTTAATTTTTATATTTTTATATTTTTATTAATTAATTTAAATAATTAAAATCGTTAAGTTTTCAATTAAAATATTACATGGTTATATATAATTTAAAAATAAATTTTCAAATCTATAAAATTGATAGATTAAATTTTATAAAATAAAAATTGGAGGGCTAAATTCTAAATGTACGGATTGTAGAGACTTAGAATTATGGTTGTTTGAAGTTTGAACCAACTAAATCTGTCACTTTGGAGTATTAGCCCGAAGAGAGGTATCAAACTAATTGACCTGCGAATCAGTATAGGCTAAAAAAATCGATTAATTGAACTGTTTTTGTTAAAAAATATATTTTATTTTATATTTTTAATTATTCATTTAATCAATCATATGAACCAATGATCTAATCAATTCGACCACCATTTCAATTACTTAAAATATATTTAACCTTTATAATTTAACACAGATAAAACGAAATTTAGATATTTGCAAATCAAATCATAACAAACAAACAAAATAAATATTTAATTTAATGCACATATTTTGGTGATTTAATTTCAAATAAAAGGACAACCAAAAAACATATCAAACAAAGAACAATATAATTATTTGATTTTGTGCGCATATAAAAGGACAAATGAGTGAAAATGAAACCTAAGTTTGAAACTTGAGAGCATTTTTCTTATAATTAATTTTATTTTTTTAGTTTACCATCATGCAATTTTATACTTATTATTTAAAGGAATAATGATATATTCGGTCCTCCAATTTTATAAAAAAGTTATTTTAATTATTCATTTAATTTTTGTCTCTTTTATTTATTAAAGTTGTATTGGTTATTACATTCACGTGACAATTATATGTATACAACGTTAGTAATTAATTAATTTTATAAATATTAAAAAATATTTTTATACTTTTAAAATAATTTTAATATGGTTTAATTTTTAAATACTTTTTAATTTTTTAATTTTAAAAATTAATTAATCGATGATTTAGCATCTACGTGCATGCCAAATCAGCAAAGTTAATAGACATTAATTTGTTCATCTATTTTAGGGTGATTTGACAAACAACACTAATTTAAAGGCTAAAAGAAATCAATTAAATAAAAGACTAAAATAACCTTTTATAAACTTTGAAGACCAAATAAACCATTATGCTATATTTGATAAAAGATTTCATCCTGCCTATAAAAATATAATTATAGTAAAAAAATTTAAAGTAAAAACATAAGAATCAAAATATTATCAACCCTCAATCAAAATGAATTTCGCTAAGACTTAAATTTATTATTTATCTTATCTCATTAAAATAAAAGTTGCTAATTTAAATATTCAAATTTTTTAGAGTAAATTACAAAAATAGTCATTTTGCTTGTCTCAAATTATATTTTAGTTACTTATGTTTGAAATGTTATTTTTAGTAACTTACGTTATTATTTTGTTACAAAATGGTCACTCTACCATTAAGCTCCGTTACCTCCCTAACGGCAATCCAATGTGGCAATCCAAATTAAATTTATTTAATTAAAAACCTATTTTTATCCTAGCAACTAGGCATCCAAGTTGACATTTAAAACCCATTTGGACTGCCACGTAGGAATGTCGTTAGGGAGGTAATGGAGTTTAACGGTAAAATGGCCACTTCGTAATAAAACGATAACATAAGTGACTAAAACGTAACATTTCAAACATAAGTAACTAAAATATAATTTGAGGCAAACAAAAGTGACCATTTTTATAGTTTACACCTTTTTTTATTATGCAAATACAAAGAAGAGGATATAAAAAAATTCAAAATTCTATTTTTAGAAAAATCCAAAAGTTATTTTATAGAAAAAAAAAAGTAATCCCATTATTGTTGAGTAGTCTCAATCAAATCTAGCATTATTATTGATATATTAAGAAAATGGTCCTACTTCAAACATTATTGAGAGTAACTGAACACAAGCTAAAAATGTTGAGATTAACTTAAAAATAGAATTATGAAGTTGCTGAGTTTTAGTTCAATTAGTATCGATATTATTATCAATGCAAGAGGATGTGAGTTCGAGTACTTTGAAACGCGTTATCCTCTTATTTAAAGGTTGACAATGAACTATAGGTAATTTTAGGTATTCTATAAAAAAATAAAGACTGAGAATCATGTATATTTTAATAAAATAAAAAAACGATAAATCTTAGACTTAAAAACATTCCTTTAATTGCTTAATCTTCAAATAAAAAAATCATGGAGATTGATTAATGACAATGCATGTGGTCCAACCAAACAAAAAAAGAAAAAAATTCAACTACTCATTTGAATGAAGTGAAGAAAAAGAGGGAAATTCGTCTTAGACAAATCCAAGAATGAACCAATTAAAGGATGTTGGTAGAAGGTAAGCACGTGAAAGGCTGAAAGATGGGATTCAAGTTTCAACTAAACTATTAGGACTAAATTTTGAACCATAAAAACTATTTGACATGTTGTACACACAATAAAGAACATAGGACAGTTTTGTTTTTCCTCTTTTTCTTTTTATATCAAATCAAATCATGGTCATTAAAATGGTAAAAGAAAAAATTTTGGGTAAATTATATCACAGGCCACTAAACTATTAGTAAATTTTGTTTTGATTGCTTAATTTAAAAAAATTATAAAATAATTATATTTTGTCCGCACTATCTACATCAATCGAAAGCTCTCCTTCCTATTTTCTTTTATAGTCAATTTTTTTTTATGAAACAATATTGGATCGAAGATATGTTCTTCTACTCGTTAACGGATATTAATTCACTATATCAATTATCAGATTGTGATTTGGAGCTCACCAATTAGACGCTTTTCGAAAAAAAACCTAAAAATCTAATGACTTAAATAAAAATTTTTAAAAATTTCAATAATATCTTATAACTTTTTAAAAATTTAATAACTAAAATATAAACTTACTAATAATTTAAATATCTCTAATACAATTTTAAGTAGCATACATGATCCAATAATTGCGAATAGCGTGCTTGTGGACATGTTGGCATTTCAGAACGATAGAAGCGACGGATCCAATCAGCTATCGACAAGAAGGCACGCAATTTTCCCAACGTCGTACTACCTTGGTTGTTGATGTATTATTAAATAAATCAATTTTACCGGTGTTTTATAAAAAATATCAAATTAATAATGTTATTTACTGTTGAACTACTAGAAAGAAAATTAATGTCCTTATTTATTTATTTGATCCGATCCTTGTAATAGAGGAATTTCATAGATATTTTCACCTACAGGTACTATTCAAGAGTCAAGTCAAAATTTTGTACGGGGTAATATAAAAATTTTATATTAATAGGGTTTAAATTGAAATTCTAAAATTTAGAAAGGAGCATATACAATTTTCTTATTTGTTCTAAGAAATATCTATGTTAGGAGAAATAATTATATGAAACTGTGATTTCAAATTATCTATATCTCTTTTCAATAAAATAATGATAAATCACATTTTCTTAATGATTTTAACTTTTTCTCTTGGAAAAATTTAAATTTAACTAAAAATACTGAAAATTAAAAAGAAAAATCTGATTTATTATTCTGTTATTGATAAAAGTTATGGACCATACGCATAACTTTAGTAAAATTTGAATTTTATACCAATGGAGAAAAAAAATTACAAGAACCGTGGGAATTTTATTTTATTTTTTCAATTTATATAGAACAGTTGATAGAAAAGGTAGGCACGTGAAGGCTTAAGATTCAAAGTTGAACCAACCTTAACCATGTGACATGCACGACATAAGACAGCAACTACGGCCTTTCACTGTTTCTTTCTTTGTCTCCCACACTTCGTCTAAAATCAGATCAATAATGATTGAGCAAAAGAATCCAATTGCATTTCGTCATCGTCGTTTTGGTTCAGAATCTGCAGATACTCTTCGTAAAGCTTCTCTAATGATGAGCTATCATCTTCACTTACCAATACAGTGGACTCGCACTCGAATTGAATATCAAGGTCATCGGCCAGAAACCCACTCATGTTTTCACCACCATGGTCGGCGGCGTAGGCATAGTCCGACGAAGGGTTTCCTCCTGCTTGGGTGTTCGCATTGCATTGGTGGTTGTCCAATTCGAAGCTTTGGTTTCTTGGGAAAGAAGATTTGGTAACCCTAATGGGTTTCGGGAGATGAATTTTGGGTCTCTCGGAAAATGTTTTGCTTGTGTCACTGATGTTCTTTCTCGTGTTCGTGGCTTGTTGTGATAGTTTCTTATGGGTGTTGGGTTCGGTTCCTCGGTTTAAAAGCCGTTTACTGAGATGGCAGTTCCAGTAGTTTTTTATCTCGTTATCGGTTCGACCGGGAAGTCTGCCGGCTATGAGTGACCATCGGTTGCCGAGAAGCGAATGTAATCGGATGATAAGGTCGTCTTCCTCGGGTGTTATGTTACCTCTCTTAATATCCGGTCTTAAATAGTTCATCCACCGAAGCCTACAACTCTTTCCACACCTAAGCAACCCTGGAATCCGAATAACTAAAATCAAAATCAAAACATATAATAGGTTGAATTCTGCCATTACTCCCTCTATTTTGTAAAAGTTATGGATTTAATCCTTGTACTTTAATTTGATCCTTTTTAGTCCTTGTGCTTTTCAAATTTTAAAAATTCAGTCCTCACTTGACGATAATTGTTAAATTAATTAAGTTAAGCTCTACTATTTCCAAAATCCAATGCGTCAAACATATCATCATACGTGTAATGCTATGTCAGTTTCTTACTTCCATATATTACTCACTAAAAATACAATTAATCGGTTAATGGTAGTCATTTGTGTTAAGACTAAAATTCTAAAATTCCAAAACTATATGGACCTAGCTAGAATGATTCAGTTGGAGAAACGGACTAAATCTATAATTATACGCATAATACAGGACCAATAATTACATTTAACCAAACAGAATGTAACTCGAACTGAAAATCGAAATGTATTCCCAAACTTACCGGCTTTCTTAGGAAGTGATCTCCAGTTTCCTTCACCATGAGATTGAATGTAATTGACAAGCAATTTATCTTCTCTAGGGGACCATGGACCTCTATGCAACCCAACTTTAGAACAACAAGGAGCCCTTCCCATTTTCTTTTATAATCACTCAAAATACTTCAAAAAAATACATTGAAATCAACAACAAATATTGGTGGAGAGAGAAAGTGTGGGACAAAGACGGATGCTCTGAGGAGCACAATTGCCCAAAAGCTTTGCCTTCTTTTAAATAGACCATTGAAACTTGAAAGACATGAATATGTTTTTTTTTTTTTTTTTTACTTTAATTTTCAAAGAAAAAAGATACCATGGGTTTGCATTTTGGCTGAGATTTGTGTGTTTGTAATGAAAGGGTTGCAGTCTATTATATATATATATGGCACGTGAGAAAATTTGTTTTGTATGTATATGTATTTAATGGGTTCTCATGTGGTATTCTATTATCAATCAAAATAACAACATTCAATCGATTGTAGGTAGATTTGGATGGACGGTACGTATACTTGTAGTTAATGTAAAAATAGCGGTGGTGGTGAGATTAGATACTGTAGCGTGAGACAAAAAGTAAACTAAATGCATCGCACCGCACCCAATCGCCCATCCATACCCACCCTGAGTCTTAGTTCGATTGGCATCGATATTGTTGTCAGTACAGGAGGATATGGGTTCGAGTGCAGTGAAGCGTATTATCCACCTATTTAAGGATTGATGAGAAGCTATGGGTAGTTCTAAACATTATATCAAAAAGAACAAATATGATAAGAACATGAGATTAATGTTAAAAAAAAACAAAATTTATAAATATTAATCATAATTATCATAAATAAAGATTAATAATCTTCAAGTTTTAGGGTTTATAGTCTTGAATTTAGAAGTTAGGGTTTTAGTATTTATTTATAATTAATTATTATTTAATTATGTTTAAAGAAAGTTATTAGTATTTGATTATAAATTTTTCACTATTTTTTATTCAATGATAACGTGTCATGTTATTATACATTGATAGTGCATTAAATATCTCCTTATATATATACTAGATCTTGTCACACGAAAATGTAAGTGTACGGAAATATCTTATATTGAAAATATATATTTATAAAAATATATCAATAAATGTTTATTAGTGGAGTGGCAAGGGTGTTTATATGAATTTATTGATCTTGTAATTGACTTCCAAATAATAACTTTTTAATTATTTTATTTGAAGATTATATAAAAATATGAAAAGATTAAAATATCCTTACAGTAATATTGATTACCTTTCAACGTAAAGATATTTTAGTAACTTCACAACTGAATTGATGTCGAGTTGACTCATGACACCAACTCAGTAAATCACTTTATTTATAGTATAGATATATATATATTGGTATCATATTGGACTCGAAACTGAGTTCTATCAAATCGTGAATGTTTTAAAGTAAAAATCCTCTCAAAAATACGTTTCATGAGGTCCGAACTTGCGTTCTTTATTTTTTACAAGAACAAACCTGCTATCACTTCAACCAACAACTTTTTTTATAATAATTGTATTTTTTTTTTTATGTTTCATCACATGTATTTTTTCTTCTCAACGGCCCTTCTCCTATATCTGCCCTTCTCACGCTTCATGTTTCCATTTTCACTAAACAAGTCCTCAAAATTGGTCTTTACATGGGTCGTTTGGTCTATTAATGGTGCGTTCAAATCACGTTCATACAATTTTTGTTGCATGTAAAATTATACATTATTGGCACCATTGGTCCAAATAGTCCCCACCTATTTATTAGATGTGTTTACTTCTTTGTCTTTGAAAATATTCATTTTTTTTTTATTTCGGTTTAATCATCGATTCAACATAGTTGAATAAGTATTTAAAATTTTAAATTGTTTTAATTATTGATTTTTTGTATTAATTTTTTATCAGTTTCAAATGATACGTATAAAGCTAAATTCAATTTATTTATCCAGACCAATATATTCAATTCGTAAAATCGTCTTTTTTTAAGGTAAATTTATTAATTTATTTAATGAATGGAACCATACAATTCAGAAAAATAATAGCAAACACTCGTCGTAGATGGTGAAGGACAAATTCCATCAACACAACAGAGGTTTTAGCCTAAGCATCAATAAAACATTATGACACGTTGACAATTGGCTTTGTCACAACTCAAGCACGACATATTAACCCCAAATGGTCCAAAGCGACAAGCAAAAATCAACAAAAGAATCGAGAATTCACCAAACTAGAGAAGACGGCAACAAAATCTTCTTTAAAATCACTTGTAAAATTAAGATTACATGCATAAGCAAGACTAAAAAAAGTGCTACAAGAGCAAACAAACGCTTTTAAAATTGAAGATTTATTAAACAACGGAAAAACAAACAAAGAACATATAAAAATTTTAAGACAATACGGGTCTAAATTGACACGTGAAATAATTTATTTTTCTAAAATACTCTCAAAACAAAAACAAATTAAAAAGTTGACGAAGAGCCACCCACTTTCCAAGAAAAACTACTGGTGGTTGGTGAAGTTTTAGCGAATGAAAGACACCATCATATGTCCATCACAACTTGTGAAGACAACAAAAATACCCACAAAATAGATATGCAAACTGAAAAGAGAGAAAAACATGTGTAGTGAATGAGAAAGAGAAAGAAAAAAAAGGGTTGATGGAAGAGGAAGAAGGCGGGCAATACCTATATTAGTGAGGGTTGATTTTGGTGATGGAAATCTCATTTCTGCCCCTCTCTAGAAAGAAAGATTGGCAGCTTCTTTAATTAGGAAATCAGCCCAAATGGGAAATCAATTCCTGCATCTTAGGGCAATTTCTACTTCTTCCTTTTTCAAGCTAATGTTAAAAAACATATAACATCTCACACATACAATTGTAATTAAAAATAATATAATCAAATAAATATTATTAAAATATATAATTAATAATTATATTATATCCGAATTCACGTCAAGAAAAATCTTGACAAAGTCCACACATGATAGGACTTAAATCAAAATAAATATAGCAATAACTCACATAAGATTTAATCAAAATGAGAGTCTAATTTGAAATTTTATTCTAACAAATAGACTTGTCTATGATCCAAGCTGAGTTAAGATGCGACTTAGTTCCAGAAAGATTTTAAGTCCAAATTTATTTTCAGCTCGACTTGACCTATAGACTCATTTTACTAGCAAAATAGTAATAAAATATTAAATATATATATTTTTACATTAATATTAATATATTTTATAATTAAATTAAAATTTAAAATAATTTTTATTATTTAAATCAAATTTGGGTTGAATCCACCAAAAATGAGTAAAATTTCGTGGAAGTCTTTATACTAAAAGTTAATTGCATTTTATCCCTTTTACTAAAAAATGGGTAAATTATTTTTCTGCTAAAAATTAACTTCTATACGTAAGTATAAGGTACACAAGACACGCCATGGATGAAATTTTAATAGAAGGACTTAATTTCCTCTTCGAACTAATATACAAAAACTACTTTATTCATTGTTTTAATAAAAAAAGATAAAATATAATCCCAATAAAAAAATTTTGAAATTTTAGCCCCTTGACTTTCTATTTAGTAAAGGGTGCAGTGAATTGTAATTGTGAAAAGGTTGGAAGATCTGGCCAAAGAAGGTGATAGCCCTGTAGATTCGTTCCCATGGTTAGATCCTTCCCAATAAAACGTGGCGTGTTCGAATTCTGATCGCTTTTACGCAAGAAAGGGGGACCACTCTCTAAGCCTAAGTATTCCTCAATGACCGATAGCGTACAAGTAACGTGAGGGAAAGGTGAAAAAAACTTTATTTAGGGAGTGCAATAGAGAACCTGAGATCCGATGCGAACAATCAGTCGAAGGAGCGGAGCTTAGAGCCTTTACTTGATATTAGTAAAGCGCACTTACTCAAACGGCGTACCTTTTGCATGATGGGTCGGTGAGGAAATGGGAACAGCGGCATGGAAAAAATTTTGTTTATAAAAGTTAAATTTGATGAATGATTGATTAATCAAAATATTTAAAATTAAAGCACATGTTTGTACTTATAGCTATCGTAATCATAGTTTAACCGCACATAAACCCTAGCACATGAACTAGAATCCAGAAGAAACGTCTCACTCGTAAAAATGGAAACAGGCAATGAATGTTGAGTGTGGTCCAACAAATTATTACTGCAGCAGATGGTCCATTATTCAGTAGCACCCACCCATTAAGACATTATACGAAACAATGAAGCCCCACTATTTTCATTTTTCTTCTAGTTTTTTCCAGACATAACTCCTAACCACAAGCTATTAGACTCTATCAACTCCTAACCACAAGCTATTAGACTCTATCGAGACGAGAGATCTTTAGTGACTTAAATTTGATTTGCAAAAAGCTTTGAAGGTTGGGTTAATATTAATGTTTAAGTATATCTCCAGTTAGATTTGTAAAATAAATCTGAAATAAAACTTAATAAATTAGGATCTATCATGTCAAATCATCAAGAATAAATGAATAATAAAACTAAATACGGAAGCGTACTTGAATCCATGAATTCCTTGCAGTTTTATCGGATTTTGGAATTTAATCTTCCAAATTAGCACACAAGAAATTTAGAGAATATATGCTCTCTCTTTCCTAATGATGGGATATTAGAAAAGATATCTTGTGTATAATTTGGGGACTATAACCCTAATATTTATAATCTTGGCATATTAGTTCTAATCAAATTTTAATTAGTCCATCATTAATTAGAATTTGATTAGAAGAGTATCTACACATATTTAACCCATACTTTATTTAATAGTTAAAAGCCCAATAAAATTCTAACCAAATTAGATCACTTTTAATTTGGGCTAACTTATCATGATAGTAAATAATAACATGTAATTATCATTATTATATATGTGATGTCCAAATTTTCCAACAATCTCCCACTTGGACCACATATATATACTAATTACTTTATAATTACATGTCATTATATAACCTTATGAGCTCAAAATTTACTATCATATCCAAAAGGTATTCAACAATCACATCCATTAATTATGTTAACATAGAACCAAGCGACTTTCATTACATATATCGAACTAAATCCATCCATGATCACGTATATTAACACAACCAAATGACATAAATCAAGTATGGATGTGTTGCATGGAAATTACATGCAATATGATCTAAACATGTCTATTTCCAACTGGTCCTCCTTAGTGAGATCAAACCTTACCAAAATTAGAGAGTGAATAAACCAAATAAACTTTATTTCTGCAAAAAAAATAAGCTTAATAACTAAAAAAGTGTCTATAACATAAAAGCATTTAAAAATACAAACTCCCACTAAAACCAAATATCCTTTAAATGACATTACACCCACATGAGCAATGTGTTCTTATAAAACCGTAGGTGTAGTTCCTTAGTAAGCGGATCCGCAATTATGTAGTTTGTCCTAATATGCTTTATAAGCACCAAACCACTCTGAACTTTTACTTTAACAACTAGAAACTTAAAGTCTATGTGTTTTTCACTTTGATGTGCTCCTGTTGCTACTGGAATAAAATATTGCAATTTGTTTTCACAATTTGCACCTTAGTGAAAAAATCTTATATCCATATTCCATCAAAATCAGAGTCTATATACCTGATGATCTCTAACTGATTAGACTTCCGATATGTGAGCATGTAATCTTTTGTTCTCTGAAAATACCTTATAACCTTCTTGGATGTTATCCAATGGTCTAAATCAGGGTTGTTTAAAATATCTACTAACATCCCAATATTGTACACAATATTCCAATGTATACAAACCTGAACGTACATTAGACTTTCCACTGCTAAAATGTAAAAAATCTAATGCATTTTTGTAATTTCAAAATCATTCTTAGGGAATTGATTGAGGTTATACTTATTATTAACAAGCAGTATGTCATTAACATATAAAACTAGAAATATGTAATTACTCCCAATGAAACAATTATTTGATGAAACTTATGGTACCATTGACGGGAAGCTTGTTTGAGTCCATAGATGGATTTTGTCAATTTGCAAACCATATTATTTGAGTCTTCCGACTCAAAATTTTCTGGTTGTGCCATATAAATTGTTTTTTCAATGTCGCCATTAAGAAACGCAGTCTTAACATTCATCTGATGTAACTCAAGATCAAAATGAGCAACAAGCGCCATGATTATCCTAAATGAGTCTTTCGATGAAACTGGAGAGAAAGTCTCTGTAAAATCAACACCTTTTTTCTGAGTATATCCTTTAGTTACAAGACGCGTCTTATACCTCTCCACATTACCATTTGCATCCCTCTTGGTTTTAAATATCCATTTACAACCAATTGGTTTTACACCTTCAGGTAATGGGACAAGTTCCCAAATTTTGTTGTCTCGCATAGACTTATACTCATCTTTCATGGCATCAATTTACTTTTGAGAATTAGAACTTTTCATGGCCTGATGAAAGTTGATTAGATCATCTTCCATCATTCCATTATCATCCTCATGTTCTTGGAGAAATACAACATTATCATCTGGAATAGCATTTCTCCTTTCTCTTGTGGACCTCCTTAATGGCACTTGTTCTTGAGGTTGTTGAGTTTGTTCTTCTGGAACAATTATCTCATTTTGAATGGGGCTTGTATAAGTTCTGGATTCACTTCTTGATCAATGATAGGTATAAGAACCTGAACATCGTCAAAAGTGATAGTAGGAACTGAGTTAGAATCCAATTCCTCCTCAAAAGCAATGTCTCCCTTATTTCTCACCCCAAACTCAACATCCTCAAAAAATGTTGTAGTTCCGTCTCAAAAATATTCCTTATTATGGGATCATAAAACTCATAGCCCTTAGATCGTTCAAAATTTCCTTAACCCTTAACTTTATAGACATCAAAGAAGTCAGAAGTGATGTCATTTGAACCTTATCATTTTTTAGCAAAATGTTTCTTAATTTCGTCAAGAAAACCTTGGCCCGAGTAATCTTTTTGATTCTATGCCCTAAAGGCTTCAAATATCATGCCTCATGATCATTAGACTCTTACAATTTGAACAATCCCACCTCTCAAAATCCCTTTTAATATAGGGGTTGCTTCCCTATATGAGAGGGAGTAGTTCTTCCCTTAGTGCAAGGTCTATGTTCATACGACCAATCACTATAAATAAGTGCATTTTCCATTCATTGAAATTAGTCCCATTAAGCATGGGTATAGAATTTATATTAGCAGATATTATGGCAGTAGAATATGAATTAGCTGAATATATAACAAAAAATAAATAAAAATAAGCTCAAATCAATATTCATAAGTAAACAATAAATTCAAGATAATGGCTAATCCCATCTCAAGATACCAAACACAACATTAATATCAAGTCTTTGGACAGTAATATTAACAGTAAGCGGTACTCTTGTTGTAGCAATCAAACATTGACAATAAATTATGTCAAACAATTAATTAATCTTTGGACTAACTTATTGCTCACATAAAATACCTTATAATTGTCACACATTTATCACCACAGATGTCGTTTAAATTCTGCCAAATATTAACTTACCTTTGGGTCAATTAATAAACGCATGAATCACAAAAACATATAATCATCCTAATATTTCAAATAAACTAATCTACAAAAAGAGGTCACTTTGGCGATATTTGTTGGAAAATTTGGACATCACATATATAATAATGATAATTACATGTTATTATTTACTATTATGATAGGTCACCCAAATTAAAAGTGATCTAATTTGGTTAGAATTTTATTGGGCTTTTAATTATTAAATAAAGTATGGGTTAAATATGTTTAGATGTTCTTCTAATCAAATTCTAATTAATGATGGGCTAATTAGAATTTAATTAGAACTAATATGCCAAGGTTATAAATATTAGGTTATGGTCCCCAAATTATACACAAGATATCTTTTCTAATATCCCATTATTAGGAAAGAGAGAGCAGATATTCTCTAAATTTCTTATGTGCTAATTTGGAAGATCAAATCCCCAAAATACGGTAAAACTCCAAAGGAATTCATAGATTCAGGTACGCTTCCGCATTTAGTTTTATTCTTCATTTATTCTTGATGATTTGACATGATAGATCCTGGTTTATTAAGTTTTATTTCAGATTTATGTTACAAATCTAACTAGTGGCACTCGAGCTTTATCATGTTGAATCATTGAGAATGAATTGATTCTTTATAATTTTTGGATTTGATTCGTTTTTTCTTTTTAATTTTATGGATTTAATTTGTTATATTTTAAGCTTAGATATGAAAAAGACTAGTTTGTAAAGTGAAAATTGCTAGTTTGAACATAGATATTAAAGTGTAAATATTTCAAAATTGGTATAAAATTTCTGTAATTATGGATGGTAGAGGATCTAAAAGGATGTAATTGAGAATAGTTTCGAAATTGAAGCTCAAATTTGAAAGATATTGCAATTTCGGTTTTAGGGACTAAATTGAATCAAATGAAAAACTTCAAGGGGCATTCAAAAATGAAATTTAACTGATATATACATGCAATAAAATAATATAAGATGTTTGGAACCGATAAATTGAATTGAATTATTATATAGATCATAAATTGGACCATATTGAAAATAATAGAAAAAGACAAAATTATTGAATAGTCCTTAAAGTTAAACTTGTTTGTTGATTTAACCAGGTAAGTTCATACGGTATGATTTTTTTATATATTTGATTTATGAATTTATCTATGTTTAGTAGTAGTTTGAAATGTTTACAATTTGGTACAAAAGGTGATATATGGACTAAATTGTGAAGAATTGATAATTTGAATATGATGAATTGTAATTTGAGATATTAGATGAATTTATGGTTGATTATGATTGATTGAATCGTATTGGTATGGATTTGACCAATTTTTGAGATAAAGGATTAAATTGAATAAATTTGAAAATAGTGTAACTTTGTGAAATCATGAAATTGGCTTGAAATTAAGATGATTTATGCTATTATGTGAATTAAATGATTATTTTATTGATGAATTGAATATAATAGATTGTGATTTGACTATAATTGAAAATTGAATGGTTATTACCCTATTAATTGTTCGGGCAGAGTCGGATATAATTGACATGCCATAAGATAGAATGAGTATGGGTTACTTTGACTATGAGTCGATGAGTTCAAGACACATTTGCACTTTGGTTATATCGATGAGCGTAAAGCACAACTTATTTACTTCGAAATTGTTTAATGAGGCACTAAGTATCATATTGGCGTGGTAGTTGGATTTGCGTATCCATTCGAGTCCAAGTTAGGTTAATAAGAGTATAAAATGTAAATTGGATAAATGATAGTAGAATTGAGTTGATATAGTGATTTGATGATACAAATCATGCGAACCCATTATATGAGCCAAGAGGGTCGATATGAAAATGTGACGAATCAATGAATTCGACCCGTTAGAAAAAAAATAGAGAAGCTAGTAGTTTACCGTATTAAATCGTAAATTGAGGTAAATTGTCGTTTAATGCCTATGAACTTACTAAGCATACAATATGTTTATTTCGTTTACTTTCTCTTTTCCTTGTAGACCGCTTTGCGGAACGTCTCAAGCTGGATCAAGTTTTGAAGCTCACACTATCCCATACTAATTGGTAGATGTATGAAGTTTTGGGTACTCACTGTGAATTGTGTCGAGAATGATTCATATAAAAATTTAATTTGAATGTATCCGTTAAAATAGTTTATTTCATGGATTATTATTTTGTACAGGAGAATTCACGTGTTTGAACTCAATGCGGAATTAAGAATAAGTCAATGCAATTTTTAACTCTACAAATAGATTGTATATATATCAACTTAATTTCAATGATATTTTCTAATAAAATAATAATTAAAAAATGCAGTTACACCATCCTAATAACTAGAAAATCAGTGAGCAAACTAACGAAAGCATTTCTAGTATTTCCTAAACTCATCTCGTTTCAAGAGTCTAAGATTTGTATCACATTTGATAATGTGTAATCCTGATTTGTATTATATTCCAACAATTAAAATATTTCTGTAGTGTCCAATAATTTTCTTTCTTTTTTTCTTTTTTTTTTTTTTTTTTTTGCGTTATGTTAATGTTCGGTAAACAGCAAAAGATGAGCTTACAAATTGCTACTTTAAAGTTAAAAAGAACTGCCGCTTCAACCATGGAAACTATTCTATATATTAACAGGAATAAAAGATTCTAGAGTGCATACCAAGATATCATCATAAGCCCATAATTCCCAATTCAGACTGAATATTACAACCACCGTATTCAATTGTACTTTTGACCTAACAAATCTCTCCAACTTATAAAAGAGTTCAATCAAGAAAAATGCTACTCATTCTTCTACTCAAACTGCAAACTCTATAAAGTGCATGTTTTCAACATATTCTTCTCCATCATTCCGACCGCCATTCATGTCCGGGACCTTCGAACAGGGGATCGGCTGCTAATTCAATGAACGTTAAGAACTAATAAATCATTTGAAACATGTTATAAGTGGCTCCAACAACAAGAAACAATAAATAGGCTTTTAATAACTACCTGCGATATCTCCCATACTCAGGACTCTTGTGCCTGTCATAAGCAGGACCGTTATAGCGATCATAAACAGGACTCCGAGCCCTACCATAATCAGGACTTGGTCGCCTTCGATATGCAGGGCTTGGAGACCTCCGATATGGACTATCCCCATGTCTGCCATTACCTCCTCTTCTGGGACTATCATATCTACCATCCCTCTCATCATCATCCCTTAAAGCATATTCAACTGACACAACTCGATCCAGTAACTTGCTGTAAAATGCATAACGTAAGTAGCTTAGAATCAATACCGTCTTACCATGAAATTAATACAAAAAATGAGTATACTTCTACCTTCTTTGTGTAGCCTCAAGGGCTTTGCTTGCATCCTCTTGTGTGGCAAATTGCACAAATGCAAAGTTCCGCCTAATGCGAACATTAAGAACCTTCCCATATGGCTCAAAGTGCTTCAGTATATCTCTTTCCCTGGTGCGAATCGGGTCAAAGTTGATAACAAACAAGGTTTTGGTGGGCCTTTGATTTGTTGTTGATCTAGATCCATCACGATGCCTACCACGTTCTCCCTGATAGTAAAACCATCCTTAAAATCATAAACCTTAAAATCAAAACCAGCAACTATCAATAATAACAACTCAGAAAGAGCAATAACATACCTTTGCCCACTCCACGGACAGTCGTCGCCGATCATATCCAAAAGCACTATTATCAAGTCCACGAATAGCATCTTCAGCATCACGTTCATCCTCAAAATAAACAAAAGCAAACCCTATAGCATAAACCGAAATCAGAGGCAGAAATGACAGTTTTACAATTGGTGTTATACCCACACAACGACAGGTACATCAGCCAAATCAGAGAGGATTTCTTTTCCCTGCTAGAACTAAGAAAATATACAGCACCTGCATATATGTGAAGGAATGGCTGATGCACATAAGGATGTAGAAGCGTTGCATGATGCACTAAATCAAGATGGTGGCATGTTAAAAGTTAAAATCCAAGTTTTCAGGGTCTGAAGACATTATTGCAAAGCATGTTTCGCCATTCAGACAGCAGGAGTTCAGAAATTGAAGGCATGGCATGACAGATTTCAGTTGTCCTCTATAGTCAGTGGTACAAGGCATGACATGATAGTTTGATTGGTCACCACCAGCCAGTGAGGATGGTGAGTAACATAATCGAGTGAAGAAAATGCAGGATGATGCCATCTGTGAGTGGCAGGAGAGTAGATAGGCAAGCAGACAAGATTTTTTTTGCAGAAAGTTGACGAGCCCATATAGAAGCTCAATTTCCTTCAGAAGAAGTTCCTGCGCCAAAACAAACACTTAGGTGGTATTCTCCAGTAAACTGGAATCCTTCAGGTGTCATTTAATTTCTCCCAGATAGTGTGATCAGATATACAGACTGCTGTAGATGTATATCTGACATCCAATTCCAAAACAAAGTAAATGACCATTTTACAATTCCGATCAATCAAAAATCAATCCCACATGCATTCTTGAGCCTGAATATAAGCAAGTCTACAGCTCAAGCAATCATCGGACATTCCCCACATTATCATAGCTTTAGGTTAGTGAAGACATTATAGTGTTATCATTGTTTTCGTTTCTTTCACTTATTTCATTAGATATACCTCCTTTAATTGTAAGAAAGGGATAATATTAAACTCTATACTTCTCAATATTTCAGTATCCAACAACAGACACGGACCATAGGGAAATCATGTATACCAAAAAGAAAATTGCATGTTTTGTAGATACAGATCAAGATTTAGAGTTTATTATATATCTGATGCAATATGGAGAGATGCATAGAAAAATGCACACACATATATACATTTTGCACTTTACTTCATTCTTTCTGTGTGTGTGTGTGTGTGTGTGTGTGTGTGTGTGTTTTGCGCCCTGTGCCTGAGGCAATATAAGGGTTCTAGCACCTAGAGTGCACCTTACAGAATTGAAAACAAGGTCACAGAAGGCAAAGGTCAAAACTAGGATATGCATATTCTAATTTAAGATGAATAAAAAACGAGGGATATTGATGGAAAGTTAACCGAGAAAGAAAATTCCAAAATAGTAACTCCTCAAGCGTATTGATTATGAGGTAAACTCCATTAGAGCTAAAAGGGAAACAAAATTTAACGACGTCATAATTTGCAAACGCTCCAGATTCCAGAACAATAATAAGAAAAAACGATGACATTAAGTTCTCCTTGTCAATTGAAGGAAAGAAAATGTACTACGATCAGCCAAACTATCAAGAAAATTAAATGAGAAGACGGATCAAACCACAAAAAGAGAGCATGCATTTTAAAGCAATAAAGGTTCACATTTCACTTCTTTAACAGTATTTTTACCAGATTTCATATCAACTCGGTCGATCCTCCCATACTTGGAAAACAAACGCTCCAGTTCTGACTGCCGAGTCTCGAACTCGAAATTCCCCACAAAAACAGGCCTCATTTTCCCCGTAAAAAAAATATATCGTCACCTTATCCTCACCAGAAACCTAATCGTACAAGAAGAAAAAGAAAAGACAATTTTAAACCCTAATTTGAAAAAAAAAAACTACCAGTACTAACACAAAATGGAGGATTGTGTTTACTGACGATTTGCCTTTATTCCAGGGAAACAAACAAGCCAAATGAGAGAATTGAAAAGAGAGAGAGAGTACCTTGCGATGTAGCGATTAAACCTCAAAAAAAACCCTAGATGACAGAGAGAGAGAGAGAAAGCGTGTTTAGGATTTGGGTTGGAAGGATAGCATAAATAAGAGAGCAGGGATTATATATATAAGGGCTAATGTACTTATTAACGCCAAACAAAGCCCATACCGTTTGATTATTGTTCAGCCCAGCGTGGCACTATGATATCCGCTTGATTATCAAAGACGTAGGTTTCTAGTGAAAAGCTAAGGGCGAGTAAAAGTTTAAATTTTCCAAAGGTCCTTGTACTCTTTAGAAATTTTAACTTTAGTTCCTATACTTTAATTTTGAAGTATTTAATCCCTATATATTTTTTGAGATTTAAAAATCTTGGTCTCACTGTCAATTTTGCTGCTAGAATTGGTGTTTGAGATGTTATAAATAGGTAAAATAACTCTTTTACCCCATAACAATTACAACTTATAAAAACATACGAATGAGTGTAAAATAATTTTTACATCGGTATAAATGGATCCCTACCATTTATATAAATATATAGAATTATAGTATTTTATACCGATATAAGTTCTGATCGTATCTGCTCTTTTTGACACAATACTTAGAATTACCCATAGACCCTCCCAACCTATAAATATGAATATAATGCGCTTCAGCACACTCGAACGCACATTCTCTCTGCATTGATAACAATGCTCATACCAATTGAGCCAAAACTTAATTTTTTAATTAGTTGTTAAATAATATATTTTAATTAAATCTATAAATTTATTATTCAAATGGTTAAACATAATTAAAATATGATAAATTTTTAATTAAAACATTTATACTATGAATATAGTTAACCAAGATTATTTCATTGGACCGTTAATGATTTTAAAACTTCATGAACGGACTAGATTAAATCTGGGCTTTGAGATGACTTTAAAATGACTTGGGCTTGACTGAACTTTTGGGCCTAAATCTACATTAATCCCATAAAAAATAAATGGTAAATTAAAAAATAGTTACTTTTGTTTGCCTCATATTACATATTAGTTATTTATGTTTGAAATGTTACGTTTTAGTCACTCACGTTATTGTTTTGTTACGAAGTGAACACTCTACTGTTAAACTTTGTTACCTCCCTAGTGGCATTCTTACGTGGCAGTCCAAATTGGTTTTAAATGCCAACTTAGATGTCCAGTTACTGAGATGAAAATAAATTTTTAATTAAATAAATTTAATTTGGACAGCCATGTAAGACCGTCGTTAGAGACGTAACAGAGCTTAACGATAGAGTGACCAGTTCGAAATAAAATGATAACGTAAGTGATTTGACCTGTTCGTATTAAATTTTTTTATATTACTATTTTATATAAAAACAAATTTTAAAAAACATAATACATCAAATACACTAAAAACATTAATATAAATGATTCCCAACAAATTGAAAATAAATTTAAAAAAGTATTTATACTTAAATAACACTATGATAGTTGTAACTTAGCAAGCAAAAACTTCTAAAATAGTAGCAAAATTAGCAATAAAACAAAAGTTATACAATAACCAAATAATGACAACAAAATAGTAACAATATATATCGAAACAACAAAATAAACAATGAAAACAGAAGCAAAAAGCAGCAATTTTTTTTATATATACTTGGGCTCAGGCCAAAAAAAATTATTCGAGACCCGACCTATTTAAAAAATGAGCTTTATTTTTTGTCAAAACCCAGACTTATATTTTTATCCAAATTCTCTAACTTTTGGATAAACATTCAAACAGGGCCACACGTGATATGGTCTACTAAATGTCAATCCATGCCAAATTTCAAAAAATTAAATTAAGTTTAAAATTAGTTTCAAATTAATTGAAACAAAAAAATAAATAACATTCTAACTTATTATTTAATTTTCAAATATTAAAATATTATACATTAATTACAATTTTAAAAAAGTAGGCTAAAATGTTGACCACAAAAATTAGGGGCAAAAATCCTCCCCACATGACCCAACCAACTTAATGGACCCTCTACATTAATGCTCACACTATCTAATCTGCACCGGCTGGCATCAGACGGTCATAAAACCTTTTTGCTTGTTTTTGAGGTTCACAAGTTGACTATATATATCTAACCATAAAGATATTGGGTCCTATCAGCTATGATAAATACCGGATGGTTTTGGTGATTTATATTTATCTCATATTATAATATTATTATAATATTTAATTTCATCGTTATTACGAATAATTTTTACGCTAATCGTAATTAAACACACCATCTATCCATCCAAACCCACTTTAAGAGTTTTTAATGAGATAAGATTGCAGCAAGTTTTTAAAATGGTTGTTTATATGTTAGCAGAAATGCCTACTTTGATTATTATAATACCATATACATATCTTGTCTTATTTGTTAAAATATTTGATCAAAATATTTTTGAGGATTTTGTGTAATCAATCTTGTGTTTATTATCAGAGAAGAGATTGGATCAAGCAATATTATTTTTCAATAATTTTTATGTGATCTACTTACGTTATATATCGAGATATACAATTCAGGACGTTACGAGTAAGTCTTATAATTTTTGTGTTATTATGTTAAGGATAATTAATTTGGTAAGATTTGTGCATATCGAAATAGATAAAAGGTTACTTTTTGAATATAGATCCGTACTCTAAATGTTGAAGGCTTGATCAACCTTAATAGTTATGTTTTATTATTGATACAATTTTTGTTTTAAATGATTCTCAAAGTGCAACTGAAGTAGTACTTCGACAGTAAACATAACTTATCACTTTTAGAGTTAAAAATCTTTTCAATCAAATCAATAGAGCAATAACTTAAATATTTTCCGTGAATATATGCTGACCCATATTTAACCCATATATGTTGAAATAATCAAATATCGTAAAATATGAAGATTGAATCGTGACAAATTATTATTAATTTACGGAATCTATCAAATGGTTAATGGGTTTACGGAAGAACGGAGTAGAGATATTATTGTTTTCCCAATTTTGCTTGCCTCGCATGTAAGCATGAAATCGACAACATTATTTTGTATGGAACAACAAATAGTACTATTAATAAATGTAAACGTTTATGGGTCCGACCAATATGAATTATTTTCGTACCATCAAGAATTGCCCTTGGACTCCAAAATTCGGTTTTTTTATAATTAATTTTAAGCATGTTTAAATTTTTAAAAAAAATGAATTTTTATTAATTAATAACTTGAATCGAGTCAATTAATTTTTTCTAATTGAGTCTCAGTTCAGTTGGCATGAATATTATTGTCAATGTAAGAATACGTGAGTTCGAGTATACTGAAGCGTATTATCTTACTATTTATGAGTTAAAAAAACAGATATGATAAGAACTTATAACAAAATTGTTTAAAATAATTTTTTATCTTAAAATGATCTTATTTAAATAAAAATATTGAACCGACTTAAGATTAATTAAATCACTTATAGATAATATATATAATATTAATTTTAAAATTAATTTTTAAAATATATAATATTAATTTTTAAAATTTAAATCTAAAATTTAGAAACTTCACTAATAATGAAAACTAAAATAATAATAGAAAGATTGCTTCTAGAACTTTTTCCCGAATAAAGAAAATAATCTAAAATCTATGTAAAAAATTAAAGCCACACGATTTTATTTGTACGGATTTTAGTTAATAAAATTATTTTCTCGTATTTTTAGCTCAAAATATGAGTATACGTTTAGGCTCGCACGTTTTAATTTTTTTTTTTATAAGATATTTTTAATATTTAATAATTTTATTTATTTTAGTAAAATTTCAAACACGAACAACTTAATGTAATGTTAATAGAATTATGTATTTAATTAAAATTATAATATTATAAAATTAAAAAATAAATAGAAGTCGAGTTTAGAGGTGCTCATGAGTCAGGTCAGGTTTAAACATGATATTAATATACTTTATATTTGCTCAATCCCAACTCGATCTGAAATATAGTCCTAAAATTTTGTTCAAACTCGCCCATATTTAAAAAAAAAAAATTAATACAAGACTATTTTAGGCTTGCTCATTTTATTATTTTTAATTATATTATATTACTTTAATATTTTGTTATTTATTGAAAGTTTTATATTTTCATCTTAACATTATTTTAATATTTATATAATAGTATTATACTAATATATATTTAGTGTAAATTTATTTTTTAATATGTTCTAAATTACTTAATATATAAAAATAATATAATATAAAATATTATAAACTTAAAAAGAGTTGGGTCAGGCTCAGGTCTTGAATGTTCAATAGCAAGTTCGACCCATATTTTAAACTAGTCTAATTTATTTGCCCAATTTCATTTTTGAGCCTAATATTTTTACGCAAACATTCTTAAATTTTAGATAAACTTTCGAACCCCAATAAATAGCCCGACTCATAAATAATTTTAGAATGACTTGAGCTTTATGTATTAAAGTCCAAATCTGATCTATTTTTAAATGAATTTAAATTTTAATATAAAATTTAAAATTATATATAAATTTTGATAAAATTTACATTTTATACATCCAATTTTAATTGTGACTAATATTTGTTGAATTATATATAATATAAAGGAAAAAAATTCTATACGGAATTAAATTTTAAAAAAAAAAAAGCTGTACCTGTGGACATAAGTGGACGTAAGAGCAGAAGCCGAGGAGACCAGACCACCTCAATTCAATGTGTACTTGACATGTTGGTGACCTGCCATTGGCCTTGTCTTCAGATCCCTTTATCTTTCTTCTACTCTTAAACGACACTTCACTTTCCTCGTCGTCTGTCCTTCCTTGAAAACCACATCCCCCACTCCACCTTCATCCACGTGTTTTTCTAAGTAAAAATATTATGGAGTGCATTGTATTAAAGTTAATTTGTATTTTGTCTATTTATTTAAAAAGAGATAAATTAATTTTTAGAAAAAGTAATTATTTTGTATTATTAAAAAATAATGTGGTTAATAGAATAACTAAATTACGAGTGTTTAAATTTCGGTTAAAATCGAATTAATCAACTAAACTGAACTAAATTAGTTAATCGGTCGGTTAACCAATCTAATTCGGTCGGAGTTCAATTAATGACTTTTTAAAAGTTCGATTATCGATTAATTTGGTTTAAAACTGAGTAAGTAACCAAACTTTCAAAAAATCAATATTATATATTACCAATTCAGTTAATTTCGATTAATTTGGTTAATTTGGTTAAATGAACATTATCATTTTATTTTTTTAACAAAAACAAAAACATAAAAATTATGGTTAACCGATCGGATTAACCGAAATAGTTCTGTTCGGTTAATTTGTTTTGAAAAAAAATTCAATCCGGTTAACGGTTAAGGGTTTAAAAAGTTCGGTTAATTTGGTTAATGCTAATTCGAATTGGTTAATCGATTAAACACCCCTAAACCATATAGTGATATGTAGCATGCCACACGTACCTTATGCTTCCATATAAGGACCAGTTTTTAACGGTAGAAATACATAAAATTTTTAACAAAAGGACGAATTTGCTTTTTGATATAACGTACAATGACTAATTTGTTCATTTTTTTAGTAAAGGGGACAAATTAATGTAATCTGACTCCTAATACAATGGCCTCCATAACACTTTTACGATTTTACCCATTCTATTCTCACTCACCTTTTTGCATTTCATTTTAAATTGGAAGATAATACATTATTCTAATTGTTACAACAATAACAATATCAACTAACCTACAACTCAATTAGCTTATACAGAATGTTAAAACATCAACACAATTATTTCTATGCTATTATTTTTATTTGTTAAAATATGCTCTAAATCTTTGTACATTTTATACTTTTGAAATTTAGTCCCTCTAGGAATTTAGTCTTCCTATATTTTTGTATTTCAAAGTCCAAAACCAATTTATTTTTGATAAGTGTTCAAAATCCGAACCAATTGTTAATAGTATCAATGTTCGCTAGTATGACATTTTGAAATTAATAAACTACTAACTTGATAGCCATGTAATAAAAACATATATTGTAATGAATATGAATTTAATAAAAAAAAATTAACGATGTTAATGATTAGACTTTGTAATAGCCCAATTTGCCCGGGCCCATCAAAATAATAATAAACCAAGAAATAAATAAATAAGTCCAAGCATCAAAGTCCGTTTACAATAGTTATCAACCCAAATTACAACGGCCCAATAAAGCCCAAATTAACCCTAGCCCACAGGCCAAAACACTTAAAAAATTTTCAGAAAAAAAAGAGAGACCTAAACCCTCCTGTGTCGCGCCCCTCCTCGTGCCTCCCTTTCGCATGCACGCTTCCTGAGGTGCCTCATCCCGAGGCCATGACACACCTTTACTACCGACATTTCACCGAAACAACAAAGGGTCTACTTCGCCTTCCGTCGACCTCCCGGTGTCTGCAAAAAACAAAAAGAGGACAAAGAAAGAACATAGAAATAGCAAGGCAACAGTAGAGAAACAGTGACCAACAAACAGTAGAAAAATAAAAAATAGTGTATAATGAATAGTAGATATTGGCTATAAAAGCCGCTACTAGATTGTAATTGCTTTTTTACGGAAAAAAAAAAGGCAATCAAAAATAAAAAAAATATTAACAAAGGTGATTCTCTTTTTTATTTCAAAAAATATTATTAAATAAAAATAAAAGTTTACCTGGGACGTTTCATCTCCCTCCGCCATCAGAGGCCTTTTTCGGCGTCGGGAACCTAGGACCTATTAAGGTTCGGCGCAACGGTTTTGAGGGATATTGGAAGTTTTTTTTTTATCTGTATTTTTGAAACGGATGGGTCAAAAATGAAATTTTGGGGTTCTTCGGCCACCCTGTGCTGCGACGCCGTCGCCGGCTACCGGCAGCCGCCACGGTGATCGACGACTGGAGCCATGGCCAGAAAAAGGGAGAGCGAGAGAGAATCTGAGAATGTTCTCAGAATTTTTTTGAAAAAATGAGGGGGGGAAGTGTTTTTTTCTTCTTTTTCTAAATTTTTGCTATTTATATAAGGGTTTAAACGGCGCCGTTTTGGACTTAAGCATCAGTTGCCAAAACGACGCCGTTTTGCTTAAAACCCGAAACCCGACCCGATTTTAAGTTAGGATCCATGTGTTTTCTCCCCAGAGGGATATTTGCGTGGTCGGTCCTTCTGCTTTTTCGCCCGTTTTCAATCTAATCATGTTCCTTTTGTTTACTTTTTAATTTTACCCCATAATCTTTGTATTGTTTCATTTCAATCCTCTGTGGAACGGTGTGCATATGGGCAAGGGGATTATTGCCTAATCAGTCCCTGTCTTTCCTTCGTGCATTCGATTTTAATCCCTTAACCCATTTTATTGTTAATTTGTTCATTTTATTATGATTTTTACTTTAAATTTTCTTTGAGATTCGATTTAGTCTCTTACTTTCAATCTTTTATAATTTATTTTTCTTTGTATTTATTTATTTATTTATATTTATACATTTATTTGTTTTTCTATTTTTTTTTTTTCCTTTTTTGTCTCATTATTATTATTTTATCCATTATTATTATTATTATTATCATTATTATTATTATTATTATTATTTATATATTTATTACAAATTGTACCTTTAATTTCATTTATATTTTAATTTGGTTCTTTACTTTCAATATTTTATAAACTATTTTCCCTTATATTTATTTATGTATTTATTTCTTTGTCTTTATTTTTTTCTTTTTTTTTTAAATTGGCATTGTCCTTTTATGCATACTTTGTTATTATTATCATTGTTATTGTTTATTTTATTTATCTTTGATTGCTAATATTAATGTTAAAATAGTATATATTATGTGATTCTCGTAATTTTTTTAGTATATTTATTATTGTTGTTTATTAATGTGACATTTCATTCATATACCATCATTCCGTTTTCTGCATCACCATTTTATCTCATTTCGTTAAAATCACGTCAAAAATCTCGTTTAAACGTTTTTATCCATAATAGGCCGTTTTATATTATATCCCGAATAAGATAAATATACATTGTTTAAATATTACGTTTGATATTATTCAAAAAAATGAAAGTTTTCAAAATAAGACAATGCTCTGTATTTGAAAATTCGAGAAAGTCGTGCCCTAACTTACGGGGTTTCAATTTTTCTCATTGGCTCTAAATAACTGAATATCCTTTTAAAATTAAAACACGTGAGATTTCAAATAAAAAATAAAGACAAACTCATTCTTAAGGATTCGAAGTGTCGTGTCCTAACTTACGGGATGTGACATTTTGTTGCCTCGAAATGAGAGAGTCTTTAACATGCTTTTCGATTTATTTAAAATTTTTTAAGTAAAATTAACATTAATACAAGGAGGGATCATATTTTAAACTATTCCCAAGTTTTCAACTTTCGACACTAAGACATGAAGTAATCAATTAAGTACCAATTTTGGGCGTTACGAGGGTGCTAGTCATTCCTTGTACGTAACCGACTCCCGAACTCGTTTCCTGAATTTTTAGACCAAAAATCTTTGTTTTAGTAAATTAAACCGTTTATTAAAACGGTCAAATTACGAGGTAACCCGATCACATCTCATAAAAAGGATTGGTGGCGACTCCCACTTTCGTTTTTTTTAAAATAAAAGTCGATTTAAGAAAAAAATAGTTTCGACAGACTTGAATTTTGAAAATTAAAAAGTAGCATAACTAAATTCCTAAAAAACTAAAAGTAGAAGAACTAAATTACAAATATTCTAATAGTATAGAAACTTAAAGTAAATTTTAACTTTTTGATTTATATAATTTTATATATATATATATATATATATATATATATATTTACCTTTACCATGATATCATGTAAACTAACCCATTTCGTCCATTACAACGTTAAACTAATCCATCTCAATCAAAATCTTCCCTCTTTTATCATATCATCATATTCTTTTTTTTTTTTTTTTACTTATTTCAGTATGAGTGTAGTATCATGATAAATCCTGCCTTGAGATTGTTTAAGAGTGCAGCTATCTAGGGTCCAAAGTTAAACAGGGCTAATTTTTTTTTTTTAGTGTGAATTCATCTAATAGAGTCCTAACAACTTTTCAAGTTTTATTATATTATATTTTATAATTTTTTTAAAAGGGTTCAATTTATTATTTTGCCTAGGGTTACAAAAATATCAATAACAAGCTTACATCACGATTTCTAATATTTGTTTTATGATATAATGCTTATAACTATTTATATTCTCTCCCTAATATTTAAATAACAAGATAATATACTTTGACACAATCGAAATCACGTCCTCTTGTACTGGCAACAATATTTATATCAACTGAGTTAAGACTCAATCTACAATCATATTCCATTTTAAATAAACCCATCTACGAATCATCTACTTTTATAATCTAGTACTTTCCACACCATATAAAATCCCCATTCTTAACATCAAATTCCATCTTTCTTTTTCCCTCTTTGGCGGCATCTCCCAATCTCTTCATCTTTATATGATATTATATAATATTTATCTTCTCCAAATTTCTGGTCGGTATGAGTTTTACGCATATTGGGGTAGATTATTATTTGTCAGCCATGACCAACTCCCCCAACTCTCTCACTTACTCAATTCACTACCTCCCATTTCACCAATGAACCCTTCCCCTTCTTCTTCCCTCTAACTTCCTTTTTTCTTCTTAAATTAAGGTTTTTTTTTTTTTTAAAGATCGGACCCAGATTGATATCAACTGAAAACACGAACACAAGTTTTTTTTTTTTTTACGATGGGTAGTGGAGAGAAAAGCTTTAGGAACTTTCATTTACACCTACCACACCTTCATCTTCACCATCATCAACATCAGCAAGGGAAGAAGCATGGGAGTGATGTGCCGAAAGGGTGTTTAGCCATCAAGGTCGGGTCCGAAGGAGAGGAGCAACAAAGATTCGTGGTGCCTGTCATTTACTTCAATCATCCTTTGTTCATGCAGTTGTTGAAAGAAGCCGAAGAAGAGTACGGGTTCGACCAAAAGGGTACCATTACTATCCCTTGTAACGTACAAGAATTTAGAAATGTAAGGGGTTTGATTGATAGGGAAAATTCTCTTCACCATCATCATCACCATCATTATGTTTGGTGTTTTAGGGTTTGATGTAATAATTTAAAAAAAATTAATGGTTTGCAAGTGCTGAGCGGCCGAAACCATTCACATCAATCATAGATTTTGATTATCTCTACATTAGTATTCGTTCAACTATTAATAAATTTCTATTATGTTCACTCAATTATTTAATTTTATTTTTTTATCACTCAGTTATTTTGAATTTTTGGGTGTTTTACTTTTGTGTTAACTAGCTTGTGATTAAAAAAATTAATTAATTGGGTGATAATTTTGTAACGTTTTATAGTTGGATGATTAAAAAGAAATTTACTAATAGGTGAGTAACTATTATTGTAGTTTATCCCTTTTTTTCTCCCAAATCCTTATATAGGAGGATAATGTACTTCAGCCAGGGGCGAAGCTAGGAAAATTTTTTAGAGGGGGCTGGATAAAATTTTAATTTTTTTAGAGTTTATATCTTTATAATTTGTAAATGATTAAATCGATTTTTTATAATTTTAAGGAGCTAAAGTGCAATTTTACCTTTATTAATCTAAAATTTTTAAAAAATTATAAGAGGTCAAATAATATTTTTATATTTTAGGGAGTGGGGCCCATGCCAGCCCCCTAGATTCGCCCTTGACTTCAACGCATTTAAACACAAGTCTACTACACTAATAATTATACGATTTCAATTAAATTAAGACTCAATCGGTTCAATAAATTAATTTGTTGTTGTTGGTAGAGGTTAGATGTGGTGGGTGGTGGTTAAATAGGATCTATCCATGATGATTAAACAATGATGCCATAATGACGATATAAATGTTGCTTATAATATCAGTAACTTTTGTTTGTATTTTTTGGTTAGGTGCCGTGATGGAAACGGAGCAAAATTCTTTCTTTTCAATATTTTAAAGATAATGAAATTAATTTATAAATTTGTAAGGGATCAAAATGTAATTTATTGTTAAATTGATTTATAATTTTATAAAATTTTAAGGATTTGAATATAATTTTATCATTTTAAAGGTTAATAACTAAAAAGTTAAAATATGTTATAAGTTTTCTTAATTTTCACGAATTTATAATTTAATTTTTATTATTATTTTAAGAATTTAATTATTTATTTTTAAATTTTAAAACTCAAGTTTAATTATTAATATTATTAATATTTTTATTTGTATGATGTAATTATTTTTCCAAGTCTTAATGGTATTTTGGCATCATTAGAATAGACAAGGTATATTGGTAGGGTCCTTGCTGTTGCTTTAAGTTGATACATTGGAAAAGACTCTTTAATCAATTACGGAATTAATCAATACTTTATTTATTTTTGGGAAAATTATATTCAAGGTCATTAAACTATTAGTAAATTTATTTTTGGTTATTTAACTACTCAAAAGTTTTCATTTAAATCACTAAATTATTCAAAATTTTTATTTAAGTCATTGATTGTTAAGTTTTTTTTTTTTAAATATTCAGTTAGTGAGCTCCAAGTGATTATTCGACCATTGATACAATGAATTGGTACCTGTCGATGAGTAGAACCTTAGATCTAAGTCTATTTGACGGTCAATGTCAGAAATTGGAGAAGAAAGTTGTTTGGATTTTGATTCGCAGATTTGTGCCATTCAAAGTTATTTCATGAAAAAAATTGAATTGGTAAAGACGGTATGAACGGAGAAGGCCATACAACAACGATTTCAATAACCCAATGACTTAAATGAAAACTTTCGAATAATTTAATGATCATTTTATAACTTTTTAAAGTTTAGTGACTAAAATATAAACTTACTAATAATTTAGTGACATTAAGTGTAATTTATCTTTTGTTTTTCATTTAAACCGTGATATATAGTTTTGAAACATGATAATTTAGTGGTCGGTACCGTTTTGATACTAGCTGTAACATATGTTTTCTCAGTCTTAAATTAGTATCAAATAGTTTAAGTTTTATTTCAGTCAAAATTTAGTATATATTTTATGACTGTTTCAGTGTGTTTTGATCTAATTGAATATCGGCTTGAGATTTTATTATTTTAAATTAAATTTCAATATTTTTATCTTAATTTTTATTTTATATTTACATTTAAAATAACTATAATCATTTGATTGAATTATTCAACTTAATTACTAAATTTAAATTTTATATTTGGACATATAAATATATTTATATGTATGAATTTGAAGTATATATTTTGCATGCATATCAAATATACCAACATCAATAAAAGAATATAAACCATACGTTTACTAGTTCAATATTAATTAATTTCACATATTTTTATATCATTTATGTTTGAAAACAAAAAAAAATATAAAATATTTTTAAGTTCAAATAGATTTAAAAATACTTTTAAAATTGATTTTCTCATATATTATGTTTTTCAAAAGAGTTAACTCCTTCATAAGGGATCAACCCTAATGGGTAGATTTTGCACCTAAAAGAAAATAAAATATACTATTCTTAGTATTTTCCTTTTGATGCAATGCTTAAAAATTATTTATAGTTTTTTTTCAACCCTTCAATAAGAGTATAATGCGTTTTAACGTACTCCAACCCACGTCCTCTTGCACTAGAACCAATACCAATACCAACTGAACTAAAACTCAATCGATTTTATTTAATTAATTTTTAACAACAATATGATATAAATACATGAATTACCTGTTATAATTAATATTAACGTTTGTGTAGTATTGTTGGGGACACATCTGCCCTTAACACCAGACAATCAAAGTGCAATTTGTACCCTACTCTCTGCTAACAAACCTTGCTGGGCTTTCATTACCACAGGTGTTGTTGGGGTTTGCCTATTTTGCACTAAATTTTATATCATACCAAAACATGTATATATAAAGCTTGGGTATTGATAAGCCTAGAGATTACTTAGATGCATGTATCTATTTAGGATGATGTAAGATTGGATCCCATTCCAATTTCATAACAAATAATTTAAGAATTACCTGCAGGTATGGTGTGTGTGTGTTTTTTTATTACAATAATAAAAAAGGAAGAACATTTTGATGGCAGATGGAAACTTTCTTTTTGGGTAATAAAATAGAGTTCATATAAAGCAGTTGTTCTATAAATTGAATTCTCATCAATCCGAATTTGTTCAATGATTTTTGTAACACCCCAAATTTGGCCTGGACGTTATGGCTAGATCTGGTGGTGTCACATGGTAATGTTTTTAGAAATCGCAACTGTGTTAAAACCATTTTTAGGTATTTTCGGTTATTGTTAAAACATTTTGTATATTTTATTCGTTATCCATTTTCCAAACTTTACACGTTGCAGAAGCTTTTAAAACGATTTGCTAGGTCGTACGTATTTTGATAAAACCTTTGTTTGCTTTGAAAACTCGCTTTTTGTCCTACTGTTAGCAATTTATGAAACAATAGTCCCAAGTTTTAAACAAAAATCCGAATGGCCTTATTACATAAGATTTACCCCAAATATAACCAAATCATGATTAAAAATAAACCGTAAATGAGAGTCCAGAACCGTGGTCACCGCCGAGTCTTCGCCGCACCGATCCGTCTACTACTGGGGATTACCTGAACAGATTAAACAGAAAATGGTGAGTTTTTGCAAACTCAATGTGTAATTCCCACAGAAAACATACACAGAGCACAATCTCATAATTCAGCCATAAATTCACAGTTCGGGTCTGAGCCTGTTACTGAAATGGTGTGGACCTTAGTCCACTCATATTCAGATTCAGACATATTTCAGGGCCTTAGCTCATTTCAGACAGAATATGCAGAAAATAAAGTCCCACCCACCAGCCTCTACACACCAACTCCGTCCAACCTTACACACCATGTGGGGATAAAGTCAACCCACCTAGCCCTACACACCATGTTAAAATTGAATGCACATAATCGTAAATTTGCGTTTAAGTTGCGGATAACGAGCTTAAAAGCCTTTCGGATACTTCCTCGAATATCATCAATCCCACCCCGATGTAATGCAGCATACATAAAATGTCATACTAATATGCAGATAGTAGCTCGTACATTCAGAACAGCATACATGTTTAGTATAGAAATCAAACAGTCAGATTATTTATTTAGGGGTCTAAGCATTGCTTACCGACCCTACGGTAGGTCTATAGTCGACTTGGGTGACTCGTTCAACCTTTCAGAGTTTTCCAAAAATGGGCTCACACGCCCATGGGCCTGCCCGTGTGGACCCACACGGCCCAAATTGGCCTTGGCCGTGTGGATCACATGGCCTGGCCCAGAATCCCACAAGCTCGTGTGGGCCCACGCGGCCTAATTGGTCGAGCCGTATGTCGCACATGGCCTTGCCCAGCCATCACACGGCCGTGTTGCTCACGCACGGCCTGGCTCGTCGATCACACTGGCCGTGTGATGACTAATAGTCTCACACACGGCCTACCACACGGGCGACCACACGCTCGTGTGGCGTCGATAGAATGGTTTTTGACTTTCGTCGAAACCTCATTTTCTGTGCTTTCGTGTACACACCTAGTTCGTTTCGCTCTTAACGCAATCCTGAGACCACCAGCACCTATAATTGATCAGTAATTCACTCAATTATTCACTTAATCGAAGAATTAAAACCAACCCAAATGAATTACTCAATTAGTGAGCGATTGGGACTTACTTCTACCGCTTCAAAATTGGTTTGCCTACGAAGTAGTTCAAGAAGAGTCTCGATTTCAAAGTTGTGAAGCTGCCAAACATTAGCATAAAAACCCCAATCAAATTAGAATCTTAATTTACAATCACAAAAGACCACTTTTCGTAATTACTCCAAGAACGCCACAGTTGGGAAAGGAAGCACAATTGCCGTCCAAAAGGAAGCAAAAGACGAGTAAAGCAAAAGGAGAATTTTGGTTGGTGAAAGGTAAGAAAAATTCGGCAACAGGTGGGGATTTGGGGAAAGAAAACGACAGTAAAAATTTGGAAACAAAAGTGAAAAGCCGAATTTTGAGAGAGCAATTAGATTGGCAAAATTCTGATAACTTTTATATTACACTAGCCAAGATATGAGCTGTAGCATTAGCTTCTCTTGGAACCTTCTATAAAATCACTTGCCACTTCCTTCTACAAAGTTCCTGTATACTTGTCCATTTTCATTATTGTTCTAACCTCAATTTTCTTTTGTAAGTTGTGCCGAGCAAGTAATATACTCGTTCGTTGGTTATGAACTTTAAGGATTTATTTGGTAACGTCGAAAGAAAATTAAAAAGATGAAAACTTGAATGGGTAGAGAAAGACGGAAAATATAAAATTTTTCTTTTTTCATAGGTTTACTTGGTAGAAAAGTAGAAGAATTGAAAGAAAAAGTAATTTTCTTTCCATCCATTATTTGGTAAGGTTGAAAATAAAATAAAATATTTGAAAAATGTGTAATTTTGAACTAACATACATATCTATTTCATTTTCTCTTATGATAATTTCAAATTGAAAGGATTGATTTTATAGATTAATATGAAAATAATTATCTCTCTTATTTTATTTCCTTCTAAATACACTCAAAATTTATTTATTTTTACTTGTTCACTCAACCAAACACGACTTAAATCTCAATCTTACTGATGATGCAGCCACCCTTTGTCATGGGTAAAAATATAAAATCAAAAGTTTAAACAGAGTGATTGAACTATTTCGAAAATTTTTAAAAATACAAATTAATAAAAATTCATAAATTCATAAAATTTTAAAAATCATAATGAAAAACCCTAAATTCTTTTTTGTCATAATGCCAAAAATAGCCCCTAACATTTAGATGTTTGGTCACTTTGACCCTTTATGTTTTTTTTTGGAGCACTTTAACACCTTACCTTTTTTTTTTTTATCAAATTGATATGTTTGTAACAGACATGCTGATGTGGCCATTTGTTGACTAAAGGTCAACATTAACCACTGACATGGTGGTCTATATATAATTAAATGCTGACGTGTCACTATTTTATCTTATATGCCACGTCAATAAATGATTTTAAAATTATTAAAATAATAATAATAAAATCCTACCCCAACTCTCTGTTTCTTTCCTACATTTCTAGTTTCCTACCACATTTCAAAAAAAGAAGAAGAAACCCACCATCTTTCTTCTTCAATCAAAGATTAAAAAATACAAAATATTTTGAAAATAAAAATTGATAATGGAAGAATAAAGATATGGAGAATATTCAAAAGGCTACTGAAGAAAGAATCATAGAGGTGGAAGTACGTTTGAGGGTCAACTTTCAAGTGGAAGAGACTAAATATTCATCACTTTCTTTCATGACTATTTGCTTTTCAAAATTGCTTCCATTTTCAAAGCGATTTTCTTGGTTTTTACTATTTGTTTCTGAGAAAGGATTGTATGAAATAGTGACGCCACATTATCTGTATCTCTTTTCAAATAAATTTATACCACATCATCATTTTCATCCTGAATTTCAACATTTTCATCATGAAAAAAATCAAATCTAAATTAAAATCTTGAAATTCATGATAAGAATACTGATATGTCATAAAACTATTGGAAAGGATAACATCCCTGTTTCATACAATCATTTCTCTTTATTTCTTCTATCTTTGTTGTATATATATATATATATATATATATATCAATCTCTGGGGTCTTTTTTGGCATTTTCTTTTGGGTTCAGATCTGAGAGAATAAAGACTTAGGGTGGGTTTGGATGGGCGATTGAGTGCGGTGCGGTGCGTTTAGCTTACTTTTTGTCTCACGCTACTGTAACACCCCCTACCCGTATTCATTGTCGGAATAGGGTACGAGGCATTACAAGAGTTTACGATTTTTTTTACTCAATATAACCCCTTTATAAATATCTAGCCTTTCTTGTAAATTTTAAACCGAGACCAATTCACATAAACCAATCCAATATAACATATTTTCAAAATAGATTCATACATAATTATAAGATAACATCATCACATACTAAAACTAAAATTTGTTAGCCATACCAATGGCTGACCTTACATTCATATCATATTAACATTTACTTTATTAGCTTATACATGCCATTTATTTTCAAAATAAAGTTTCTTTATATACCAAAATCTTGGGGTTGATAGTGTGATGTGTCTCCTACCAAATCCGACCTCCGAGCTCCAACACTACAAAACAGGGAAAAAGGAAACAGGGTAAGCATTTTGTGCTTGGTAAGCTCATGTAACAAGAATTATACTTACCTAATATTTTCAATACAAAGCAATAAACATTCATATATCCATTCAATGCACTATTGCCCTAACATACACAAACTCAACATTCAAGTTAATCCAATAATTTCCATATACCAATAATGTATACCATGATTGATGAGCTCATCAATACCATGATTTCCGTTTCTTTGTTATATTTCCATATTTATCCCGTTGAATTACTCGAAATTTCGATGGATTTTCGAGGTACACTTTAGTGTACAATCCAGTCAAATCAATTCATATTCATGTGCACAAATTTCCATTTCGAGAGCACACTCCCATGAACCTCATCTTACAATAGGATTACGGTCAAGCTAAATCCTCATAATATAAACTCATAGAGTATTGTCGGGATTACCACCCAAGGCTAAATCGCAACGACAATTACTCTAATGAGCTTGGATCTCAATTACCATCCAAAGCTAAATTCAGACCTAATTGGATTACCCGTCCGGCTAAATCCATTTTCCACATATTCTTTGGAGGGCTATATCGAGATAGGATCACCCGTCCGGGCTAGATCCTTTTTACCGTCAATTCCTTTTCAGAGATCCATCGAATTTTCCTTTCATTCAATCGGGATTTCTTTCTTTTTATCAAATATATCAATGTTTCATCAATCTTCATACAATGAACATTCAAATTATATTCACATCAATAACATACATTTCAAGCATTTAAGAATATAATTCGAGTTACATGAACTTACCTCGATACTTGTTCGTACACAAAAATCTACTAATCCGGGACTTTTCCCTTTCCTCTATCTAACTTCGTATTTGTGTTTTTCAGATCTAAATAAATAAATTCAATCATCAATTCAACACATTTCATGTTCACATGTAGCATTCACTATAATTCTATTATTGTTCATAATTCATTCAAAGTTGTCTACTTGAGTCACAGTCACTAAATTATTTATTTCTCAAGCTACAGAATTCCAATTGAAGAACCGTTAATTTTACCTGAAACTAGACTCACATATATTTATACCATAAAATTTCCAGAATATTTGGCTTAGCTAATTAGTACAGTTTATTCATTAAAATTTCCCTTGTTTTACTATTTGACAGTTCAGACCACTTTTCACTACGAATCAATTTTCTCCTTGTAAAGAATTCAAATGATTTTTTAGTTTGTTTCTTATGAAAATAGACTTATTAAGGTGTCTAAACATATAAATTTAAGCCCCTAATTATTTTTATTCAATTTTTTATGATTTTTCAAATTCAGAACAGGGGATCTCGAAATCACTCTGAACCAGTCTTACAAAAATATAAATATCTCAAAATACAGAATTAATTTGCTTTCTATGTTTCTTTCATATGGAAATAGACTCAATAAGCTTTAATTTCATACTCACTTAACTTCTAATTCCACTTCTACGATTTTTAGTGATTTTTCAAAGTTACTCTACTGCTGTTGTCCCAAAACTGTGTTCTTATAGCTTACTTCTCAATTAAATCCATCTTTCAATTCTAACTTGAAATTCATTCAATTAAGTCCTTAATTAATGCTTTTGTTTCATCATAAACTATACTTGAGAGCTCACAAACTTTCAATATGACAACTTAGCTCCATCAAAACCTTGTTCCAAGGATTCTAAAACATCAAAATTAAGTAAAAAGGGCTAAATTAACTTACCTATCAACTTCCAAACTTCAAACTTTTAATTTTCCCTTTCTTCTTTCTTTTCTTTCCTTCCTTCTTTCCTTCTCTGTTTCGTTTGCCTATTCTGTTTCTATTTCTCTTTTTTTTTTTAGCTTATACACACACATATATAAATATAATAATAACAAGATAATTTATTATATTATAATTAAAACATAAAATATCTTTATTATATAATAATATAATAATATATATTAAACATAAAAATCTTAGATTTTCTTCACAATAAACCGCCTCAACTAGACAAAATAGCTTAATTGTCATTTTGGTCCTTTATAATTTCTTTTAATCTATAATTTAACTTTTACTTCTATTTCAATTTAGTCTTTTCATTTAATTACCTACCCAAACATTAAAATTTTCTAACTAAATTTTAATACCACATTACTAACATTTTATAAATATTTATAAAATATTTCCTATGATATAAATATTTATGCAAATGTATTGAAATAAATTTCTCTTTAAATCGGATTTATGGTTACGAAACCATTGTTCCGATAACCTTGAATTTAGGCCATTACAGCTACAGTATCGCTACAGTATCTAATCTCACCCCACCGCTATTTTTACACTAACCGCAGGTAAACGCACCGCCCATCCAAACTCACCCTTAATATTAATGACTATTATAATAAGAAGGAAGAAAAAAAGTTTCATGGAATAAGATATGGGTTTTTGATTCTTTTACTCTTTCTTTGTGTTTTAGATTGTTGGGTTTGGGTTTGACTTTTTAAGATGAGAATGGGGATGATATGGGTTTGGGTTTTACATTATCGATCTAACTTTTTTGAATGGAATACTAGGCCATGAGAGCAGCTTCATCGAAGTCTAAAAGCTTCACAATGGGGAGGACGACGACGATGAACAATGGAAAAAATAAACAATGGAGAAGAAGAAACAACGGTGATGATGATTATTTTAAAATAATTTTAGTAATTTTAAGAACATGTTTCAAAAACCCAGAAAATGATTAAGGAGGCTTTTCAAGTGGAACAGGGATAATGATGATGAGGAACGATGGTGATGATGATTTTAAAATCATTTGTTGATGTGACATATAAGATAAAATAGTGTCACGTTAGCATTTAATTACAATTGGACCGCCATGTCAGCGGTTAATATTGATAGTTAGTCAACTAACAATCACGTTAGCATATCTGTTAAAAATAGATCAATTTGACCCAAAAAAAAGATTAAGTGTTAAAGTGCTCTAAAAAAACATAAAATGCCAAAGTGACCAAACAACCAAACTTTAGGAGCTATTTTTGACATTATTCTTCTTTTTTTATAATTGTGAGAGGAAGATGGAGTTATCAACCCAAGCTCACATACCCTCTCGATATACAGGAAATGATTGGATGAAACTGTTACGCCATGTCATCCGTATCCCTTCTCAATCAATTAATGACATGTCAGCTATTTTTTACATGCCATTTACACCTCATTTGATTAGATTTTTTAATCACAAATCCCTAAAATTCCAATTAAAAATTATTCAACCCAAAAATTCTATCTTCCCTAATAAAAATTTTATCTTCATGTCTCTGCCCTGCTGCTATTTTTTTCGACAATTGCTTTGTCACGATCATCTCGCTTCACGTCTACGCCTCACGCCTTGCTACTATTTTTTTCTGGCAACTACTTTGTTGCTAATCGTCTCTGCTTCACGTCTCTGCCCTCTGCCCTGCTGCTATTATTTTTTCGACAACTATTTTGCTGCTTCAATTACTCTGCTTCAAGTTTCTGCCTTGCTGCTATTATTTTTTTTGACAACTGTTTTGTTGCTTCAATTACTTAATGTCTCGCCTCGTTGTTATTTTTTTCCAAAGAATCGCTTGTTTGATTTGCTTTGGTTTTTTGGTATGGCTGCTATAATTTATTTTACAAGTGAGTTTTTTTTTCTATTATGCTAAATTAGATAGGAGAGCAAGAAAGACAATGCTAGTTCCTAATAATTAAATGAATAGTTTAAACTATTCTTGAGCAGAAAACAAAGATCTAATCTTTAGGCTGCTTTTCATGTAATACAATATAATTAAATAGTTTTAGATAGAATTAGTGAATTCTAGCATTATGCTCAATTCGATCAATATGTTAGGTTATTCAAGGCTGGTTGGGTGATTTAGTTTGGGATGTTAAGTATTTCCACTTGATTTTCATTGGTTTGAAATATAGTTCTATTTAGATTCTTTGAAATAATTGTGATTTTTAATAATAATGACTTAGCGTGCTGAAAAAAAATTATTTAATTTTTGAGCCGTGTTTTTATTAGATTTTAATTGTTCTTTTAAATTTTTTAACGATTTCTTGTATTATCATGATTTTTTATTATATATTAAAATTTATTCTCGTGTTTTGTTAATTTATAATATTCATTTATGGAGACAAATCAAGATGAAATAGTTCATCTTGTCGGGAAACAATATAATTCTGTTGAAGAAATAAAAGTGGGACTGAAAGTGCATTCCGAAGAAGATGCTTATAATCTTTATAATTAGTTTGCTTTGAGTAAGGGGTTTAGTATTCGAAGAGGAAATAAGAGACGAAGTATGACTGAACCTATAAGACAACGTGAATTTTTATGCTCGAAATTTGGGTATCATGAGCACGAAGATAGTGGCAAAGTGAAAAAAAATTTAATCGTCTAGAGACAAGGACAGGTTGTCAAGCTAAAATTCGTTTTACAATAGACAAAGGTGTTTGGGTTGTTTCTTACTTTAATGATTATCATAATCACCACTTAGCAACTTCAGAAGAAAGAATTAATTTAAGATCAAGAAGAAAAATTTTGGAAGGACATGGAGATGTTATTCGTTCAATGGTTGCTGCAGGAATTAAACAAACAAGTTCATATTCGTTTCTCAGGAAGGAGATTGGGTTTGAAAATATTACATTTACCAAACGAGATTGTCATAATTTCTTGCGAATTGAAAGAGAGAAACTGATTGAAGCAGGGGATGCACAGAGCATTATGAATTTTTTCAAATATAAGCAAGCTGAAGACCCTATGTTTTTCTATTCAATGCAAGTGGACCAAAATAATCGACTAGCTAATTTTTTTTTTTGGAGAGATGGAAGATCAAAATTGGATTACGATTGTTTTGGAGATGTTCTTGTGTTTGATACCATGTATAGAACCAATAAGTATAATTTGGTTTGTGCTCCATTTGTCGAAATCAACAATAACTGGAATACTGTTTTGTTCAGTTGTGCTTTTTTATCAAATGAAACCACTGAGTCATTTACTTGGCTATTTGAAACATTTTTAGAAGCCATGGGCCATCGACAACCGAAAAGTATTTTTACTGATCAAGATCAAGCGATGATGAAATCAGTAGAGATTGTCCTCCCAGAATCTTCTCATAGATTATGCATGTGGCATATTTCAAATAATGCTAAACAACATCTTGCTAGTCGTTTTGTCAACGCCTAGTTCAAAGCACAATTTAATAAATGCTTTTATGGATGTGAAAGTGAAACTGATAATACTCTAGAACGTCACATTTTTATGTGCTAATTGCATATTTATTTTGAGTATGATTCTACTAATTTGGGCTATTTATGGTCTTTTATCTTATAGGGACTAAATTGGAGGCAAAAGTGAAATTAAGGGCCAAAAGCGTGAATTTAGAGATAAAATGGGCCAATGTGCAACAAAGGGAAATGATGGTGCCAAAAGTGCAAACATGGATGACAGAAGGATTGAGATGCAAAAAGAAGAGACTTTGCTTTATTAGACTCTATTTTAATTATATTAGGATAATTAATATTAGGATAATTATTGAGGATTATTTAATTTCTTTATTTATCTCTATTTATCTTTAATTAATTGTAATTATCTTTGGGAGTTTGAGTAGGACTAGTCCATCTATCTTAGCACTATAAATAGGGGATGAAGTGACTTGTAACAGCCCAAATACGACCCTAATCGGAACGGTGGTTTCGGAACCACGAATCCGAATTAGAAAAATATTTTATTTATTTATTTGATGTCTATGCTAAGTGTTTGTGAATGAGTAAAAATATCATAGGATAATTTAATTGTTTTGATGTTAAATTAAATAAAAGGACCAATTGGTTAAAGTGAGAAAAGTAGAGTGCATGAAATTAGGATGGCCAATTGAAATGCTTTATTGAAATAGGGACTTGCATGTCAAATTTCCACAATTGTTTATAGTGGACGGCAATGATGATGGGGGAGGCTTTTTAATGATTTTTTTATGTTAAATGTCATTTTTTTGATATTATAATATGTATTTTATGGGAATAATATAATAAACATATGAAAAATTCATTTTTCTCTCTCTTGCCTTCATCTTCTTCACCGATTCTCCTTAAAGAAAAAAAAGAAATTTCTCTTTCATCATCCGGCAATTGCATGTTGATGTAAGGTGAGTAATTGAGTTTTAATTTAGTAGATTCTTACATAATTGAGCTGGTCACTTTGAACATGACCGAAACTATGTTAAAATTTTTGGAATTTAACATGCTTAGATTCGGCCATGGGGGAGTATTTGTGATTTGTAGTGTTGATGAATATAAGATGATTTAAGATAGAAATCTAGGTGAAATGGAGTATAGCGATTTAAGTTTGTATGAATGCTATGGAAGTCATTTTTTTTATTGGAGCATAAAGATGCTCTTTACTCTTGACCGAATGTTGAAGTGAGCTTGTATGAGGTTTAGTTTAACCAAATTGTTTGGTTGTGTATATATGTTGAAAAACGGGTGCATTTTTAATATCATAATCAGCCATGGGTGAATGTTTATATCTTGGAAGTGATTGTTGATAGAATATTAAAGATAGGTGATAAATAGAAATGTTTTTGAATTAGAGTTTGGTTAAATTAAATATTAGAAGTTTAATTGCATAAATTAATTTGTTAAGGGTACAAATGCCATAATAAATAATTCATATAGACTTGAATGGGACTAGTGGAAATTTGGTTCTTAAGGAATTAATCCGAAATTCTTATAATTCTGATGTTATATGCTAAGGGACTTAATTCGTGAGAAAAACTGAACTAGAGGGGTGAAGGTGTAAATTAGAAATTTCATGTTAAAAGTTATTTTAGTGCATAAGAGGATTAATTTATTTTGAGGAGTATTCGACATTACCTTAAAATGTGTATGAATTTTATATATTTGAGTGAATAATACAATGATGTGTTTTGAGTTGAGATGAATGAAAAACTATTGAATAAACTCTCTTCGAACTTTATTTAGATCAAGGGAAGAAAGGTTTGGAAAAGGAACGGGGAAAAGCTAAACTAAACGAGTAGCCGGGAAACCCTGAATTGTCGTTCTTCTAGGTAAGATTTCAAGCGAATGAATTAGTTGAAACAATTCTTTATACATTGATAATGTTAGAAGGGTATCGGATTATTGAGCTAATATTGACGAATGAGTTATCGAGATTATTTAACCATTTATATTTTGCAAGGTAATTTAAGACAGTTGATTTAGTAGTATGAATTTCGTACCACCTTAAATTGAATGCAAAGGTCATATATATATATATATATATAAATATAATACTAAGTGATGGTAAGGAATGTATTCAAGTAAAGATATAGTATGGAGGTAATATGCTAGATACTTTAGTTATGTTGAACATGAGAATATAATTACTTTCATGAATTAATGCATGGGCGATTATATGCTTGGATGAATGTTAGTTTGATTATATGAATGATTTGGTAATTTTTGTATGAATTACGAGTTTACTAAATGTACTATGGGTACGAAACTATGATTGGGCACTAAGTGGCAGGTTAATAAGTAACGGCTCTATGTGAGCGGTACGTTATGGGATTTTAAGTAACGGCTCTATGTGAGCGATACGTTACGGGATTATTGAGTAACGGCTCTGTGTGAGCGATACGTTACGAGATCATTCAGTAACGGCTCTGTGTGAGCGACACGTTATGAGATCCTGGAGTAACGGCTCTATGTGAGCGATACGTTACATAGTGATTTTAATGAAGGTACTAATCTTGCAAAACACTATTAAGCTTACTTATCAATGTGCAGGTACATGGCTCGTTTTAAAAGACTATGTTATAAATGGAAATTGGTATATAGTATTGTTGGGAAATAACATCCTAGAATTATGTATGAATGACTAAGTTTCAAATGGTGTGTATATTTATAGAGGTACATTTAGTCATACAATATCCATGAATCGATTCTTGATACCTTGATTGTTCGGCCATGTTGTTGTTGTTGTATATGAAATGCTTATTGAAATTATTTAGTAGAATAAATGTACTTAGTTTATCAAGCTGAAATCTTACTAAGCTGTGAAGCTTACTTTCTCTCTGTTGTTTCTTGGAATTATAGATCACCTTTGGAAGGTTCAACCTAAGCTCGTGGATCAATTCGGAAGCTCATCACATTATCATCTATCTTGGTACCCTTATCGATTGATTAATCTTTGATGATTATGGCATGTATAAGCTATTTTGTTTTCTTAGGATTTGTATAAGATAAACCTTTAATGGATGTATGCCATGCGAAAATGGCTAAATTGTGGTACTTTGATCTTGTGTATGTTCGGTCATGAGGTTAATCCTTTTATGAAAGTGTAATTGTTCATGTGCTTATGCTTGATGTATGATAAGGTAGCTGAATGACCCTTTTGGTTGAAGTTCTATTGTGCAAAGTCGAACATGATGATTGTGTATTTTAGTAACTAACGTTTCATGCTACTCGTATATGTGTGTAATGAGTTTGGTTTATATATATATATATATAGGGTTGTTTACAAAATAGGTTTGGTTTTGATAACGTGACCTTGCCAATGGATGATGATGTGATCAATTAAATGTTTGGATGCTTTTGACAATGGAAAAAGGGATCTTAAAATTGGTACAAGTACAATCGTTTTTGAGTGTTAGATAACTTGTTAAAAAAAGAGTAAAGCTTATACATATTTAGCTAAGGTAATGAAAATGACCTAATGAATAATAAATGGGTTTTATTGAAAGATGTTTATGGTTTAAAAGTAGTTGAGTTATATGCATGGATTGAAGAATGATGTGCACGGTATATGTAACTGCATTTCTTTTTTTTTGGGTAGTTTTGTCTACATTCGAATAGTAGGTGTATCATTATTAAGATTCAGTTTTAATATATATATTGAGATGTGAAATTTCCCTTCTATTTCAAAGTAGTCTAAAGAAGTATGATCAATATGCAATATTATTCGATTATGGATTGGGTTTAGTTTAGTAATACCCCTTAACTATAATCCGGCGACGGATACAGGTTAGGGGTGTTACATTTTATTGGTATCAGAGCTACGGTTTAGTCGGTTCTTGGACTAACGTAGCGCGTAAAGGTCTAGCTATACATGCCATATTTTGTGATAAGATAATGTGATGAATTCTGACAGATAAATGTATTTGTTTCTTCCATATAGTAATGGATCCGGATCCCGAGCAAACATTAGCTGATGATATCGAGAGTGTGGCACCTGTTCCCGTGCAAGGGACCGCGCTAGAAGAATCTCGACCTGCTGCGAGTGGCCTAGATGAGAGGGTAAAGCAGGCCTTCCATAATATGATGAACGATTGGTTCAGTCATTACTTACGAACCACTCTGGCTGTTCATCTACCTCAAGATCCGAATGTACCCCCAGTAACACCTGGGATACCTCCAGTTGCTAATCTTGACAGTGTAACATCCTAAATTTTTGGGCTTATGCGTTTAATGGGTGAATATGTGGAATGAGTTAATTTAAGTGTTAGGGGTCCAAATTGGGCTTAGGCTTAGGCAGAGGCCTTGATTAAAATTATCTGTTTGGGCATTATAGGGTTTAAAAGGTAGTATCTATGTTTAAAATACCAAAGTCGGCTTATGGCCCAATCTTAGGAGGTGACGCCACACACAAGGAATAAGGGGCCCAAATTTAAGTTTCATCGAGCCCAATTCTTTTAATTTAAGTTAGCTAAATTTTGGGCATTAGGATTAGGTGGAGTGGATGGCAACAAGGCTAAAATTTAGGGTTTTAATGTTTAAAATATGTGGATAATAAGCGAGATAAAGGCTATTATTTAGGAATTTATTTTATGTGGATAATAAGCAGATAAAGGCTAAGATCTAGGGATTTTTATGATTAAATATGTGGATAATATCTTTGATAAAAGGAGGGAGGAGTTAGAGATAATTAAGTCTCTTTTAGATGAGCTAGTAGATTAAGATAAAGGAGAAAAGTTAGGAATTTATCTACAAAAGAGTGATGGCCAAGAATCCATCTTGAGAGGAGTAAAGAAACCACTACTACATGGCAAAGGGTTGCCGAATTTCCTATAAATAGGGGCTAGCTCCTTATTTACGACATTAAATCCTCTCCCTTTTGTGCGAAATTCCTTATCTTCTTTTCTCCAAATTTCTTTCTCCAATTTCTCTAAAAGTCGAAAACTCCATTATTCTCTTCTTTCTTCTAAAAGCCAAAAACTCCATTATTTTCTTCTTTCTCCTAAAAGCCAAAAACTCCATTATTCTCTTCTTTCTTCTAAAAGCTGAAAACTCCATTATTCTCTTCCTTCTCTAAAAAGTGAAATCTCTATAGTTTTATTTTATTCATCCTATTTGAGAAATTGTTCTATACTTAGGCATTTAAATCCTCCATTGACATTGTCGAATTCTCTCTCTAGTACTAGTGAATCTCTAAGTTAAGGTAAGAGTAGATTTTGATTAGTTCTCATAATCTATTCTCGATTTTTGAAAAGGCAAAAGCAAAGCTAATAGTTTAATGGTTTATGATGGGTGGCAAGTCGGGATTTGAAGGAAGCCTAGTCAACTAGATCTAAAAGCCGAAATTCATAAGTCTCCAATTTCGAGAAGGTAAGAAGATTTTCCTAGATTTCTATTAGATTTCATCATTATATACAAGATTTTAACTTTATAAGGAGGATTAACGATTAAATATTATTATAGTAACTCTGATAAGGATTTATGATAGAATTAAATATGGATCAGGCAAAAGAAATAATCCCTAAGTTTAAGAAGCGAGCGATATTCTTTGTCGAGATTGGCCAATTAGTTGTGGAATAAACCGAACAACACCTTAGGCAGATAGCGGTTGTGTCGACTAAGGATAAGCGTCGATATAAAGCCTCATTTTATCGGTAATCGGTGTGTAGATTCTTGACACATAAGCTTTGTTATATTATATGTATGTTATGGGCTAAAAATTTGGAAAAGGTGTGTAGATCTCTATCACACTAGTTAATCTGAATTTTATGTATGTTATGGGCTAAAAGTAGAAAAATGAAATTGTATGAGCATCGTATTACCCGAGAAAGGGTAGGCAAGGGATGCTAGGTGCGTAATCATAGAAACTTCTCTATGTGTATCAAGTATGTAAAAATATGTGATCTGTTTAGATAGTTTAATGTTCGATTCTTGCATGTATGCATGGGATGGGATTGATTGATTTACGGAAGGGGAGCGGTGGCGAGGCGATCGGTGGCTTTGCCACATAGGTCACATAGTGATCGGTCTTTATAATGACAACTGTCGATATATTATTAAGGTCAATGGTGATCGGTTTAACCCACATAGGTCACATAGTGATCGATCTTTATGATGAGCGACACATTTGTCGATGTGGTGTGTAGTGGATAAAGGGTTGATGTAGAAATCCCACGGTGTGATGGTTGGTGCGGGGTGTGTAGAGGATGGACTCATAGGTTTGGGATGGGCCATGTTGCATATTTTGTTACCCTTGTATACGGGCCAAGGCTCATAATGTGTTTGTAGGCCTCAAGCCTTTTATGTGTTCTGGATTTGCACTGCTGAGTCTTGGTGACTCAACCTTTTATTTTCCCAACATTTCGGTGAGTAGTAGATCGTGAACATGGGAGAAGAGGCGGACTCGAGGGCCATCAAGTTTTATTTCTCTGAATTATTTGAGATTTCTTTAAGTTTATTTTATTTTTATTTGGGATTTTTTAAGGTCCCTAATTTTTATTCAACTAAGAAGTTTTCAATGTTATGCAACTTATAAATTTTATGTTAAGGTTTATTTATACTTAATAATACTAATATAAGATTTTATTTTAAAATGTCACTTATTTACTCTAATAATGTCTAATTAACTACGACTTCCAAAACCAATAAGGCAAAAGTTTTCAATGTACAAGCCGTGACAAGCGGATCCATCGAAACGCATGAAATTTGGGTTTGGGGTGTTCTGAGAGTGACTAAACCTCCAATTGACCGTATTAGAAATACGAGCTCTCGAATTTAGAAGTGAGGATGATGGCGATCTTTGAGAGAGCCGAATTTTGGCTCGATAACACCATTCGTGTATTCGACGAACTGTCCTGCACCCCCGATGAATGTTTGAAGTGTGCTATATCCTTGTTACGGGATTCTGCCTACTATTGGTGGAATACGCTCGTGTCAGTTGTCCCGAAAGAAAGGGTTACGTGGGACTTCTTTCAAATAGAATTCCTTAAGAAATATATAAGCCAGCGCTTTATTGACTCTAAGCGCAAAGAATTCCTCGAGCTCAAACAGGGCCGCATGACTGTACCCTAATATGAGCGCAAATTTGTGCGACTTAGTCGCTATGCTCGCTAGTGCGTTTTGTCAGAAACTACTATGTGCCAGAGATTCGAAGATGGTTTAAACGAGGATATAAAGCTTCTGGTTGGTATTCTGGGAATTAATGAGTTCGTTGTGCTGGTTGAACGAGCTTGAAAAGCTGGAGAACTAGGAAAGGAAAAATAAAAAGTCGAGTTTGAATCTAAAGACACTAGGAAGAGGTCCGCAAGTAAATTTTCACAGATGTCTATGAAGAAGTTTAAGAATGACGGTGGTCGATCCAAACCTAATACCAAGATTTTTATCCGAGAACGACCCCTAGCGAATTCTCGAGCTACATTAGTTGCTAGTGTGGGCAATGTTCGATCGAGCAAACCGGAGTGCCAACAGTGTGGCAGACGACACTTTGGAGAGTGTTGGGGTAAAGCTATTTCTCTCACTTGTTATAAGTGTGGCTCGCAAGATCATTTCATTCGGGATTGCCCGGAGATTACAGAAAAGGGTACTGCTCAGAGTGCAAGGCCTAGGGGCACTACAGCTAGAGGTAGACCGTCTCGGATTGGAGGAGGTAGGAGTGGCGCACAGAAGGGGACTACAGATGCGGTTATTCGATCGATGCTCGTGTCCGGCGGAGCTTATGCCATCCATGCTAGAGAGGAGGTCTCGCCACCAGATGTTATTACTGGTATTTTCACTCTCTTTGATACTAGTGTAACTGCTTTAATTGATCCCGGCTCAACTCATTCATATGCGTGCGAAACCTTGGTGTCCAGTAAGACTCTACCTGTTGAGTCTACTGAGTTTGTGATTCGGGTTTCAAACCCTTTGGGTCGATGTGTATTGGTTGATAAAGTGTGCAAGAGTTGTCCTTTGATGATTCGAGACATGAGTTTTCCGGCCGATCTGATGCTATTACCTTTCGACGAGTTTGACATTATTTTTGGTATGGATTGGTTGACCGTTCATGATGCGGTAGTGAATTGTCGACGAAAAACTATCAAGTTGAGACATTTGAATAACGAAATAGTACGATTAGAGTCTGCGGACTTAAATGGGCTACCAGCAATAATATCCTCGATGTTGGCTCGACAGTATTTGAGAAAGGGGTGTGAAGCTTACTTTGCTTATGTGATTGATAGTAGAGTGGCCGAAAAGAAGATCGAATCAGTACCAGTAGTATATGAGTACTCAGATGTGTTCCCGGAGGAATTGTCGGGATTGCCGCCTGCTCGAGAAGTAGAGATAGGTATTGAGTTAGTGCCAGGAACGACTCCTATCTCGATAGCTCCGTATAGAATGGCACAACCGAATTGAAGGAGTTAAAAGCGTAGTTGCAAGAATTGACAGACAGGGGTTTTGCCAGACCGAGTTTCTCTCCCTAGGGTGTGCCCGTTTTATTTGTAAGAAAGAAAGATTGAACCGTGAGAATGTGCATTAATTATTGGCAGCTCAATAAGGTAACCGTGAAGAACAAATACTCACTGCCTCGTATCGATGATTTGTTCGATCAGCTTAAGGGAGCCTCGGTGTTCTCGAAGATCGATCTGAGGTCTGGATATTATTAATTGCGGGTTAGAGAATCAGACATACCAAAGACAGCTTTTCGAACGAGATATGGTCACTATGAGTTTTAGTGATGCCGTTTAGGCTCACTAATGCCCCTGCTGTATTCATGAATTTAATGAATAGGTGTTCGGACCGTATTTGGATCGGTTTGTGGTTGTATTCATTGATGATATCTTGGTCTACTCTCAAGATGAAACCGAGCATGCTGAGCATTTGAGGTTAGTGCTACAAATTTTGCGTGAAAAATAATTATACGTGAAATTTAGCAAGTTTGAGTTTTGGTTGAACGAAGTTAGCTTCATGGGGCACGTTATTTCAGCATCAGGTATTCGGGTTGACTCGAATAAAGTTTCGGCCATACTCAATTGGAAACCCCCAAGGAACATTTTTGCGATTCGTAGTTTTCTAGGACTCGCCGGATACTATTGACGCTTTGTGAAAGGGTTTTCTATGATAGCAGCTCCAATGACCAAATTATTGCAGAAAGATGTAAAATTTGAGTGGACAGAATGGTGTCAGAAGAGTTTTAATCAGCTAAAAATTTTGTTAACGGAAGCTCCGGTACTTGTTCAGCCAGAATCGGGTAAAGAGTTCGTTGTTTATAGTGATGCATCTCTAAATGGCTTCAACGTGTATTGATGCGGGGAGGTAAGGTTATAGCTTACGCATCAAGACAGTTGAAACCACAAGAGAAGAATTATCCAACACATGACCTTGAATTGGCTGCTATAGTATATGCTTTGAAGATATGGCGACACTATCTTTTTGGTGAGAAATGCCACGTCTATTCGGATCACAAAAGTCTAAAGTATTTAATGAGTCAGAAGGATCTGAATTTGAGACAACGACGATGGTTAGATCTATTGAAAGACTATGAGCTTGTGATTGATTATCACCCGGGAAAGGCTAATGTAGTTGCTGATACACTTAGTGAGAAATTGTTATATGCTCTACGTGCAATGAATGCGAATCTAGCCATAACCGATGATGGTGTACTCATTGCTAAATTAAAGGCGAAACCATGGTTTGTTCAACAAATTCGAGAAGCTCAGGAGATTGATGATGACTTAAGAGCAAAAAGGAGCCTGTGTGATACAGATGCGAATTTTGAATTTCAAATAGATGATGAAGGGTGTTTACGGTTTAAGAATCAGATATGTGTGCCTAAGAACTCTGAATTGATTCGAATGATTTATGAGGAAGCTCATAATAGTAAATTGTCGATCCATCCGGGCAGCACAAAAATGTATAACGACTTGAAACAGCATTACTGGTGGCATGGTATGAAACGAGACATCTCAGACTATGTGACAAGGTGTTTAGTATGTCAACAGTGAAAGCTGAGCATCAGGTGCTGTCGGGACTACTTCAACCGATTTTGATACCTGAGTGGAAGTGGGATTGAATCACGATGGATTTTGTATCGGGTTTGCCACTGACACCGACTAAGAAAGATTCAATCTGGGTTATTGTGGATAGATTGACAAAATCGGCTCATTTCATTCCGGTACGTACCGATTTTTCATTTGATAAGCTAGCTGAGCTGTACATATCGCAGATAGTACGGTTACATGGAGTACCTATTTCTATTACGTCGGATAGAGACCCGTGATTCACATCGCGGTTTTGAAAAAGGTTACAAGATGCCTTGGGAACTAAGTTACACTTCAGTACAGCTTTTCATCCTCAATCGGATGGTCAATCCGAGCGTGTTATCCAAATACTCGAGGATATGTTGAGATGTTGCATTCTCGAGTTCGGAGGTACGTGGGAGCGATACTTACCTTTGGTCGAATTCGCTTATAATAATACCTTTCAATCTAGTATCAAAATGGCTCCCTACGAGGCTTTATATGGTCGTAAATGCCGTAAACCATTGTTCTGGATTGAGCTCGGTGAAAACAAGATATACGGGGTTGATTTGGTCAAAGAGGCTGAGCAGAAAGTGGCCGTAATTTGTGACAGTTTGAAAGCAGCCTCGCGTATAGATTGAAGTTACCCTCTGAACTAGACAGAATCCACGATGTGTTCCATGTATCTATGCTTCGGCGATACAGATCCGACCCTTCTCACGTGATTATTCCAGTAGAAATCGAGATTCAGTCTGATTTGACTTATGAAGAGGAACCGATTCGCATATTAGCTCGTGAAGTGAAAGAGTTGCGGAATAAGAAAATAGAGCTAGTTAAAGTGCTGTGGCTTAAACACGGGGTGGAGGAAGTAACCTGGGAGACCGAAGAATCTAAGAAAGAACTCTATCCGCACTTATTCGTCGGTAAGATTTTCGGAGACGAAAATTTCTTCTTAGGAGGGGGAGTTGTAACAGCCCAAATACGACCCTAATCGGAACGGTTGTTTCGGAACCACGAATCCGAATTAGAAAAATATTTTATTTATTTATTTGATGTCTATGTTAAGTGTTTGTGCATGAGTAAAAATATCGTAGGATAATTTAATTGTTTTGATGTTAAATTAAATAAAAGGACCAATTGGTTAAAGTGGGAAAAGTAGAGTGCATGAAATTAGGATGGCCAATTGAAATGCTTTACTCAAATAGGGACTTGCATGTCAAATTTCCACAATTGTTTATAGTGGACGGCAATGATGATGGGGGAGGCTTTTTAATGATTTTTTTATGTTAAATGTCATTTTTTATATTATAATATGTATTTTATGGGAATAATATAATAAACATGTGAAAAATTCATTTTTCTCTCTCTTGCCTTCATCTTCTTCACCGATTCTCCTTAAAGAAAAAGAAGAAATCTCTCCTTCATCATCCGCCATTGCATGTTGATGTAAGGTCGATAATTGAGTTTTAATTTAGTAGATTCTTACATAATTGAGTGGTCACTTTGAACATGGCCAAACTATGTTAAATTTTGGAATTTAACATGCTTAGATTCGACCATGGGGAGTATTTGTGATTTGTAGTGTTGAAGAATATAAGATGATTTGAGATAGAAATCTAGATGAAATGGAGTATAGTGATTTAAGTTTGTATAAATGCTATGGAAGTCATTTTTTTTATTGGAGCATAAAGATGCTCTTTACTCTTGATCGAATGTTGAAGTGAGCTTGTATGAGGTTTAGTTTAACCAAATTGTTTGGTTGTGTATATATGTTGAAAAGGGTGCATTTTAATATCATAATCGCCATGGGTTAATGTTTATATCTTGGAAGTGATTGTTGATAGAATATTAAAGATAGGTGATAAATAGAAATGTTTTTGAATTAGAGAGTTTGGTTAAATTAAATATTAGAAGTTTAATTGCAAAAATTAATTTGTTAATGGTACAAATGCCATAATAAATAATTCATATAGACTTGAATGGGACTAGTGGAAATTCGGTCGAAATTCTTGTAATTCGGATGTTATATGTTAAATGACTTAATTCGTGAGAAAAATCGAACTAGAGGGTGAAGGTGTAAATTAGAAATTTCATGTTAAGAGTTATTTTAGTGTATAAGAGGATTAATTTATTTTGAGGAGTATTCGACATTACCTTAAAATGTGTATGAATTTTATGTATTTGAGTGAATAATACAATGATGTGTTTTGAGTTGAGATGAATGAAAATTATTGAATAAACTATCTTGAACTTTATTTAGATCAAGGAAGAAAGATTTGGAAAAGGAACAGGGAAAAGCTAAACTAAGCGAGTAGCGGAAACCACGAATTGTCGTTCTTGAGGTAAGATTTCAAGCGAATGAATTAATTGAAACAATTCTTTATACATTGATAATGTTGGAAGGGTATCAGATTATTGAGCTAATATTGCCGAATGAGTTATCGAGATTATTTAACCGTTTATATTTTGCAAGGTAAGTTAAGACAGTTGATTTAGTAGTGTGAATTTCGTACCACCTTAAATTGAATGCAAAGGTCATAAATATATATATAAATATAATACTAAGTGACGGTAAGGAATGTATTCGAAGTAAAGATATAGTATGGAGGTAATGTGCTAGATATTTTAGTTATGTTAAACATGAGAATATAATTATTTTCATGAATTAATGCATAGGCCATTATATGCTTGGATGGATGTTAGTTTGATTATATGAACGATTTGGTAATTTTTGTATGAATTACGAGTTTACTAAATGTACTATGGGTACGAAACTATGATTGAGCACTAAGTGGCAGGTTAATAAGTAACGGCTCGTGTGAGCGATGCGTTCTGAGGATTTTAAGTAACGGCTCTATGTGAACGATACGTTATGGGATTATTGAGTAACAGCTCTATGTGATCGATACTTTACGAGATCATTGAGTAACGGCTCTGTGTGAGCGATACGTTACGAGATCCTGGAGTAACGGCTCTATGTGAGCGATACGTTACATAGTGATTTGAAGCGAAGGTACTAATAAATGCGAAACAACGTTAAGCTTACTTATCAATGTGCAGGTACATGGCTCGTTTTAAAAGACTATGTTATAAATGCAAATTGGTATATAGTATTGTTGGGAAATAACATCCTAGAATTATGTATGAATGACTAAGTTTCGAATGGTATGTATATTTATAGAGGTACGTTTAGTCATACAATATCCATGAATCGGTTCTTGATACCTTGATTTTTCGGCCAGTTGTTGTTGTTGTATATGAAATGCTTATTGAAATTATTTAGTAGAACAAATGTACTTAGTTTATCAAGCTAAAATCTTACTAAGCTGTGAAGCTTACTTTCTCTCCGTTGTTTCTTGGAATTATAGATCACCTTTGGAAGGTTCAACCTAAGCTCGTGGATCCATTCGGAAGCTCATCACATTATCATCTATCTTGGTACCCCTTATCGATAGATTAATCTTTGATGATTATTGTAACATCCTAGATTAGGGGTTAGATTAGGGGTTATGCGTTTGTGCATAATTCATGAGTAGTAGGTTTTGGCAGTGTTTGGAAGTGAATTAAGGGTTTTTAAAATCCTAGGATGGAAAAGAAAGCTTTGGATAATTATTGGTTTTTAAGTTAAAAACAAGAAGTGATGTGGAAAATTGGCAAGGGACGCCACCTAAGGTGCAAGGGTTATGGCATCAAGTGAAGTACTTTGAGGGAAGAGGTTCGAATCCCATTGTGTGCATTTTTGCTTAATTTTATGAATAGCATGTTTACTGTGATATGTGGTGTGCATTTTTAGAACCTTGGAAATGTAAGGAAATGTAAGGAAATGTAAGGAAATGTAAGGAAATATAAGGAAATGTAAGGAAATGAAAGGAAATGAAAAGGAAATGAAAGGAAATGAAAGGAAATGTAAGGAAATGTAAGGAAATGTAAGGAAATGTATGGAAATGTATAGAAATGTAAGGAAACTTGGAAATGTATGGAAATGCTAAGTTAAAAAGAGGAAAGTGAACATTTATGGAAACTAGGAAAATGATTTAGAGATGATTCAAAAGAGGAAAGTGAACATTTCTGAAAACTTGGAAATGTAAGGAAATGTCAAGTTTGAAGAGCCAAACGAAAATTTTTGGAAACTTAGAAATGACTTAAAAATGTCGAGTTTTAAAAGATTAAAAGAGGAAACTAAGGCAAGGTGGCCTTAAGAAAGTTAATAGGAAGAATTTGACACCCAAACAGGCTTGGAAAAGTGGCCTGAAGATACCACTTAAAGCCCAGTGAGTGAAGCCACTTAGGTGGATAATTTGGGCCTCGTAAGGCCACAAGTAGTCCAATAGAACAAGTTAAAATTCGGCTCAACAAGGGAAGGGAGTGAACGGCATCTAGCTAAAACTTTAAGTGATTTTTATTTAATTACTTAAAGAGGAAGCAATGGACGGCAATAAGGACTCTTAAGGGAAGAGTTTAATTCTCTTTAAAATTCGGCTAAATAGGTGGATAAATGAAGAATTATTCTTTAATTAGGAGAATGAGGGAAGAGTGATGGCCAAGTAAGGGATTCTAAGTTAGTAAATTCGGCTATAAAAGGGAAAGAAGGCCATTCATTCATTCACTCTTCCTTTGCCAAATTTCTTAAGCATATTCTCCTCTCTCTGCCGAAATTCCTACAGTTTTATTCTTCTTCTTTTATTTTTGTCAAGCCAAAATACCTTGTGTTCTAACCGAATCCTCCATCTTTATTCTTCCTTCTCTTTTCTTTCTAAACCCTCCAAAAGCCGAAAGTTGTGAGAGCATCATTTAGCCATAGCCGAATCTTTGAAGGTTGAAGTGAAGATGCAATCGATTCCTTCAAATAAGGGAGAAGTTCTTTTCCCGAAGGTACACCATAGGCTGCGTGTTCCCTAGTTATTCGGTGAATTTTGGGATTTAAGATCCTTAAGGTAAGTGACTATGAATATTCGGCCAAGACCCTATTTTTGTAGTAGATCTATTATTATGTGTTTTAAGCTAAAAATTAACCGATTCAAGGGATCTAGTGATTAGTCGATTTCAAAGGAGAAGAATATAAGTTTTTGGATTTGATTTTTAATTCAATTGGCAACAAGGTAAGTTTAGTGCACAAATCCTACTAGGATTTGGATTTATGGTCAAATGGCTCTTTACTAAGTATTAAGTGATTGAATAAATGTAGAGATCTAAGATCTAAGGCATTAGATCAAGCTTTTCGAGATCTCAAGGAATTGCTAAGCGAATCGGTGTGTACCTACCCTAAGTTTTAATATGTTCATGGCTATTTTTAAATTAAATGTGTTATTAAGAATGTGAAAAGCATGGCTAAGGTACCGTGTGTACCTACACTATATCATAATATGTTTTATGGCTACGTTTAATTAATATATGTGATATTAAGAATATGAAAGTGGCTAAGGTACCATGTTATGGTACAAAGTACTCAGCACGTTTCCTACTCCTACTAGGATTATGAAATATGTTAATTGTAACATGAGAATAAGAATAAGAATGTGAACTCGGCATATTTATGCATATTACTATTATATGGGGCATATGGGTTTATTTTTGGGGAAGTGAATGTGGTGACCTAAGACCACAAACACGGTGACCTAAGACCGTGATATCTGAATGTGGTGACCTAAGACCACGATGAATGAATATGGTGACCTAAGACCACAGAAATCTGAACGTGGTGACCTAAGACCACGAATCACGGTGACCTAAGACCGCGATATGGAGTGTAGCGGAAGGAGGGTTGACTTAGTAGTCCCCACGGTGTGCAAGATGGTACAGGTGAAGTGTAGCGGATGGCATATAGGTTTGGGTTTGGGTTGCATCATTATTTTTACTGTTATATGAACATGTATGTGATATGATAATGCATGCACGAAATGTTAATTCTTAGTGTTGGTTACACATTGAGTCTATTTGACTCACCCATTGTGGGACTATTTTCGGTGTAACAAGAATGGACCGGGTTAATGAGAAGCTTAGGGATGGCCATGCCAAGAAGAAATTCTGACTTGGACTTTTATTTTATTTTAAGTATTTTGAATTTAAATTTTGGGAATTATTCGATGTAATAAGGCCTTAGTAGGAATATTTTATTCTGCTTTTATTTGTTAAGCTTACAATTTTTATCAATTAAAGATTAAGTAAATCTATTTTAAAACTAAGCCCAAACGTTTTGTCACCTAAAGTAAAGGATTTTTAATAATAAAATAAACTTGTTCTCAACTCAAGCCCAACCCAAAACAATCTTTCTTTCAAAACACACAAGTTTTTCCTAAGTAACCAAAGAATTTGAAATGGTTTACACCGGGGAACATACCAGATCCGGTCAAGGCTCGTGGGCCGGGTTTGGGGTGTTTCAATTATGGCATGTATAAGCTATTTTGTTTTCTTAGGATTTGTATAAGATGAACCTTTAATGGATGTATGCCATGCGAAAATGGCTAAATTGTGGTACTTTGATCTTGTGTATGTTCGGTCATGAGGTTAATCCTTTTATGAAAGTGTAATTGTTCATGTGCTTATGCTTGATGTATGATAAGGTAGCCTGAATGACCCTTTTTGGTTGAAGTTTTATTGTGCAAAGCCAAACATGATGATTGTGTATTTTAGTAACTAACGTTTCATGTTACTCGTATATGTGTGTAATGAGTTTGGTTTATATATATAGGGTTGTTTACAAAATAGGTTTGGTCTTGATAACGTGACCTTGCCAATGGATAATGATGTGATCAATTAAATGTTTGGATGCTTTTGACAATGGAAAAAGGGATCTTGAAATTGGTACAAGTACAATCGTTTTTGAGTGTTAGATAACTTGTTAAAAAGAGAGTAAAGCTTGTACATATTTAGCTAAGGTAATGAAAATGACCTAATGAATAGTAAATGGGTTTTATTGAAAGATGTTTATGGTTTAAAAGTAGTTGAGTTATATGCATGGATTGAAGAATGATGTGCACGATATATGTAACTGCATTTCTTTTTTTTTAGGGGTAGTTTTGTCTACATTCGAATAGTAGATGTATCATTATTAAGATTCGGTTTTAATATATATATATTGAGATGTGAAATTTCCCTTCTATTTCAAAGTAGTCTAAAGAAGTATGATCAATATGCAATATTATTCGATTATGGATTGGGTTTAGTTTAGTAATACCCCTTAACTATGATCCGGCGACGGATACAGGTCGGGGTGTTACATGACTCATTTTGGTTGTTCATCTTTTTCTGTAAACACTCTCCCCATAAGTCTTTGTTCTTTCATATTTCTTTTTAATAAAACCTCAATTTATATATTTATTTTTCTTTTCCACCACAACCATGAGCCACTAAAACCCATCTAGCCAAAGGTTGCCGAAAATCCCCAAAAAGGGTTCTTGAGGTTTAGAATCCGTACTTAGCCTTCTCAACAGAGTATTCATCGTTTCTCCGCATTACGGGGCTGACTCTTCCGTCCATGTCCTTTAAGAAGTAATCTTTTCAATGTTTGCAAGGAACGGCCGCTTTATATATTTTAAGAAGGTTACACAGTCGGTTGTTAACTTACTGCGTCAAAGGTTGGCGAGCCCAAGAGACAAAATGGCGTGGGATTCGCCATTGAGAAACGTTGATCTAGCATAGATGATCCCACAAGAGCGATCGTTGGCTAGAGTCAAGTTCCACCAAATCGAAATCTAAATTCTCGGAGCTGGTGGTCGTAGGCGTCCTCTTCCACTATAACTGGCTTATTCGAGTTGAGAAGGATCATCTAAAAGCGAAGGATTGAACCCAAGGCGGATCGAGGCAACTGGAGGCTGGAATCTCTCCACATTAGAAACTTTCTCTAAAATCTTTCTTTTTATTTTCCTCATTTTAATTTTCGTAATTTATTCTCATAATTTCAATTCATCTTAAATTACATTTTTATTTTCCCAGATCAAACTTTTAATTACATTATTTTTATTTTTTCGAGAATGCGAGTTTTCTTGGCAAGGATTTGAGAAACAAGCATTAAGTATAATCCGGTCCCCGAGGATTCGATCCTACTTCCCATTTCTTGTGTTTTTTACTATTTCTTTGGGAATAGGATATTTTTGGTGATTTCAACGATGCATCAAATTTTGGCGCCGTTCTTAGAGGATCGAGAACGTACTAATCTTTTTTTTTTGTTTCTTATGACCAGATCTGCTGCAGGAACTCTTGCGTTTGATTCAGAAATTGAAAAGACTACAAAAGCTAATCGCAAGGAAACAAAGCTAAGGAAAAAGCAGTCAGTGGTTGTTGAGACTCAAAGTAATCCACCGCCAAAAATTAGAATCGACGACGAAGCAGAGTCTAAGGTTAACAAAAACCCTACTCAAACATTTGAAACTAAAGCAGAAGAAGTCGATTCACCCGGAGAGGTGCTTGAAACTAGGGTTAACGGAAACCCGAATTTGGCACGTCAACCAATGGCTCAAACAACTCGGCAACTGGTGAAGCTCCGGTAGAACAACCGCCATTGTGCATCGCAGATCCTACTATGGATACCGATTTTGAACTGAAATCAGGGTTAACTCAGTTGGGTGTAACTGAAGGAGTTTCATATGGTTTGTCTGAGTATGAAACCTCAAGGCGTAATTGAGGATCAAATTAAATTGTGCTCTTTCTCTTTTTCCCTAGCAGATTCAACTAGAGAATGGTTATTTTATTTACCTCCTGGATCTATTACAACTTGGGCTAATTTATCTCGTTTATTTCTCAACAGGTTTTTTCCAGCGTCCAGAGCAGCTGAGCTAAGAAGAGAAATCGTGGGAATAAGCCAGAAAGAAGCGGAGACTCTTTACGATTATTGGGAGCGATTTAAGAAGTTATGTGCGAGCTACCCACAACACGATATAACAGAACAATCTCTCCTCCAATACTTTTATGAAGGTTTGAAACCGATGGAAATGACTATGGTAGATGCTGCTAGTGGAGGAGCGTTGGTCAATATGACCCCTCAACAAGCAAGGGACTTGATTTCCACAATGGCTACAAATTCTCAGCAGTCTCGAGCTAACCCTGAACCCCCTAGAAGCGTTCACCAGCTAAGTAATTCTTTCATAGAAGATAGACTTGATAAACTTACTAATATGATGAATACTCTTCTTGCAGAAAAAATAAAGGCAGCTCGGTTATATGGAATGTGTGTTGCACCTTAGCACACAACTGATGCATGTCCTAGTTTGTATGATGACTCTATGGCTCACTTAGGTGCGGTGGGAAATTTTCCTGCCCACCACGAGGCGTCTGACGCTACTCTAATACCTCCAACCCAGGATGGAGGATCACCTAACAAGTTATGGGGCCAACCCACAATATAACCAGCCAAACCAGAACCGAGTTCCACAGTAGCCACAAGATTTAGGTAATTCTCTAGAAACTTTGGTCAATAAATTAGCAGCTAATATGCTTGATTTTCAATAGAAAACCGAGGCATCTATAAGAGAATTGACCATATCAGTTGAGAAATTGAACTCTCAAGGGAAGCTGCCGTCACAAACAGAACCGAATCCAAGACAACACCCAAATGCAGTGACATTGCGAAGCGGTAAGGTACTGGAATCGATTCTTGACAGGAATCATGCCCAAGAAATTGCCCAGGAAAAACCTGAGAAAGACGAACAGGTCCGACCAAAGCCTCCATTGCCTAAAATTCAACCTTCATTTCCAGAACGATTCAACCAGTGTACAAAAGGTAAGGAGGACAAGGAAATCCTCAAAACATTAAGGAATGTCGAGATCAACATTCCGCTGTTGGATGCCATCAAGCAAATACCGAGGTATGCTAAATTTCTTAAAGAGCTTTGCACCAACAAGCGAAAATTAACAGATAATGAAAAGGTGAATCTTTGGTGAAAATGTGTCCGCGATGTTACAAATGAAAAATGCCGTCAAAATGTAAGGATAGGGGCATGTTTGCAATACCATGCAAAATAGGTCATTTGGGAATTAAAAAGGCTATGTGTGATCTAGGAGCCTCTATAAATGTAATGCCATACTTTATTTATGAATCACTTAACGCAGGTTTTTTGACAAAAATAGGTGTTAGCATTCAATTGGCAGACAGGTCCGTTGTGCATCCCGAAGGAGTCCTCGAGGATGTATTAGTCAAAGTCAATGGACTTATTTTTCCTGCAGATTTTTATGTGATAAAAATAAAGGAGGATAACACTCCCGGGTCTTCAGACATCTTATTGAGGCGACCTTTCTTTAGTACCGCAAATACTAAGATTGACGTACGAAGCGGAACCCTAACGATGGAGTTTGATGGGGAGATCATGAAGTTTAACATTTATGGCACAATTAGCCACCCAAGTGAAGTCTTGGACGTAAACCGTGTCGACATAATTAACTCATCAGTAGAAAAAACTTTTGAGTCATCTTATGGAGATAAATCTAAAATGATGTTTGATGATTTTGAATATGTTAATAAATTATTGGCTCTTATGGATACTAAACTTCTACCTTCTGTTGTGCAGGCATCAGATCTGAAATTAAAACCACTTCTCGAGCATCTTAAATTCACATTTTCGGAGAATGATGAGACCATTGTTGACTTAAAAGAGATTAGCCCCTTGGAGGAAAATATGAAACCAATGAAAGAGGCGCAAGGACGATTAAACCCAAATATGGTGGATGTGATAAAAAATGAGAATTTCCAAGCTCACGCGATTAAAAAGATTTATTTTGAGCCACCGTAGAACCATTTAAATCATCAAGCTAATGACGTTAAACAAGCACTTGTTGGGAGGCAACCCAGTCTTTATTTTATTTTGTTTTGTTTTATTTTTTATTTTTATTTTTATTTTTATTATTATTTCTTATTTCTTATTTTTTTATTAATAAATATCTCTTCTTCCATCTAGGTTAAACGGAGCGAAAATTCTAAGAAAAAGGGAAACAAAACAGAGTCAAACAGCTCTCTATCCACGGTACCAAACAGCCTTTATTTCAGATACTATTCTAGCCCAGAATACCATATCTCTGCAGCCAAACTACCCTATTCCTGCACCCAACCATCCTTATTCCTGCAACCAAACACCCCTTTTCAGCCAATTAAAACCCCCAAAACTTAAATTTTTTTTTTCCATTTCCTTTCTTTGGCCACCAAAATTCACTCCCTCTCCCCCACCCATTGCCATTCGCCTTTCGACGCCTCCCACCGCCACCCACCATTCGCGACGGTTTGAACCTAAAGCTGTGCCACTGCTGAGCCTCCCTTCTCCATCAATTTGCGCCGTTGTCGCCTCTCTACACCCCAAGCCATCGACTTGATCGGCATTTCCTCTCCCTCCTCTTCATCCATGGCCGCCGCACAAGCCGTCGGGCCCACCACATCATTCCCTTCATGCGTAAGTCCTTCGCAATCGACAGTAACTACATTGGGAGTTTTTCTAAACTTTTCTACCTATTTATTTCTTTTGCGTCCACATTGAGGACAATGTGTTCTAAGTAGGGGGAGGGAGATACTTTTCGTATGTTGTCTTCTGATGTCATTTGTGTTTGCTGCTTGAGGCTCTATTCTGTCCATTTTTTTTTCTAAGAATATTTTGTCGCTTTTCCAAGAATTTGACCACGACTTGCCACTGTTTAACCCACATGCATGATTCTTGGCTACTGAGTTAATTCTGATTCTGTTTGTTTGATTTTATCTCCACTGTTTTATTTTTATTAGGCTAAAAATAATTATAATTAATAAATTAACTCTATCTTGCTTTTCGAAAAATTGATCAAGTTTAATATCAAGTGGACACTTAATACATTTTGCATGCCTAAATTATGTTCATGTCGATTAGGTGGTTACTAAAACTTATTTTCGACACTCGATTGTTTCTCTTAAGTCCTCTTAGAGTTAAAATTTTATGTTTAATAATTGTTTCCAAGGTTATGAGTGCAGTTTAGAACGTGACTGACTGAGTAACCGGGGTAGGGTGCTTGAGTTGTCATTCTACTTCGCGTCAAAAGGTTGTGTGACGTGATGGGTAAAACTCCGCTAGCGAAAATAAATAATTTTAGGAGTATGTTGAAATTTGAGTAACAAAGGGTGGGGTGCTTGGGTTGTCTTCTCTCTTCGCGTCAAAAGGTTCAATATATTCCTAAGTAAATAAATAAATAATAATAATAATAATAATAAAAGAAAAAAAAGAACAAAATAAAAGAACAAAAAAAAAAGAGAAGAAAAAAAAAGAAAAAATAGTACTATAAAATTTCAGTTGGGGAACTAAAAGCAGAAATAAATAGAGTGTCTTGATAGGTTTGGTAATTTACCTAATAGCATGAAATAATTCAAGACGATTTTAAGTTTTGTGTGTGTTAATTAGAAAACTTTTTCTGTTTTACTTAAAGCATGCTTAGAAGTTCTCTTTATTTTTCATATGCATTTTTTGACTAATGTTTATAAAACTTTGGAGTAGAATTTCTTTCAGGATCTAATTTTCACAGTGGATAGGAACCATACTTGAGGGCAAGCGTGGGCTAAGTAGGGGGGAATTTGATAATACTTTAGAACGTCACATTTTTATGTGCTAATTGCATATTTATTTTGAGTATGATTCTACTAATTTGGGCTATTTATGGTCTTTTATCTTATAGGGACTAAATTGGAGGCAAAAGCGAAATTAAGGGTCAAAAGCGTGAATTTAGAGATAAAATGGGCCAATGTGCAACAAAGGAAAAAGATGGTGCCAAAAGTGCAAACATGGATGACAGAAGGATTGAGATGCAAAAAGAAGAGACTTTGCTTTATTAGACTCTATTTTAATTATATTAGGATAGTTAATATTAGGATAATTATTGAGGATTATTTAATTTCTTTATTTATCTCTATTTATCTTTAGTTAATTGTAATTATCTTTGGGAGTTTGAGTAGGACTAGTCCATCTACCTTAGCACTATAAATAGGGGATGAAGTGACTCATTTTGGTTGTTCATCTTTTTCTGTAAACACTCTCCCCATAAGTCTTTATTCTTTCATATTTCTTTTTAATAAAACCTCAATTTATATATTTATTTTTTTCCACCACAACCATGAGCCACTAAAACCCATCTAGCCAAAGGTTGCGAATATCCCCAAAAGGGTTCTTGAGGTTTAGAATCCGTACTTAGCCTTCTCAACAGAGTATTCATCGTTTCTCGCATTACGGAGTGGCGCTTACGTCCATGTCCTTAAGAAGTAATCTTTTCAACGTTTGCAAGGGCGACCGCTTTGTATATTTTGAGAAGGTTGCACGATCGGTTTGTTAACTTATCGTCAGAGGTTGGCGAGCCCAAGAGACAAAATGGCGTGGGATTCGCCATTGAGAAACGTTGATCTGGCATAGATGATCCCACAAGAGCGATCGTTGGCTAGAGTCAGGTTCCACTAAATCGAAATCTAAATCCTCGGAGCTGGTGGTCGTAGGCGTCCTCTTCCACTATAACTGGCTTATTCGAGTTGAGAAGATCATCTAAAAGCTAAGGATTGAACCCAAGGCGGATCGAGGCAACTGGAGGCTGGAATCTCTCCACATAAGAAACTTTCTTTAAACTCTTTCTTTTTATTTTCCTCATTTTAATTTTCGTAATTTATTCTCGTAATTTCAATTCATCTTAAATTCTGTTTTTTTATTTTCCCAGATCAAACTTTTAATTCTGTTATTTTTATTTTTTCAGGAACGCAGGTTTTCTTGGGCACGATTCGCTTCGAGTTTGAGAAACAAGCATTCATATAATCCGGTCCCGAGGATTCGACCCTACTTCCCCTTTACTGTGTTTTTTTTACTATTTTACTGGGAATAGGATATTTTTTGTGCTTTCAACGACGTATCAGAAACAGAGTTTGAATCAAGTTGGGCTACCATGATTGAAAATTTTGAACTTCAAGATCATGCTTGGCTTAAGAGACTATATGAGCTTCGTGTAAAATGGTGCCCTGCCTTTAGCATAGATATTTTTTCAGCTCGAATTAGATCCACTCAAAGAAGCGAGAGTATGAATAGCATATTACATCAGATTATGAATTGCTCTTTATCTCTTATTCAGGTTATACAACATTATGAGGAAAAGGCAAAAGAATTTCACCAGATAGAGTTAAATCAAGATTTTCAATGTAAAAATGGAGCACCAAACAAAATTAATGGACGTTGAATTTTGAAGCATGCATTCAATGTTTACACTCTTGCTATGTTTAAAAGGTTTGAAGAGGAGTTGATGGATTGCATAGGCTTGAATTGTGTTGAATTTAGTAATATCGAAAATATTTCTTTATATCATGTGACTGAAGATGGACGTGAAAGAATTTACTGTGTGGAGTTTGATGTTCCGAATAGCATTGTCTAATGTAGCTGTAATAGGTTTGAAAGTCTTGGATTACTTTGTCGTCATGCTTTACGAGTTTTTCTTATGAATAACATTAAAGAGATACCTGAAAAATATATACTTAGGAGATGGAAAAAAAAAAAGCAAAGTCGTTGCTGGCAAGTGATTTTAGAGCCTCATCAGCACATGAAGAAAAATCTAGTAGTTTATTGCGCCTCAGTGAGTTGAATCATATCGGTTACAACCTTTTTGACAAAGGTTCATTGACTCCTAAGTGTACGCAAATTGTCAAAGAAAAACTATTTGAGGCATTGCACTTAGTTGAAAAGGAGATGGCAACTATGCAAGAAGCTAATGATTCAGAAATTTCAAAGCATACATCTTTTCAAGATGCTATCAATGATGGAAATGGGAGATCAAGTGAAAAATTAATGTTTGATCCTGTATGTGTCAAAACAAAGGGTTCAAGAAATTCTCGAATGAAAAGCCAATTCGAGAAAAATCAAAAGAAAAAAATAAAGAAGGCAATGCTCTCTCAAGTTTCAAAAGATAAGGAGAAAAATCAAGTGAGTATGTTTTCCTTCATTATTATATTTGCATCTATTTGTTATGTTATTTAATTAATTTATGTCTTGAATTTAACAAATAAATTTTATTTTGACTAAGGGAAACAAAACAAATCACTTATGCACGAAGGTTCTCCAGTAGTGCCTCTCCCAATGGAGTCTCAAACTCATGGTTATTCTTCCTATCATCAAATCCCAATGTTAATGACTCCAAACTACCATAATCACTTTTTTCATCCTCTACAAGTATTAATTGAATGCATTATTCTTTTTAAATGTCAAAAGTCGTAAATATTTAAGTACATGTATTGTAAAAATATTTTTATGTAGAATTTTTCTTCAAATTGGAGGTTCAATTCTTCATCTAACATGAGTTATACTAAATTGCTGGAAGAGAATGATCCATCGCTATTCAAGACTCAAGTAATATGTTTTTACTTATATTGTCACAAATTATTATATATATAATTCAAGGGTTTATCTAACCGTATAAAACTTTTAATGCAGGAACATTTCTCAAATGGTTTAGAATCTCAAAAGACTTATGATAATTCATGAGAAATACTTCAATTTTATTATTATTTGTAATTCTTTCATAATGTTTTGAGAATAATACTATTATATGGTTTTATAGTGTTATCTTGTATTTTGTTTTAGTTATTATTTAGTATGGAATAAGTTCAATCAATATTTTTATAAGTATATTGTTTTGGTAATTCGATATATTTTTATTCTATCTTGCTTTTTATGTTGGATTATCAAAGGCGCTTATAAATCATTGAAAATATTAATTTTAGATTATTTATTCTATTTTCAATCGGTTATCTAAACAAAGATCATGTGACTTCGATAATAACCAATTAAATTTTTTATTCAATTGAATAAGTAAATTGTAATGGGGAAAGGAGGAAAGATTTACAAATATAGAGACTGAACCTTGAACCTCATCTCAATCAACTTAAAATCCGCACAAATTTATCGCTGAGCAGGTGAAACATCCACAATAACCAATTAGTTGCTATATTAAATCAATTGCTAAACAGAATAGCCAAAATCAAAGCTCAACTAAATATGCACAATATCAACACGTAATTTGTTTGTAAATTGAATCACAATAATAAACATTATAGCAGATTGTTTTTGAAGGTGGCCTTTCTAAAACCTGCAATTTCATTGAAACATCACCAGAAACTTGAAGAGAACAAAGGCAAAGTAATAGTTATTACATACACTTGCTTAGTTGTAGCGTTCTTGTTGCTCCTTGCTAGAGTTTGGTTCCTTGCTGGAGTTTGTTGGAGTTTGGTGACTTTATTGGCAAATTCTTCCATCATGCAAACGCTGGCGAAAATCGAGTATAAGAGCTGTGGACCGAGTTGTTCTAGCAAGCGCAGGAAGAGCAAACCAACCAAGAAATTGATTACCTGAATAGCAATGTAAAAGCAACCAAGAAAAGAACATCGGAAGATAGCAATAAGATTCTCTATTTCTATGTTGTTTCCTAATAATTTCATATCCTAGCTTATGAGTCAAAAGTCACAACCTCTTGGACAAATGATATGGAAGAGAAAGAGAAAAGAAAAGAGGAGAGAATTACCCGGTGCATCGACATACGAGCGCCATAGCTTTTGCCCAGATTCGATTAGGGAAAATTTGGTAGGAGGAGACCGAGGCAGGACCACTCCCAATGCAAAAGTTAAGACGAACACGCATGTTGTAATCCATGTCCAGAAATCAAATCTCTATTTCCGTCCAGCAAATCAATGCTGACATGTGTCATAGGCAATTTATAGTTTTCCACAATGAATAGCATGATCAATTACTAAAAGTTCGCCTCGAGAGTTGATAGTTAATGAGATATAAAACGACTAATATTAGATATATTGGTAATCTTTTCATCCAAACACAATGAACTTACAACCAAGATTTCCAACTTATACAACCCAAACATCTCCAGTAGGTTGAAATTCCCACCATGTAATTATTCAAAACCAAAACCACATCAAGACACGAAAATAACCCGAAAAATAAATAGTTTTAAGTTGTTATAATTACCTCCATCCGCCATGAAAACCGCAATAAACAACCATAATCGCCATTGAAGAGATGCCTAAACTAAACAAGATAGCGACAAGCAAGTAAGTTGTTCTCTCGAATTTCTTCTTAGCTAATCTCTCATTCGATTTGAGAGTTTGATTTGGTGACGTGATTGAAAGCTTCAGTAACTCTTTATGGCATCGCTGTTGTTAATCATGATATCCTTTTCACTCTAGAGGTTTTTTCTTCTCTGCTGCAACCCCATGCATACTTGAATTGAAGCAAACCACAGTAGAGTTGGGTATTGCAGTTGAAGCAGAGTAATTGAAGTAGCAAAACGATTTTAAAAAAAAATTACAATGAGGCGTGAGGCGAGACGTGAAAATAGAATTTTTGGGGTGGTTGAATAATTTTTAATTAAAATTTTAGGGATTTTGTGATTAAAAAATCTAATTAAATGAGGTGTAAATGAGACATGTCATTAAGTGATTAAAAAAATCTAATCAAATGAGGTGTAAATGACATGTAAAAATTAGCTGACATATCATTAATTGATTAGGAAGGGATACGGATGACATGGCGTAACCGTTTCATCTAATCCTTTCCCCTCGATATACTAAATTCTTCTATTAAATTAATTCAAAATTAATTAAAATAAATAAATATAGTCTTAGTGGGTTTTAATGAGTTTTAAAGGTTAAAATATATTGTTAGGTCCTATACTTTGACAAAATTTGAAATTTAATTTATATACTTAAAAGTTAAAAATTAAGTTCTATTATTTTTTATTTATTCAATCTAATCATTAAAAATCGTAAATATTTTCTATCAAAATTAATCAACTTGAAATTTTTCGCTCTTCATTTTTAATAATTCTCATAAATTCTTTAATTTTTAACAATGCTCTTAATTTTTTATTTTAAATTCTTGATTTTTTGATACCCTTAATTAATAACATTCAGGGGTTGGACTCACTAACTTTTTAATAATTTTTTTCACTGAATTTTTTTTTTAATAGAATACCAGCTGGTGCATTTATCTCTATCTTCAATAAGGCCGCAATCACCATTGCATCGGACAAGATCTTGATTAGGGCCTCAAATATCAAAGGTGTTATTCTTTGGGCTCCTTTTTTCAATTCGGTATCTAAATTTGATCTCAAAGTTTAATTTAGTACCTAAATTACTTGACTTTATATTTCAATTTACTTCAAATAAGTAATTTATTGTAAGCTACTAATCTCGATAGTTAACGTCATAAATTGGAATCTCCTTGCGAGTGAGAAATACCTATAAGGTTAGGACCTCGCAAGCTCACGATCTTGTAAAATCAGGACCCTGTGAGCTCATATCGTGGAGGTCACACCTTAACATGGATAGAATACATGTCATCCATATATTACTTATATTTGTTATCTTGACATGACATTCCATCTAGGCCTTTAGCGCAGTAGTCGTTGGCTCTCAGTAGAGCACGGAGATAAAACTCTCATTTCAAGACAATTCATTCGATTGTTGGAGGATCGGATCGACTACTTGACCAACAACACTTTTAAAACTTCTCCCAAAAGAACCGGTCTTCCTCAACACTCTTCAAACACACACACACACAAAAAAAAAAAAAAAAATAAAAATTAAACAACTAATTTAAACATAGGGAATATTGTAACACGGAATTATACTACATATGTTAAATTACACATTTTAGTACATATACTGTTAATTCGATTAAACTTTAGGGACTAAATGTGACATTGACCATTTATATTACTAATATACAAATTTTATTATTACAAAAGTTAGTATGAAATAATTTTGATTGGATATTGACCCATCAGCTCTGGATTTTAAGGAACAACTTTTAGTATATATAAAATAGGTTTAAGCTTGCAACAAGTCCTTAAAATTTTTCAAAAAAAAAACAATTAAGTTCTTGCTTTTTTTTTTTTTTTTTGCACTCATTTGGGTAATTAAATTTTTAAAATGATTCAAAATGGCCTCAAACCTTTTCAAAAAAAGCAATTAAGCCCTACTTTTTTTACTCAATTGGGTACTTGAACTTTCAAAATACATCAAAAGACCCTCAAACTTTAAAAAAAGAAGAAGCAATCAAGCTCATGCTTTTATTAAAAATTAGAAAAAGATAAAAAAAATTAAAGTCAATAAAAGCTATAAATATTGTTAAATTTTAATTAAAAATTCAAATATTAAAAATTAGAAAAAGTACAAAATAGTAAAAAATATAAAATTTTATAAAGTCGTAAGAAAATTATACAAAATGTAAAGAAATATAAATTTTGTAAATTTTTATCGTACCAAAAGAAGAATCTTATAATTTTTCTATAACTTTTATTGATTGTTATTTTTTAATAATTTTTGTCACATGTCACATTGTATTGCGACATGTGATGACTTCTAGGGTCATTAAATTTTTTATGATTTTTATAAAAATTACAATTTTATATTTTATTACGATTTTATAAAAAAATTCTAATTTTTCTATATTTTTATTAAAATTTAATAAATTTTCTAAAATTTATTATTTTTTATAAATTATTTTCTAACTTTTAATAAGAGAGGGCTTAATTGCTTTTTTGAAAAATTTTGAGGGTCTTTTTGATGCATTTTGAAAGTTCAAGTACCCAATTGAGTGAAAAAAATAGGGGCTCAGTTGCTTTTTTTGAAGAAGTTTGAGAGCTTTTTTGATACATTTTGAAAGTTCAAGTGTTCAATTGAGTGAAAAAAAAAGAGGGGCTTAATTGATTCTTTTATTTTTATTTTTTCAAAAAGTTTGAGAATTTTTTACACCCTTAAGCCTATAAAATATTGCAAAGTTGATTAAACTTCAAGGGCTAAACTTGACATTAATCCCTTATATAATTTTTGAAAATTATATAACTACATATAAAATAAATACCCAAATTTAATTAAACATAAAAATATTATCCCTTTAATTTGTACAGTAATAACGAGATCACCATTTAGCATAATTTCTCAACGATCCTTTCCCACCACAAGACACACACCATTGATCAGACTTAGCCACCGACGACGATGACACCCCATCCCCACACTTAGCCACCGTCCTCACACTCTCTATCAACGCCTCCGTTCGAGCCTCCTGCGCCATGATCTCCGCCAACTTGTCCGGACTTATCACTAGCTTCACTTTCCACACTCTGGGTGTCGCCGCCTCCTCCGTGTCGGTTCTCTTCAACAGTACCCTCTGCTGATGATCGAACGACATACGATACGGAGACGAAGAAGTGGATACAAGATCGTTGTTGTTGAGGGGGAGGAGATAGTAGAGCTGGCCTGCACGGAGCTTTTCGTTGTTAAACAAAGGCTGCTGAGAGAACAAAGTGTGAGGGGTGCGGCGGTAAATGGCCATGCCTGAGAACTGCTTTGTTATGCAGGCGGCGGAGATGGGTGGCGAAAGCTCGATGATGCCGCCGTTGGGTGTTGCCACTTTTATTGTTTCTTCAGCTTCATCGAATGGTTTGAAAACGCAATTGCCCATATTAGGTCGTCTTCTTCACTATTTTCTCCCAGCTGCTAATAAAAATATAAAGCTTCTTCTTCTTGGTCTTGGTTTTATAGAAATTTAGGTAGGGATGGAATGGGGAGGGTGTGGTTTTATGCCATGAAATATAAAAATAAAAAAAATCAATGAAAACTATCATATTTAAAATTTTAATATTTTGATTAAAAAATAATTTAATTTATTTAAATGATTGATAGTTAAATATAACATATTTTTTAATAAATAAACCGCCTATATCAAACTAACATAATTGAATAATTTGCCATTTTATCAGTCTCAAGAACAACTAATAACTCTTCAGGGGTGTCTTCAAACACCTGCACATCTTTACTCCTCTCTGTAGCCATCTTAGCAAGACGATCAGTGACTTCATTTCTCTCTCTTGGAACATGTTTTATTTGCTAATGTTCTATGATTTGTAAGATCATGTGAATCCTTCTTACCAAAGTTGAAGATGAGTCAACTAAGTAAATATTTTGAAGAGCTTTGACGACCTCTAGACTATCCATATGGATCACAGCTTTTTTATATCCTCTTCTTTAGATGAAGGCCAGATCATCTAAAATACCTCAGACTTTAGCATTAAAAACTAAAGAGAGCCCTAAATAACGATTGTATCCAAAGATTCATTCCTCATCTTGCTTGTACATCACTCCCCTAGCAGCAACAAGCCCCTGCATCTATCTTAACAGCCCCATCAATATACAAATGAATCTAATTACTGTAGACGACCCAAATTGCCCGGGCCCAGCAAACCAATAAAAACAAAATTTTACAAACCCAATACCCGGGGCCCATTAATGAAACCAAACCCAAAACAAAAATAAAAAAATCAGGCCCAAATGGCCCAAAATTAAAACAACTCTCAGCCAAAACCAAAAAACCCTAACCCTAACCCTAGCTACTGGCGGCGCCGAACCAACCCCCACCTACCCTGACCCTTCGACTTCTGACATCCCCTTGCCTCTGCGACCACCTACCGAAGCCACCGACCGCCGCTTCACCCATACCCTGCAAAAGGAAACCAGCACGCAAAGAAACAGAGGAGCAGAGAAGCAAAAAAAAATGAATGCAAACAACTGTGAAAGGCTATAAAAGCCGATTCAGATATTGTAAAGAAAAAAAAAGGCTTTTCTTTGGAATCAAAAAAGAGATTTCGAGCAAAAAAAACACAAACAGAGATTCAAAAAAAAAAAACGAAGTAGATCTGCTAACGCTGAAACAGAAAGCCGAAGAGGTGATTTTTCTTTTTACTTTCGAAACTTTATTTTATTTTTTATTTTTTATTCACGCAAATATACCGAAAATACTTATAAACTGGTAACAAAATAAAATAAAAAACACAAAAAAATAAATTTTTTACCTTTTCCTACCAACGCCCACGGTGGTAGGAATGGCCACGGCCGTGGCCACGTGGCCATCCACTCCGGATTTCCTTCTGCAGAGAAAAAAGGAAGAAGGAAAATTTTTTTAATGGATGAGAAATGGATTTTTTTCAAGTTTTGGCCTTTAATAGCCTTCCAAACGACGCTGTTTTGGTCGGCTTTAACCCCAAAACGTCGCTTTTGACCTTGACTTCAGCGTGTTGACCCGACCCGCTCCGGGGATCCGCGTGTTTTTGAAGGAAGAGTTAATTGCGTAATCGGCCCTTCCGTATTTTTGTGTTTTAAAATCAAACTTTTAATTATTGCGAATTGGCCCAATAATTTTTGCGATTTATGATTCATCCCCTTCAAACGTCAAGGTTTCAACTTATGGAAAAATTGTCTTTTGGTCCTCCACCTTTCACGCTGCGTTCTTCGTGACCCCAAAGTCCGTTTTATTTACAAATCGACCCTGAACTTTGTTTTATTTATCATTCAGCCCCCGAATCACTGTTTTGTTTATAATTTGGCCCAAAACTTCCATTTTTTTCGCAATTTAGCCCCTTTTTCAACTATTTTGCAATTATTATTATTATTATTATTATCATTTAATATTTTATTTTATCATTATTATTATATTTACTATTGTTATTGTTATCATTTATTATTATTTCTATTATAGTTCTCATTATTATCATTTTCACTATCATTACTAAAATTATTATTATTTTATATTATTAATTATTATTATTATTTTATCATCAATACTACTATAGGTATTTTCACAAGATTACTATTAGTATTCCCTTCACTATTATGTTTTTATCTATATTTATTTTCTTAGTTTAATACTATTTTATTTATTTAATTTTTATTTATTATATATGTATAAATATATATACTTCTATTCCCGCTAATATTATTATTATACTTTTATATGTTTTTACTATTGCTCATATATCAATATTGTTTTCATTATTACTACTATCATTACTATCATTATTTTCTTCTTTCCTTTTCTCCTAAACTTTCATTTGCTTATAATTCTTTGTTTTCTATTATTTTTTTAGCTTATTCATTTATATTTAATGCATTTTGCTACACATATTAGTATTGCGATTGGTCTTGGCATTTTATCGTTACATTAACCTTTGCCCGATACATCAGTTTTCAAATAATCGATATCTCGTGTTAAAGATTCGAGGAAATCGAGCCCTAACTTATTGGGTTTCGATTTTCCTCGTTCAAAATAAACAACGAAATGTCCCTTCCAAAATCACAAGTCTCGGTTTCAAATTGACGTTCCGTATTAGCAATTCGAATGAATCGAGCCCTAACTCACTGGTTCCGATTTCTTCTCGCTCAAAGCTAAACAACGGGATGTCTCTTTTAAAATTGCAATTTAAATTTTAAAACAAAATACTTAAACTCGAGAACTTGAAATGTCGCTGCCTAACTTATCGGACCCGACACCTAGATACTTGAGATAAGTTTTTTTCTTCCAAAATAGAGGCAATATTCCTAATTTGGATTTTCGGAAGACGAGCCCTAACTTCATCGGGTTCGATTTCTCGATTCAACAAATGACGGAAGATCCTCTTCAAAAGTGAAAATCAAAAGACGAGCTTAGTTTCGGAGTCTAAAGTATTGCATACCTAACTAATCGGGTCATGATGCTTTATCTCTTCAAGATAAGAGAGTCTTAACGTCCCTTCCAATTCCTTCGAATTTTGAAAATAAAAAGCACTGTATTTTCGAACCATTTCAAAATTTTCAACAAATAAGGCATCAGTCAATCAGTTTGGTACCGATTTCGGGCGTGTCGAGGGTGCTAATCCTTCCTCGCACGTAATCAACTTCCGAACTTGTTTTCTCGGAGTTCGTGGACCAAAAACACTGTTTTAATAAATTAAATATTTTATTAAAACAAAGGTGATCCGATCACACCAAATAAAGATCGGTGGCGACTCCCTTCCTTTTCTTTTTCAAAATCGAGTCGACTGCGTCGCTTACTGCTTCATCAAAAAGCGATTACGACGACTTGGCGACTCAATCGGGACTCGAGGTCAAGCCATGGATTGATTAATTTTTGTCCTTTTAATTAAAATGGTTTCGAAAAATCATACTTCTTTTAATGCACCTTCAATATTGGTCTCGTAAATACTTTGGCATTGCATTGCATGACCGTTGTGGTCACACCTTTAAGTGGGAGCGAGAAGCTATGCCTTCGTGAGGTTTTCACCTCCGCATGGGCTAGTGGACTGCTTTCGGAATACATCTGTACCTATGTCTTCGTGAAGTTTTCACTTCGCATGGCCATAGGGAAATGTATTCCCGAACCGAACTCGGTCCGTATGAGCCTATAATGGGTGAGGATCGAGGAATCACTGGTTCGGTACCTCGAACTTTAGAACTAAGTCACATATAGCAAACCCTAGAGCCCACCTTGGGTAGAGCTATGGCAAACCTTAGTGGTCACCCAGATAGGCGTTTGCTTATTTTACTTGCTTTATATTCCATGGTACTAACTTGTTATGTTTCTTTCTTTTTGTGCATATCATTTCATATTTTAAAGAGACATCGATTCACGGTCTGTTTCTGAGTTAGGAAGCTGGTTATAGAAAGTGAATTACTTGATAAAGTGGAAGATAAGCGGCCGTCCGCATATGGTCAGAGCAATGCCAAATAGAAAAAGGAGATAGCTTAGTCGAAGGGTATGTGTCGGAGCTACGGAACTTCACCAATATCAGTGTCACGCAGAATGAGCTCCAGGAGTTGAAAGAAATTTGGACTCAGTGGGATGATGAAGCGAAGCAGCTGTTCTATGGTACTTATGGCGACCTGCCTTACCTGCTTGAGGTCAAAATAGACAAGCACCTGTTTCGAGCAATGACCCAGCTTCGAATACCGCTAATACCGCTTTCTCCTTCTGAAGGTAGATCCGGTTCCACGGAGAAGAGTATACGACCTTGCTACATTGCCCAAGAATTCAAGTTGACAAAGCTTATTCCAAAGCGGTTAATGGCCCAACCTTCGCGAAGAAGTTGATGAATATCACCGGAATGAGTGAACAGTGGGTCTCAGCTAGAATGCAAAAGAAGGGCGAGGATAAATGCATACCCTAGATATGTTTAAGAGACCTGATCCTGGCGCATCCCGATGCAAAGAAAAAGATAGACATCTTGGCCTTGTGTATTTACGGCCTGGTAATTTTCTCGAAAGCTTTAAGGCACATTGATGAAGCAGTCATTGATCTATTCAGCCGATTAGACAAAGGGGTCACACCCGTTCTTGCCATCTTAGCCGAAACATTCAGATCCTTGACTGCATGTCAGAGAATGGATGAAGGCAGGTTTATTAGATGTGCGCAGCTGTTATTAGCTTGGCTCCATAGCCACTTTTGAAAAATAGAGAAAGTGTTCTGTCGGTTTATGTCAGAAAATTACTCCCCGCTAGAAGAGATAGCAACTACACCTAGAAGAGAAGATGTGTCCGAAGAAAATTAGATCGCGCTCTTTCAAAACCTTCAAGAGAACGACATCGAGTGGAAGGCTCCCTGGATGATTCCCGACAGGATCCTTTATCGTTGTGGAAGCTTTGACTGGGTTTCCCTATTGGGAATTTGGGGTGCCACTGCCTATGCCCCTTTGCTGGTCCTAAGACAGTATAGTTCAAGACAGTTTGTACCAACGACATACGGGCTAGCTCAATGCGAGTTCTCATATGAAGGGGGAAGCTATAAGAAAAGGGTTAAAGAGATTTCTAGTGCCTAGAATCAGATTCACAGAATGAGAAGATTATCTACAGGCCCAAGGACGACCCCGGAATACATTGAATGGAGGGCTATGAGAGTCAATGATAACATTTTTGAGCCAAATCCAGAAGGCGCCCGATCAAGAGAAGAATGCATGCAAGTAGTCCCGTCAGAATTAGATATTGTAAAGCGAGATTTTGAACGGATGAGTTCGAAACTCGGGAAAAGGATAGAAAAGTTGGAAGAAGAAAAGATGCTCCTTCAGTTAAAGGTGGATGGTCAAAAATCAGAGGCTAAGAAACTCAGAAAGGAAAAATGGAAAGTAGAGGAAGACCGAGGTAACTTGAAGACGGAGTACAAGAGGATGCGCTTAATGATAAAAACGCGGGATTAGGGAAAACTTTGGAACAGTGGCGACAAGAGGTCCGAGAGGAAAAAGCCAAAGTTAGCAGTTGGGAGAGAAAGTTCTATGAAATGCGAATGCAAAAGGAAGACTTAGAGAAGGGTAGGACAGAAGACCAAAAAGAGAAAAAGGGATTAAAAGCTAGAATAGCTGAGCTTGGGCTGTCTCTACACCACTATCGAAGTCGAGACTCGGAAAGCCAACTGAAGTCAAGCCTGAACAGAATAGAGGAAATGAAAGGTATTGGTATTACATAGTAGCGAGCTTCGGATTGAGCTTCTGGAAACGAGAGAAAGGCGTTGGGAGGAAGAGCTTCACCATTCTTGCGAGCAAGTTAGAAGTCAGAACTACCTCATGGGTGAAGCAATAATCCAGATTCGAGAGGTAGTTGATCACCTACAGACTTTGGCTGCGGAGGCTGACATATTGAGCATGAGATATGAGCTACCACCAGGTCATGATGAAGAGCTAATCTCCCTGCTTGGAAAAATCAAAACCTTAGGTCTTAGGGCGAGAGCATATTTGTAATCTACTTTATGTAAAGGGTTTTGCCTTCTAATAAAGTTTTCTAAAATGAAGTTGATCAGAATCGATGTCTTCTTCCTGCATTCATGCATTTACATTGCATCATATTACATACATTAAAGTTTATAAAAGAAGCCTAATTGGTTAAGATTATCGAGAAGCAGAGAGAGGAAAGAGGAAATGCAGAACCGAACATTACTACGGGACTCGTGCTAAGACAAAGAAAATGGATCAAAGATTTGAATAATTTGTAAGGAAATGCAAGAATGTATGCAGAGCAAATGATGAAACTCCAAGAAGAAATGAAGGACCAAATGTTGGAGGCTCAGAGAAACATGATAGCACAGATGGCCCAGATGCTGAATGGAGTAACAGACAAAGGGAAAGGTCCAATGCCTCCGGTCGATGAGGATAGCGAAGGCGCTCCCCCGGGTTTTACCCCGCCACATGCAAGAGCAAGGCCTGAGGAATATGTCCTAAGGCCACCAATTACGACTAGGCCCCAACAAGGGCATGAGGACGCTAGACCACCCACGAACTCCCATGTTGGCTCAGGATCCAATCCAGGAGATAACCCGGCCAATCCTGTTGTACCTGATTTAGATTTGGTAAAGAAAATGGGGGCGAGAGAAGAATCTTCAAAGCAGTTAGAGGATCGTTGTAGGTGGTTGGAAGAAAAGTTTAAGGCTTTGGAAAATACTGATCACCACCACGGAATTGACGCAAAAGACTTGAGCCTGGTTCCAGATTTGGTGCTCCCCCACAAGTTCAAAATGCCTGAATTCGAGAAGTACAGTGGGACTAGTTGCCCAGAAGCCCACATCACCATGTTCTGCAGGCGAATGGCTGGGTACGTGAACAATGATCAACTCTTAATCCATTGTTTCCAAGAAAGCTTAGTGGGCGCAGATGCTAGATGGTATAACCAGCTTAGTCGGGCCAACATTAGTTCTTGGAGAAGTTTGGCTCAAGCATTTCTAAAGCATTACAGCCACGTTACGGACATGGCACCTGATAGAATTACTTTGCAAAGCATGGAAAAAAGACAGAATGAAAGTTTCAGACAATACGCGTAAAGATGGAGAGAGATCGCTATGCAGGTCCAACCACCCCTTCTAGAAAAAGAGACCGCCATGCTTTTCATTAACACCCTGAAGGCCCCTTTCATAACTCATATGATAAGGAGCACGACTAAAAGCTTTGCCGACATAGTAATAGCGGGAGAGATGATCGAACATGCCATAAGGGGCGACAAGATAGAAGTGGGAGAAAGTACCAGAAAGACAAATCCAAAGAAAAGAGAGAATGATGTAAATAACCTAAGTAAAGGTTATCCGCCTATTATCGTAAATCACCCAAGTCAGTAATCATCGATCATCGTGGCTCTCTAGCGTGAATCCAATACAAAGCGTAACACGGAGAAAATCCAATTCACGCCAATCCCAGCCACGTATAAGGAAATGTACCAGAACTTATTCGATGCACATGTTGTTTCTCCACATTACCTAAAACCCCTGCAACCCCCATACCCTAAGTGGTATGACGCGAATGCACAGTGCGAGTATCACGCAGGGATTGTGGGGCATTCAATAGAGAACTGTCTTGCTTTCAAAAAACTAGTAGAAAGACTCATCCAGATGGGCATTATAAAAGTAGACGATACCCCCAGTACGGGGCACTTGCTGCCTAATCATGAGGTCAATATGATGGGTGAGGACATGGGAAAGAGACTCAAAAGGGATGTTGGCGAAGTAAAGACTCCGATGAAACAAGTTTGGAAAGAAATGATGAAGAGGGATTAGTCAGATCAAGTCTGGTAGGAATGCATGAAAGAACAAGAAGAGGTTGCGAGTTTCATAACATGGAGGGGCACGAAATCCAGGACTGTATTGAGTTCAGAATTCTGGTACAAAGGCTGATGGACAATAAAGAGCTGGAATTTTTTAAAATTAATGAAAGCCAAAAAGAAAGAAACATTTGCGTGTTGGAAGATGAATCAGCAATAAAAGCCTCGAAAGCTAGTTATCCTTTGGTCATCATCTCGCGGCCAAAGAACGATGGAACCGGAATAAAGATAACTTCAAAGATCGCAATTCATAAATCGGCGGTCCTTTCGTATGAAGACAACAAAAATGTTCCCCAGAACTCTAACTGCAACCTGACGATTCCTGAGATAGGGGACTCGTCCCACACTACGAAAGGAAACCAGAGCCTCCAAGATTGTAATCCAAGACCTGCGGCCTTTTCATATGAAGATAACAAAAGGTTCCTGAACTACAATCGTAATGTGACGATTCCCGGAAAGGAGACTTGTCCGCCTACAAAGGGAAACCAGAAGTAGGCTCCTATACGCCAGAGTGGAAGTTCTGACACGGCAAACCTACGAATCGAGCTTACAAAAGAGAAAACCTTGGTGGGCGAACAAAAAAGAGAAAGTGCGACCAAACGGGAAGCTCCTATAAATGAGCCAGTGAAGGAAGACGAGGCTAGGAAATTCTTGAAGTTTTTAAAGCATAGTGAATACGATTAGTCGTGGAGCAACCGTGATAAACAAATGGCTTCAGATATCTGTGCTTGACTTGTTATTAAGCTCAGAAGCGCACCGCAATGCACTAATGAAAGTATTGAATGAAACTTATGTTGCTAATGATATCACCGCATAATGTCGGACCGCCTAATTAGCAATATAAGTCTCGACAACTTCATTTTCTTTAATGACGACGAGATTCTGCCAGGAGGTATGGATTCCATCAAGGCTCTCCACATTACTACACGGTGCAAAGGATACACACTACCAGGGGTACTAGTCGATAACGGATTGGCGCTCAATGTCCTGCTATTATCAACGTTGAATCGGTTACCCATTGATAGCTCTCACATGAAGGCTTGCTACAATGTAGTAAGGGCATTCGATGGAACCGAAAGGAAAGTCATGGGAGGATCAAGTACCTCTTTAATCGGCCAAGTACATATGAAGTGGATTTCATAGTAATGGATATCAGGCCGTTGTATAACTATTTGTTGGGGAGGCCTTGGATACACTCAGCGGGAGCAGTCCCCTCATCCCTGCACCAAAAATTAAAATTAGTCACAGAAGGCCGTTTGGTAACAATTAATGCTGAAGAAGACATCATCGAATCAGAATCAATGTGCACTATATTTAGAAGCAAATGAAGAAGCGATGAATGTTCCTTTTGCTCTTTAGAATTAAATCAACATAACGTTTGTCATCGAGAGAAACAAGATCCCAAAGGCCTCAATTATCCAAAACTACAAAAATAGGTTTACAATTAATGGTCGAAAACGGGCAGTACACGAAAAGGGATCGGAAGGTATTCCAAGGAGGAATCAAGTCCCAAGATTGAAAGAAAAGAGACCTCTTTGGCTTAGGATTCAAGCGAATGCCAAGCAAAAGAAGAGAGAGTTAGAAAAGAAGCAAGAAAGAAGGAAAGCGTTTGGGCGTAAATGAGATTAAATGGAACTGATGATAATTCCTCATATTCGTGAGACCTTTATATCAGGAGGGGTTATCTATCCGAAACGAGAAACGCAAAATGAAGGAATCGTGCATATCAACGCTATATCTGAGGGGGAAATTGAGGAAGAAAATCAGAATGGCATCCGTCCCTATGAGAAAAGCGTTTCTAAACAATCGGATCATGGAGGAGATTCTTATAGCTTTTAGAACTTATTCAGAGTAATATCCAGAACACACTTGTTGCTTTAAGTCTAGAAGCAATAAGAGTCCCTTTTATGAAGCATGATTTTGTATAAGGCATCGTTATTTTCAATAAAATACATCTCCGCCATCTTTTGAGCAAATTTTCTTCATTTCATTCATTATCATTATTCTTTCTGTAGATATTCTTCTAAACATTTCTATTCTTCATTTATGATACCAATAAGCATACCGGATTCGTGATTCTATGAGCCTTTATTCATCTCCATAACAGTCCCCAAATATCAATGATTTGAGTAACGCACCGATGACTCGTAATGTCCTTTTGAGCAAGATATGGGTGCGGAAGATTTTCAGGATTTTGAAGATGACCAAGGCTGTGACTTAGCTCTTCAACTGTTAAGGATGGTAGAACAAGAGGAGAAACAAATCATACCTCACAAAGAATCAGTAGAAATAGTGAACCTAGGAGATGGACAAGAAAAGAAAGAAGTGAAGATTGGAACCAGTATTACCGCAGAGACAAAACAAGACCTCATTGAGTTACTCCAAGAATTCAAGGATGTCTTTGCATGGTCATATCAAGACATGCCCGGGCTAAGCACTGATATCATGGTATACCGTTTACCCATAAAAGAAGAATACAAGCCAGTCCAATAGAAACTTCGGAGGATGAGGCCAGACATTTTACTGAAAATAAAAGAAGAGGTCAATAAGCAATTTGACGCAGGTTTCTTGCAAGTGGTTAAGTACTTGGAATGGGTAGCCAATATTGTCCCCGTCCCTAAGAAAGATGGGAAAGTACGAATATGTGTAGACTACAGGGATCTAAACAAGGCTAGCCCGAAGGACAATTTTTTGTTACCTCATATCGACACCTTAGTGGATAATACGGCGAGTTATTCATTATTGTCGTTCATGAATGGCTTCTCAGGATACAACCAGATAAAGATTCTTCCTGAAGACATGAATAAAACCACATTCATAACCATGTGGGGAACCTTTTGCTATAAGGTAATGCCATTTGGGTTGAAGAATACGGGAGCAACATATTAGAGAGCCATGGTGACCCTATTCCATGACATGATGCACAAGGAAATTGAGGTTTACGTCAACGATATGATTGCCAAGTCTCGGATCGAAAAGGAGCATATCTAAGTCTTAAGAAAATTATTTTTGAGGTTGAGAAAAGTCCAACTAAAGCTTAACCCGGCAAAATGTACCTTCGGAGCCAAGTCAGGGAAACTGCTAGGATTTATAGTCAGTGAAAAGGGGATTGAGGTTGACCCAGACAAGGTCAAGGCTATACAAGAATTGCCTCCGCCTCGCACGCAAAAAAAAGTTCGAGGTTTCTTAAGAAGATTAAATTACATTGCTCTGTTCATTTCACAACTGACTAAGAAATGTGACCCCATATTTTGTCTTCTTAAAAAACACAATCCAGGTGTGTGGGACGAGGAATGTCTGAAGACCTTCGACAAAGTAAAGCAATACATTTCCAATCCTCCCAGATTGACACCGCCTAATCCGAGAAGCCTTTGATCCTCTATTTGACGCATTTGATAATTCAATGGGATGTGTACTCGCCAAAGACGATGAGCCGGAAAGAAAGAAAAGGCAATATACTACCTTAGTAAAAGTTCACCGAGTGTGAAATAAGGTACTCACCAATTGAGAAAATATGTTGTGCCTTGTCCGACAACTCTGAGATTGAGGCAAGACATGTTGTATCATACGACTGCTCCTCTCAAGCTGGACCCATCAA